>VMRM01000010.1:15457447-16085781 GCA_010277075.1 Poeciliopsis retropinna
ATGTTCATCTAAGACCACAAAGAAACCCTGTGAAGAGCAGCTGGTTTGCTGGAGTTTGTGTAACTAAAGACATTACTAGATGAAGCCAAGTCAAATATCCTTTATTCTGTACAAGACAACTTTCAACTTGGTAGAAACTGATGACTCTACAGCCGATGTTGGTGTCATTTCTCCATTAGAGCACTGAAGCAATTAGGAGTTGGCGTTGGGTCCCTTCTTCTTTCCGAAAGTGGGCACAACGTTCACAAAGCGCCTGTTGTACTGGATGCGGCGCTTGGCACGGCCGGTCTTCTTTTTCTTCTTCTCCTGCTTGTCAACCTGGAAAAAAAAGAACAAAAATTTCTCAAGTTTCTTGAGATAGTTTTTGACAAACAATTGCACAGTCACTTCTGCAAAAAGAAAAGAATACGGAATACTTTACCTTGGGAGTCTGTCCCCTTACTTTTCCAGCACGGGCAAGAGAACCATGCACCTTACCTGGAAGAAACAACACACAAGACTCAACATTATACTGTAACTGCATTAACAACTACAAGAAATGACCCTGCAATTTCAAATGACCTAAATGTCACTGTATCAAACAACTAGTTAAATTTAAACAAAAAGCCAAATATTACAGTATTACAACTCCATGTGGTTTTTAAAATCTGTTACTGTGGTTCAATATTTGAAGTCATGCTTTGGTGAAGCAAGAAAATGTTTGGCAACAATGTACTGACCTCCGAGCAGCCTGCCAGCCACCTCCAGGGTACAGTGCTCAGTCACGCCACAGGTTGCCAGGGAGGCATCGTCCTCCAGTGGGCAGCCAGCGAGCAGCAGCACCTGGTCCTCAACCAGGAGTCCTTCCAGAGCCTGGACATGGGCCTGGAAAACAAACAGAGTCAACTCATCTTTAAAATACTGCTCATACAAAAAATAAAAATTAAAGAGCTAAGTTCAAAACAAATCATTTTGGATTCTTACCAATTTCAGCTTCTAATTGTATTGATTGTTTTTTTAGTTTACCTTGATCTGGCCAACAGTCTCCTGTCCGGTCACCTCAAGGGTGTGAGTGTTCTGGCCATGCAAGAAGAGCTGCATCTTTACACTGGGAGAGAGGAAGAAAGCCAAAAGGTTAAGTAATTATTGAATTACCAACAGATGGTAAGTCCAGTGACTGGATTTGCAATTAACCTCCTGATTGTGCCATCATCTCAAACTATTTTCTATTTGCTATTGTGGGTTCAGATTTCTGTTTCATCAAATTAAATTAAATTTACTATGTATTACTGCCTATGACCAAAATAAGGCGTATTAAATGTTAACTCTGCAAAAGCCTTGATCAGAAGAATAGATTTGTTTTTAAGGATCCAAAACTCAATTTATGAGTACGAGTTTTACTAATCACAGAAAATGTGTCCATATCAATATAGCTAAAAAAATAATGAGGTAAATTGATCATTTCTAAAACAGTTTTGACTGCTTAATAGATGAAGGAAAAATATATTTGTTACAAAGGTTGTTTCAGGAAGCAATTCAAATTTATGGTTATATTCTAATGTTCTGTTTCAATGATGAAAATATGACCTTTCTATTATACAATACTAGAGGTTTCTGCTGAGTAAAATGAGTCAGTCAATATTTATTAGAAGTGAAATATAAACATTTAACACAGAATGTTGCTGACAATAGAAATCTCTGCTACTTAAAAATTAGAATAGTTTTAGAGATAAATATTCTGGGGCCACGATATTTTTTTTCTTTTTGTGAATCGAGACATTACATTTTCAGATGTAAAGATTCTGTAGCTTAATCATTAAAAGCATAACATGATCTTTGTACTGTTTGTAAAGCCATTTAATGGCATTACACAGCATTTTTTTATTTCACCTTCATACAAACAACTGTTATGTCAATTCTTAGTTACAATATTTGTTTTATTGCTGCACGAAACTAAAGCCAATTTTAAAACGATAGTGGAGTTAGACTAACTAGTTCCAAGTTATCAACGTAGCTTTTTGGTGCAACTCAAAGCTAATCTGCGACACCAGAAATTTGTTTCAGCTTTACCACTGTGTTTGAAAATCAACATGTCGGCCTTTCGATCGGAAACTGCTAGTGTATCGTCGCTTTAACTCATAACGGAAAATATCAACTTGATCACATCATTAAACCTCCACATTCGGATTTTTTTCATTATAGAGAGCAATGTACACCCTCTTAGAAACACCAGGTCACTAAATTAGAGAGATTGATCTGCTAGCAAACTCTATGCTAGCTTAGTTTAGCCACATGGTGCATGCGTTTGAGAAAAGTCGGTCTAAAATATGTTAAATACATATTCGAAAGAAAAGAAATAGTCACGAAACACGGTGGCTATTGATTATAATGCTAAATGTGCAGAAGAATATGTCACTGGACACTTCATAACAAGAAATAATGTCAGAAAACGAAGACGACTCACCTCGTTTGATGCTAGTCGTTCCACGCTAAGCATAAAAAGGAATGTCTGAGGGGCAGACGGCGCATGTGCAGACTTAAGTAAGGTTTAGCGGATGTAACTGTTACGCCCAGGATACGCAGCGGAGGGAAGTCAAATAACTTGAAACCAACACAGAAAAGTTAACAGATATCGAATTTAACTATAAGTATCTAGTATTTTATTTACGAAATAAATGTATTATTAAAAAAAACACCGCAAGCTTTTAAGTCAAAATTAGTTGTAAATTGTAAGCTTTTAGCAATAATTCAATCTAAGTGATAAAGGTTAGGAGTACAATTTAACTATATTCGGAAGTGAGCTGTTTTATTTTAATTTGATCATTAATCACGTGAGTTCGCGAATGAAATATTTTTCCGTCATTAAAAAATTATTACTGGCTTAATTTACTGCAGCTAATAAGGAACTCAAACTTTACTTTGATAGAGAAACATGCTTGACTGGAGGATTGTGTGTGTTGTAAACAGCTCATGGTATTGTTACGTCATGAGTACTAAATTGATTACTTCTTGCCATGAAACAGTAAGCCTTGAGGATATCAATTTCTTTATTAGGAAATCAGGTCAAAATAATAATAAAAAAAAAACAAAAAGAAAGAAAACAGGGAGCTCTTCATGGAAACCATCATGACATTTTTACAAGTTTGGAAAGAAGAATCATGACTCAAGAAACACACAGAAATGCTTCTCTAGCAACCTTAAAGCCAGAACACAAAGAAAAACCAAACTAAGACAATCTAAAAAATTAAAAAGCTCTTGTCTTATACAGGACAAAAAAAAAGTAAATTTGCTTTCAACATTTATTTAATCAAAACAAAATTGCTTTGACATCTCTAGAAATTGCTGTTTTAAAAACAAATTCTTACATTCCTACCATTGTGAACCAAATTTGTTCTTACACAGGGATGTAATATGAAATTCAATTAGCACAGAGTAAACAGCAGTAGTGGAAGAAGAAGAAAATAAAGGCTATCCTGCTCAGTGTGTGGCTGAATTAAAATCTTCTTGACACCCAGGTAATTTGCGCTGCTCCAAGGTTTCAAGTCAGGAAAAAAAAAAAAAGCAACTCCATCTTCAAGTGCATCATGTAGGAGGAGGAGGGTAGTATTGGTTGTACTGGGCATACTGGTTGTACTGTCCCCAGGAATTTTGTCCCCAGCCGCCATACTGTTGCTGATAAAGAAACAGAAACCGATCAACAACTTCATTTTTGGGGGGCTGGATAAACCAACAAAGCATTCTACTATAGCCTACCTGGTACCAATTGTAGTTGTATGCGGAGCTGTTCGCCTGCATGTCCGTCATGGCATTTGCTGCAACTGCAGAAGGATCGTCTAGTCTCTGCCTTTTGGCGTCAGGTTCTTGAGAGCTTGAGGAGAAAGTTGACATGAGACATGAAATGAGACAATTCTGGTTTGAAGACCACTTAGCTTTAGTAGTTAAAACAATGCTGGACGTTTGAGAACACAGAGCGCTAATGTGCCGTTTCCTCGCCCACCTGTCATATCCGTTCTCCGCTGTTCTCTTTAAAGAGTCGCTTTCCTTCTGTAGTTTCTGTTGTTCCTCATACGCAGCCACAAGCCTACGTATGGAATTAAAGGAACATCGGTGAGACGGAAAGTTTAACATGTCTGTAACGGGTCTACACATAACTCCGTTTTACTTACGCGTTGATGTCACTGCCAAAGTCTTCTAAGAATTCCACTTTGCGCTGGGAGAAAATGATGCGGGAGTCCAGGGACAACGGGCTCCTCAGGGCCCGGTCAAAGCAAGCCAAGATCTCCGCCTGGTTCTGCATCACGTCTCCACTGAATTCCAGCTCCAGCAGGTTTAGATATAGTCTCGAACTAGTCTGCAAAGGCAGACATACATACACATATTACACACAACTGATAGAGCAAGTGACGTTTGACGGCCTAAAAGAGGAATGTTCAGCCACGAAACCAAGAACGTAATGTCCATATTCATTGCGTCGTCCAGCATCGACAAATCCTCACCTGGTCTTTCTCAATCGCATCAAGAAGGACCTTCTTCGCTTTGCTCAGACTTCTCTGCACCTTCACCAGGTGTCTAGCCAGCTTCACGGCGTAGAACGACGACTCCATGTCATTATTTGCGTTCTCCATTCCCTCCTTCAACAGGGCCTCTGCTTCATCCAAGTTGCCGCGGCGACGCTCCAGACTGACTCTGCGCAGACGAACCATGGCCAAATTCGGGATCGTTTCCTCCAAGGCTTTCAGGATCCCACGAGCCTCTTCCACGTTGCCTAGACAACAACGAGAGTGACGCTTTGACCCCAGTTCATTTACTCAGATCTCATTACTTTAAACGCCGCTTCACTTTGACCTTTTAACCGTACATTTGAATTCCTAATAACATGCATTATTTAAACTTGCATGACTTTAAACAACTTTGTTCTGGTATTTCTCTTATCCAGTGGCCAAATTAGACAGGCTCCGCCATAAAGTTGGAACTAAGAGATCAGCACTGGAGTAGTTTTAATCTTATTTCAGAGGGACAGAATTGCTTGAGTTAGACTACATTCAAGTGCTCATCTCTTTTGTGGTGTCCCTCAGGGATCAATTCTTGGACCTCTCCTTTTTGCCTGCCATGTGCTCCCTTTGGGTTCCACTTTTAGACAGCATAGTTTCACATTTCATGACTATGCGATGACACTGAACACATGAATGATGCCAGTACTTCTTTGACATGCCCTCTTCTTTAGTGGAAAGTAAGGCATGAGTGGCACCAAATCTTCTAAAACTTAATGAAAACAGTTTTAGAATGGATCGAGCCGGCTAATGTCAGGCTCAGGCCTTAATCCTGTTGAAACGTCTGTGGACTGTGCAGAACTCTAACCCAACCTCAAAACACCTTAATCAAAATATGAGTAGGAGCTGCACATGTATATATTTGAACCAATGTGAATCAGTTAAAATAATATTTGGCTTGAAAAGAAATCAAATATGAAGAGGTCTAAACTCATGATTAAAAGCAGAGAACTACTACTACATTCTATAAAGTTAAATTGAAAGGCTTGCCGAATTTATTTTTCCTTTTTTTTTTTTTTTTGCATTTTGGTTTTTGCTTTTTTGTTTACCTTGCTGCTCCTCAAATGCTGCCCACAGAAGGTGGATGGCAGGTTTCTTGGGCAGGTGAATGGAGCACGCCTTCTTGTACACATGTCTCGCACCGTCAGTGCTGAAGCCTTCTAGATACTTAGCATACTTTAGAATGGAAAAAAAGGAAAGCAAGTTGGGAGAAAGGCAAGAGGACAGAGGAAAAAAAAAAAGAAGAAGAAAAGAAGAAGAAAGGCAAGAGAGACAGAACATTTTTAACCTGTAAATACAGTTCATACACTCAGTGAATTGCTTCATAGACAAGATCGTTTTTAGAAATTTTCTGTGTAAACCCATCAGCACCTTCATGGAACCAATTAGATAAGTTTCTGTAAGGTAGTGGGAGACGAAGAAGATGCAACGTAGTAGTTGGCAAATGCTGCAGTCATATCTTGTGTGGCAAGCTGGCCATCCCCTAATACAACAGATACAGTCACATATCAACGTTACACGCAAAGAGAGTGCAGGACGTTTCTTTTTTCTTTTTTTTCCTTTTCTTTTTTTTAAACTGAGTCGATGATGTGATTATCAACGTTGATGGGGAAGTGCAGGGAGGCAGCAGCAACGAGTCGCGAGTTCAAGCCCAAAATACCTTGATCCAGAACTCCTCGTAGAGGGCGCACGCGATGAGGCATCGCTCAAAGAGGACCACCACGCGCTCCGGGGTCCCGTTCTCGATTTCGAAGTCCAGGTACTCCTTCCAGTTGTTTAGCTGCGTTCTCTCCAACGCTTTGACGTGGAAGTAGGGTCGCTTAATCTGACAAAGAGACAAACCGTTTAGGAAGTGCCGCTTTTTACAAGCAAACACGGAGGGAGGAAAAGGAAAAACTTACCCCTTCTTCAAAGGACCAGCGCTTGCTGACTTCGTGCTCGTTGTGGTTGAACACTTCCTGCCGAACCTCGATCACTTTGTGGCGCATGTTTTCAATTTCTGTCACCCTCTACAAAAAGAAAAGACACACACCAGGAACCAGATCAGCACTTTTATGGCTTCTCTCCAGCACAACATTGTCCACTTGTTGAATACTGCTAGTCCTGCAACCAAGGATTTACATCACCATGATGTTGCCAGAGACAAGAAGCCTGTAGAGGGGACAGGAAAGTTTGCACCCTGCACAGCTGGGTTCAAAGGAGCCCCGGTTGATCCTTTTAGTTTAAGGGCGAGTCCCTTACTGGATCTCCTGGCTTGGCTGGTGACATAGAAACACTTCTTCAAACCTGAGCATTTTCTTTTTTACCCTATGTTATCATGGACAACAGGAATGCTCCTGCTAAACCTGCAAGTGGAATGTTGTCAGTTTTGTCCCTTACCAGACATGGCAGCGACGTTCTTACCTTAGCGGGATCGGCGAGGTCCTCGGTACCCGGTGGCAGCTCCTCCTGAGGAACGTTAGACTCTCCATCTTCACCGACCATTCCAGACAGGCTGGACTTGGAGAGCTCGAGTCTGAGCTGAACAAACTCCTCTTCTGACAAAAAGTATTTGGGGTGGTTGCCCTGCACATGATCTTTGAACCTGAGCAAACAAAACCAAAATGTCATTCTCAGAAGAGGCAGGACTGAAGTAGTTTAAAAAATGTAATAAAAGTCAGCTGCTCATCCTTTGGTGTACCTCTGAAAGTGCTGGGAGTACAACTGCGTCGGTATGCCTAAGACGCGATCGTAGATGGTGGTGACGTTCGCCAGCTTCTGCTGCTCCGTCTCCCAGCTTATGTAGGATTCCCAAAGGCGGTCAGATCGGAAATCTGTGCCTGCGGCGAGCACTGCGTGTTCGTAGGAGCTATTAAAACAGAAAGGGGAAAAAAAGAATATTTATTGTCAAAGTCATGGGTTTTAAGTAGGTCACGTTTAGGCAAAGAATGTTCTACTCACGCTCGAATCCGTCCCTCCGTCTCCGGATCGTTGGGGTCTGAGTTCTCTTTGATAAAGGTGAGGTAGTGAAGCCAAAGGTCCACACTAAGAGGAATAGCCTGCAAGCCTCTTCTGTACACCTTGATAGGAGAGTGTTTGAAAATTGTTTGTCAGAAGCTGAAACAGTTTTATGATGTTTTGGCGTGCTCACCAGATAAAGATTTAAGTCCAACCACAAAGTTCAAAGTTTATCTGTTTTCCCAACTCTGGAATTTGAGCCACTATCCAGCAAATCTCAGGTTTGTCTGCACTTCTGGACACTTTAATTTAAAGTAATCAGTTACCTCAAGAGCTCATAAATGTCATAGCCAGGATAATTATTAGTCCAATGCAACTGGGTGTTTCAGTTAAACATCTACAACATGCATGGCAAAATGGCCTGCAGACTGTGGTGGAGAGACACCATAATGCAAACTGTGATAATATTGTTTTCCCTGTGTAGCTTCCCCTCAAACTGTAAAAGAAATGTTTTTTATATAGTGCTTTTTTCTCCCTTCATTCTTATTAATGAACCATATTAATAAAAACACTCCACTATAACTACCTAAAGGACTGCACTGGATCTGTTTATGATTTGTTTTGTTTCTGTCTGTTGACCTCATTTCAGTGCATTTGAAAAAATAAAATAAAAAATAAAAAATCTCAGAGGAACTATTACCTCTTCTGAAACCTGTAGGTTGCCGTGTTTTTTTTCCATGTCTGCATACTTCTTCCAGTAGCCATAGCAGTAGGGATAACGTAGGAAAAAGACATCAAACGATTTCCTTGCGGGGAGAAGAAGATTCTGCAAAAGAATGAATCATACAATGAAAACGGATTACAGTTCTGCTTCTAAATGAGAACCTCAGGCATATATACAAGCACGGCAGAGGTGAGTTGCTGAATTTCAAGTACGTTTTCTTACTTCTTGCTCGACATACTGCAGCAGCGAAACCCAGGCGTTGAAGTCTTCCGGGCTGTCTTCACAGATCTTAAAAAGCCTTTCGAACTCTGACGGTGGGGTTGGTTCTGTTGGAACGGGGATTTCCTGTGAACTTTCTCGGCTGGTTCTTCCAGCTCCATGCCATCCTCCATCTGCGTGGCTTCAGTACCGTCTACAAAAGATTTGTAGAAAAATTTTAAAAAATTTAAAAAAACAGAAAGAAGGAATATTCAGTTTCAAAGCGTCTTTTCATTTTCATTTCAGATCTTGGGCTTGCTGCCTTACTAAATACCTAAGGATGCTAAACTTAGATTAGCTATTATTAGTTACCTTGACTTCCATCTGGCACAAAAGCCTCTGGCTGAGGCTCAGTAGCAAATTGCAGCGGTTGGTCTGGATCCATAGGTGGTGGCGGAGGGGGTGGCGGCGGCGGAGGAGGATGCTCTTCTTGGAAAAGCGACGCGCTGGCAAGCTGAAACTGCTCCACAGCCTTCTCCACGGACCCCAGCTCGGAGGAGTTTGTTTGTTGGCTTTGCTGCTGCTCTTGCGCCAGATCGTCCTGAGAAGGATCGGAGCCCTCCGGCGCTACGCTGGCGGACGGTTGTGGAGGAACTTGCTCCAAGGACCAGTCTGCTGGCTGAGCAGGAAGGTCAGGAAGAAATTCATTCCCATTACTCTCCATGGCTGTGGACTCAGTGTCCAGCATTCCAGTAAAAGTGGCACCTTTAGAATCACAGACCTGTTGGTGAAAAAGAAAAAACTATTGGTTATTTTATGAGTAGCAAAAACATGTGAAGTACCTTTTATTTTACAAGTTTAAAAAAAAAAGGTTAATTATATTTTTCCTTTATTAAATACTATCTTCACAAAGTCAGAGGGTATGCTCTTAACAGAAAATAATTACATAGTCTTAATTATTGATCAAGAAAAGCAGTTTGAAGCAGCCAAAGCATCTTTTCCCAGAACTCGTTTCACAGCGTGTCTTTCTACCAAAACCTAAACTGAATTCCAGTACTCATTCATTACACCTGAAGCAACATTAAGCTTCAATTTAGCTAAACATTTACATTAAGATGGAGGATTACTTTGACTGGTCGCCGAAAATAAACACTACGCAGACAGTTGACAGAAGCGCCAGCTGGCGGTGCAACAAGATACTTCCTATTCCTAAATTCAATTTCGATACAGGGTTCAAGCTGACCTGCTAAACATAGTAGCGGAGACGTGTTTGCTTAATAACATGTCCAATAAAAATAAAAAATAAAACTTCAAGTTTTTCTTTTAAAAAAAGATACAAGTGTTACGAGTGACAATGTTTGGTGAAAAGAGGCGATGTCTCATCCGGGCGATTGCTTGCTCAAAGTTCAGCGATAAATTGGGCCTGTAAGCCTGTCGACTCGACGCTAATGTTAAGCTAGCTAGCTAGCTATAGCTTAAGAGACATTTTTCCCGATTGCGTTGTTTTCATAATTGCTTTCTTACCTAATCAAATAGCCTCTCTGATAATTGGTCTGAAATACTGAGATAACAAAGCAGCTACAACTATAAATCTTCCTTTTTGGTTTCGTCCCCAGTTGGTTCAACACACCAGACTGGCTAGCCGGTTATCGTCTCCCCCAGCGTGGCTAGCATTAGCACAATGTCTAATTGTAGTCATCGATTGCAAAGTAGGAGGAATGTCGTGGTTGAAAATCTCACCTGCAGCTCCCAAGTCGCTGAAGTAAAACCTCTCAAACGGTAATTACTCTCAAAAGTTACAACTGAACAACCGACAGGCGCGCGTCATCCACCATACCTATCGACTTGGGGGGGAAGAACAGACCCAGAGTGCGCATGCCTGCTCAGAACACCATGGCGACACGCTGAACGGGGTTACCAAGGGAAAGTGCAGGGGTAAAGAAATTTTTTTAACAAACTTTATTTACACTAAAAATATGTACAATAGTCTTAAAACGTAAATACATATATTTTATTAAAACAAACAAACAAGTAAATAAATAAATAAAAGAGGAAAACAAGTCCAAACTAACTGCTGGAGCTACATGGACGCTGGTTAGTTAATATCATCTGTCATTTTCGTTGGCAGGAAACCTGTGCTTGTTATTCTGAGTTATGTTTTTCTTATTTCTGCTATTATGATATTGGGAAACCTTAGCGACTCTCTGAACTGCTACTGAACAATCTCCCTGAAGAACCGAACCATTAATTCACAACAAGAAAGCAATATTAGCAAGTGAATAAATAAATGTGTGTAAATAAATCACATCGGTTATGTGATTTATTTATTTTGAGAGAACTTGCGATAATGTGTGCATGTTGAAAAAAAAAAAATATATATATATATATATATATATATATTATATATATATATATATATATATATATATATATATATATATATATATATATATATATATATATTTATTTATATTATTAAAAAAAAAAAAAAAATATATATATATATATATATATATATAATATATATATATATTTTTTTTTTTTTTTTTTTTAAATATATAATATATATATTATATATATATATATAATGTTAAGGATAAATAGAATATATACACCTTGATTTGCAGTTTTTACTTTAAACAATTAATTCAGATGCTTTACACATACCTAACATTTTTTTATTCTGTCTTGATATTCCTAAGTGTCTTTTTACTATGTATACAGGTACATGTTTACTATGTATTCAGTTGGTTACACGACTTGGACAGAGCATAAAAACAAAAACCACACTAATATTAGCCTGTTCAGGAACAAAATAACAAAATCTTTATGGTATGAAGATTGCGTCATACCAGGAAGCAATCTTTTTACTCCTTCTATGCTGACTCAGGATCAAACAATTTATTTTGTATTGTCATTTTACAAAATATTATTTGTGAACTTGTGTGACATTGTGGCCCCTTGTTGACCTAGATAGCAACTGTTGGGTTAAGAGTGGTACTTTTAGCTCTTCAAGTCTTTATATAAGTGTGATGAGTCCAGTTTGTGAGTATCTTTGGCCATCTTTATTTATGTTTGTTTGTTGTTTTGTTTTTGGATAAAATAGATCATGAGTGAGAATACCTTTCATCCTTACACAAAGGGGCTAGAAAAAGAGATATAAATAGTGAAAATTCACAAAGACATACAATATCTATAAAGACATACACAATACAACACATAAAGATCCCATTTTAATCACAAAATGACCCAAATGTTCAGTAAAATAGTGGAGAACACATAGAAATACAAAGGTAGGAGGCTGAAGTCAAAGAAACACTAACAGATGAATACTGCAGCCAAGTAAGACGGTTACACACAGCAATAAAATTACTTAACTATTAGAACTGTTGACATCATGTGCAAAGTTGCCATTAAAAACTGAAAAAATATTTTACTCCGGTTAATCAAATGAACAATGATTATGTAAAATGCAGAGCATTTATGTTGCCATTTAAACGTAGAAATCTGCAGCTTCAGAGATCATCTCGTTAAACCATGCTATATTGTAATGCTTCGTTTCATTTGTTGTTTGTTGTATTCTTTTGTTTTTAATGAACACCCCATTAAAAACTCTTGCCCCTCTATAACATAAAATTACCCAAAACGTTTTCATGCAGCTGTTTGGTGGGAGTGTTCATACACCATTTCTTAAGAAAGACATCTAAAAATGTAATTTAGACAAATCATAGTTAAGTCTGATATATCTTCAGTTGTAATTACATATGCGTGACTTTTCAAAATGACACATTTGGTGACGTCATTTGAATGCATTTTGACCGGTCAAATATCTTGAACTCCTCTCCTTAGTGGACACAATTTAAATGAAGATGTCTTAAAATACCATTCAGGATCGTGAAAATGTAGTTGTGTCCATTTTTATGTCTGGAATGTAATCAGAAATTGTCTGACGACACCGATTTTACGTTAAAACGGCCTGCCATACACCCACTGGCATTTTGACAGAACAGCAGCTCTGTAGTTTCCCTCACTCTCTCCCCGCCCATTTCATGGACAGCCTCCACGTCACGCTCTAATAAACGGAAACCGTTTGAATGACTGGTCGGACATGTTGGAAAGAACCGCTTGTAAAACCCATTTTGAAATCCCTGTCCCGCAGAAATTATTTTAGTAGTTTTACTAAAAAAGGTAGACGTCACAATGGAGGTGATGGTGTCTGATATGAGCCTTCTAATGGCGGCAACACGAGCTAACGGGCCGACTTGCAACTGAGCCGCTGCTTTCTTTTTTCTTTTTTTTTTCTTGCGCGCATGCGAAATGGCTACGGCTTCTTTAGGGGTAATCGGAAATATTTATTTACCATGTACACACGGCTGTATGTACTGTACAGTAGATAAAGAGTAGTAAATAATAACTTATTTATCATGTTATAGAATTAACATATTCCGAAATATTGTTTCAGTCTAGGTTTTTAAGGTTTAAAAGATAATTATGCATAGATGAATTAGAATGTGGCTTTATGGTCTATTGACCCTGCTCAAATAAATTTGAAATTATGAATACACATGAAAACAAAAATAGCACACGAAGTTCTGTAATAACAATAAGATCCCATAAATAAATATCCATGCTTAATATTTTTTTAAAGGTCACCACTGCAAATGTTATTGATAATTTCAAATAGAATTTATTTTACTGTTGAAGTTATTGACCACTTTATAGATTGACAAAGGTATGCTTACCTGTGTTTAGTTTTTATATATGTTATTTTATGTCAATTAAATTAAATTAAATATTCACACCTTTATAATTCAAAATGTGTCCAACTTGTTAAGCTAGGCAAATTAGCTAGGGTCTGATTTTTATTATTTTAGTTGCTCTATATCAAATAAAGTACAACAAAGCAAAGCAAGTGAAATTGCTTTGGATGCTCCACTATGTTCCTTGTCTGACTATTTATTTATTTATTTACTTATTTATTTTAGTTAGTTAGTTAGTTAGTTAGTTAGTTAGTTAGTTAGTTAGTTAGTTAAAGGCCATGCTAATAGTCTTAGCGTTTATTCTTTTTAATTTCGGATGACGGAGCTTTATTCGTGTCCCTGAACGCAGCACTCCTCTGTGTGTGTGAGTGCGCGCTGCAGAGGAAGTGGCGGCTGATCTCGGTCCGCACCTTTTCCGGTAACAGCCCCGCCACCGCTGTGCCTGACTGAACGGCTGGAGACGCGGAGGGAGGAAGACGAATCGAGAGCGGCAAGAGTGGGGGAGAAACGGCCCGGGGGACTGGGGAATGGTCGCCGCAGATGCAGGTATTTATCCCGCTCGTGCAGTTTCTTTCTTCGTCTGCTTTCCGTTGAGCCTTTAGGTCTCGGCGGAGGGAGTTTTTTCTCTTTTTGTCGGATTCAAAGTTGCCCTCTGTACTAACACCCCTCCCTTCTTCGGACCGCTCCTATGTCACAGGGGGAAGGAAGAGAAGAAAGTCGGATGAATCAATGACCTTTTGAGCGGTTCCTCCTGTGGATACCCCGGTACCGAAGCGGAATCGGAAGGCTCCGAATCGTCTCCACCGGTTAGCGAAGAAAATCGGCGTGCTTCGAAATCCGCCGAGAGGGGGGGAGACAAGCTAAGTGTGGCGAGCCGGCGGCCAAGAAGGAAGTGGGATCCCCCGGCTTGGCCTGGGCCTGATTTATATTGTCCTCTTTAGGTTGAAAGAACTCCTCCAAACCAGACTCTGCTCGGTCACCTGGGAGGAAAAAAAAAAGGATCTTGCAAGCAGAGTCGACCCATACTTGTGTTGGTTTTGGGAGGGAGCGTGTGGTCTAAGCTGACTTTGAGAGAAGGGAATGTCATTTTTTCTTCTCACATTGGAGGGCAGTGGATCATAAAAATATATCCCCACCCAAATCGACAAAAGCACCCCATGAAGTCCCTCTGACTCCTCAGGCCAGATTACCTCAATCCAGCTAATTGTACTGTCACCTGCTGCCAGCTCTCAGATTTTTTTTGACACTCGTGTCAACCCACCGTTGTCACGTGTGTAGCTACACTTTGAACCCGGGCCTTCTCTGTTGATCCCGAAAACAAGCTTGGCTCTAATTAGGAGTTTTCTTCTTCTTCTAACAAAGTATTTATGCACAGTAAACAAGATGGGGAAGATGCTGTCAAAGATCTTTGGCAACAAGGAGATGAGAATATTGATGCTTGGACTTGACGCTGCCGGGAAAACCACCATCCTGTACAAGCTGAAGTTGGGACAGTCGGTCACCACCATCCCCACGGTGGGCTTCAACGTGGAGACCGTCACCTACAAGAACGTCAAGTTCAACGTGTGGGACGTGGGCGGCCAGGACAAGATCCGGCCCCTCTGGAGACATTACTACACGGGCACGCAGGGCCTGATCTTTGTGGTGGACTGCGCCGACAGGGACCGGATCGACGAGGCCAGGCAGGAGCTCCACCGGATCATCAACGACCGGGAGATGAGGGACGCCATCATCCTGATCTTCGCCAACAAGCAGGACCTGCCGGACGCCATGAAGCCCCACGAGATCCAGGAGAAGCTGGGCCTGACCCGGATCCGGGATAGGAATTGGTACGTTCAGCCCTCGTGCGCAACGACAGGGGATGGACTATACGAGGGCCTGACCTGGCTTACCTCAAATTACAAATCCTAATGTTTCCTCCCACCCACCAGCTTGGACGTTTCGAGACACACGCACACACAAACACACACACACACACACACAAAAGTAGCAGAGAATTAAAAAAAAAACAAAAAAAAAAACAAGGATGCAATTTGAAGCAATTAATTCAATTAAATGATCTCTTTGCTTAATGTGTATTAAAGAGAGTCGTAATTTACTTATTGGTTTATTTTTCTTTATGATAAATATTTCACTTTAATCCCAAATTTTCAGTTAAGCCAACAGAAAAAAAGAAACTGTTTTTCTTCTGTTTTAGTTTTCTTTAGTTCTCAATCTGTGTAATCAGTTCTGTTAATCTACACACCTTACTTTTGTGCTTTTTACTGCATTTTGCTTTCGTTTCCTCATTATTGTATCGTTTCTTTTAAAAGGGGGGGAGCAGCACCTGAGCAGTGCCGCTCCCCTTAAGCCCCCCTCCCACTTAGTTCTCGTCCTGCTCTCTCGCAACCCAGCTACATATCCAAAGGATGGGGGGAAAAGCCCAGAAACCATTTCCTAGATCAGCATATCACTTTTGAATACTCGGTTTTCTGTCAGAATGTGCACTATGGGTGTGTTATTAGGACCTTTTAAAAAGTTCAACTGATTGTACTGAGATGAATGAGATGTGGAACCTCCTCTCTCCTGTGCAGTGGTTCCATCCATGATAATGTCTAACGTGGACGCTGGATATTCGCACTGTGATATGGATATATACATTTATATTTTATTTTTTTCAGAGGGGTGTTGTTTCAGGGTCACAATCTGTTACCGACCAGTCTCTCCACTCTCGTTTCTCTCAGAGCTTCCATTGAGTGCTTTTGTAGTTTTCAGCTGCCTTAGGCCGGACCAGGGTTCCAGGTGTCCTCACCACCTCTCCTCCCCGAAACTGAGACAGTCACAACAGCAAAGGGTGTTCTCAGCTGCTGAGTTTGCACTTTGAATGGGAGAAGGGAGGGGAGGGCGGTGTTGGGCAACTTGCTGGTAGTGCATACTTTTTTCTTTTTTTTTTTTGAGTTTTCTTGAACTGACTTTTGGACTCCAGTGAAGTTTACAAAGTTCCCAACCCCCCACCCCCACCCCACTGCCTCCAAAACAGGTGCTTCTTTATTATTTTTTAATTTTCTTTGTTTGTTTTAAGCATCATCAGCCCGTTTTACATCCTGCAGTCAAATCTGTTAAAAGTTTAAAACCATATTGCTGTTTAATTCTCTGTCTCTCCCCCCAGTACCTTTTTTTTTTTTTTTCTTATGCTATGCTGTTGAAATAATAAAAAAATATATATATCCAGATCAATATGGAAGTGGTGCCTTTTCAATGACCGGTTGTTGCTACTTTTGCATTACAAAAAAAGAAAGAAGCAATATTTCCCTTCTGAAAAATGTTGAGCTCATAAAAGAGGAAATGAGAGCTCGGGGCGTTGCGATAGTTGAAAGAAGGACAAACCGAAGAGAAGTGAGCCTTGGCTTGTTTCCTTTCTGCCCCGGTGAGTCATTTGTTGTGAATAAATGATGAGATCTCTGGTTTCTGAGTAGTAAAGCGTCAAAAAAGATCCCAGAGTATCCAGCTGAGTCCAGACAGGACTCTTGCAGCGGTTCTCATGTTTTCTTCTCTACAGACTTCATCACTGAGAGAGAGAGAGTCGCCGCCAAAAAAAAAACGCACAGCCAAGAGGAAATCACATGATGATGATGAAGTTTATTCATCACCGTCCCGCCTCTGAGCAAATCTCTAATCCTGAGGCGCAGATCTGAAGTCGGGCTATTCTGTTTCAAGAGCCATTCAGTCTTTGTCTGCTGAACACTTGATATCGCCGCTCGGAGCGTCATGTGTCACCCAGGCTGTTCAAAAATAAGGAATGAAGTTGCTTGTGAAAACCCGGTCTTAAGAAAGAAAGAAAGAGGGCATGGAGGGAAAGTCAGACAAGTTTTTTTTTTTTTTTTTTTTGAACAAAGCTGGTTGTTGGCACTGAGATCTGAGAGTCACCAGAAGGACAGGTGGAATCCTATGAAGTGTTTTTTTGTTTTCTTTATGTGACTCCATCTCCTAAGAAGAAGAAAGGAAAAAAAAAAAACTTCCAAAGAGTCAAAAAAAAGTCCATGGATTCCTGTCCAGGAATGTTCGCTTTGTGTCTCTCTGCTGCTCTGTTTGCTTTTGTTGTGTTTGCTCTGCAGCTGTCGATGTGAAGCCTGACCCAAAGCAAAGCGCCGCTCTGCGTGTGTCCGTCCGGCCTGAAGGACGGAGCTCGTTCCCCTCGAGATGGTCGCACAAATGAGGCTGTGGCCCCCGTTATCTCCCCCAAAACCGCCTCGCTTCTTCTCCAGCGTTTTGTTGTTGTTTAAAATAGGATCAGCAGACACAAGAATTTCCTGTCCTTTCTGTTTAGTTTTTAGTTTTTTTCATTCACAACCCTTTTTTGGTTTGTTGATGTGGAAAGTCTGACCTAAAACGTGGCTCAGAAGGGGGAACCTGTGAGAGGAAATGTGTAAAAGGGAGAGGAGTTTGAAACTACTCCTGATGTGACGTCAGCGCCGTGGGCCCAGTGAATCATGCTGCGTGTGTCACAGGCCTTTTGTCCCGCTGTCAGTGAGCTCACATGCTCCCCACACACGATATAGCTGCTGTCAAAACCCCGTCAGGCTCACCTGTGGCCCCTTGGTTTAAACAATATAATTGAATGGACATTTTCTACTGTTGTTTTGTTTGTTTGTTTCTGTTCTCCCCTGGGCGGGAGCTGACTGCTCTATTGTACGCCCTTGACGGGGTCGACTTCAAACAAAGCTCGAGAACCGAGCCTACTGGTAGTTCCCCCTGTCAACTGTTTACTCAGGCGTTCCTCTTTTATTTTCATCTCCCTCCACTTCTTCGTTCAGCTCAGCGGAAAGCCACCAATTAAAGCTCGCAAGTCGACACAAAAGAGGGCTGACGGCGAATTAAAACGGCACGCGAATGTCGACGACCTCGGTGAAAGATAGGAGGATGTGGAGGACAAACAACGAGCAGAGGAGCTTGTTTTCTCACGCCTCAGACACTTGGCCTGGTCTCTGTCCTCCCACAGCTGTTTCCATTGGAGCCAAGGGTTTAGGCTTGGTAATGCTCAGAGACAGGGGCCAAAGAACAGCAGCAGTCACATTCCTACTGATGTGAAGATACTACAGTTATCTATGCGTGGGTGAATTGTTTTTGATGCAATAGAAAGCAAAAACTTAAAATATACCCTTAGTCGATTAAATTATTTAACAAAATATCTCTTTGTCATTCCAGACCTTGCATCACAACTGTTTGCCTACAGGCTACTGTACAGTTAATGGTTGTTTGCTTTACAAGATGTACAACGTGTAACTTGTCAACTGCAGTCTGAAAACAGTGACCTGTTTAAGAGTGAGGTCAGATACTAATTTTGCTTTGACATCATGACTGTCTGTGCTTTTTTGAGACAGAAAATATCTTTGAAATGCATCACTTGGCTTCCTTAAAAGTGTGGGGGAAGGTGCGGCCTGCTTTCCAGCAGTGCGTAGCAACAGGTGGAGGAGGGGGCAGGGGGGCACTATGTTTCTTTATGCATGTCACTGAGGAGTATGTCACTGAGGAGTTTGGGCAAAAAAACCAAAAAAAAAAACCCAGCACATTTTAACGTATCTCGTTAAATAGACTTAAACCCAAAGAACAGGAAGAAATGCTATTGTTATTATGGCTTTCGATATAGATAGATAGATAGATAAATAGATATAGATAAAACTTCTTATTAGAAGTTGCTTTGGGTTAAATACGACACGAAGACTGAAAAGGGGTGATAAGTTAAAAAGAAAAGAGGAACATGGTAGAGGAGAGACGGGATGAAGAAAACACCCTAGAAGTCTCCTTCTACACCTGCAGGAAAAGGGGAAAAAAACAGAACTGAGAAAACAAAGTGACAAAAAAACATTCCCAGGACAGAACGTTAACAGCCTCACTGAAAAGCACGCCGTACTAGTTATTGCGAGATGTATTTTAGTGGCAACTGCAGCCCAAGATGGAGTACTGAATCCAAGCCTCCATATGTCTTCATGAAGCCGTTGCAAACATAGCTTAGTTTCCAGTTTTCAGTTCTTTTATACGGTCGAATGTAAGAACAATTGTGCATATTTAAATGAATAGATATCCTTGTACAACTCAGAAATCAAGGCCTTTTTAAGTGTCTCTGATAAATCTCAACTCCTAATTCCTCTGCAGCTTGTGTTCATACGTGCAGCTTGCAAAGCTACAATTTAGGTTATTCGCATCGTTTTATTGATCAAATAAATTTAGGTTTCCCTTTGCAATGTAAGCACCGCACAAAACCTTTTTAAAACGGTGTTGGTGTTCTAAAGAGATTGGATTGGAAAGCAGAACTGCACAGAAAGCAGCTGAAACGCCTGTCGTCAAATTGAACAGCGTTCAAAGTAAAGCGTTACGTGTGTAAAGTTAGAGAACAGTTTTGCTCCCGGATGGGTTATTACAGAGTCAAATTAAAACAGATTAAATATGCTAATGTTAGCCTAGCATTCCGCAAACTGCTTTGCACAAGATGCAAATTTATTTCAAACTGTAGCTCAGGGGTGACCAAAGTCGGTCCTGAGGGCCGGCATCCTGCATGTATTAGTTATCTCCCTGGTTTAACGCACCTGGATCCAATGATGACTCCTATAAGAATATTAACAGCACAACAACATGCTGAAAAGGTTGTTACTACCTCCAGGGAGAGAACTAAAACATGCAGGATGCCGGCCCTCGAGGACCGACTCTGGGCACCCCTGCTGTGGTGCACTGTGAAACAAAAGATAAAGCGAACCACTTTTTAGCTGTGTTACAAGGACGTCAAAACGTCTTATAAGAGTTGAGCCGTGTTTGATCATCGCACTACGACAGAAGTCCAGTTGGGTTAAAATATCTGTTGCTGTGGGAAAAGAAACTAACACTGTAGCATCCAGAATATCGCTGATGAAATGGGTAATATTTCACCAGTAATACTTATAAGCTACTTTATTACCTTTAAAACTTCATTACCTGTAATAAAGTAGCCTTGTACACTTAGTTCAAGGCTACTTTATTACCTTGTATCACACAAGAAGTTGAGATCAGCAAATTCTATACCAGAAACGACTCTGGATTGGTATCAGTGACAAAAGAAATCCACGCCTTCCTAATTTACCCAACAAATGCTGGAGTGTGACACTTTTGCAAAGTTTTTTAAAAAATTATGATTCGTCCTAAAAAACCCGCAGCACAAGCCACTGATCATCAGCCAAACATTTGCTGTGTGGAATTCAATGAGCTACTTTTTACAGTTCTCTTTTCTCCTCGGCATCCTACCGCTTGTGTTCCTCGGGGCCTTTTAAGCTAAAAAAATGTATTCCTTTGTCACTCACTACAGGGCCAATAAAATTCCTCCGCATCGATATAATTGTTCTTTCCAGCAGATTCCGCTTAAAAGGACAAAAGTGGTGCTATTGTTGGACGGGCCAGAGAGCTCCAACTTCGCTGTCACCGTTGCAGCACAAAGGCCCCCCCGGCTTAAACGCCGTCATTACAGCAACACGCGGGGTGGCATTCAGCTAGCAGGGCACTTTTGAGAGCTCCTCCGAGTCTGTTGTACACTCCGTTTCCCTCTGCTGCGGACAATGTGCTAATAATTATAGGGAGCCCAGAGCCTGCGCTCGCTTCTTTGGAGGAAAGCTGTGCAATGGGAGGGCGACATGCTCCTGCCGCAGGCGGCACCAAAGCAGCACCAACGATTTAGGCCACACAGTTGTAATTAATGGAGGCGGTGCATTAGTGGCGGTGTTGTGCTGGATGAAATCCGTCTCATTTAATCTTTATTGAATGAAATGTATAATTAGACGCAGGCACAGAAAGCTGCAGAAGTATTTATACCCCTTTCTGTCATATTCAGACCGCAAATTGCAATGTATTTCAGTGGGATTTTGTGTCGTCGACCAACACGGTGCTGCATAATGAGAACTGGAAGGAGAACAGTACATGGCCTTCTGAATGTTTCACTAATAAAATGTTTTGAAATGTAGTGTGCATTTGTGTGCCACTGCTTTATTCTCACACCCATGAAGACATTTCATCTTGCGGGAACTATTTCATTTGTCGGCACAGAAAGAGAGCACGTCAGAACCGCAAACCCGCTGAGGCCATCCACCTAAATGACCAAATCGGACAAAGTTTAATGATCAGAGCACCAATCCGGAGGCTCACTTTGACGCTGGAGGAGCTGGGGGGAATCCACTTGCATTTTTTGACAAAAGGTACACAAGTAGCAAACAAGTGGAAGAGGAGCTCTGGTCAGAAAAGATCAGGACAGAACATACCAAACTGGCATCACCCTGAACACACCGTACCCATGGCGAAACATGGTGTTGGCCCTATCATACTGTGGGTAAATCTGTTTAGAGTCAATGTGACGATAGATGGCAATCTTAGAAGAGAAACCAACTCGAGGTCCACCTTCAGGTAAATCTCAAAAGACGTGCCGTCTCAATTATGGCTAAACTGACTCTAAGTGTGTAGCATTTTCCTTCTGAGTTACAATTGCTCACATCATAAAAGCCCATTGAAATAAAAGGAGATATGTGACAATAACGTATCAAATATCTCCTTTTTTTTTTGTAGAAAAAAAAAAAGAAAAAAGTTAAGAAATGCAAAGCACTGTATTTGTTTTGTTTAAAAAACTTCTCAGAAGCCAAGTGAAGAAGCTAAAATACTAAAGAAAAACCTAGCAATAATGGTTACCTCTAGCGATGCCTATCTTAAATAACAGGAAGCTATGGGAGTTTTTAATTACGCCAAATCTTTTGTCTTTCTATAGACAAAAGCACGGTGGGGTGAATAAATGTTGAGTTGTGCTTTCGGTTGTGACAGGAACTGACATGTGCTGCAACCTTCCTGTGTGACACATGGCACACCACAGTGGCAGATGGACAGACTGAGATAGCAAAAGGAAGAAGGCAATATCAATGAAAGAAATAGACGGGTTACTAAGGCACGGGCCCGAAAGGACACAAGGCACTGGCTCTCTATAAGCAGTAAAAATAATATCAACCTGATTCCACATCGTAACGTCAGTGAAACTGTGCATCAGTACACTTTTATTTATTTTTTTTTTTTTTGAAACCAGAAGAAATAAAACATGTCAGACTTAGGTAAAAGATTACAGTTTGCGTTCTGTGTAATTATTAATATATATGCTGACAAGATTTTAACAGACAAGGCAGGTTTCTGTCTCTGGTTTCTGTTGTGTGTTGTTTACATCCTTAAATAACACACAGCACAAAATCCCAAAATAACCCACCCCACACATTTCACGCACACATTCACACACGCAGCCTCCCCTCTGGTTCTTACAAAAGTCCCGTCTGAAGAGCCATCTGCTGTAACATGAAGCACTCGGCAAAGCTCGGACCAGCAGCTGTGTGTGTGTGCGAGTGTGTGTGTGTGTGAGGTCTCACTGCTTGGTTCATGTACATGTACAGCAGGTTGTTAGCAGGTGCCTTATTAAAATTGTTTTAACAGTTGTAGCAGAGTGCAGGATTAGAGGCCTTTTACACCTCGCGTTAAAAACCAAGACAGTGCACCACAGATTATTTTAATTAGGCGATAAAAATAGATCTCCTCGCATGCCTTCCTGTTTTCGACAGGCCACGCAAAACCTGGACTGCTGCTTTTACGCTCTGCCCTTTCCCCCCGAATCCACAGGTTAATCCTGTCACATGTTTACGAGCTTTACATTTGGTCCGTTTCAGCTGTGATTTCTGCCCACCAAAAGCTCTCATCTCCAGCTTTCTCGTGATCTTCGGCTTTACGCCGAGATCCGTGAGTCTGCTGACGCCGCTGCGTGCAGCGCAGACCAGACAGTCATTTGCTACAACATTTGTTTGTTTGGTGTAAAGTGACAAAACTTGCTTGCGTATGCAATTAGACTGCTCCCCAGGGGGCAGGCCGAAATCACTAGCAGCAGCAGATAGCAGAGCCGCGCCAAGATCTGCTACCGGAGAATTGGAATATGCTGAGCCATCTGCGGCCTGCTCATAAAATACATAAATACATAAAATACGGACACACCTAGCAGGTACACACACTACAGGCAGAGTCGTTTGTTGCAGTTCAGTTTCACTTGCGCGGTGCTTTAATGTCTCAAGTTCTGCTTTGTTGGTTGCCTACAAGTTTTCAACACAAACAGAGGAGACAGTTTGTTTAATGACAGACATACCTTTTTCTTTGTTTGCTGCTGTCTCTATGGCAACAATGACAAAGAAACCAGCAGCAGATGGCTGGAGTGTACAAGTGATCTAAAATGACTGTTATGAAAATATCAAAATAAGGCAAACAATCTAACCTGTGATTAGTTCATTTAATATGGCTTCTGGTTAAATTGGAGGATTTCACATAGCTGTTCGTTTCCGGTTTTGCTGCTTCAGTCCCGTATTATTATGAGAAGTTATGCAGACAACATAAGTGTCAAGGTATGCAAGCTATGCAAACAGTCACAACTGAGAAGCAGCCAAGATATCATATTGTTGTCATTGACTGATAAGGTACGAATACCTTCATGTTTTGCACAAATAAAAAATAAATAAATAAAATGCTGCATGGTTGTTGAAAACTAAAGTACAATGCCAACCTGATTACCAACAGCAGCAGCAGCAGCAGCGATTCAATCACTTCTTTGTCAAGACCACTGCGTCGGCCAAATACCAAGTCAGACAGAGGGCAGATGTTGCACACACAAATCATAGCGCTGTACTAAAAACAGCTGGTCCAGATGGAACTGTGCTGTGGACGTGGCCAAAGTTTTGTCACCATCTTTTGCAGGATCGGCCTCAACAACTGCAAAGCATAACTTCAGTTTTAAAGAGGGTACACTCTCTTAAACACAAGTCTAAAACGCTTTCTTGTTTTATACAGAACAAGGAGGGTTGTGCCGTTGCCATTATATTGCAGATCTGGATCCCCATCAAGTGGTGCAATATATTCCCCCAGGTGAGTCACATGCCAAGCAAATTGTTGTTGGTATTTTGACTCTTGCTGGGAACCTTCAAAACATCAATATCAGCTGCAGTCAGAAGAAACGTGCCAGTAAAATTAAGGTATTGTTTTAAACCAGAATCTGACAAGGGTATGAATAAGTTTGGGCTTAGCTATCAAGACTCACCGCTCTTGCATTTCTCCACTTTGCACAGGAGTCCCACAGGGCTCTGTTTCAGTCCCCATTTTATACATTCCCTTAACTGCTGGATTGGAAACAATCCAGATTGAGTTATTTTTGCCAAATACCTCCTGGGTCAATGACAAAGTGCCTAAGTTGATTTACCACAACATTTTGCGTTACTGTTTGCTGACTCAACAAACTGCGCCAGCCAAAAAAATGTGTCAACGTGACTAAATCGAATGTTAATCTTACCGAAGAGTGGCTCGAAAAGAATAACCAATAACCTAGATTACTAGAAAAGTACTGGTTGGGTTAAAATTGTTTTTAATTTATTATTTAGTTTATTTAATTTTGCACTAGAAGTTTCCACCTCAAAATGTGTAATAGCACTTTTATTGATAGAGAAAAGTTACATGTACGCCATACCTATCACTGCCTAAATGTTTATGCTTTCCTCCAAAATTTGATGCAAAATTACATTAACACACCTAAAACATCTGCACAATATATGAAACTGCAATTGGAATCTGAAATTCAATAACATGTTTCT
This sequence comes from Poeciliopsis retropinna, assembly GCA_010277075.1. Classification (NCBI taxonomy): domain Eukaryota; kingdom Metazoa; phylum Chordata; class Actinopteri; order Cyprinodontiformes; family Poeciliidae; genus Poeciliopsis; species Poeciliopsis retropinna. Next base: position 15,482,238 of record VMRM01000010.1, read on the forward strand.
AACAATAATATACTTGAATCATCTTGTATGCTTTGCATATGCATCTTGGGCTTTGATAGACTAACTGATCTTAGACACTTTATGTATATTTTAGTGGCTGAAATATTAAAACTCACATACATTGCTGGAGACCTTATGGAGTAGTAAAGCAAGAAAACAATTATCTGATACTGTGCAGTCTTTTGGTTTTCTTCAGTGTTTACATCAACCTGCTGGCAATAAGATTATTATATATCATTTTCTTACGTCTTATTACATCCCGGAAGAGGTTCTGAACGATCTGATTTGTTCTTTGTTTAGTTCAAAATGCTGGACTCCCTTTAGTCTCTTCTCAAATCAAACGAAACACTGAATGATCCATCCAGTCCACGGGTAGACGAAGTAACCCAGCAGGTTTTTGTGTGCGTCCTCTTTCTACAGTCAACTGTGTTCGTTCTTTTGTGGGAAGAACGAACTGAGCTGTCGGAAAGCACAAAAGAAGCTGGGCTGATCAATGAAGGAAGCCAGCATGCCAGCAAAGTGAAGGTCAAGAGGCTAAACGACCTGAGCGTTAAAAACATCTGAGCTTTAAAACGGAGTAAACATCCGATAATTGAGTCAAGGGGGAAATGAAATATTCACTTGCAAATGAATATTGGCTCACAAAAATAGGGTGGGGGGAAGGAAAAATACAAAGTTTTATTTATTTCATTAAAAAAAAAACATTCAATAAAAAAAGCCCCTCAAACACTAAATTTCATGAGAAGCCTGAGAAAAAAAAAAAACTCTCTCAAGATCCGTTTATGTCCTTCTGCTGCAGCACCAGTGGGAGTATCCTCTGTCAGAGCAGCATCCTGTTAAGGCGTGCAGCTCTGCAGCTGATAAGGGAAGGCACTGTAGAAAGGTGCTGCATTGAGGACATTATCAGCTGTCCACTCTTAAAGACAAACACACATCCCTGTGGGCTGCAGAAAAGACTCTGGATGCTACTGCCACCCCATTAATCAGTTTGTCTAAACTTCAGCACCAAGGCAAACCTACCAGGGCCCAGCAGAGCATATCCTGCGAAAAGAGAAGAGAAAATCTCAAATCGTTACCACAGAAAGCTTACATTGTGGAAGATTTGGGGCTCTTTATGTGTTACCGAGAGTGACGAGTGCCACGTTACAATAAACAAAGAATTTATAAAATAATTATTTAAACCTGTCATTAATTCATCGAAACTGGGTATTAAATACAGAAATGATTCAGCAAATATAGAACTGATTACATGTGGGCAGTGCTAATGTCAATACTGCTGGAAGTTTGTGGCGGACCAAATTAGAGATATAGAGGCTGAAGTTGCTCACTCAGTAAATAACCAGATGTTATTTTCACACTTCTATTTGAAGTATTGTCCCAGCAGACTTGGAGGAAACGGTCTTGACTTGCCGCCAAACGTCAGTGGGCGGGGTTTGACGGGTGAAGTTGACAGATTAAACAATTCATGATGTGCTTCATCACATGAAATGAGTTATTAAATCGTGGGAAATAAAATCCATGCATTTAATTGAGGCACATGTGATTCATTTTATATTTAGCAAATTACTTCTGGATTCATTCAGCTTTAATGACACGTTTAAGTCATGATTTCACAAGTTATTTATTTGTTGTTATTCGACACGCTTGCCTCTCCATATTTACCACTTGCTTGACCGACTTTTTATGATCATCTGTGACAGTAAGAATTGCTTCTGAACTAAGTGCTCCTCCACGAGCCAGTAAGTCCTTCCTACCGTTTTTTCTGCTTTTGCCTTCTAAATATGCTCTTTTGCAAAAACAGGAAGTTTTGATGCGCAAAGCAAAGGGAAAATGTTCCTCTTGGGATTACTGCATAATCTTTCCATACGGTCTGTCCGGCAGAGAGTCCATACATTTGTTCGGGTCATACTTTGAATTCCTGAGCTGAGAAGTGAAATAAACAACTCCAGCTGTCCAAATTGGATCTTTGTCCTTATGTCTGAACAATGTAGCGATGAACTTTTTAACATTTAAAAGCTTGGAAGATTGCTTGCGTCTTTGTGTAAAAACTCAGCCCCACACAGCCACGGAAAAGCAGACAGAGACTTTAAGGCAGAGTAACGGAGGGTGTGACCTTAATCCCACAGTGGGAAAGAAAGGAAGAAAGGCGCGCACACACACACACACACACACGTGTGCACACACACATCTGGTCTATCCAGTTTCTCCTTTGTATCTCATAGGAAAACTATGTTGGAGGTTAAACAAGTGATAGACCCAAAGCAGCTTGTGTAATCGACTTCTTTATACCCGAGAAGAAGTGAGTCATCATTAAAGGCGGACACTACCTCTGCAAGAGGCTGTCATTCATAAAATAAGGGTGTGAACGCCTGTTCCATTTTTCCTGAGACTCATTGATGAGTAATCACCTATTACCCATGTACGCTACCTTCCACTTCTCTGATTAACACAGGCATTTTCAGAAGTGCTATACAGGGACCAACATTACCACTTGCTGCAGAGAACTGTGCAGGGCATGCAAGCCTTTACGTGTTACACCAGGACACCACTTTTAATACCTCTGTTTCAGCTACAGGCACCTATACCCAGCTGGTGGACTGAAGAGATTTTGTTACTGAAACTTTGGATTCTATCCAAATAGTCTGTAGTCAAAGATGAACACTGGAGCCCTTAGAGGCAAAACACGGGACATTCAACAATAAAACTTTTCATATATATAGTCTGTTGCAAAAAAAAAAAAAAAAAAACAAGTCAAACCATGTGAACCTTCTCCATTTTTTGCATCATTATACAACCATAAACTTCTTAAGAGACCATGATCATGCAGATCAAGAAACACACCAACCAGGTCCGGGATACAGTCATGGGAAGGTTTAAAGATGGTTTGGTTATAAAACAACATAGCCATGTGAGGGGCTTTGAACATCTCACACGGCACTGTTCAAAACATCAACTGTAATTTGAAAGTGTATGGTCACTACTACAGACATGCCAAGACATGGCAGAACTCCTAAACTGACAAGTTGGTCAAGAAGGGCATTCATCGAAGCAGCAGTAAAGACGTCCATAGCCAGGAGGAGCTGAGGTACACATGAGATAAAGTGTTGACAGGATAGTGTTGCACTCCAATCTGGCTCTTATTAAGATCTAAGGAGAGAAGAAGACGAATTTTCCTTGCTGTGAACCCCTCCAGTCAAGCTAAAGATTCAGCGATCTGCACTGTACGTCTGTCGTTACATAAGTAGTTCCAACATTATGCGTGTAAACCAATAAAATGAATAGATTAACGAATAAATAGCTACAATCATGCAAAAGAAAGGCATAAACAATTTTTAGATTCAAGAAGAAAAGGGACAACATTTTAAACAAACAGTTTCTAAAACTCATTGACTGAAATGTCAACTTACACGAACATGCTAAGAGTAAAAATGAAATGTGTACATAAATGTCAGTAGTTACATCTAGCAAGTGAAAACAATGAATACATGCATAGTTAAATCAATAAGCATAGATATAAATGATTAAAACCAAATACTTCTTATCTTCAATGTATTATGAGAAAATACAAAACCCCAAAATAAATAATAAAGAATTATGAATTTATTTGTAATCACTTACACAAATATAGTCAATATTAAAATAATAAAAACATGACAGCAACCAGAAACTGAAAACACAATCATTTTTTAAATCAATTGCAGTTAGCCAAATCAAACGTTAAGAAATACTTAAGCGAAAAACACCAAAAAGTAGTCCTAAGACGTAGCTTACCAATTATTTACAACAAGAATCAACTAATTTAATAGACGGGTCTGTTTATTTTGCCTCTACACTGCCCCCATGTGGTTAAAACGTTATAGTTTACTACACTTTGTGACAGAGTATGAGTGAAGTGAGTGATTATGTGTGGGGAGGAGAGGAAGAGATGACAGAGATTCAAAGCCTCAAGCTGGTTTATGTTTGTGTTTCAGCTCCCGTATGAAACACAGCGAAGTGGTTATTTCTGGAGCCCGCTAATGCTCACCCACATTTGGCCTCAGCCCGCAAAGAGTCTCATTACGTCAGACTTTATAATGAACTACAACCGTACTAACGCTTTATGGTCGGATATTAAATTAGAAGATGTATATCATTAGCTTGGAAACTGCAGAATCCATCAATAATGCCTTGGGACACCAGCACTTCCTGTGAATTTCCAAACGCCTCATTTTATTCTATCAGTGGGAGCCAGAGTCTCTCGATGGAAGAAACCATTTGGACTCATGAAGGGGGTGTTCGCTTTTCAGCTCACTCACTTTTTAAGATACCAGCACGTCTTTCTTTAATTCATACGAACTAATAGCATTTAAATACGTTGTAAGTTACACGAAATTAAAATAAGCGGACGGGACGATGGTTTATAAAACATTTAAAGCGCATTGTAAAATTCCTACCACTCCTAAAAAAGTTGGTACGTCTTACACCCTGCCGTTAGCCGTTGTTGTACCCTATGCTACTGAACAGATTTACCGCGATACAAACTAGCTTCCCACTGGCCTTAACCGCCAGAAAAGATGCTTCTTCACAGGATTAAAACGATAAAACAAACACCAGGACGTCTGGGAAAACTTTACCCAACTGTGCCCAAACTTTGATACGACCACCAACCAAATATAGTTTCGAGTGTGTTAGCTTTGTTTTATTATCTCCTCACTATTTTTTTTATATTTTTTTGGACACTGGTCGAGGTTTTTCCGCTTCTTTCTTTTCCTTTCTTATTTTTCCTTTTCATTTGGAGGAGTCCAGTCTGATGAATTCGCCGAAAAAGGACGGAGACGACGATGTGCCCGTTAAAGACCCGGTGAAATACGGAGAGCTGGTCATTTTAGGGTAAGTCCTTCTGTAATGTAACGGTCGAGGGGAGGAAAAAAAACGCTCCAGCGGCAAATCACATTAAGCGCGTGGGAGCCCCGTTAACCGTTAACACAGTAATCCGCGAGGCGACGTGTTAAATCCGGTTTTACTCACAAATATGTCGCTCTTAACATTGTTTTTCGACACCAGCTGTATTGTAGTAACATAGTTGGGCTCGTTTATCACACATGCCCGTCGGTTCTACCAAGTCTGGACAGCTTAATAGTGATATAAAGTAGGTTGCGCGAATAAACCGGGCGGCATTTATTAATAATATCCCGGCACGTAATCTAAAAATGACAGATTTCAGTGTAAGTGATGCAAAGTCTGCAGTTGCTGTACTACAGAAGGCTACTACGATGGTAGCCGCTTATTCATCAATGGTTGTAGTGGGGGGTGAAGCAGGCTGAAAATCCCAATGATGTCATCCACTGCTGGATCCGTGACTGCCTAAAAGTAGGTCTGAGGAGCAAACCATTGTCAGACACATGCATGCACCTCACTTATAAATATATATATATATATATATATATATATATATATATATATATATATGTTCATCTATTTATTGGGGTGTGGTTATTAAGAATTGATTTAAAAAAAATAATCTCAGTCTGATTCATGCCAGGGATGAAGGCGGAGGAAGTGAAGTAGGAGGATGAAGAGGAAAAGGAGGAGGAGGAGAAAAGCCCCTTTACATCACTAGCGCGCACACATGCATGCAGTGGGCAGGATGTGCTGATGACAGCCACCGGCTTCCACAGCAGCTCCAGTCCCTACAGCTGAACGCTGTGCAGAGGTCTGCGGGGACCAGAAATGCCACAACACACACACACACACATATATGTACACACAGATGCACCATCATGACCAAACTCTGCTAATGCAGAGCTTCCTGTGGCTGCCAAAGAGAAGTGACCTAATGGCCTATCCCTTCCTTCTCCTCAGATGAGCATAGAGAGGAGGCTGTGGTTGCTCTCATCAGCATACCGATTAGTTGCCCCCGCCGCCTTGTTATCTGTCTGTTTGAACAGAGCTCCCCTTTACATCCTTAAGATCAGGAAGAGTAACAAGTGAGAGCCTTTTTTTCAGTTCGAGCGTGACTATCTGCATCCTGTAATATAAAAACCAGAGGGGGACAAATTATGCTTTTGCTGACTGATACCGATTTCTAGCTGCCATTAAGCTTCGACCTGTAAACTCTCAATTACTGTTCAAGAAGTTGCAGGGTAATGCTTTTTACTGAAACACCTACAATGATTAACAAACACCAGTGGTGAGTTTACTCTGACTGTGCTGACCATAGAGTAAGGCAGCTCTGTTGGTCAGCTGCTGGCTTAAAGAATGGTGTTCCTCTTACCTACAAAAGACAACTTAAGCTTTCTGAAAATGTTTCTGGCCACAAAAAGCACTATACCTCCACCAAGCCCTCTTATGAAGCAGCACCGTTCTAAAAGTAACAACATGTAATAATATATTTTTGTTTTTAAAAAATGCGAATACAATGAAGCTGGTATTTTGTTTTCCCTCAAATTATGCTACTATGAGCATTTGAAATTGCTCAATTTCAGACCCTGTTATTCTTCATTCAGTGATTATAATCTGATTATGCCAGGAAAAGAAACATTTATAGAAGAATATAATGGAAGAGCCGGGTTCCTCCAGAAAACCTGCTATTGCCGGTGGTAGGGGTCACTAGGCTGGTCATCCCACCATGTTTTTGAGTTTAAAAAAAAAATGGTCAAAATTGACAGAAAATGTTAAAATGTCTCCAGGTAATAATTATGTGTTACTGGAATAAATTAACATCAACTGTAAAGTCTTTAAAAAAGCCAGGAAATTCAAGTGTAAAAATGTTCTTAAAGATTAACAATAACAATATACTATACAATATTACAACAGAAAATACTGTGTGGTTATTAGGTATAGCATAATGTTTTTACTAAATCGATCCTAAAATATTGACTTGTGAGAGACCATTGATCACACAGCAGTAACCCCTCACCCCCTCATCCTTCTTTAAAAATCAGATCAAATATGTTTAAACAGGCCTTTCTTTCTTCTGCTTCCTGTCTAATATTATTACTCCCTGGCCTGTTTTGTGCATGTGTGCTTTTACATGGATAAGGTCAGCCGCTGATGCTCACATGGCCTCTGCGGTTGATGTCTGCCTCACTGCGGTGCGTGTGCTCTGTGCAGCCTCGTCCTGCCAACACTCGTTGTCTTTACTAGTCTCCGTGCGATGCGCCACGTCCAGCAGAGTTCGCCCACACTCGTCAGCATTTCAAACATCTGCCTCCGCGCGCGCGTTCTTGTCCACAATCCCGTGGTGCCTTCCAACCCAGTCCCCTCGCTCCCCCGGCCCTCCAGTGTTCTGCTGAGTATCAACTTTGACGGAAGCAGGCTCCCGGTCTGTGGTGGCTTGCCCTTAACAAAAATAAACCCCGTGTTGAGGGGCAGAAGGAGTGAATATTTCATACGGTCTTTGCGCATGCGTGTTGCGTGGTCATGGTCCACAGATGTACCATGAGGATCTGGATCTCCCTGTCTGGTGTTGTTTAGGATTTATGCTTCTGGTTATGATTTTCAAATTAGATTCTGGCTGCTTTTATGCCCTTTCTGTCTTATGTACTCCATTTTCTTTAGATATTTTCTCTTATGATCTCTAATATTCTGCCTTGTATCTTGTTACTTAGACCCCATAGAACTCTGTCCTTATGTGTCCTGTTTCATCCTGACCCAGATTAGTTTGATCTGACTGACCCGGACATGAAAACCTCAGGTTAACTTTGAGTCATGCTCCTTGATTCAAACAATGCTGCACTACTGGTGACTTGTTCGAAATGTCGTCTTTGTAAATTCACTTTGATCGGTCCGGTTAAAAGTAGTTCAGTTTGTAGAAGAAAAATAAGATGTATATAAGAAAGGTTTGGCTGTATTTACGCTGATATGGGATAAAAAAAATAGTCATGGGTAAAGAAAAAAATAAGTTAACAGTTTATTGTCATGTTACAAAAACAATAGAAAATGTCAAATTAACAGCTCAAAAAGTTAAGAAAATAAATAAGTGTAAAAAAACTGCATACAAGTGGTTAAAAATGTAACTTTGTCGGTCCTTAAACAGACTTAGTGTCATAATTTGTTTACCCATTTGCTTCCTTACAGGACAAAAATATTCTCCCCTTTTGAGCTTTTTCATATTTTGCCAAAACAAAAACTTCTATATATTGTTTTGGAATTTTATGTGATAAACCAACCCAAAAACAGTGGATAAATATTCAGTAAAAAGAAAGTGACACTTGAATTTCCAAATTTATTACACATACAAGCACATAGTTTGGTATCCATTTGTATTCGACCCCCCTGATTCAACATTTAGTTTTTTTTTAATCTTCCAGTTGTAATTTACCAGTTTATGCATCAAAATGCTGAAATGATTTTCACTTTATGCCTTAAAGTCAGATGGAAGGGAAACCATCAGTATACAGCGATTTCAAAACATTTCCACAGACAGTAAGGTTTTTTTTTCTTTCTTTAACTAGGCCACTCTAACACACAGGGATATGCTTTAACCTAAACAATTTCATTAAAACTCTGGTTGTAGAGTTTGTGTTGTTTTCCACATAGACAGTGTGGAAAACACTGTTTGTCAATCTCAAATCCCTTGTAAACTCTGCTTTTTGTTGGTCTATCCAATAAAATACTGAAAATTGTGAAGAGCATGAATACTTTCCCAAGGCTCGTATCTGTAGGCCAATATGGGCAGTTGATGACTCTTTTGACAGTCTTCTGTTGTGCTGGGTTCCCCCCATGCCCAAGTGGTTTCGATAATGACCAAATTCTGCTGATTAGCAAAAGTAGCACAGCGCTTTCTGTGTGAACCCAAACCGTGAAAATGTTCCGCAGCTTAAAAACTTTAGATTTGTCTGGACCAGCTCTCCCAACAAATTTCAACGTCACACCAGGCTGCATTCAAACAAATGTACTTTTATTCTGAAATCTAACTTCAGTACTGAGAATGTAATAGACATTTTTTAGACAGTTGTAGTCAGGCAAAAGTAACAGAGTTCAAGTTTCAGTTAAAGCACATCTTGATGATTGTGTTGGTTTCAGACGACTGCTCCAGCTGAATGACTCATTGCAACAGCTAGCTGTTTGTTTCATTTAATTAATTTCAAGGGAATAAAAAAATACATACCTCCAAAGATCTGCATGACTACTCAAAGTTGGCAGCATCACATACAAAGATGCAGTAAAACAAAAACAAACAAAAAAAGCAATTTGTTTCATTTACTAATATGTTTAAAACTGCTACAATAGACCACTGAACTAGCTAGGCTGTATGTTTGGCCTCTCGTGTCATTTAACACTACAGATCGCCTGAAAGAACAGCGATTTATTGCAACGTTCTGATTTCTCTGTCCGTCTCCAGGTACAATGGCTCTCTGCCGAGCGGAGACCGCGGGCGCAGAAAGAGCCGCTTCGCTCTTTACCGACGGGCCAAGGCCAACGGCGTCAAACCCAGTGCTGTGCACATCCTCAACACGCCACAGGACAGCAAGGTATGCGTGTGTGCACGCTGAAACGGCTTGTAAGTTTCCTGCCTTTGATCGTCTGTTGACCTTTGTTTGCCTGTGAGAGGCAGGATGTAAACTTGAGAAGAACAACGTTTTTGTGCTCTGCCTCTTATGTCGTCCAACTTGGGTTTCTTGGGAACATACATAATAAAAAATTGACCATTATCTGGTCAACTTACAGTAGATTTTTTTTTAACCAAACCGAATCTGTTAATTTTGTTTTCAGTGGTAAAAAAAAAAAAAAAAAAAAGTTGTAGCATACTTATGCTGCTTGTTGCTGCTTTCATGTTGCAGGCGGTCCACAGCAGAGGGCAGCACAGCATCTCTTTCACACTGTCCCGTAACCAGACTGTGGTAGTGGAATATTGCCATGACAACAGCACAGACATGTTCCAGGTAAAACACACAAAACAATCTTTAAGACACAGTTGCGTTGCTTTTTTAAAACATCTTCTTCCTGATACCTACGTGATCATGCGCAGGCTTCTCCGCAAACGCTTTATGTAATGCAACATGAAACTAGGCAGATTATTTCAGTTCAAAGTTGCAACGATTAAGTGCTAAAAATAATTTTCAAAGAACATCTTTTTTTGTCTTAAAACCTAGGCTGTTTTTTTGGGTTTTTTTGTCTGCCTTGCTTCCTGTAAATGATGAGCTGGATTTCACATTTCCATTTTACTAATTCAAAACATAAACAATCATGGTTCAAATTCTCAGTAAATGTCAGAGACCTAGTCAGAAACTACAAAATATTATTTATTAACCGATTCAGCAGTCATGTCACCCGTTTTTTTATCATCAATAGTAACAAACTGTAGGTTTGGTTTATTTTAACACTGTAATTAAACATGAGAGAATTTTGTTTCTTATGCAGATCGGACGGTCCACAGAAAGTCCCATTGACTTTGTGGTGACTGACACCTCCGGAGGGGGGACAGAAGGAGAAGACCCCTCCATCGCTCCCAGCACCATCTCCCGCTTCGCCTGCAGAGTGGTGTGCGAGCGCAACCCGCCCTACACCGCACGCATTTACGCCGCAGGCTTTGACTCGTCTAAAAATATCTTTTTAGGGGTGAGTGTGATAACAAAACTGCACAGAGGCGCTTTCTGTTTGGAAATGCTGAAGCGGCGCTCTCATCACTAGGAGAAAGCAACTAAGTGGAAAAATCCTGACGGCCACATGGACGGCCTCACCACCAACGGGGTGTTGGTGATGCATCCGGAAGGTTTCCCGCAGGACCCCAAGCAGGGTCTGTGGAGGGAGATTTCTGTGTGCGGGGATGTCTATGCCCTCAGAGAAACGCGCTCTGGGCCCAGTCGGGGCAAACTGGTGAGTCACCTCAGCGATGGTTTGCTCCGAAGATCTGGTTTGGGTTGAATTGTAGGCATATCCCTGTCTGCACGCAGGCGGAAGGGGAGAGCAGCGCACTGCGGGACGGCTCCCTGGTGGATCTTTGCGGCGCCACTCTGCTGTGGCGCACAGGGGAGGGACTGATGCGCGCTCCCACCCTGCGTCACCTGGAGGCCCTTCGTCAAGAACTGAACGCGTCCCGACCGCAGTGTCCCGTAGGCCTCAGCACGCTGGCATTCCCAAGCTTACCACGCAGCCACAGGTGAGGCTGCCGTCACTTGATTTAGTGTTAAGAACGTTTATCAGAAGTTTATTATTGGACTTCCTGTTTGCAAAAGGCGACAGTATAAATTATTAACAGGGTGTCTGTGCATCCTTAAAAAGTCTTAAATGTATGTATCTGAAATTAAGGTTTTAAAATGTCTTAAATTCATATGTATTTTTTACATTTTACCTCAAATATGTTAATCACAGGTCTTAAATTTTGTTGTGGCCAGATTATTTAATCTCACAAATACTGTGCAGTTTGTTTTTGTTTTTCTTGCCTGACTTTTTTTGTCAGAAAAAGTTTGAGTGATTCGAGGCAGCAGAGGCTGCAGGTAACTAGCAGCTAATACATCTTTGTTAGCTAGCTTACTTTTTGTGTTTATCATGGGTAAGAGCAAGGTTTTACAAAACAATATACATATATATGCATATTGTACATTTACCATGATAAAGGTCCTAAGTTTTGTCGTGGTAAGACTATTTAATCTTGTATATGCTATGCAGTTGTTTTTTGTTTTTTTCGTGACTTTTCTATTTGGCAAAAGTTTGAGTCGCATCCAGACATTGAGAACAGTGAGTTGTATGGATTGAGGCGGTTGCGGCTACTGATTGCTTGATGCTGATACACCTTTGCTAGTAAGCTAGCAAAGGTTTTGCGTTTATCATGAGTACAAGCAAAATTTTTGCAAAATGCATATCCTTAAAAAGTCTTAAATGTACATACTTACTTACATGTAAGTCTAAATATATATATATATATATATACATTTATAGCAATACAAGTCTTAATTTGTACCCATAACAGCCTTAGAAGGTATTAAAAAGTATTAAATCTGAGTTGATGAAACCAGCAGAGACCCTGATTAACACCAATTTTTACCAGTACTGCATTGTTACAAACATACAAGGAATGTTTGTGTGACGTTACGTCAAGTTGATTTGTTGCCGCAGCCTTGAAGAACGTCAGCCCTGGGTCTACCTCACCTGCGGCCACGTCCACGGACGCCACGACTGGGGCCAGAGATCTGAGAGGGTGGAGGACCCCGGGGAGGGTGAGGGCTCCACCAAGCGCCGAGAATGCCCCCTGTGTAGAAGCGTGGGCCCCTATGTGCCGCTGTGGCTGGGCTCTGAGCCTGCCGTGTACGTGGACGCCGGAGCGCCCACTCACGCCTTCGTACCGTGCGGTCACGTCTGCTCGGAGAGGACAGCCAAATACTGGGCTGAGACTCCTCTGCCCCACGGGACACACGCATTCAGGCCCGTCTGCCCCTTCTGCTCCGCCGCCCTCGGTAACCCCGGCTGGATACGGCTCATCTTCCAGGGCCCCATCGACTAACTGAACCTTCAGTAACCACCTTCCCAACTACAGGAAGCTACTTGAGCCTCATTCTCGTGGCAAACATCAATGAATGATGAATCAATTCAGTGTTGAGCATGGCTGTCAGGGCAGCATATGCGTTCTGAGTGTTCGACCACGCTCTCCAACGTTGTATAACAGAATGTTACTCGATCCGTCCCCTTGTTTATCCTTCAGAGCTTCAAGATCAGGAGGACATGACAGACTAATCAGTACTAACAAGTAGATAGTGATTCTTCTAATCTATCAAAAACAGAGTGAGCTAATTTTCGTTACGTAGAACGTAAAGAGAATCTTTGGTGATGCTGCTTGACCTTTTAAAAATTCCTCACTGTAAGATGACTCAGCCCCGTTTTACTGTAACTACAAACGATCAGGTTCAAACATCCTTTTTAATTCTCTTCAGAGTGGGAAATCTTAAGTAGCTTTTTTGCACATACAAAACGAATGGCCTTGACTGTCTCTTTTCCAGCATTAATTGCCACTTCAGTCCACTCGCACTTCTCCCGCTGATATTACATAAGTCGCCACTTTCTGAAGATACTGTTAATAGAAATGGTTTCAGATTCCCTGCGACCGTAACTTTTACTGCCTTCAATTACTTTCGTCATCTTCCCAAGTTTTTTGTGTGAGCGCCTGAAACGTGAAGGCTTACCCTCTTAACTACACTGAAATATGAACGTTCCAACTGATCCATTTAATTGTGCATGTTGTTCTCCTTTGTCTTCACCAATCTTTTTAGTGTTAAATCTATGCACAGATACTCCTGTAAACGAAACCCCATGGTGATCTCTGATCCATGGGGAGCATTACGTACGGCGCCTTTCAAAAGTATTCACACACATTAAACTTTTTCACATTTTGTCTTTTTTTTTTAAAGAACACACACCAAAAAATCCCCAATTTTATGTGACAGACCAGCACAAAGTAAGGGATAACTTTGGAAGGGAAGAAAAATTATGAATGGTTCTGGTTAATTTTATATATTTTTGCAAATCAGAAAAGTGTGGTGTGCTTTTGTATTTACTCCGATAACCCTATATCTAAAGTCCAGTCCCACCAAGTGGCTCCAGAAGTCATCTAATTGGTAAAAAGAGTTTAGATGAGAGAGTGGGTCGACTGCATATTTGTTTACACCACAAATCTGGCCTTTGGGGAAAAATGTTGAGAAGAAACTTTACTTTGCGTTAATGTCAGAGTCGATGGAAGATGGTTGGAGCTAAAAACAGGTCAATTGTGGCCCAAAAAAATATCAGGCACTGCAGGGCAACTACTTTCAACATGCAGTCAGAGAACAATTGGAATGGTTTATATCAGAGAATATGCATGTGTCTAAATGGCCCACTCAAATTTGGCCTCACCCTTTGACACTATTTAAAAATTAATGATCAGAAAACCTTCCAGTTTTAAAAAGTTGAATGTGGAAAATGTAAGTGTAAAAGGGCTGCAGCTTTAAGTGGAGCAAATGGTTAAATACACAGAGGGGTTAAATACAAATTCATTCCACTGTTATATTTAAAGAAGCTTGGAAAAAAACTACTGTGTGTAAAACCCCAACGAAGAGCAATGAAGCTCACGGTTGTAACCAGATGTGAAAAAGTTAAAAGGGTATTAATACCTTTGTAAGAAGCCGTACCGTAACCTCAGTTATGAAGCAGAATGAGGATAAACAAAGGCAGGGAATTAAAACTGGGTTCACTTCACTTCACAACTCTCCAAAGCAATAATAGCACTTGCATAGATAAGCTACGTGTTTTTTCTACGTCTCGCCAGGAGTTCGGTCGGCTGTTCCTGGAAGCTCCAGGTTCAGAGGTCAACCAGAGGTGTGTTCAGTTCACCAGATTCTCCGTAGCGTCCTCGCCATCTTAAAGGAAGTCGTCGGGTTCTGAACTGCTTCGATTCTGAACGCACCTCGGGTCGCTGGACTTCTGACAGGGTCCGTGTTGGTGTGACGGAAGGGGCGGTGCGGTTTGTTCTTGTATGACCTCAAAAAGAAAGAACTTTTGTCTCAAAGGGGGGGGGGGGGAAACAACTATTTTGTTAAGAAAAGGGGGAGGGCTGTATTTTGGGGGAAACGGGAGGAATTCTTTTAGATGTTCAATGTTCAAAACAAAGGAAAAAAAAATCTAATAACTATTTTTCTATTCACAGTGGGTCTAGTTAATTATTCCTATATGGTGTGAGCAAGTTGTGCCCAGCTGTAACTGTGCGGTAGATTAGGAGAGCCCGTGAATGAGAAGACATTACCAACACTGTGTCCACTTCTACACTGCTACCATGAAACATTGCCCAGACAATGAATGTAGCCAAATACTCAGGCTATGCTTAGCCTTCGCTGGTGCTCATACTGAATGGTCTATATTGTGATACTATTTTTGTAACTGGATATTATGGTGTAGCTTGGTGAACTAGCTTGAAAAGGTGTGGTGATTTCAATAAATAGCCTCAAGTGTGGAAGACATGACGAAGTCGGCTATACACACTCACATGCGTGTCCAGCTCGCATGCGCTGGACAGTATTTACGCTACACGGACACTTATTCAGAAACTTTGCACGGTGGTTTGCGAATTCGTTACTCACGCTGAGCGAGTGTGTCACAATTAAGGTTGTCTTCCGAGTCCTTAGTTAAACCGCTTTTTTTTGTTGTTTTTTTTTTTTGTTTTGTTTTTTTTGCTAGGTTTTGTGCTGTTGTTTCAAGGGAAAAATAAAGAAAACAAGTCTTAAAAATAACAGGGATGCACGGATATGAAAATTTGGGCCAGAAACGATATCCGATATTAATATTGCTGTTGTGGCTGGTAACCAATATTTAGCTATATTATTTATTATTTCATTCCCCTTTTGACACCTTAAACAAAATGACCACTCTTTCAGTTAAAATACCCATAATCCTGCACTACATCACTTTGACTGTCACCCTTTCCCCTACCAAAACACACACCAACAAGATAAAAAAAAAATCCTCCCTGTTTTATTTACCGGACCAATATGTTATGAAACCACCAATATCAGCAAGTATCGACGTTAGTGCCGATATATCGTGCATCCTTAAAAAAAATAACGTAATACTTGTTATAACTTCATAAATGACACCTCTTGTACTGCTATGCTAACATTTTCCAATAATTCTTCTGCAGGATGGTGATTGACTAGGCACACGTTTCATTCAGCCGTTAAAAAAACGCGTCCTAAAATACTTCAAAATGTACTGTTTTTGTTTTGTTTTTTTTACCCATTTGAAGCCTGAATGTCGGATGTATTATGTGGCGGATAAGTGATGTGGTGACAATAACAGTAGCTCAGGATTAGCCATCTCAAAGTCACAGCTGCCAGGGCAGCTCTAGTGCAACATAGACAAAGCAGAAAGTTTGTGAAAATATTCAGCTGTTTGAGGTAAAGAAGGTTTGATGACAATTTTTAACAATTATACCTCACCTGAAATAATTGGCTTACCAGCTCATGATGCATTTCAAACAAGGCCTCAAGCTTTGGAAGTATTGTGGGCAGCCTGTGATCCACACCACATATGACAACACACAAAAAAAGAAAACAATTGATCCAAAAATGTGACTTTTTTTCTTCTTTTTTTTTTACATTTCTGGATAAAGATTTTTGCAAAAATCAAACCACTTGGATTATTTCACTAAAATATTGCATGTTTAGTTTAAAATATAAGCAGGTAGAAATTAAAAATGTCATGGTCTGTGAGTCCTTTCAATTTAAATATTTTAGCCTGTGTGGCAAAAAGAGTGGACACCCCTGATCCAAGTTGATTTTGTGCTGCAGTGCCAGCTGAAATTCATATTATATTGATAAAACCTCCTTCCATACTCAATTATTGGCACCTCTGGTAAAACCGCGTGTAAATCCTTAAATTGTGTGGTTGCTATGGAGACTTCACAAAAGCTAAATCTCAGGCCCCTGTCTCGCCTTGTTTGTTACAATTCCTGTCATTCAAAAAGATGATTAATTATGGTTTTGATCGTGAAGGGGAGTATTTATTTTGTTTTAGCCTCCCCCCTAACCTATGAAGATCAACACACCTACCTAATCTGATCGGCGTGGTCTCTTGTTTTTCCTGTTTTGAAGAGCGGCTTACAGAAACGTGCCTGTGTCGCAACTAGTTTATACCCCAGGGAATGATAGCTTACTGATTAAAATGTTCCTGGAAACTGATCAACTTACAAAGTCTAATGGACAAAACTCCTTCAGTTTACAGGAATCCTTAGGAATTCAATAAATGCGTCACCAAAAAATATATATATAGATATGTATCTATATATGTATATTTCATATTTATACATGTATATTTTTTGTCAAATTAAAGGTTTCATTCTTTTTGAAGCTGTCCAAAAGTAAGAACATTGGTGGGTTTATTTTCAGGCTCTCTGCGCATCCACTTCAATAAGCGTGCCAATAGGTGTGAAACGGTGCTGTTATTAAAAAAGTAGGAGGAAAAACCGACTCCAACAGGCAAACATCAGCTGGCGGTTATGAATCGTGTCAACCTCAGTGAATTGTGCTCGAGATCTCCGCCTGTAATTGGCATGTGGATGGATGAACTGTTGCAGCACCCTCATTTAGCTTTTTCTTTGCTCCCTTTTCTCTTTTGCAATATTTGCTTACATTTAGTCTTCGTTGATTTATAGGTGTTCATGTGTCGCTTTCTTTTATTTCGTTTAGGCCTTAGTTATTGAGCAAACCTCTCACAGTATTTTAGCACAGCATTAATTTGTTCAATACCACCAGTGATATCATAAGCTCTTCACAAATGTAGTCTTTTTTTTCCCCATGTGTATTCACTGACCCTTATTCCAGGTGGTGGAAACTCCTCAACTTCTAAGCTCTCCTTAACGTAGGTGAGTGAGTAGCTGATGTGTCTAATACAGCGAAAAACCTCACAAATAACAATGCATTCCTTTGACTATATCTTATGTACAGCTATTTTGTATTATTTTATATCATGTTCTTCTGTAACTGTCCGGTGCACAGACAATCGCTATACACATGTCAATAAACCAGACTAAAAACAAAAACTGTTTTTTTTTTTATTATTATTTTGCGCTTCATAAGGTAAATGTGTTTCCAGCAGAGGGCACCCTCTGCCAGCGCTGAGGCTTAGTCAGGCGGGAGCTGGTCTGCGATGGTTGCTTTGGGTTGCATCACTGCTTTAAAACGCTCATCTGCTTTAATGAGCCGTTTTGGCAGTCAAATACGGTACATCGGCATAGAAATGTGATAAGAAGCTGAAAATTACAGAACGCCCGAGACTCAAAAAGCTATTGAGGAGACGGAAGAGAATCCAAGAAGTGGAAAGACTCGCTGCGAGTTGTTTTCTTTCAGAAGTTTGTTCAGAAATTATGTGACTTTTTGAAGCCTGAGGAGGAGTCTTTTCTTTAAGAGAGGAGTGCGTCACGGTGTCTCAGTGATGCATTTAAAAATATTTTAGAGCCAGTCTATGTGTAGGAGAAACTATCTTAATTTTAGGAAGTGTTATGACATTTAACTACGGGAAGCCAGGCTGGGCTGGATTTACTGCTAAGATCTGGACCAAGCATCATATTTCCCCAAAGACGTTGCTTTTTACTAGAACATAAAAAGACAGAAATCATTGTAATTTTTATAAGGAAGGGACTTTGGCCAAAACTTGAAGAACAAAAATTATAAAAGTGCTTGCCAAGCATTTTTGTAAAAAAATCTACGAAACTATTTTTATACATATAGTAGCAATCGATAGAAATAAATCTCATGGCCAGTTTTTATATTTTCTGTGCTATTTTGCTGCAAAACATTCCCTTCTATCTTCAAATATAGACAATGGGTGGGTCGACAAAATCTACCCTACCAAAAATTAACATCTAGTGACAAAGCAAAAGGCATTTAAACAAAGTCCTTTAAAGTGCTATTTGTATTTTTCTTGCCTTTTCAGCTTATTTTCTGGTTTCTAATCAAATTCCACCTTCAAATGTGTTTAACTTGTATTGTAAAGCTTGAGTCATATTTCAGAAAAGTCCATCTCAAAAACATTTGCCAACAAGAAAACCCAAATGCGACTCGAATGCTTCAGAAATTATGTCGTAAGCAGTCAAAAGTCAGTCATCTGGAGTAGTGTTTAAGCTGACCGGTTTTGCATCCTTTGTGATGTCATTGACCTAAAGTCACACTAAGTATAATTGTGTCTTTTCTTATTTAAGGATGTGTTTTGGGAAGCCCTGTAATAGGAGATGATGCTTCATTACTCATCTGCGTTTTTATCGTCAGAAAACATTTGTTGCGGAAAAAAATACATTAAATGCCCAGGTACTACTAGTCATCTTGTAAATAAACATGTCAAAAATGTTCACTGTGTTGTATCACATCAAACAAAAATGTTCTGGTAATGTCTTACTGAGTCTGAATAGTGTAGATTAAATCAGTCCTTAACCTTTTTGATTCTCTAATTTTTAAGACCCAGTAGATCTCCTTGGATGGAAGAAGTCATACACCAATCAAAACAAAATTCACAACTTGCCAATACTAATAATCAATTGTTTCTGGTACAAAACACCAAACTATTGTGTGGCCTTTTTTGTTTGAAAAACTTCATATTTCTTTTGATAAGACAATTAATGATCAAATATGAACTTCTTTAAAGATTTACATATTATTTATTGAGTGACATCAGTAATAGTATTTGAATCCTTTTTTCGAAGCTATTATTAGGAGTTTTTCTTTTCTGTTTTCCTAAAGTGCACAGCCCATGTGACGTGCCATTACACACTGCTTATTTTAATTCCAGGGCCCCTTACAGTCACACTAGGAAACATGTTATAGCTTTTATGTATCGTGTTGTGCGTTTGGTGGAGGTACTGTGTGGAACAGCTGAAGTCTCAGTGGAACGATTCTTCGGTTTTGATCCTAGCTAATTATTCTGAATCCCTCATTGGGAGCAATGGAAACCAGAAGGTTTCTGTTGTGGGAACTGTTGTGTGTGTGTGTGTGTGGGGGGGGGGTGCGTGCGTGCCTGTGGGTGTGTGTGTGTGTGTGTTAATCAAAGGCCCTAAAATCTGAACCCTCAGCGGACTCTACTCCGTTACAGAGGTAGCAAGGGAGGGCGTTTCTGCAATTGTTTCATCTATCCCCCATTACCTCCATACACTGGAAAACTTTAATTAAGCTGGGGCCGGATATGATTAATTAACTTTAAGACTTTCACGTCCTTTTTTATTATTATTATTATTATTTATTTATTTATTTATTTTTGCTTCTACATATTTCACTGGGCCACTGGAAGAAATTAGCTGCGTAATTTCCAAATCCAATTAATGCCAATATTAATGCACCGCAATCTGCTTTCCTGTGTTCTCTTGTCTTAGGAAGCTATTCTCTTTTGTGGCTCCACTGTTAGAGGATACCAGACCAAGTAAGCTGAGTCGGATGTATTAAACAAGGGTTAGGTTGTAATAAGTTTGATTATTTTAAGGAGTTTATTATGCTGTGTTATCCTGTTAGGGCGGTGATGATGCTGTGGCTCCGGAGTGGTAATCCAGATGGTCTCGTAGCTCGACAAATGGAGCTTCCCCCTGTGGATTCTGTCATCCCACATCATCATTTTAGTTGGACAGGACCAGCATGGATGTAGGTGGATGAGATTATTACAGACAAGGTAATCTGTTTAACACCTGTCACACACGGCTCATCTGCTGTCACGGAGATACCTGTTCACTGAGACAGTTGTGGGAACCTAAACCCGACCCATCTGTCTGTTTGCTTTATTCCTTTAACATCTTAGAGTTTATACATGGAAAAATATATAAGGGCTTTAGGATTCTAGCAACGTACACTTGCACCTCCATTTGCAGGTACAATTGGAGGTACAATCTCTAATTTGCAATTTCTCTCAGCATTTTTTTTCAAGTTTTACTTAGTTAAAAAACGACAAACACACAATACATATATGTGCAGTGGGGAAAATAAGTATTTGATAGACCACCAATTTCCTAAGTTTCAGCAGTAATTTTTATTCTAGGCACACCTAATTATGAGACAGAAACTAAAAAAAATCATCCCAAAAACTTACATTGTATGATTTTAAAATCATATAATGTTGGATCAGAGAGTTGGGTAGGACTCTTCGGTCCAGTACTCAATTGGTTTGAATATTACATAAAGAACAGGGATTTCTTTGTTTCAATAGGTAACTTCTCATTGAAGCGGACCCCTCTTATTCAATAGCTACATGCTACCACTAACTCAGGTTATAACAAGAAATAAGATTAGCTACCATAACTATGCAGATGATGCACGGCTCTACATTACGATGTCACCAGGTGACTCAGAACCCATCCAGTCAGTGAACAGATAAATGTGTGGATGTGCCAAAACTTTCTCCAGCTGAACAGAATCAAAACTGAAGTTATTATTTTTGGAGCTAAAGAGGAACAATCTAGTCAATGCACAGCTTCAGTTATTATAACTAAAAAAACAGCTATCAGGCCCAAAACCTGGGAGTAGTGATGGACTCTGACCTGAACCTTCAGAGCCACATAAAGACAGTTACAAAGTCGGTGTTCTACCACCTAAAGAAAATCTCCAGGATAAGAGGTCTAATGTCTCAGCAAGATCTAGAGAAACTCGTCCATGCGTTTATCTTTAGTCGCATTGATTACTTCAACAGCGTCAGTCTTCACAGGCCTGCCTAAAAAAATCAGTCCTCCAGCTTCAGCTGATCCAGAACGCTGCTGCTCACGTTCTGACTAAAACCAGGAAGATACAGCACAAAACACTAGTTTTAAAGTCCCTACATGGGCTCCCTGTAGCTCAAAGACAATACTTTAAAATACTGCTATTCGTTTATAAATCACTGAACGGCTCAGCCCCACAATACATTAAACGTCTGATGTTGTATCAACCTTCCAGACCTCATAGGTCTTCTGGTTCTGGTTCTGCTCTGCATCCCCAAAACCAGTTAGAGTGAAACTTGACATTGGAAAATGGGCTTTAGAAAGCTTGCACAAGTGCGACACATGGCCAGTTTGAATAGTGATCTATGAATGGCCTGAGGCAGCTTAGACGAGGGCCATGTCTTTGCAGGTTCATTACAGAATTGTTTTGCAAACAAGATAAGTGTTTCTCATGTTGCCACCTCCATGAAAACTTTCTGCAGGCGCCCCCTCAAAGGAGCCTAAGTGAATTCAGGCCAAAGTGAGCCTCTGTTCTCACATCTTCCTCCACGCCTCTCTCACTGCGTGACCGATAACTGCCTCGAGGTGCCGTTGCTGTAATTCTCTGTAAATGACAGCTAATGAAGATGGTACATCCTCTCATTACTTTGTGTCTTTGAGGGCTGTCAGATGATGCAAGCGCATGTTCCGGCTTCTCTTTCCCTTGTATGGGGAAAACTCCTTTCTCATCCCGCAGGCACCTTCAGCGGTCAGGGAACGATAGCGCTTCTCTCCCCTCTGCTGCCGTATCAAGCACACACTCAATTAACACAGCGTGAAAGGTGAGAGCCGTTTTGAAAACATTTCTCATTACACCTTATCGCTGGGCCACAGAGGGGGGCAACACGAGGCAAATTAGAGGGGTGGGATGAGAGATGGAGAGCGAAGAAAGGAGGGAGAGTGCCGGAGACATCAAAGTGTTCTTGCTCTATTTAAATTGAGTGATCTTGTGTGAAAAGATCCACACTACACAAAGATTAACCCCATCCACCCTCCCACTTGCACACACAGCTAATAACGCACCCACGTACCCTTGGGTTTATGTGTCAGGGGTTAATAACTGTGAGCAGGAGGACACTGGGGGGTTTGTGTGGGGTGTTACTGAAAAATGCACGTGTGTGCCGATGTGGAACATGTTCATGTGCGAGGCAGAGATGTTTGTGGGGGTGCGTGCGTGAGTGTGTGTGTGTGTGAGAGAGAGAGGGAGAGTGAGCAGAGTTGGAGATCAAACAGAGAGAGCATGAGAGGCTCAGTTTCATCATGGAGTGACAGACTGACACCAATCCCACGAGCAGCGCCGCTGGAACAGACCTGCCAGCGCTCTTACAGGGAACACACACAAACACTCAGAGGCTGGGAGCTGATCTGTCGCCTGTTTTCTGCCAGTTTCATCATGTCCTTTACCAAGATGCAAATTTGACTCATTTTCATTACATTGCAGAAGTGTTAAGCTGGTGGAATATTTGCATATGTGGGCTTTTTTGTTTGTTTGTTTCCACCGGGATGTGTTACCTGTTGTTCGTAAAGAAAGAGTGTGAGTGCTCCCTCTGTCGCGACCCAAGTTGTCTTCCCCTGTAGGTGTGTGCCTGCTCAATCCCGCCCGGTGGATTAGTGACGTCGGTGGAGCTCACCCTCTCGCTCCGATAAGGGCGTGCGCCGTTGCCTCCCGCTTCCTGCTCCCCGTGCTCAATTTCAGATAGAGCTAATGGAATCTGTCCCGCGCGATTGTAATGCGAACGAGACTCATTTTCCACGGAGCTTGGAACTGTCAGCTTGGCAGGGTGATGTCGGGTGGAAGGCGGGCAGCGTGGGAGCGCTGGGGGGTTGGTGTACCAACAAGGAAAGGGTTGATGGGATGGGGCTGTAGGAGGTAGAACAGGATGAG
Source organism: Poeciliopsis retropinna (assembly GCA_010277075.1). Lineage (NCBI taxonomy): Eukaryota > Metazoa > Chordata > Actinopteri > Cyprinodontiformes > Poeciliidae > Poeciliopsis > Poeciliopsis retropinna. The sequence continues at coordinate 15,505,271 of VMRM01000010.1, forward strand.
GTGTTGTGTTGTGGTGCGTCTCTTTCTCGCTAAAGTAAAGGGGCGCCTCCAGAAAGTTCTCAAAGGGTGGTAAGATGCATTTGACCGATGATCCAGGAGTGACACGTCAAACCACAACCGACTATAGAACCATTGGACGATATGACGGATTAACTTGGTTTTATGCTCTTCTGTGTTGGACACTGTGAAATGGATGCAGAATTTCCCCAAGAGGCGAAGAAAATCTATGTTTCCTACAGTATATTGCTGGCTCTATGTTTAAAGTTATTGGGGACTCCAGTGAATCACAGTGAGAGTCATAATTCACATACAGAGAAACAGATGGAACAGTTGAAAACTTTCTCAGGAGTGGCCAGAGCAACACAAATAACTCCTGAAAGTGCAGCAAAAACTCACCAGGAGGTCAACAGGAGCCCTGGACCATACCCAGGCCTGTTATTTATTAAAGGAAAAACAGCTTTTTAAGTAAAATATAGAGCAAAAATTAAGCTTTGAACAAACTAGTAACAAGCATTTTTAGATGTGACATAAAGTTAACCAAAAACAGCATTTCTCTGCAATTTTTGACAATTTTATCATTCCGCTTAATGAGCATTTTAAAATATTTGCGACAAGAAAAGTGTTTTTTCATGTTGCAATTATAGTTATTATCCTAACAGATTTTTACTGCAATCAGAACTTTTCATTTTTACAACCTTTAGTTTTATTGTCAGCTACAGTGTCTAACCATGTACTAGAAACATACTGAGGGTCGATGTTTAATGATTTCAGACTATCTAAATGATCTGTCTTGATAATTCATTAGAGGTGTTTATCATTAGTGGTGGAGCCCAAGGCTGTGTATTTTTCATAGCCTCCTGTAGGTGGCAATGTTTCCACAATGAACACTTCACGAATAAGACCAACCGCTGACCATTTCTCATTCCTGGACTTTTTTGTGTGCAAGCAGCTTTGTTTTACTGTCCTTCTATAATATTTGATCCCCTTATTTTTCCCTCTCACTCATCCTATTACTGTTGGTTTTTATTAGGTTTATTAACAAATCACACCAGCCAATTTCCTTGTCAAAGTTACACATCAATTTCCTTCTGTAATTTAGAGAATATGATGTGTTTTGGTGAAACACCAGTTAAATTTTGACATTCTCTCAGTCTCTGTGATGCCCAATTCAGCAAAGGGAAAGGAAAGAAATACCAATTTGGCAGCATTACAGGGATTACAGCGGCTGGCCTCTTTAATCTGGGACAGACTGTGGCATTTGTCGAGACTTAAAGCTGCCATCAGTCGCCCTCTCCCATCCAGTAAACGCTGCTGGTGCTGATTAGACTGTGTGAAATAAATAAATGACCAAACAGCAAAAGCTCACAGCCAAGCTTTAAACCGCTGGAGAGACACTCTCCTTTTAATTATACAACGTTTTCCAAAAGCATTCACACCATTTGTAATGTTTACACATTTTTCTAGGTTAATACCAAAAACAACCAATGCACTTTATTGGTATGTGGGTTTATGTTATAGAGCAGTGAAATGAGGACAATAATTGTTGGGGGAATGAAAACCATCATGGTTTTTGACATAAAAATACACTTTTTAGAATCTTTTACTACAAATGTTGCTCTTCTGAAGACAATCAATTCAAATGAATTTCATTTCAGAGTATCACTGAAATATTTTTGAGTTGATAGGATAAACAGACTTTTGCAAGGCACTGTGAATCACATTCCCGCCCCACCCTTTACCATTAAACAGAAGCAAACCTGTGTGTTGTAATAAGCGCTTCCAGGAAGTTATGATGACGATCGCAACTATTAATGCAAATTCACTCATCAAATTTTGAGCTGACTTGCAATTTTCACCAGTCAGAAGAAACGTTTTGCAAATCTAACCAATCACCTGAATGTTTTCTGACCAATCACTGCACCCGACAGAATTTCAACCAATCACCTTAAAACCCTACTAACTAGCCAACCCGCAAGATGAAAGCATGTACGTGCTAAGCTGTAACATTTTTCTTTTTTTTTTTTTTTTGTAAAAGCCATTTTAAGATGTTCATGTTAACTTTAACGTTGAATTCTTACTTTGCATTTTTGACAACTCCTCAGAACATGATTGCATTCGTGTTAAGGGTGCCATTTCAGGAAGGTGCTTGAAAATATTATTTGCACGTTAAATTTTAACTATGTAGTGTGCTGGAATTTAATCTTTTTTTCTAAGACTACCATGATGTGGCAAAAAAGAGAGTAAAGCTAAAAAATGCAACTTTGATCGCAACTTTTTTAAAAAGTCCTGAAAAATCAGTAATTTTATAGGCTGTGGCAATCACAAAAAAAAGAAAACATTAAAACATCCTAGAAGGACTGTATAATACACTTTAAAGAGGAAAAAGATGAATGTAAATATGCTTCTGCAAACACACAAAAACTGCTGCACACATGTAGGTAAACCTATTCTTAACCACTGCTGGAGTTTCCCAGGAAATATTAAAATAACTCGCTGGATTAAAATTCTTCAAACTGAACATTAAAGAAACTCATAGTTGAGCTTCTATAGAAATAAAAGGCAAGTCATAATATTCCACAGTGCGGAGTGAAGAATCAGCGGCTGAAGGTGGCAGGCTGTGATATCGAGGTGGAAAAGTGTAACGTCGCAAGGAAGACAGGCTGATAAAAGAACGAAGCCATTAGTGGAGAAAGAGAGAAAGGCCCCCACAAATTGGCAAAGGGAAGTCAGGGTCTCTCTGCTTTGCATTTCATTTACATGGCTGGCCGTATCGACCAATCGGATTGGGAGCAGAGCCCGAGGCTTAGGAAAGCGAATAAAGACTCCAAATGCCTTCACTGCTCTCATCCCTCTCGCTCATAATACCCTGTCTGCCCTTCTTTTCTGTCGCTCCCTCTCTTTCCTCCCCTCAGTGTCATAATACCCTTTCTCTCCCCATTCTCCTCTCCCTGGCGTGGTGCTATAAGTAGACCCTGTCCGATGTGATAGCAGGATGAGGAGAGGTGAAGAGGAAGAGGGGAGGGATGAGGGAGAGCTGCTTTTTCAGCCGCACATCGCAGGTGAAAAGCAAAGCGGAGTGGGGAGGCTATTGAATGTTTTTAAGTAGAAACTGTGGGAGCAGGTCCACTGTCACTGTGATGTTTTTCTTGTTTGGCAATATATATATATATATATATATATATATATATATATATATATATATATATATATATATATATATATCTTTTTTCACTTGATCAGGATGTGCTCTTTTTCTTTCACAGTGCAGGAGCAGATACTGGACAATACAGTGACCTCAGCTCCCCTCACTATCCCCCGCAGGGTCTCGTTGTCTACTGTATCAGCTGCAGTAGCAGCAGCACATAAACACAACAGGGTTTCTGCTCAATCTTCCTGTCAAAAATTTCAGACCATTTTTATATATCGCCATTCTTTTTTTTTTTTTTTTTTTTTTATTGTAATACAGTGTTTCAGCATATTTGCAGCTTTATGGGAGTTTGTTTAATTAGCCTTGATATTGTAACAACCGCTGACAGAAAGTCTTCCAAAACTTTGCGGTACCCTGTTTGCTATAGATGTTTTTTTTTTTGGCCGGAAACAAAACTCAGCCAACAGTTTTTTTGTTGTTGTTTTTTTTAGACTCCATTTGTCGAGATACACAGATTAAACCAATTTAGAACTCCAATTATGTATTTTCTGTAAATTTCACGCACAAAAATCACCTATTTATGATGAGCAAGGGTGTTTGTTTTTTTTTTCTGACATGCGGTATTTCATCATTGGGACGTTGTAGCGCGCACAAACACATACACACTAATTACTAATTGATGCTACACTCTTGAACTCATTTAGATCTAAATAATAGTATGTGGGAAGAGATACTACAAAACCTAAGAATGACTCCAGGCACTTTTTACAAGACACGCATATTTACTAAACACATGCACACACTTTCATCCAGACATTAGGGGCTCAATTTGAGGCATATTACAAGTTTAGCAATTTACCCCCATCCATGCGTGACAAAGGAGTCAAATGAAAAATTGGAAGAAAGACTTGAAGAACAGGTAAGTAACCATATTCATGCTTTTCATGGTCATTACAAAACTAGCTAGTTAGCTTTGTAAATTCATGATTTAAGCATGTAACCCCGCCCACATATTGCTCAGACAACACTGTAAGGCTCCCACCCTCCCTCATTGTCCCGACACACACCCCACCAGCTTCATTTACCGTTAACCATCCATAACAATGCCTTATTTGTCGGTGAGGAGCATCCACAATGGGAGCCCCCAAACGCAGGCGTGTCAGCACCTCCCCCGACACCACAGTGAGTCAGTATGCCACCAATGCAAACTGAATGAGGTCATAACGGGACAGGGTCATTAGCAAAGCAAACCCGTTGACCCCTTGGAGGGGCGGTGGGGGGGAAGCAAAGAAGTGAGGGAAGGTTGCAGAAAATCTTCCAATCATAATAAAACTTGCATGTCATAGTTTGAAGGACTCATCCGACAAGTGATAGATAGATCCCAGCATCCGTCAAGATCCATCGCAGTTTTTCTCAGTCGCTTTGGGGCATTTCATTCATCCATCCATCCATCCATCCATTTTCTAACACCCTTGTCTCTAGTGGGGTCAGGAGGGGTTCTGGTGCCTATCTCCAGCTAACGTGAGAGGTGGAGTTCACCCTGGACAGGTCACCAGTTTGTCGCAGGGCAACACAGAGACAAACAGGACAAACAACCATGCACACTCACACCTAGGGAGAATTTAGAGAAACCAATTAGCCTAACTGTCATGTTTTTGGACTGTGGGAGGAAGCCGGAGTACCCTGAGAGAACCCACGCATACACAGGGAGAACAGCTTTGGTTCATTTCTTCGAATAGAATTGAAATTCTAAAAAAAAAACCAGCTTGCTCAATCTTCAAATCACTGTGCCACTCGTGCACATCAAGAAGGCTTTTTCTCATTTCTGTGAATGCGCTGAAAATCTTTCCGTATGTTTAGTCAAGCGATTATGTACAGTTCTCTCCTTTTTCATACATTTTCAACTGACATTGATCAAAATTGAGGATATGTGTCTTGGTTTGTTGTGTAAGTCTTACCATGCAAAATGCTTGAAGAAGTTACAATACGTAAAGCGAACTTCTATGCATTTTCATTAGTCTTTTGTCCTAAATCTGTCCTGAATTGGTAAGTTGCTCCTCGGTGAATTCTGACTTTCTTCAATGCAGGTGAATGTGTGACGCAGGAGATCAAGCATTTAACCATAAAATGTTATGTTTTTCTGGTTTTGGTTTTTCCATTTGATGTTTCTCACACAACACATATTTCAAAGTAATTCAACAGAATATGTTAAAAGCAAACAAAAGACATTTTCTACTAGGAAATTTGGTTTGGAAATCTGTAAGGTGAAGGTTGCTCATTGTTATCTTGCTGGATCAGAAATGAGAGTCTCTTCTAAAAGGAAAGTCGATATATCAGCACCAAAATCTATAAAAACATGTTGTGGCATAAAACCTACAAAATAATATAGAATTACATTAAATCAAACACGACATTTGATTAGTTTTTTTTTATTATTTCCCTTCATAATTTATATAAAAAAGAAAAACTGCCACGAGAAATAAACTGATGCAATTGTTAAGTGTTTATGTCCAAACCGGTTTGTTCTCAGGTATGAAGTGAAAGTAGGCTTGGAGGAGACGACAGCGCACTGATAAGAAACGGGGGTGCAAATTGGCAAATAGACAAACTGGCCCGTTGCCAGGTGACAAACCGCTTGTCTGTTTATTATGATCGCATTTTGTTTTGTTCACGACAGCCTGCCGAGTTTCTCCTGCTTAACGTCAGTGTGTTTTCATGGCTGAAAAAATGGGACAGATCTGTTGTGGGTCACAACAGGGACGACAAAACAACTTCCTAACATCTCCCAAAAAAAAAAACACCCCCTTCCTCTGCTACGTCCAAAAGTAAATCTAAGCCCAAAATGAACTGAGAATATTTCCACTTTAACCAGAAGTGATGCTTTTTATCTCAGGTTGTGGATTTTTGCCGTAAACTTTGAAAACCCGGGGCAAAGCTACAAGCGATTAGCGGAGAGGCGATCTGTTGCGAGAGTGGCCTTTGTTGGCCGGCAGCATATTTGTATTTGTGTACCTTCATTGTGACGCGTGTAATCCGCATGCTCTCTAATCCCGGAGCAGGTGGCCAGGCGTTTGCCGGCTGCAGTGGGGGGAGCGTGGAGAGGGCACACTTCTCCAGGTCTCCTGAACACACACGGATCTTTACACACACACACACACACACACGTACGACTGATCCGCACGCTCCCACCGACCTGCCACTGCAACATTCAAAAGAGTTGGAGAGAAACCCGCGAGGAAGCATTTCCGTTCTCGCTTTCTCCGGAGACCCACTGTCTCGCTGCGGGTCCACAACAGACACGCTCCCCAGTGGGAGCTTACTCACCGCTCTGAACAGGTGGGCTAAGACCGGGTGGAGCAGGGAGCGAGGCATCTGTCGACAAACTGTGCTGCCATCTCCTCTGCTGCACCTTCCCACGCGCAGAAACGAGGAAAGCAAATCAAACCGGTGACTTATCAACCCCAAGGAGACTTTTCCTCTGGTTGTGACGTTCCTTCAAGAAATGTCAAGACACCTGCACCCTCAAACCAAGGGCGCATTTCAGCAACAAGGGCTTTACATCATGAAACCATCATACAGTCACCGGTTATGAAGCAACAGCAATAAACATCAAAATCAAGTACGTTGATCAATGCGCCACTTGCTGCAAATCAGAGGCGACTTTAAACAGCCTGTTTTTAACCTTGATTTAAAGTAATTCAGTGTTTCGTCTGTTCTGCAGTTTTCTGGAAGTTCTGGTTCTGGGGATGCAGAACCAGAACCAGAAGAGGGTTGATTCCACAACATCGGATCTTTGGTGCTATAAGCCGTTCAGTGAATTATGAACTAACAACAGTATTTTAAAGTCTATTCTCTGGGCTACAGGGAGCCGGTGTAGGGATTTTAGAACTGGTGTGATGCTCTCTAAACTTTCTGGTTTTAGTCAAAACGTGAGCAGCAGCGTTTTGGGTCAGCTTATCATATCGATTAAAAACTAGCATCTATTTAACCAGCTGAAAATAATCTTACTGAAACCCAGAAAAATACAAGAATAAAAAAGTTGCTCCGACTGCGCTCGCACTACAGTGGACACATAGGCAGCGTTCCGCTTGTTTCTCTTCCGAGTGGGAAGTTGGGGCTTTCTGAGCTCCGAAAAGCACATTGAAGGCACCATTTCTGCCCTACAACATTTAGATTAGGCCCTGCTCCAACCCACTTGCCTGAATGCCATCACCAGCAGCTCCTGGAGCTCTGTGGAGGCCTGGTGTTGAACCGTTCAGCTGAGTCAGAGCTTCATAGAGAGTTGGATACACCTGGTCCAGTCTGCTACTCAGACCTGAGCCTGGACAGACCTGCTTAAATGACCCAAACTTTGAAACGCAAAACGTTAAATAAGGAGTGCAATTAAAATAATAACGTGTGCTGTGAAGTACATCAGTATAAATGGGATATCTAAGCATGGAGGTCTTTTAACGGATGTTTTTTGTTGCTTGCATTTAGGAAGGTAATTAAAGTTGATCAAAAAATAGGACCTTATAACATGTTTATAAGTGGTGATATGAGGGCTAATCTGTGTTTAAAGCACTTCAACTGATTAAATTAAACAAGTTGATTTTATCATGAAAACTAATTCAAACTGAAATAAAAATAACAAAAACATTACTTTGCATACAAAATCCACTAAACTGATATAATCATTGATGCTGTTGTGAAAGGTGTCACAATGATATCTTACAGACATATCTGTGTGACTATAAATAAGATAAAATATTGTAATGACATATTACTTGTTTCATTAACCAGTTGCTACTATTTTATTACTAGCATGATAGAGGATAAAACCTTAGTTTATGTTTTACGCAGTCTTTGTTGCCGTTGTCTCCCATATATTCACTTCCTTGACAGAGAGTTCCTCTCAAGCGTCTCTTTGCGTCAAATGTTTTTAGTTTAAACCTATGTAAATATGACCATTAAACACCCGTAATCTCTTATTAAGACCTTTCTCTTTTTTTTTTTTCTTTTTTTTTTTTTTTGCTTTATAAGGAGATTTACAGGGGGGGGGGGGGGGTTCTAATGGTCTGTTTGCAAAAAAGGCAAAATTGCTTTGCTGGCTGAATGTCCACTTTTGGCATAATCCAGGATGCTAAATTGATGCTGTGGGGAGGGAAAAAAAAGCCATATGAGTACAGCTTTAAATTTATGTACAGCACTAATACTTTAATGGCAAGTCATTCTTCTACATATGCTGTATTTTATGTCAAATCTGTAATCAGCTTTCTGCTTTATGTGCTACACATGTAACATATGCGCTCATGTTTACAGAAATGTGCTGCAAAAATAGCATGATGAGTATTTCTGATTGCTTGCGACTCTCCTTTAATAAATATTACATTTGATATTTAGTTTTTGTTGAACAAAACTTCAAACGACTTGTGAAAAGTGATTTAACTTTAATTAAGCCAAGAGCAGATCAAAAGGAAAGTTACTAACATCTAGTCTAGAAAAACTGTGATTATTATCTCACATTTGACCAATTTGGTTTGGATGTTTATGAAACCATCAGAAGAAGCCTAATTATTTACATTGCTGTGTAAAATTAGAAACCTTCCTCTGTTGTTGCAGTCACAAACATATCCTGAACAGAAGGTGAAAACAACAGGGTGTTTTTGTTTTGGGGGGTTTTTCTGCAACATTTCCTAACATAAAGCTAAAGCCAAGGAGATCTCCTGTGTCTGGAATCGTGAGGAATGCATCTTTTTTACCACAAACAAGAAGTTAGAGAAAGTTTTGCTCAAACCTCTGAACTTTCCTACCTTTTGCCATATCAGAACCGCAAACATTACTGCATTTTATTGGAACTGTGCCTTATAATCCTACGAGAAGTATTGTGTAACTGTAGAGAGGAAGAATAGGGACATAGTTTTTAATTTTATTTATTTTTTTACGACAAAAAATATGTAAGGCAGACACTTTAGTCACACCCTCTTTATTGTGGCATCTTAAAAGAAAGTCAAGAGCAACAGATCTCCTTCAGAAAGCATCTAACTTGTATGTCGATTCCATGATGTGTAACTTAATATAAACTGATCTGTTCATTGAAGGCCTCAGATGTTTGCTGGAGCACAAACGGCATCCTGAAGACGGAGAACGTTCTGGAGAAGAAAGGGGGGGGGATGTCTCCAGCTTTAAACAGCTCATAGAGTGCTGCTCAAATGTGAAATGAAAAGAGTGTGGCACTAATGCAAACTAAAAAAAAACACAGAGTCACCCAGCCAAACCAACAAGTCAGGTAAGACTTCAAACTGGGATGTATCTCTTGAAATACTTGTTTATTTTTTTTTTTTTTTTTTATTGGAGCCAAGCATTGGCTCCACTCTGCATCTTCTTAAGCCTCTGCACGGCCTCGTCTTTTAACGTTTGCGCGACGGCTTTTTTGACGTAATCTCGCCCAGCGGCGGTGACCCGTCACCCAAAGCGTGCGCGCTCTCTCCGCTTCGCCGTGGCCAGTGAGGACGAGGAGGAGCCCGGCGCCCCGTCCGACGAGAGCACAGAAACGCTATTGTTTCACTTATTTAAATGAGATTCCACGACCGCTGCTCCTGCTGCAGATGAATTATGTATGCGCTGCTGTGCTTATATGCGATCGGCATCGGCTCCCTGGGAATGTAGGACACATGCGCGCACATAACAATGCTCCACCGACGGGCTGTTGAGCAGAAATGTTCTTGCCTTTAATTATTTATTTTTAAAAAAAGGAAGAAAAGAAAGTCCATTCTGTTCACCCTGATGCGATGCAGTAAGTGTCTGCGTCAACAGAGCACCTGCCGGTCAGGGCTGCAGAGGATTGGGGGGTTAAATGGCGCAGTTTGGGATCGGTTTTGTCTGTCTGGACTGAACGTGTTGTCCAGGCAATTTCTCTCGCATGCAAGCGAGCAGGCGAGTGTGGGATATTTCTGAGGTGATTAACAGCAACCGGTGTGAAAACTTTGTGGTCAAACAGTCCTCAGCCCGATCCCGGCTGGGAGGAAATCCCGGAAATCCCCGATCCAGCTGAAGTGATGCCGCTTGGGGAAAGCCTCGCCTGGGGGCCACAAAAAAAAAAGGGAAAAAAAGCGGTCTAGTCGGCCGAAACGAGGGTCTCTTTCTCTCTCTATCTCTGACTCCCTATTTTTCTTCCTTTCTTTATTATTGTTTAACATCTTTAAATGCGATGAGAGGATTAATAAAGCGCGTCTGCCTGCCTGGCCCATATGTCCTCTTTAGGGCCGCTTGTGCTTGATTGAAGGAAACCTGGGAGGGCCTCGCGCTCCAAATGCTGCAGGAAATCTGACTTATGCTCTTTAGTGACATTTATTAGAAAACCCGTTCAAGGCTCAAGTAAAATCACAAGTGATCTTTTTGTTAGTGGAGCCATTTCTTACAATATGATCTTGATATTTTCACCTTTTTTTCTACACTTATTTTTTATTACGTTATTACTTATGCTATTGTTACATTGTTTTGTCTATTATTATGATTATTATTAATTGATCATTGAAGATGTGTTGAGCTGTGGTTATTGTAGCTTCAGTTCGCGTCAAAGGCTGTTGGGGCGCCGCGGTATAATTGGGTCAATTGTTGCTAATTGGCGGTCTGAGGGACTTCAAAAAGTCACGGCTCAGATCTGAGACTCGGTCACGTTTGCCGTTCAGGCCTAATTAAAGCAACGTGACGTCCCGCTTGAATCTACCGGTTGAAGCCGCTTAGGCCACACGCGCTTCAAAAGCTACAAAAACGCGTCCTGACTCCTGCAATATGTACTTACGTCTGAGTTAGATATCAATATAAATATATATATAATTATAACGCTTTTTGTTTGTTTGTTTGTTGTTGTTGTTGGTCTTTCCCACTGAAGACGATTCGATGTGTTCTGTGCGCTTTTGCTGCGTGATTTTTGCGCTCCAACCGCTCCAAAAGCATGGCCAACATGTTTGTCATTTTCCCGTGTTAAAGTCAGATTGACCTCCTGCGTGACTGAGTCACACTTTCTTCCTCACTCAGTGGGTGCTGCCACAAAAAGTTCAGGTTTCGAAAACTACTTAAAACAAACTGTAAAAGACAAGGATTTTAATGTGCGCCAAGAGGATTTTGCGTGAAAATGTAACTAATTCGCTGACATTTTGTGCTGCAATAAACGGAACAGAACCATCACATCTGAGTCAAAAGGTCTTTATTGTTTCATAGTGGGGGGGGGGGTTAGCCGCTCTTTACAGTTTTGAATGGACCTTCAAATGCAACATGTACACTGTTGTTGTTCCTGATTTATCATGAGAACTAATAAAATCCTTCTTTTAGTCATCACTTGGTCAACATGGAAATAAAAATGTGAAATTCACAGCTTGCTTTTCCTGCGCATTTTTACGCAAGACAGAATTGCATACAGGTTATAGGGAAAAAAATCACAAGTCGGGTAAAAAGAAATTTTACAAGGGGAGAAATGAAAATGTAAAAACACATAAAAGACATTTCGGCTCGCGCGCGAACGGACTGATTGTCAAATATTTGTATATTTTTTCTTCTTCTTCCATAAATTAAGTAGTGCATCCAAGTTCGCGTCAGAGCTGCTTTCACACTCTCGCTCACACACACGCACACACACACACACACACACACGCTCCTTACAGCACAGACACTCATGCACATCGCTTTGATCAAAGAGGCGCCCATTCAGCGTGCCAACAAGAAGAAAGAGAAAAAGGAGAGTCTTTAAGGAGCTTAGCAGGAAAAAGACCTGACCAATCCTTCAAAACTCCTCCAAGCCAGTCTCTCTTGATCCTTTTTCCACCCCCCCTTCTTCTTTTCTGGTCAGCAGATTTGTTCCGTGCCCCTGATCAAAGTGTAGTCTCGATGGTCAATAAGTTAGTCCAACAAGTGTGAGACAGTCCCGCGCTGCTCGACCCGAGGTAGAAGTTAGGGCCTGAATTCTTGTGGAGGGAAGGGGGAAAAAAGAAGAGAAACTTTACTTTTGCATGAATGCAGAGCCAGACGCTGCTGCTTAGGACCCCCAGCATGCCACCACCTAGAACATAGATCTAAATTTAAATTTGGCCAGTGATTTCTCCACAGTTTACTTGTCGGTATCCCTTTATTTAAATACATATTGTGAAATATTATATCATAATTGTGTGATATGATCAATCTAACTGTTATGTTAGAAAACTGTGTAAGTGGGAATAATAGGGGAAAAAATGCCCAAGAAGTCAATATAGGTGGTGGTGTGGTTGCTGGTGGTGCCACCCGAATCAATTTCCGCTCAGGACCGCATTCAGTCTTCGACCGGCTCTGCATGGGTTCAGAAAAGTTCCCAATTTCTTCCATTTTTCTTCCCTCACAACACTTGAAACTTCCAAGCTGCTTGGTCTTTATAATCCAGACAGTCCGAATTGAAATTTAGCTTCCACGATGAGGCAGTTTGGTCCTTATAGTCCAGACAGTCCGCAGCACCGGTGAAGCCGAGCCCTGTCCCTCCGTACGCCGACGAGGAGAGAGAGGACGCCGGACTCAAGTGGCTGGACACCCCGCTGCCGCCCATGGGGCTCATGGTGGAGCCCGCGGCGGACAGCTGGTGGTGCATGGGTGATAGATAAGAGCCGCAGTCCATCCCGGTGAAGTAGGACGAGGAACCCGTGTAGCCCTGGTTGTAGCCCGTCGCCTGGGTGTAGGTCATTGGGTAAGACCGCTGCATGCAGGAGGAAGAGGAGGACGTGGAGGAGAGCGGGTCGGAGAGCGGGGAGATAGAGGCCGGGCTCCAGATGGAGACAGGAGCCGCGCTGCTGCTGTTGCTGCTGCTGTTGCTGCTGCTGCTGCTGCTGCTGCTGCTCACAGCCGGCATGGAGGTGCTGGAGGGCGGCGTGAACTGGCCGCTGGCTCCGCTCTCAGAGCTGGCCTCTCTCACCGGGGAGCCTTTCTTTTTCACCGGCCTGCTGACAGACTTGTTCTGCACGCCCGTCTGGGTCTGCTGGGCCTGCTGGCGATGCTTGGCTCGTCTGTTTTTAAACCAGACCTAAAAAACAGAACATATTTAAATTAGAACAGATCACAAACTACGAAATTATTACTGCAGAAAATATAAACACAATTTAACCTGCAAAAAGTGGCATTTTAAAATCCTCGGACGATCGCTCACAATACAATAAAAGACTAAAACACGTCTTGGTGGTGTTCAAGAAAATCAGACAACTCAACGTGCAAAACGAATTTAATTGTGCTTCAAATATTATGTGCATTTTTATTACAGAGTCGTGTAATTGTCGGACTCACTTGCACTCTGGATTCAGGGAGGTTGATCTTTAAAGCCACCTCTTCCCTCATGAAGATGTCGGGGTAGCGGGTCTTGGCGAACAGGTTCTCCAGCACGTCCAGCTGGGCCCGGGTGAAGGTGGTCCGCTCCCTCCTCTGCTTGCGAGGGGTCGCTAATAAGGACATGTTGCAATTTAAAACCAACATATCTGGAGTAACACCATCGAAACTCCTTCAGATCGGAGTAGCAAATTAAGGAAATCGAAATAAAAAAGGGCTACTTTTAAAGAAATCACTCTGTTACCTTGGTATCCCACTGAAGGATGCAGTAAGTCCACTCCAGAGGTAGATAAGCTCAGTCCGTTCACCGTGTACGGCGGTTGTTTCAAATAGGACATCATGTTTGCTTCAGGCAGCCCGATCGCAAAAAGTGGTCAAGAAAATGGCGCAAATAATAATAATCTTAAGAATAGCGTTTCCCCCCGACTTCTGAAATGCTCCAGATGAATCTGAAGGAAAACATACAAAATATTACCAGTAGTGTATGTCCGCCAGGTTTTACGCGCAGCCTTTACGCACACACACACACACACACAAGTGGGCGTCCTCAAACTCGCGGGGCTCTTAAAGCAGAACCGAGACACCCAGCTGTCCCCACTGGACTGAAGATGCTCTGTCTGGCTGACAGGCGTTTACGCCATCAACCCCTCTGCCCCTCCCTCCAACAGCTTCAATAACCCCGCCTAAAAAAAAAAAAAAAAAAAAAAAAGTCGCTTCCACCCGCTCCTCCTTTCCTTTCCTTGCGCCACCAAAAAAAAAAAAAACATTGTCGTTAAAATGCGCACTCTCGTTGAGCCCCAACTGAGTACTCAATTAGCATATACACCCACAGGTTGGGGACGAAGCAGCTGATTTGCAGAAACAAAGCGCTGTGTTGACCGATAAGTAATGCTGATAACAAAAGACTTTAAGGGAACAAACAATGGGGCTGAAAACCGAGCGCGCATTTAATGACACCTCAGCATCTGTTTGGGTGAATGTGTTTGTTTGTTTCCTTAAAAATAGTGCTTAGGGATTTAAAACTGGAAATTTTAGGGAGAAGTATGAAACATAAATATCTACTCTTCCTCCTCCTCCTCCTCCTCTTCCTAATGAATTGCTCCCGGTAATTAGATTTAAGAGGTGACACTTTGGAGAAGTGTTGATTAGAGAGGAGCGGTTTATCTAAACAAACGAGGAGATCCACCACTATTTATCTTTGAGTATACCAGGAAACTATATCTAAAATCTAAAATGATTTCATAGCACCAATTGAAGATCCAGACAGAACAAATAAAATATAACCCAAAGCAATAAAACAAATGAAAAAGATTTTTTTTTAATTGTCTGGTTAAGAGGATTTTTTTTTTTTACTTTCTTGGATTCAAAGCTGAATCTTTGTGATTAATTTAATGAGCATAAATGAATCACTCCAAACCGGATTTTGAAGGACTTCAGAACCTTTAATAATGCAGCATTACTTTTCACTGTTGAGTACACTGTTAAAAACAAACTGGTAGCACAATTGATATAAATCTGTGTACCTGTCTGCTTGCATTTTGTTTCAACTTATCCTAATTTAACTGCTAACGAAGGTGGAGATAAAGTAGTTCCATTGCGACAAAATTGTTCACTTTTGTTCATTATTAAGCAGCATTTCCTATATTGCCATAAAAATACAAACAAACTAAAAGAATTTAACCAATTGAAACAATTTGCATACAATTTATTTTTGGACAATTTTAATTATTTCTTTCTGAGTAGAAAGTTTAATAGAAAAAAAATAAAACTCCACCTAATCATAAAGATAGTTTTGCTAAATAATAACCCATGTTAAAAATACGCAAAAAGTTTGTGATAATTTGTGATAGAAAGAAATTACATAAAGAGTTAAAATAATGTCAATAAAATAAACACACACACACAAAAACATTCATTGTAAACTACTAACAGCTTTAAGAAGCTCAGCTAGCAAGCTTGAACGAACATTAGCATTATTGCTATTAGCTAAAGCAGTTTCATAGTTCTAATAAGCTAAGTCTTACAGCTCTCTCTTATGGGTCAAATAGCTAATGTTTAGCACTATAGGGCTTGTGTGTTATGCTTAATTAGAATACAAATAATGTAGCTACATTATTGTTTTATATATATATATATATATATATATATATATATATATATAAATATATCTATACTATATATATATAATATATCTATACTATATATATATATATATATATATATATATATATATATATATATATATATATATATATATATATATATATATAGTGCATCGATAAAATATCAGTTGAAACATCTTGTTGTTCTTTTAGCATCCGTTCACAGGGACCTGCCTGCCTTAAAATGTGTGCTTCTCTATTAATGCTACTATTAGCATTAGCCGGACTCTTCCGAAGCCAATAACGGCCGCTCCTGTTCACCCTAAACTCAATCTGTCACTTTTCTCCTCCTCAGTAATAAACACCCCTCCCGCCCCGCGTTAGGCTAATAATAATTATTATTGGCTCAAATCTTTCTTTCTTTCTTTTTTTTAATCCCCCCCTCTCCGCCTCTCCTTCTTTCTGAGAGAAATTAACGCCATAATCCGGACGGCACGCGCTGGCCTGATTGCAGGACGCCATGCAGCCGCGGCTCCGCGTTCGGGCCTCTGCGATTTTCTGCGTCATGGAAATCAAACAATGAGTGGCATTGTGTTTATGGGGGCAGCTGACTGGCAGACGACCCGCACACACCCCGAACCCCCTCTCTAAAAAAATAAAAAAAATACAGAAACCAGAGGAGTGGTCTCTATTATTATTATTATTATTATTATTATTATTATTATTATTATTATTATTATTATTATTATTATATATTTTTAACTGGAATCAAAAGTATATTTTAAGGAGAGGGAAAGTGCTACAATTATTGAGAATAATTAAAAACAAAATACATTCTATTTTCAATTTTGTAAAATAAGAAAAATTTCTAAATTTTAGAAATTTCTCAAATCATTGTACATTTTTTCTACCTTCAAATTTTACATAAAATGTATGTTTTTTTGTAAAAAAAAAAAAATTACACATTTATTTAGAAAAGTATAGTTTTATTTATTTATGAAATTATTTTTATCATTTTTTTTTAGCTGACAATTAATAGCCTTCACTACCTAAATACAGCATATGGAATTAGCTAAGAATTGAATAGACAGCAATTTATAAACTGACTGCATGGCCTGTTTTCCTCTCATCCTGACTAAATCCTTGTGAAGTTGTGAATCCTGTGAATCCTGCGCTGTCCTGTAATTCATTGCCTGAATGCTCCTTTGGTTGGAAAAGGGGAGAAAAGTTCCTCCCCACCTCCCTTCAAACACGCCTCCTCAATTATCTCCCTGTAAGCTGCCCGGTCTGACTGTAAATTAAAGGAAAATCCTAAAAAGGAAAAGAAAAAATAAAAAAAAAGAAAAAAAAGAATCCTACTTACTTCAGTCTTCTGTTTATATAAAACGATCCTTTGGTTGGGCTTATAGACCCATCAAGCGGCTTTGATTTGTTTCCTTCTGGATAACCCCGTTGGATGCGGATTAAACTGAGAGACGCTCAGTATTTATTGGGAGAGAAAGTGTGTGAGGGTGCTTGAGAGGGAGGAGAGGAATTTTAGCAACCAATGGAAATGGGAGTGAAATTTGATTTGCAGAGGTGAGAGGATGGAAACATGTGGCTGCAACACAAGTAAAGCAACAAGAAATTGGATAACAGCGAATGTTAGGAAGAAAATCTGCAAACCTTTCATCTCCTTTGACCAAAATCCATCTTATCAAATAGAAATCGTCTGCAAACTACCACAACTTGAAAAGCACTTAACTCCAGTCATTATACTTAATGTGACAGAAGTTGTTGCTTTGTGTGAAATGAGAACAAGGCAGCTGCTGTTTCAAATTAAAATATATATATATATTCAAAGGGAAGCTTAAAGTAAAAGTTTTCATCAGTTAAAATAAAACAAAAATCATTTGCAAGACAAAGTTGGCAGGGATGGCATATAAAGACTAAAAAGTGGCAGACTGACTCACATAGAAATACAAATTTTAAAATGTGTTGGTCTTATTATAGAGCCAAGAGGGACACCTTTTTAGATGGAGGTAACAAGAAGAAAGGCCACTGAGTTTAGCACATTTTAAAGGTCTTTAATATTTTTTTTATTTTGCCTTTTTGGCTGTTGAAAATTACTATTATAATTTTGATCTGTTAGTTCATTAAGCTGTTAGGGAAATAAGTTGCTGCAGTGACATTTTCATCTACGATTACTGCAAACTAATCAGAAAATAAAATGAAATGAAAACTTCCTGACTCTTTTGTCTATAATTTATCCTACAAATCCAAACTGGAGTTTGAGGTCAAATCAAAAGTCCAAATGAACTAAAGGCTGCATGGTTAGAGTTTGTGTTACCAACAGGGAGTAAGTGACTAATCCAAAAGAGCGGAGACCAGAACCAGTAGAATGTTTTGAACCGGTTCTATTCCTACAGAAATGAGGTTTAAAAAGTCTATAAAGAAAAAAACAAAGGTTGGATTAAAACCTTGTCAAAAATCAAATTAATTGCTACAATAAAAAGCAAAAATATCCACAGAAGCTAGAGGTGGAAATTTGATTCAATTTTGTTAAAAGAAAAAAAAACAAAAAACTACATCAGCTGGTTGAAAACATAATGTCTAACACGAGACAATAAAATAAAGTTCATGTAACATTGCCCCTTCACATGAACTCACTGTGTATTGCATGTTGGGATTAAATAAACGCATGCACCGGATTATCAGACGTTAATTCCACAGATCTTCATCGCTCTGGTTTAATCCAGGTTCAATCTCATTTAGATTCTTTGTCTTTTGTGTGATTCTAGTCGCCCAAAGCTTCAGCCTCGGCGGCGGTTTCAACCGATGCTCTCCAGCAAGCAGCAGGTTAGGGAACTAATTAGGAGTCTGCATGCCAGATGAACAGACTGTGAGGCTGTTGGCCTTTTAGCTGAGATGAAAATCAATGAGACCTTTGTGAGCAGACTGTACTCTGCTCACAAGCTAGTCCTCAAAATTTATTAACTCATATATTTATAAAAAAAAAAAAGAAAAAGAATATGTATTATAGAAAATAATGAAGATATAGGAAAATAGGTATAAAAAACATTAATATCACAGATTACATGTTTTTTCAACATGCAGTACAATGGTAAAAACACACAAAAATATATAAATCTATTTAATTAAAGCATGGGATACTACTGAAATTGTAAGAAACTTTTAAAATGTATTCCAACAATGTGGCATGCAACCCTTTTCTCTGAGAACAACAGAGAAAATGTGCTGCTCAATGAGTAATAGCAGCATTTTTTATCCTATTAGTAGAATAAGGAGGAACAGCTTCCTCATCGTTGCTAGCAAACTTGACTTTAGCGTTAGCGTTCAGCACTTAGCTCAAATATTTGCTTCAGCAAAGCAAGTTTCTTAACCACAAATCTTTTAGTTCTTAATGTCTCGCTAGGTCGACGTATTAATTCATAACAAACGCTTCGTAATATATTAGCTTGTGGCAAGACATGGTGGAAAAGCCTGTGACTTTTAGCCCTCCAGGGTTTGATTTCCAACATGTCTTCCCCCTTTTCTCACTGCTCATTTCCTTGTTCAATTGCTGCAAGTAAATGCCACTTGTGCTACAAATAAAAACATTACCTCCTCTAAACTCTGTGAATGAAAATAGCTCATGTTGACTTAACCAATATCTTCAGTTAAATTTCAGTCCAAATATTTAGAGGGCAAATAATAAAGTGGCTAATATTAGAATCTGTTTGGTTAAACACATCGCAATTTTGATGGCTAATATTAATACAACTAATAATTTACTTTCATAGAGTCTTTTTTTTTTTTTTTTTTTTTTTTAGCATAGTGATGCTAATATTCCTCCTGGTTGCAGTTTCACTGTAGCCTCCAAGTGGAGTTTTCCCGTTTTCCCCGAACGATCAGAAAACAAACAGCCCAACCAGGCTTAAAAATCTGCTCCCCTTGTCGTCCCCCCAGCTATGTTCTTGGCTCACACTGAGCGCTTTCATCTTCACCCTCTGATATATAATTCATCGGAAAATATCTAATAGCCCAGGGGAGCATTTCAGCTAAACGGGGCCGTGCTTGTTAAAAGGTGAAGACGCTTGTTAATGTCTGTGGCAATGTGCCCTCCCCCTGTCTCCCGGCGAATCGACGGAGTCACGCTTCTCCTGCTGTCAGGGAGACGAACCGAAGGCTGAGGATCGTGGGACCGACTCTGCCACCGCAGAACGGGCCTGGCTGCTGAGGGAGGCGCGCTCCACTAGCCTGTTCATCCGAGACTTTAATTGCTAAACTTGATCATTTCGTCAAATTTAGCAAAAATAAACAGAAAAGTCAAGATCAAGGCAAACAGCTCCTGTAAAGTGTTGCTTTATGAGTCCAGTTTTTCCTTCATTCACTTCAGTTCGGCTCTCTGTGTCAAGGTCAAATCAATGGCTTGGCCCGCGTTACCGGGTCCATCTGTTACACGCTGACACTCTCAGAACTGTATCGGACAAAAGGTTCCTCTTTAGCCATATGCACCTAACATTGATAGATTTATTGACATGAAGCATGCTGGAAGACGCCGTAGCTGCTTTTTTGTGGATGGTCACAAGGATCCAATCGGAGGAGGCTGAGCTATTGTGTATCTGGATTAGCTGCTGTCGCTCTGGAGAGCAGGTGCTTCAGGGGAAAGACTCAGAGACTAAGATATTTGTACATTTTACCAAAAACTGTGGCTTGGGACGTTTCTATTGACTGCATACACTTCTAACACATATGAATCCCAACAGACTCACAGGACCTATGCAATCACTGTTAATTATTGTGTGTCTTGTATGGTTTGTAGTTTGGCAGAGATGGCTCGGTGTACCTCAGGGAGTAGTCCTCAGCACCCTTCGATTCCCCATTTCTTCTTCTTCAGACTAAAAGGCAAACCTAAGTTATTTATGGAAAGAGAACATTCTAATCTTTGATAAGTCTAATGGAGTTAGTTCAGAGCTAAATTGGTGGTAAGGTAGTTCAGATGACATGCTGTAAATTCTTAAGAATGGTGCTCTACTGGTAGGATTTCTTCTTCATCTCATTTATTAGTTAACCAAGATGATTTCGTCCTGCCACATTGAGAGGTGGCATTTTGGATTAACATTGAGCTACTGTTGCTATTCTCTGACCCTGATGCTTTGAAACAAAGGTAGATTGAGAGCAGGAATAGTTAGCCTGATCAAGCGTGTGGCGTCGTGATGATGTATGGATACAATGTCACTCATCAGTTGTGATTTTAGTTCCAACTTGGACTAAAATCCCACTGCAGAAATGCTAATCTATGTTGAATTCAATTTTAAATAGAGCCTTGAAATCCCAGTTTGATTACTCAATGGCTTCTATGGCAGGAGCAAAGGAGTCCGTCATGTTAAAACATATTGCAAGACTCATAAGATGCTTCCTTTGTCCAAACTTGTATAGTATTAGTTACGTTTTTAAACAAAACATCAAACTTCATCTTGTTATTTATGAAGAAAAGTCCTTCATTAAATGGCTTGGTGGAGGATTACCTCCAGTAACTCTTTATTTTCTGCTCCATGCACTCTCTGCTGCTGTCTTATATCTTATTCATGCCCTTCATTGAGATACATCCACCACTTGTGGTTTGCCCAGGGGAGGGTTTAGTGTCTTGTGGCTGCTGGTACCTCGTTAACCTCCCACAGCCCTGTGGCTAGTGTTAGCCAAGCCGAAAAGCCTTATACCTGGATACTGGTCAGCAGGGACGCACCCCGGGAGCCCGGGACCCCCCACCGGCCAGGGGGAGGGAAGCAGGCGGGACAGAGGAGTGCCAAACAAAAACACAACCTGGCATCCCCACAGCAAACAGCCCACCTACTGTCAGCCAGCATCTGGGGCACAGCACACAGCTCCTCTATTCAAATTCTGCAGATGGCAAACACACAAGTTTATCTGTAAAACCCCAAATGGTTGTATACAAATCATCACCACATGGAAAAATGTGTTGTTTAAGTTCAACATAACAAAGATTATCACAAAAAACTCTACAGATGTAGCTTTTTGGGGCCCACCTAAGCGCTTTGAATGCGTATACTTCCAAGGGAGTAGGTGGCATGTGGAGAGTAAAGTTCGGAAACTCCACAATAGAAAGAGATTGTGGGGAGGGAGAGAGAGAGACAGAAATAAGGGGGAGGAGTGTAAAGTTAATCCCGTCTGAATTGCTAGGCCCGACTGCAGCACTGCCACTGAAAACAGTTTTTCTTTTCTTTCTTTTCTCCGCAAATTTGCTCTCCCCTCTCCCTCTCTCTTTGCTTCCTCCCGTGCCTCTCGCTATTTCTCTGCCTTCTTATCCTTTTTAATTAGAGGGGCTATTCTGCTGCACAGAGGACCTTAATCCCCAACTGACCAACATTATAAAACGCCAGCCTTTGAACAGCCGACCCGCACCCCTCCAGCCCCGCTTGCCCGCCGCCACCGCCAACTCCAGGGCCGCCAATCATTGCAATATCTCAGCTCACGTTGGAGAAACACGACTCTCCAACGTCTTGGACAAAGCATTTGAAGAACTACTTAAGAATAACTTGGCCGTTCCTATAGCCACCACGATTATTAGAAATCTGGTTTGAAATAGCGACAAACCATTGACTGAGTGGGAGGTTATTGACTCAGTCAACGATACAGAGATAACAAACTACTATCTACAGGGGATGACGCTAAAGGCTACCAAGACTGTTCTGAAGTTGATGGAAACCAAGCAACTAAATAAAGCATTATTAACATATGCATTGACATCAACAGGTACACTGTGGCAGGTCAATGAGCCTGCGATGTCTTCAAGGGGAAGGTTATTTAGGGCCACGAGTGCGGGAGGTAAAATTATAAAATCAATATTGGGTCTAACTAGGAGGAAATCCTGGGGGGAAATGTTTCTGTACCAGTCATAAGTCAGGTTAAATGACATTGAACCAATCAAAAGCGACAGAGAGTCCTGACTAACACCTACTGTGGCGTTCCCTTCACCTCAGAAGTTGACCTTAGGGTCATTCCCACTTTACTAGTATTGTAGCTACAAAATGGAAAACTAGTGAAATTTGGTAAATGTACCCAGTTACCAATGTGCTTTACCTATATATTGAAGTATTTAAGCACTGTAGAGTCCTAGCCTGTATAGAGCTCACTGTTCAGCTCTTTTAAACCATCAGCATCCAACACAGCAGCCATGTTAGATTTCAAGACCAGGGTTGGTGAGCTCTTTAGGGGTGGTATTCCAACTTCAGGTTTTTGCCTTCAGATGTTTTTAAAAGATTTGGAGATTGTAAACTTTGCCTCCAAACGTTCTCTGAGCATCACTTCACTAAGTTTTAGGTCTCCAAAACACCTAAAGGCCCCAACATACTCGGGCGCACTTCAGTCCACGGAGGTCCGCCGGACATGTCCGCGCAGTGATAGATTTTTATGACCGCGCACGCGTACTCAGTGCCGCACATTAAACTACCCGGTGGAAACAGTGTTCACATCGAACTGGTTTTCATGTGACACTGGGCTGATAAGGTTGACAATAAGGGTTATGTGAGTTCATATTGTTTCAAAGTTGAGATCAACATGATAAAAGTCAATATAAAGTTGTCACGGGGACGTGATAGACATGTAAGCGAAAAAGCTTAACACGCAAATATTGACATGGTGAATTATGCAGAATTATAAGAACAAAAAACAAGACATCATCCCAGACTTCTTTATTAGCAGCGGAGCAGAGAGCTGGTCCGATAAGTTGAGTCTGACTTTGTTTTTTTTCTCCCAACTACTGGCAAGGAATAATGATCAGGTGCGTGCTCATTTTCGATTGCTGCACAAATTATTACACTGATCACAAATGTGCTTTTGGAACATAATAAACAAAGCTATGTGACTCCCATTCTCTGTCCCGCACTGAGAGGTGAGTTAAAGCTTCCCGGGTGGAGAAGAAACAGAGCTCGGCACCCAAATAGTTAATCAAACTTGCTAGTTCTCATTAGGATTGTGTAAAATAAAGGAATTTGTCACAAGAGAATCTGAAGTAATCAGCATGCTGGAGTATGAAGACCCTACCGTCTGCAGACAGTACGCGCCGTTCATGTATGTGGGGGCCTTAAGACTGGTTCAGAGGTTCATCCTCCCAGCAGAACAACAATGAGCATAAAGTCAGATATACAAAGGAATGGCTTACAGTATAGCACATTCATTTGTTGTAATGTCCTAGTTAGAGTCCAGACCTAAATCCAGTCGAGGATCTGTGACCAGATTTGAAACTTTATGTTCACAAATGCCGATAAATCCGATCTCGATGAGTTTGTGCTATTTTGCAGCAAAGAATGGGGAAGCTTGCTAATCTCTACATGTAAATATGGTAAAGACATCCATCTATAATTTCCCCTCTTCTTCACAATTATAAGAAATTCTGTTCACGTGTCACATAGCAAATCAATAAACCATGCTGATGTAAAAGAAAGGATCTGAGAGCTACTCCCTGAGGTACACCATAACTCTGTCAAGCCATTTTAGAGATGCGGTTAACGATAGAGGCTTTATTTGAGAAGTAAGAGCTTCTTGTGGTTGAATTGCATGGAGTCTATTGGAAAAGTCCTGTTGTTTTGTAAGATGGCTTTTGTATATAAATGACCAGCTTATTCGTCAGAGTGAAAGAGATCCTAACTCATCATAGACAACAACCTCTACTTGAATAAGAATTAACCAGCCAGTAATGATGAGTCACTTTCAATACTGGCAGTCAAATTATTACAAACACAATCCATTTTTTTCTAATAGTGACATCATCTAAAGCAGCTGGGACTGTTTTACCTGTGTCTTCACTTCAAGCGTTTTGCAGGCTTGCCTCCCGAGCACAATGACAGTCCGCACGGTCACATCCCTGCCCCGTGCCCAAATGAATTTTCATTTGCTGCTGCTTTCTATTTTTACAACACCGGTTCAACAGTTCCCCTCTTACAGACAGAGGGAGATGCAGGCCAGCCAAGCCCAGTGCCTGGATAATCACAGGCCCAATATTTCCATAGCAAGCAATTAGCATCCTGCTTTTATGTGTGAAATGACTGAGGCGAGAAGAGGACTGAGTCGGAGAGAAAGGCACTGTAGAAACACAGAGAGAATAAAAGAGCAATTAAGATGGTGGGTGAGCGGAGGACAGCGGCAGACTGTCTGCTGCCGTGTGATTTGAGGCTTGCAGGCCCAGTAATTAGCCCTTCATTGTGAGATAATGGACTTGGCCGATCTTCCCGGCTCCTTGAGCTGCGTAGCTCGAGTCGACCCGCGAAAGGTCAGAGGCCACAATGTGCAGTTTGCTCCTGCATTGTTGCGCGCCCGGCTGAGCCTCACGCCGTTTGATGCTAAAGTTCACGCTGGAGAAGCTCGGCGTAGTTTGCAAAAGCGCGCCCGTGTTCAGGTAAGCAAGTTATCTCCGGAAGGAGGCAGCGAAAGCAGCTTTGAGGCGTTGGATCCATCACTCCCTTGGCCTATCGCTCCTTTCTCCCAGGAATCTTTAAGAGAGCGGTAATCTGTGAACCCTGAATCATCAGCTTTGGGCAAATCTATGTAATACGGCTAATTCGATGAAGCAGTATTTTCCTGGTGAGAGGCAAAATCCTGTTGACTATTCAGGGATTGAATCATCCAACAGTAATGCCATTAGACCAGAGCCGCGGATTCCTCAGAAAATGCTGTTTAATTGCCAGTAACCAGCCATTGTTCGGTGACGGGTAAACACTGGCCGGGGGCGTGGGGGCGGCGGTGGTCGGGTGGTGAGTGTTGAAGCGTGTGAAAAAAAAAAAAAGAAAAGAAAGAAAGATGGCCGCTGTGAGACGGATTTACTCGGGCTGGAAGAGGCCTGCGCTGCAAAGTGGCAGCAGCACCGGCTTAACCAAAGTCTTCAAGAGTATAAATACAGAGTAACCCTTTGCTTTTAATACAGGATTTGCTCAACAATGCGATTTAGGGGGCTGTCTATTCAAGACAGACATTTATTTTCTGCAGTGGCAAGGTGTTTAAAGATCAAGCCTTGTTGCTCACGTTTATTAGCGCAGGACTATGCAGCTCAGGGATTGTTTGATGTAATCACTGTGCAGTTTATCCATGTTTGTTGTCCCCGTGCATGTAACCCGACACAAAGTCTCATTCTTGAGAATCTTACAGCACAATGCCACTACCTACACTCAGCCGTTTATCCTCACTCATAAGGATTTCGGCTTTTGAGCAACACAGACTTGATAATATCCGTCAAAATCAACATGAGCCCATTTAAAGACACTGAATTTTTTTTTTTTTTCTCGTGGGGTTGTGTTTTTGTGTGTGTATATGGGGGGGTTTACTTTTTTCAGCTAATCCAATTCTCACCACCCGGGGATGTTTTATGAGAATGTGAAGAATCTGCGCTGCTTTCAGGCCTGTCCTGTAGGAGGCAGATTGGAAGCGAGAGGTGTAGCGGCCGAGGCTGGGCTCCATTGTGAGCCGGAGCCTGGGAGACGAGCAGCAGTGCCAGAACAGACACTGATTGGGTTTGACACTGCGTCCAGGAGTCGAGAAGAAGCTTATCTTTTGCTCCTTTTTTTTTTTTTTTTTTTAATTCCCCAAAACTAAAAGAACTTCTTTTTTTTTTTTCTTTTTTTTTTTTGGAAGAAGTGCTCCTCCTCTGAATCCCCCTGCCTCTGTTGTGTTTCTCGCCCTCCTTTTTTCACTCCCCTCTTTGCATTCCTACAACTACCTCGTTTTCAATTCCCAGATTAAGTCTGGGGCACTTCTGTTTCTTTTGTCTTCCTTCTTCATTGTCCCTCTCACGGATTTGGACAATAAGTTTGATCCCCGAATGTCGACATCACTAAACTTTTTTTTTAGTTTTGTCTCTCATTCCCAGCTGAACCTTGTAACTTCATCTGTCTTTATTGTGAGATATGCTAAAACTAATCCTGCATCCTTGGATAAAGTGCAGTTTCAAACATCCCTGTTCTCAAGGTTTTGCACATGCCACTTTTTGTTCCTCAAATATTAATTGCTTTGATGGAATTCTTCCACCATATTTCTAAATCCACAGAGTTCTACTTCAGTCTAATCATCACTATTCTGTTGAAATATGCGCCGGAGAGTGATTTTCAGTACTAAGACCTCCCGGTTCATCGTGCCATGCTCTCCAGGATCGTTGGAAGAGAAGCAGGCCCACAGCATCACGCAACTCACACCAAACTTAGAAGTGGATCCAGTGAGATTTTCCACATCATCATCCCAAAAAAGCTAAATCCTAGTTCCGACTGACCACTCAAACAGTAGAGACATGCTCTGCATGTTTACATTTGTGATGGTAGGACAGAAACTTTTTTTATTTTTTTTATTCAATTTACTCTCAAAAGACCAGGCATGGATGGCATGTAGACAGCACCTAAAGGTTATGGAGACAGTTCCACTTGTTGCTGCTGCTTTATTCCTTATTATCTGTCCATCCATCCCACTGCAAAGCATCAATTGCTTCAATTGCAGACGTGGGCAACAGTAGGTGAGTGGAAAATGTAGAAAAGCATTTTTTTATTTTCCTTCTGCTTCAGGATTATATCCTAAGGTTTGGTCTATCTTATTAAAGAAAATAATCAAATCTAAATTATTAAATAGAACTTAGCTTTCAAAACACAAGCTAATGTCCACTATCCAGTCTTCTCTTCACCAGTTGTTTTACTAATTTAGATAAATAAGGCATGTTGTTCCACAATGATGTTTGCGAAACAGAAAGGACAAATGCGGAACTGTACAGACAATCAAGCGAACAGAACCGAGGAGGTCCTGTCCGTTTAACTGTTTGTCCCTTTCAAAATATTTCGCCTCCACAGAACTTTTCCATGGAAAAGAGGCCGGACTGGATATTTGTTTCATGCGGATCACCAAAGGAGAACACAAAAAAATCTCAATCCTCCTAATAGAGCCACTAATGATGGCCTCCATTAGCTTAATGTAAGCTTTTATCGCCTCGCCCTTAGATGACTGTAGCATTTCATTAGACATGTCTGCCTCATATCTCACTTTACACCCAGAGGAAACTGTGAAGGGATTAATTTTTTGATAGACCCCCTGCCTCTTCCTGCCTACCACCCCTCCTCCTCCTCCACATCCCTCCATCCTCTTCTCTCTTCGCCGCCACATCGAGTTTGAGGAGGGCGGGGGGGACCCAGGAGGAATAAGTGTCTTTGTCGTCCTGCCGATTTTTCGGAGTTGAGGAACAAGAGGAGTTTAATCCTCATTGTCCAGGAGACTGCAGAGGGTGAAGGGGGGGTCCTCCGGCTGTAAAATGATCCAACTGGCCTCGGCTAATCCCTTTCTAGCCCCCCGCCAGTCCCCCGCCTGACCCCCCTCCTGGCCTTAATTCACGCCCCACAGTAGCACACTGGAAGCACACTGATCTGTGCGTATAAAGCCAGTTTAGATCACTTTGCCTTAGAGGTGAATGATACTGCATTTTTTTGGTATCAAACTGATACCAAGTAAACACAACATGAGTATCACCGATACAACGTCGATGCATTTCATCCAAGTTTGATCTTCAGACTTCTAACGTTTAGTTGTTTTTGTGGGTTTTGCTTCAAAGTGTTTTGTTCAAACGCAACACAAACGACATTGGTGTCTGCAAAATACTTCCATAACATTTTAACATGATGAACGGAAACAGTAGAACATAAAAGTATATCTTTTCCTGCATAAACAAAGTGCAAACAAATTGTCCTTTGAGAACAAATCAAAACAAAATCTGCTTTGAGGTAGAGTTAAGAAACTACAATCTCAAAATTAAAGAGGGAATCTGAAAGTAAAGTATCAATCTTATCGACACTGATGGATGTCGATCCATCAGTGCTACCAATATTTCTTCCACCTCTACTTTGTCTCTCTTCTGCATGTGTGCATAAACTCGCAGCGTCGTTCTCAGTTATGCACGTTTAAGCGGGGATTTACCTTTAATCACCTGCACGAACCCCACCACTGGAGCTGTCTGATCGACTCAGCTCCTACACACACGTTACAACGCCGCGCGCGCAGATAAGTGTGAATTACAGTGTTGTTTCACATGTCAAAAAGCTTCATTTGGACGGCTTTGACGTCTGCACACATGTGACAGGAAGCAAACAGCCCTGTGTCACCGCGTGCTCGATAAGGAGACATGCAAAACGTGGGCTGAAAGCACACGGAACCAAACAAGCAGCCGGGGTTTTTATTTTTTTCATCGTTATTATTATTCCTCCCATTAACTGGGGGATTATTCGGAGATCAGACGGGACGGGGCCGGACATCTAGTTGACGTTAAGTCTTTAACAAGAATCTGCCACAATCTTCTCCTTTCACTGTTCCCACCTTCTAAACCCCCCCTCACTCCCTCCCTCCTCCTCTCTTGCCTTCGTCTTTCCAGCTCTCTCCCGTTCTGTCTTCATTTCTCCTCCGTTTCCCCTCCTCTCTTCTTCTGTCTCCGCGCTCCTCCCTGAGTGACAGTTCAATGCACAGCTCTCCCAGGCTTATCTGGCCCCAGCAGATGGTTGACTTGGATCACTGTTCGTACGCCACGATCTGGGCTGGCGATAAAGACTGCTACGGAGGGAAATGTACGCTATCTGTCCCTCGCTTGCGCTTACTTTCCTTTGACTTCTTCTCTCTTCGCCTCCTCCTGATTGTCTCTCTTGATTCAGCGCTCTTCCCGCTCCGGCCTATAGACCTTTGCACGCCTCGGCCCCGGGCTCTCGCCTCAATATCACTCCTCACCTCGACACATCCCTCCATCTCTGTGCATTGAATCTGGTGCTGGGTGATTGTCTCTGGTTCCACGCTGGGCTGGCGCCTGTCTAAAGGGCCCTAAGATTCTCAACCACCGAGGGGGCACCCGCCATGCCAGAGGGCCCTGCTCTCCTTCCCCTCTCCTCCGCTCTGATATCTCATCTCATCTGGTCCCTCGTCATCTCTGCGGGACAGATTAAAAGGTCAAGCCGTACCTCTTCCCCGTCTATGCATCGCAGATGCATTTGAGAGGAAGAACAAACAGTCCTCAAAGTGAAGCAGCATTTCATTTCTGTGATCGCCGCACTCGTGCAACTGATGTCCACTTCACAGGCAGCCTCCGCTCGTTTTATGTACACTTCACTAGCTTGGATTGCTCACATGTAGGCTTCTTTTTTTTCTTTCTTTCTTCCTCTTTCTGCAGGAGTCAGGGAACAAAGGAGAGACGAAGCGTTTTAGCTGCCACTGGAAGATGAAGACGGGAGCTGGGAGTGATTCGAACAAGGGAACACCTTGCGTGGCGACGGGGAAGTGGAACAAAACGTTCCACGGATCCGATCTGTGATGTGGGAGGGAAGGGCGTGAAAGCCCGCTTGAGTCGGGACGACTGTGATTAGGCTTGCTCTGAGAAGTGAGAAGAAAGACTGTTGAAGTTTGTCTTGCGATAAGAACGGCCATGTCAGCGCGGATGCTCCTCTGCCTTTGACTTGTGTAGAAGTGTTCATACGCCTTCAACTTTTTATACTTTGAAATGTTGCAACCACAAATGCCACACTGTTTTGTTTGGTTGTTAAGAGAGCCGAAACAGTCGTGATGAAACGATTATTGAAAGTATCGTCAACTAATTTACCAGGAGACTAATCGCTAACTGGAATATGCAGGCCCAAATAAAAGAACATACTTAGCAGAAGTTAAGCCAAACCTAACAACCCCAACAATGTATGGTCTAGTCAAAGTGATGACCTAAATCCAATTGAGACTTAAAAAGATTCCCCATCCGATCTGCAACGTAGTAGAAGTTCAGTTTTTAGATGTCCAAAAAAGATACCAAAGATTGTTCAGTAAAAATACCGACTCAGGAGGGACTGATGCAAATTCATGCCAGGTTGTCCTCAATTTCATTTACAGTAAGCTGATACTTTGTGTTACTCCATTGCAAAAATCCCAATAAAATACACACAAGTCTGATGCAAAATGGAGGAAAGTTCAAGTCTACTTTTATCGGCCATTGTGTTTCTCCGATGCCCCAGATAATCCGCAGCCATCTTAATCTGAACTGTCGAACCTGGCACCCACTCGGGAGCACCTGCATCCATCCAGCCTGACCCGCTTTTGTTCCGGTGTGACCCCGCCCCCACAACTTTGTCCCTAATTAACCCAACAGAAACTAATTAAACACAGCTATGGCGGACCAGATGCCTGAGTGAGAGAAAGAAACAGGCGTCGCAGGCGGAGGAAGGACGTGGAGACCCAAAAACCTGAGAGGCAAAAACTAGATTGGAGTGTCAGTCCTGTGCCGCCTCGCTGACCTCGTACCCCTTCGCTGGCTTTTTGTTTTTCCAAGGTATTTTGGGTCCTCGCTCGCATGCAAATACGTCTGCCAAAAAGCTGTAATCACAAGCACACCAGTCACATGATGCAACCGACACCCCGGAGATATTTGGAAAACGGTAGAGGCGGTATGGAAACGTCGGCGAATAGAGACAGAAGCGGTGTATAATGAAAGCGGGAGGGAGGAGGAGGGGGGAGCGGGTACAGTGGCAGGGGGTAGGTAGAGGCAAAGGACGGGCATGTGAGAAAGAAGATAGGCCTAAATAAATATAGGCTCAAATCAGCCAAATGACTCTGGCAAGACACTTTCTGCTCTTAGTCCCAAGCAAGCGCAGCTCTCTAAGTGATAGAGAAAGTAATTAAGAGAAGCCTGCTCAAGTAGATAGGCCGGCAAAGGCAAAGAAGATTTGAAGGGGAACTGATTGTGCATGTCTGATTCCAGCTCTTCAGTTAGTTTTCAGCCCCCAGGCTTAGCCCGTTTACAGAGCCGCCGCCGCTCTCCCGTTCTGTCGCTTCGCCTCTGTCTTTGTGGTAATTCTTTAGAAGCACTATGTTGCTTTTATTTTCTCAAAATATCCCATTGTAGATACACAAGAACATGTCAGAATGGTTGAGAAATATTTCAATCTAGACTGTTTTTTTTCATTTTGTCCATTATTTGTAGACATGGGTGTGTGGCTTTGAGGATGAAAAGTTCTCACAATGTCTTTACCGAACTAAAGCAAACCACCTCTGGGTACCTGGAACCACCCGAGGACAAGTGGAGCAACATTGCCACCCAGGACAAACACAGCTATACTGTAAAACAAGGAATAAAACCTGATGAATTGGACTGTTAAAATGAGGGAGATCTTCCTTAATGAGTCCAACAAGACCAAACGTTGCACTTTTCAGTTTCTGTGCCTTAGAAAAGCCACGGTTTATGCCCAAAGTGCAACGAGTGAAAGGTTTAAGGATAAATATCTGGTCATGCTTCGAGAAGCACTGCACTGTCAGAGGAGTACTGGATATCAAGTTCACAAGCCTGAGATTTTTCAGAATTTTCTCAATTTTAAGGAAATACATTCAAATAAAACCCACAAAAACTGTGGCATGGATTTGTATACCAGAAATATTTGCTGCCAATATAGCAGCCATCTTTGCTCATTTAGTCTTTTTTAAGTATTTGTGCTACGTTCATCTTTCCATAAACGTCGCCCGACTTCTCTCTCCAGATAAAAATAAAAAGCATATCCACAGCATGATGCTCCCACTTCCATGTTCCAGCTTCAGTGCATCATATAGTGTTTCCAGTAGGTCAAAAAGTTACTCTCTTCTTTATCTGCACTGTGTCCTCTGCATGGAGATACTACAAATGGAAGCTCTGACATCTTTTGTTCAGCATTGGCTTT
This sequence comes from Poeciliopsis retropinna, assembly GCA_010277075.1. Taxonomy (NCBI): domain Eukaryota; kingdom Metazoa; phylum Chordata; class Actinopteri; order Cyprinodontiformes; family Poeciliidae; genus Poeciliopsis; species Poeciliopsis retropinna. Next base: position 15,537,526 of record VMRM01000010.1, read on the forward strand.
TCCTCTGAAAAGGTAATATCTCAGATTCAAAAATACTTTACTTATCCCAAAAGCAAATTTAATAATAATAATAATAATGGTAGACCTCTCAGCTTTTATTAGGAGCACTTCCAGAGTTACTGTTACGGGTCTCTTGGCTGCTTCTCTTTGTCCTTGTTTATGTGTAAACATTTCTTAAATAAATCCATTTTTGTTAAACATAATAATGATGCTTAAAAACAAACAAACTGCATTAGCATTTGTGGTAGAATATAAAAGAGATTAAGTGGCATGACTGGTCTACGTTTGGGATGCACGGTACAGAAGGATATTTCTGTGTGTATTCTTTTGCTATTGGCTATGACAAGAACAAAAAGCAGGGTTATAAGCATTTCAGTTTCTCTCCTTGCCAAGGCTGTGGTCTCTGTCCTTCCCAATCACCATGGTGAAATCAGATACTTATTGTATATCTTTTTTTTTTCTTTTTACCTGAATCTGTAAAGTTGTGGATTTAAAAGCCTTAATACTGATTCAGACACAGCACATATTACGGTAAATTAAACTTTATACAGGGAATTATTTGTGTCAAACAAATCTACTGGTGCCATCTGCTGGAGAAACTGGGGTATTGTAGTAATGAGACTTACAGTGTCAACTTTTCGCCCTCTTGTGGTAAAGAGGGGGATACCAAGAGCTGCACTGATTTTTAATCATCTGGAAAAATATAGATTTCTTAAAATCTTTATTCTTTACGAGGGCCAAGAGTGCTGCAATTCAAAACACGAACAAGTAATTGAAAATACTTATGTATGTGAAAGTTTAAATAAAACTGAAAGTAGAGACACTAAATAGCGTTTCAGTGATTGTGAACTTAAAAGTGAAATCATTCATTAAAACCGAATACATGAAAGCATTTATTTTACTTATTTTACAAGGTTTAAGTATACAATTTTTTTAAAGGTAGAAAAGTTAAATTCTGTTTAAGGTTAAAAATTAACAATTGGAAAAACTTCTGTTCTATTTAAAATAACCCTATGAAGACACTGGTGTTTGAGTAAATATTGTTTTTTTTTAATGGCAAAATATATTCTTTGCGCAGAAAAATATATTCAGAAACAAGCTTAAATTGCGCTTCTCTTCAACAGTGTTAATGATAGTGGATCATATCAATCACTAACAAATGTTGTTTTGTAGAAATTCCACTGTAGTCCAATAGGAGTTTGTATCGTTATCTATAGAAACATGGGGCGAAAAAAAAACATTTAGATATCTCAAATCTTACATGTTGTGTTTAAAATATATATCTTTTCTCCAGTCGAAAGAAATGTTGTTTTAATTAAGTCATAAAAACTACAACACCCATAGGTTACGCAACTGCCGTAAAACGAGTTCTTCTGTTGCGATGGCGTTTGCGGCAGCAGGGAAATCGAGGGGAGAGCAGTGACAAACGTCGCCAACGGTCACGTTATCTCCTCAGAATCGCTCGGATTTCTTACAATATTCGGCTCGCTGGTTCAGATATTGGTTGTGTAATTATTCGCTTTGTGGATGAGATTGTGTTGGACGTTTCTGAAGCGCGTCTCTCCACTTTAATGCGGTGGGATGGCCACAGTGCCGCCTGGGCCTAGTAACGCACTGCCTTCATCCCCGGTTGAAGTTGCTCCTTTCTCCGGGGCAGGGAGAGTGGAGCCGGCGGTGGAAGCCGGAGAGGCGACCCGCCGCGTGGAGGACAGCGTGTCCGTCGGCACAGGCAAGAAGTCGCAGCCGGCGAACGAGGTCAAAGGGTCGGCCAAGAAGAAGCATAAAAACATGCTAGCCCGGGCTAGCCCGGCGGCGCTCCACTTGAAAATGCAAGCCGGAGAGCAGCAGCAGCTAAACGGCTTGGTCAGCCCCTCGGAGGACCCCAACGAGCACCAGCGCGCGGGGGGCCGAGCCGACAATCTCAAACCGTTCGAGGACAACTGTGACAGCAGCTGTGGCAGCGAGGCTGCGGCCGCCATGAACAGTACGGAGCACTGTCAGCACGAAGGCCACAACCCCTTCTCCAAAAACGGCAACCACTCTCCTGTGACTAACAGCAGCGTGAACGGGATGCCGGCTTTCACGAGAACCGAGGCGGCCCATGGCGGTGAGGACCGGCGTGACCACACGCAGCCCACAAGAGAAGCGGGCGACAGCGACGGGCCCGGTGGGGAGGAGAGTCCGGCCGAGCCGCAGCTGCAGCCGCCGGCCGTTGAGCTGGCCCGGCTGGACCTGAGCGGCTCTCCCGGCAGGGTGGAGGAAGAGAGCCACGGCATCCGCTATGTCCGCTACGAGTCCGAGCTCCAGATGCCGTGGATCATGAGACTAATCACCAAGGACTTGTCTGAGCCTTATTCGATTTACACGTACAGGTACTTCATCCATAACTGGCCGCAACTTTGCTTTCTGGTGAGTACGACCCTGAAAACCTTCCACAGAGATTTTGTCCTCACCTCACAAATGTCTCTACATCCTGTGTTACTGAGCATTTATCACCTGTCAGCTTATCTCAAACGAGGCGTTTATACAGCAACTTGTCTGGTATCAAAAGAGATTATCATGGTATGATAACTTTGAATAAAAATACTACAGTTTCACAGGATACAAAATATAATAGAATTCACTTAAAACAGCACAGCATTAAATATGTTCCACACATTGATCAGCCGACATTGCAAAATCCAATTTTTATTTAGTATTTTTTTCAGATAAACACATCAACCACCAGCATTTGATTCATTTATTTGTTTAGTAGAGTAAAACTTACGTATGGTTTGGTGAAAAGAGTACCTCTCTATCTATATGGTTTGATGCATAAATGAGGAATGCAGTTGTAGTTTATTTGTCCTCTGTTAGGATTACACAATATATAGTCAACATTATTAAAATGGGGGCTGTAAGTGTTGTAAAAGCCATTGCAGGGGTGAATATTTGTTGTCTATTACATTCTAATTATGAGTAGCTTGAAAGTTTGCACGTTAGTATGTTATGTCTCAAAACTGGAGCCAAAAACACACACACACACAAAAATCAGAGTATTGGTAAGATTGATAAGAACTCTTTTCCTCGTTTGTTATTGGTCTTTAAAAAAAGAAATAAAATGCGGTTCAAGAAAAAAAATCGGTAATAACCGATACGCACCAAGTGGAGATCGGTGCAAAAATAAATGGTGTCCAGATTTAGCAGTGATTTTGAAGTGGTTGATGTTGGTTGATAGCCTCCTGCTTTCCTGCTCTGCTCTTTGTAGAGTTAACGCCTGGACAGACAGCTGATGTTAGTTGGACTTTCTGATCGGACGCAGCTGCTTCAGTCATTTTCTGCGGGAGACAGTTTGAGTCTGCTGGTGGCCGTCAGGGTCCACCGAGGGGTTGGACCGGGCCGTCCAGCCGCCACTGGACAGACGTGCCAGGAGCTGCTAGCTGTAGTTATAAAACTACACTTTATTCAGATTGATGGGTGGTGCTCTTTTAGTTCCTCCACCATGACAGTAGAGTAATGTCTCCTCACAAGTTTCTCGTTCTTTTACACAAATGAAAACTTCCCATTTCAGTCCTTGAACTCACAATAAAGAAGCAGACGTCTTTATTAGTAGCTGAAAGTCATGTATTTGGTTCCTCGGAAGTACCGCCGGACTCTTTAAGTTCTGAGCGTCCCACCCCGAAAGGGTCAGAACCGCCACATGAGCTGCTAGAGGAAGCATTATGATGAAATGAAAGTCAGAAAGCGACTCGCGGAGCCCGTGGATCTGACCGGGCGGCTGATCCGCTGGCGTCCCGCCTCCGACCCCGGCTGACACTCGGAGGAGCAGAGTGCTGACTTTGTGCCTCTGTTACAGGCCATGGTGGAACAGGAGTGCGTCGGGGCCATCGTTTGTAAGCTGGACATGCATAAGAAGATGTTTCGTCGCGGCTACATCGCCATGCTGGCCGTGGACTCAAAACACAGAAGGAAAAGTATTGGTGAGTGGCTGGAAACGCTAAAAAAAAAAAAAATCTAGTAAACTACATCCAGACTTTAATCACTGCTATGTTTTTTTATTGTTTGTTTGTTTTAGTTAACTGATCTTCCTTGTTGGCTCTCTCTTGTTTTCTCTAAAGGTACTAATTTGGTGAAAAAGGCCATCTATGCCATGGTGGAGGGGGACTGTGACGAGGTAACACCAGTCGATCTCTTTTAGTCTCGAGTCCAAATTTTAAAATAAATCTGTGAGAGAAGAAAAAAACAGTTTTGATTTAATCGTCAAGCACATTTATTGTATTTGTGCAGAGCTGAGATAAAGCAACACATGGAAAACATGATTTTTGTAACATTTGGTAAGAAATGTATTAGTATTTAAAACAACAGGACTCTGTTGGGCTTTTTACTCCTCCGTTAGGTTAAACATGCTCATTCTCAAGATCTGTATTAATGCTTTGAGACATCTTATGTTCTCCCTTTATCTAGCTTCATTCAATCAACTTTGCACTCCCACAACATGATTCTGCCACCACCGTGCTTCACTGTTGGGATGGCGTGCAAATCTTTGCTGAAATTCTGCTGATGTTGAAAAAACACAATTTGGCAATTGCGATGCTTCTATTAAGTGAAATATTCAATTAAAATCATGCATGAATAAAAAAAAAAAGTATTTCCGGTGCAGTTTTGCAAAATCCATCAATTTTGACCGGCAGAAATTTTCGATCAAGAAAAACAAGTCTTTTCCAAATTGCAGTGTTTCTATTAAGAAAATTTATGTTCATAATTTCCATTTGTACAGATTGAAACGACTACATCTGATCATTCTAAAAATGCGGTGCGAAAGTTCCAAAAAGTCAACACAGTACGGCGGTGCACGCCGTGCTGTACTTGTGAAAATTCAATTCCGCTTTTACCTTCAAGAGCCTCCGCTCACTAAGCCATCCTCTGTGTACCCCGCAGGTCGTCCTGGAGACGGAGATCACCAATAAGTCGGCCCTGAAGCTGTATGAGAACTTGGGTTTTGTCAGAGACAAGCGGCTGTTCAGATACTACCTGAATGGGGTGGACGCGCTGCGGCTCAAACTGTGGCTCCGCTAGAGAGGACGTGGGGCGGCGGCTCACCTCTAACACTAGGAACTCAACAGCCTGAGCTCTGCCCTTGGTCATTACACATACACACACACACACACCCCGTGTTGAAGCGCGAGGAGTCGACATCGACACACACACCTTCCTTTCCTCCTCGACGTCCAAACAACTATCGCTTAGGCGGAGAGAGACTGAAACGCCAACAAACATGTTTTATTTTTTACAAAGAGGGGCGGCCTCTTCTCCTCCTTTGCCCCCCGAGCTCCCACTCCCCTGCACTGTGACATGACAGGATCCACGAGGACAAGCGGCACCACACCAAATCATCCTGCAGAACACTGGACCAAACAGACCTGCAGGAAATGACACACAGGGAAGCAGGAAGCGGCAACCGGGAGGAAAATATTTGTGAAGTTTTTTTTGTTTGTTTGTTTCGCTTTTATTATTTTTATTTTTTTTAAGCTTTTGTTTGGTTGGGGAGGGTTAAAGATCTAGTCTGACTCATGTGTTTGTACTGCCACATGATCTTCTTTTTTTGGGTGTGTGTGTGTGATTTTTGGTTGTATGTGCTGCTGTTGGTTTCACTGAGATTTAAGCGAACGTGTTCTGGGTGACTGCTGGGATGCGTAGCGTCTGGTTCAGTTTGTTTCTGGTTCTGTCCACTGGGCGCGGCGCAGCGCCCCCCTTCTGCTGTCTCTCCCATCACCTGGACCAGAGCCTGTAAACACATTTGTTTTAATGTGAGAGGAAAAACAAAGCTCCTTTTTTTTTAAATTTTATTTCATTTTTTTGGTCCGGAGCAGTTGTTCAATCCAAATCAATCCACAATCACCTCAAACTTTTTGGCCAACTGCTTTTGTCTTTTTTTTTCCTCACTCTTTTGATGTCTTTCACAATATCCAACCCTTTCAGGGTTTTCTTAGGGAGTTTAATTTCTGGGTTGTTTTTTTTTTTTTTTTTTTTTTTTTCTCTCTCTCTTCTCTTCAGTACACTGCCAGCCTCTGCAGAATGCCCCCAAAAGAGACTCTTTGCCAAGGATGGTGTGGTCATACATGTCCAAGCTGTCTCTGTTTACTAATTGAGGAGCAGTACCATTCTCAAGTGCCACTCTATCCATTAGGACCGACTGGAGTTGTTCCCTATGCTGGATTCCTGTTTGAGTATGCTGTGTGTATTTAAACTGTTGATAAAAAGAAGAAAAATAGACAAGTATTCTTAGCAGATAACATTTTATTCCTTTTGTTTCAGCTCAGTTTGTTCATGAATTGTCCACAGTAAGCGTCAGAAAGCAGCTGGGTCCACAATACTCAACCCACAGAGAGCTCACACTGACTGGCAAAGAAATACCGCTCCAGCTGCTTTGGGGTCATTGTCATTTCCTTTACAACAAACAAACAAACACAAAAAATTAAAATGAACAAGGTCGGATGCACTTCTTTTTCAATTGCTGCAGTGTGTATGAGTAAAGAAGAGTGTGTGTTCTGCGACTTTGACAGCAGCGCGGGTCGGTTCTGTTCAGATTTTCTGCGTGCTTCGCCTCAACTTCCGCGGTTTAGTCGACAGTATTCAAAGCACCACAGGATGCTGGCGTGCGGTACTAGTGGAAATGTTTTACCTCTTATGAACTAGTAGGCATGGGCTGGTTTCAGGTTTTTCACGCGATAAGGCGCGGTATTAAACCACCTAAATGTGTCTTACTTTCTAAATTTCCCTAATTTAGACACACCACCAAGAGTCAGTCATCGCTGTCGCCTCTCCTGCTCCTTCTGTTATTGAAAGCCGACAACATTTTACAAGAAAGACAAATTTGTCTCCTTGGAAATATTTCTTACCACAAAGAACGTATTGGTTGGGAAGGTAGAAATGCGCCTTAATGGTGTTTTAACGCCACAGTTTGCTAACTCCTAGCTATCCAGCATGGCTAGTCCTGTAAAACCTAGCAGAATTGGCTGTTTATTAGCATTGTCATGCAGTTTTTATTACATTAAATTAATGATAGTTGTACAATAGTGCGTTTTGTTTTTGTACTCGACAGTTTTTGTTTGTTTTTTTTCAAAAGCAAGCACACCCTCGACGAACTCAGTTTCCATTTTAGCTACGCGCATTTAAACTAGTAAATTCTTAAATTATTTTGTTGGCTTTCTTGAGTTAAACATTTTTTCTTCTGTGGTTGGAACACTTTAAACAGAGAGAGTTGCTAGCTGTCGATAGTAATTTGTAAACCTCGCTGGTTTTCAGAGTTAAGCCCGTCATCTCGGAAGCTCCAACTTCCGACGATATTTGAAGGCACCACCTAATGTCTTGTTGCACTCGTGTTACTCTCCATATAACAGAACAGCCAAAGTAAATATACCCAGTGCACCAGGAGCACTTGGAAACTGCTACTAAATTTAGTAGATGTTTATTTTAAAATGCTCTAATTCTATTTATTCAAACGTAAGATGATACAAACGTCATTATGAGTAATAATTTTGAAACTTTTAGCAGGTGTAGGGACAAAGGTATCAGAACCTGCACATTTTTGTTTTAAATTAGCTCATCAATACAGTGAAGTGTTTAACTGTTCGGTGGGTCTCAGCCCGGCCCATGCCTATTAACAGAACCCGTATGTGATCATCTGAAGCTGTCATGACAGTCTATGGCTGAACGCCTCTTTCAGATTTACACTACATGCATTTGTTGGCGTTTCAGGTTTGTTGTAGATGAGCCTAAGAACAGAGCTGCCATCCTGTCTGAGTTTGTGTCTGTGTGTATTTGAAGCCACAGATCGGATTACCTATTTTCCTTTATTCAGATTTGTATAATGGTGTTTTTTGTTTTGTCTTTTTTTTTTATCGTGTGGGGTTGGGGCCGAGTTATTTGACTAGATTTTTTTTTTTTTAATTTCTGTGCTACTTAACCCATTCAGCGGTGCAGTGAGAATGATGAGCAAACAAAAAAAAACATAACCTAGTCCCCCAGAAGCAAAGTGCTCCTGCCTGTCTGACATCCTTGAGTTTTATTGGTGACCCTCTGCAGAGCTCCAAGTTCATTCTGAAGGTTGACCTTTCCTCAGTCTTTCCCACCGGTTGGTGTGTTTGACGAAAACCGTCCACAACTCTCTCAATTCTGCAAGTATTGGTCACTTCCTGGAATTTCAAGGGCATTACAGCCTCCATTCAGGCCATGATCACAGACTGAAGGGCTTTGTCATCATCAATTCATAGCCACTGACTGGCGCTGCATTCGTTTCATAAAGTGTCAGCAGGACGAAGAAAGGCGGCCGGCTGCCACCCAATGATTCTGACTATAAATTCCCAGCTAAAAAAAAAAACCCTATGCCCCCAGATTATTATTGGCACCACCACGCAGAGGTTCCTGCAAGTCTTTCGGAGACGGACGCACCACCTCCAACGAGAGACCCACGCGGCAGGAAGAAAGGGGGAGAGGAAATCGTTTATTTTTGCATGTCTGTTCCCTACACACACACACGCTGCTCCTCTCCCCCTCATCTCGCCTCCTTCATTTTCGATCTGGAAATGTCCAATAGCTTTTATTTAATGTGGAAAAAGAACACAGAAATAAATTATTTGATTTCTTTTTTTAATGCTGTAAACCTGAATTGTCTTGTTTGATGTCTGACACACACACACGCACCTATCCACACACTCGGGGCCATTTCAGTCTTTAAATGAGTGTCATAATTTGAGTCTTCTTTAAATTGCATTTGAACGATGTCAATGATTTTATTTTCAAATACAAGTACCCAAGTTTTTATTTATGGTAGGGTTATGCATGCAAGCACAAGTCTATACATACCACCCTGATAATATTTGGATTACTATACTTTATTAAGCTCCCACCAACAATCATTAGGCCCGAGCAGCAAAGCGCTGCGAAGGCCTATTGTTTTTGTACTGTTTTATTATTATTCTATCATCATATTCAAAAACTCACCAAACTTGGCGGACGCGTCAAGGGAGTTTCAAAATTTCATATTTTAAGTTTTTTTGCAAAAATCACAAAATAAACGGCTCAACTGCACCCCTAGAAATTTTCAAAGGACCCTCTGCTATTCCCTTAGTTCATCCTAGAGACATGAAATTTGGTACACTTGTAGAGCTTCCCAAGATGCTCAAAATTTACTATTAATGTCACAGTGCAAATATCACAGGAAGTTGGCCATTTTGGATTGAAATTCCCATTTTGACCCTGAAACAGGAAACTTGTATCTCCTACACCAAACCTCACAGAGACACAAAAGTTTCAGTAATTGATCATCATTAGGTGTCCCACAATACCCTATGGTCAAATGATGACATAACTTAGGCCACGCCCCCTGAGAACAGGAAGTGTTATGTTTTACTCTGAACAATCGCTATCTGACCCCTTTCACCTAATCAACATGAAACTGTGTCCAGACACAGAAGATATGTTGGTGTGTTGTGGATTCCAACCCTGACCAGCTTCGATGGAGCAGGTGGGCATGGTGGCGTGGCAAAGTGACCTGTAACGCAGTTGCCATATGTTTGGCTCTGAATTCCACAGTTTTGGGCCGAGCTACTCGAAAATCACTAGGATGCATCCTTACACACCCACCGACAGGAATCCATCGCAACATTTGGTGGGCGTGGCCTAATTTTTCTATAGCGCCCCCTAGAACAATTTAAATGATCAGCCCCAAGCCATGCTTTAACCTAGAATTACGAAACTTGGTACACAGGTGTATCTTCTCAGGACACACAAAAAGTCTCTCGCACCTATGGTCTAAACCCAACAGGAAGTCGGCCATTTTGGATCAAAGACGTCATTTTCTCTTTTTTATAGACATGGTATCTGATCGAACTCCTCCTACAGTTTTTCTGGTACAGACTTCAAAATCACTCAGCACACACTTGAGGGATCAAAGGTCAAAAGTTATCAAAGGATTTCTCCTACATCAACGCATGTAGGCGTGGCTTAGTGTCAAACTTTGACTATTCGCCATAAAACATCAAGGTTGAATAATTTCCTAATGCAAGACCTTCCTATGTCTCGCTGCAGAACAGTCCTGAACACATTTACATGGTCACTTGATGACATGACCTTAACCCCGCCCACTTCCGAGAGGAAGAAACTTATTTTTTGCTGCTGGATATCTTTCTTTTATTCTATGATTCATGTAGGTCTAATCCTGTGCCAACATTTTGGGGTTATATGTTTTTGGGGTTTTTTTAATAATAATTTTGTTTTGTGGGTTAGAGTTCAAATATTAATTCATTTTGGTTAAAAATAATAGAAAGTACGTCTTCATCAACAGTCACTGTTTAGAAACCATTTCAGTCATTCACCACTCAGAGTCAGTATTACTCCACCAATGAAAGACCTTGCATTAGAAAGACGGCTAAAGATGATGAATATCTATACCAGTATTTCGCCAGTAGGGGTCAGTGTTACTCCATGAATGACAAAGAGATCGATGGAGAAAATTACTTTTACTCTATTATTTATTCATACGCGTTTCATCCTGTGCAAACTGACTTAAGATTATGAACTTTACCCACTGTAAAAGTCCATAACAATAGATTATACACAGGTAATTTTTTTTTGGCTTAAAAGACGCAGTGAATGTAGCGTTTTGTTAATAACTGTTATTTACTACCGCAAGTAAATGCATCAATTTTACTTGTCGCTACCGTATTGGTCAGTCAAGGGCAAAATCAAGTTAAAGCAATTTGATTGGTTACTGTACTGTAGTTGTGCGTGTACACGGCTACGAACTAGCAGACGGCCGGCGGCCGTTAATGTGGGCATTAATTATTTTTGCTACCAGTTGGAGCTGCTAACTTTTCCTGAACGTTTTGCCTCGTTTTTGGAACCACAGATCCGGGCCACTTCCGTGAGCCGGAACGGACTGTCAGACCGGAGTTGTAGCAGTTTCATTGCCGTTCGTTAAAGACGTTAATCCACGGTGGGGTGAGTAACACATTCTTCGTGGTTGTTCTGGTAGCCGCCATCATTGGAACTGCTATTCCGAGGACGAATGCTAACCGAGTCCACTCAGGCCTGCAATGTTTAAAAAGTCAACGGACTGCTTTATTAATTCAAGAAACTGAATAGTGTTATGTTAGCAGAATCACTTTTCGGCACAGCGTTTAACGTGACAGCACGAGACTTACTCGGTTTTGGCTTTCGTGTTGTTCTCCCTTTGTTTGACATACCCTTTATGTGTGCTAAATTAGACAGGTCACGTGATGTGACATACAATAATCCAATAACAATAAAACAACAACAAATGAGAGCACAAAAACATTCATAATGTCAGCACCCCCACTTGCTCACATTTGGGTAACTTCCTCTGACTCTTAATATTTCAACCAAAATACATTCATGATACACCAAACATAAACATTTCATACTTCCTCAACTTAATTTTTGTTGCTGGTTTAGTTAGTACATCTGCAACCATTTCATTAGTTGGACAGTACTCTAGAAAGACTTTTCCTTCATTTACAACTGATCGGACAAAATTATATTTAATATCAATATGTTTACATCTTTGTCTATACATGGGATTTTTGGCTAAGGATATGGTACCCTGATTGTCCTCATAAATCTTAGCTAAATAATCCAGACCATCCATGTTGAACAACAGTTGTTTCAAGTATAAGCATTCCTGTATAGTAGCAGCTAGTGCCATGTACTCTGCTTCACATGTAGATAGAGCTACTGTAGGCTGTCTTTTGGTCTTCCATGAGACTAACAGACCATCTATATTTAGACTCATACAGTAACCTGTTGTAATCCCTCGATCGGATACATCACCTGCCCAATCGTCATCACTGTAAGCATATAATAAGGTTATCACAGGCACCCCTTTTAAAACATAGTTCTTTATCTTATGTGCCTCTTAGATACCTAAAAACATGCTTTACAGTATTCCACTGCTCTGTGGTTGGGTTTGCAAAGTACTGTGCCAGTTTACTTACTACATAGCTTAAATCTGGTCTTGTACATGTTGACAAATAGATTAAGCTTCCTACTGCCTCCCTGTATTTTCTGACATCACTCATTACTTCAGCATTATCAGCATAGTTAAGTTTCTGCTCACAAGGAGTAGTTTGTGGCTTAAAGTTCTGCATGTCAAACTTTTCCAGTATTTTCCTCACATACTTCGACTTTGACATGTTAATACTGTCAGCCTCTTTCACAAAGTCATTGCCAAGAAAATGTGTCAACTTTCCTAAATCCTTCATCCTGAATTTGGATGCAAGTTTCTCTTTTATATCTTTAAGGATATTCGTATCACTGGCAGCAATAATCAAATCATCGACCCATATAATGATAAACACAGTTTCAGTATCATTAATCTTTGTGTAAACATAATTATCAGCAGGGTTTTGAACAAACTTGATTTCACACAGGTAGTCATGCAACATTTTGTTCCAGTTTCTGCCCGACTGTTTAAGTCCATAAAGAGATTTTTGCAGTTTATACACCAGTCTTTCATTTTCTTGAGATTCCTTCTGTAGCCCTCTGGTTGTTCAATATAAAGTTCACATTCGATTGGGGCATGTATATATGCTGTCTTTACATCCATTTGGTGAACAAACATGTTCTCCTGTGCTACCTTTTGCATCAACACTCTGATGCTCGTCATGCTAGCAGTTGGTGAAAAGGTTTCATTATAGTTCATACCTTTCTTTTGACTGAATCCTTTAGCAACATGTCTAGCCTTATATTTGTCTGATCCATCACTATTCTTTTTGATTGCATACACCCACTTACCCCCTAGTACAGCTTTACCCTCAGGTAAGTTGGTCAGAGAATAAGTAACATTGTCCTGTAATGACTGCATTTCCTCATCCATTGCTGTAACCCACTCTTTTGCATTCACAGATGTTACAGCTTCTTTGTAGGTTTGAGGTACTCCACTTATCAGTCTGTAACAATAATCAATGTTAGCTATCTGCTCTTCATCAATGCTACATACATAGTCATCTAAATAATCTGGTTTCTTTCTTTCTCTGACAGGGTATCGCCTCTCAGGTTCTTCATGTTTTGTTGTGTGACTGGTACTCGCCATTGGTTCTTTTTCTATGCTCAGTTTATGGTCAAAAACATATACTGGATCAGCATCTGAAGTTTTGGTTGCTCTGGGACTAATTCTAATCATATCATCATCATCATCCAAAGTTACATGAGTCTCATTTTTGTCTCTGGATACAATTTCCTCAAGCCTGTGTTTCTGGATTTTCCTGCTGTTTGGATAGTAGATCATATAAGCTGGACTATTCTTGTCATACCCATGCCTTTTTCACACCTTGAATCCAGCTTCCCTTCTCTCGTTTGTAAGTGCAACAAACACATCCAAACTTGTGCATAATAGAAATGTTAGGCTGTCTGCTCGTCAACATGAAGTAAGGTGTTTGTTTTGTGCGATTATTAAAACATCTGTTTCGCACTACAGCAGCTGTCTGAACTGCATATGGCCATAACATTTTTGGTAACTCACCATCAATTAACATACATCTAGCCATGTCAAATAAAGTTCTCCAGTTTCGTTCTGCCGTACCATTTTGATGTGGAGAATATGGTGCGGAGGTCTCGTGTCTGATACTATTCCTGCTCAATAATGCCTGATACTCTTTTCCTGTGAATTCTGTACCATTATCTGACTCATACATTTAATCTTTCCATGTGGAGTCATGTCAGCAATAAACTTTTCAGTAGCTTGTACTGTATCACTCTTGGTTTTCAAAAAATATACAAAGACTGCACTGGAATAATCATCTGTGAAGGATAATGCATATCTGTGACCATCTTTGGACATTGGATCTATAGGTCCTGCTAAATCTATGTGAACCATTGCTAGTGGTTCTTTAGCTCTTGCATCTGGCTCCTTGTTCCTAGTTTGAACAAATTTTCCTTTTGTGCAGACTTCACAATATGGCATTGGTTCACCTCTCCCTTTAATTTCCATGCCATAAACAACATTTTCTAGCTTCAGTACATCTCTGTAATTGCAATGTCCAAGAATCTCATGCCAACCTTATAAGTCATAAAATTTTTTACACTGATCACCACATTCATTGTCCATCGTTTGTAAGTAATACAATTTGTTACATACGTGAATGGGGAACTTGGTATCGTCTCTGAGAAGAACGTTCTTTCCTTTGAAGACCACCTTTGCTCCACTGGATGTTGCAGCTTTCACTGAGAATATGTCTTGCGGATATGAAGGGATGTACAATGCGTTCCTCAGCACTGTTTTAAGACGTCGACCTGTGTTGTCGATCAAACACACTTCCGCGTCTCCTCGTTGCTTAGCAACCCCAAAACACTTGGATCCATCAGCCAATTCCATGCAGTGCGTCTCGGCCTGGAAACTTTCATCAACCTTCCGAAACTTCCCGATGTTGGTGATTATATGCGACGTCGCACCAGCGTCCACCATCAGACCGCTCCTCTTGATGTTGTCCACTCGCGTGTCAGCGTCGCTCACCCGGAAAGCAAACTCTTTGTCGCTGCCCGTCTCTTCGGTTACTTTCCGTACGTTGTCCCATTGTTTTCTCCGTCTGCAGGTTGCGTAGCTGTCTCAGCTCTGATGATGTACTCGGTAACAAACTCACTGGGTGATTTCTGCAGTGACGTCAGCTCAGTATACAAATTAATCACTCTGCTTTTTTTTGCAGGCGTAATGGGCCTGCAGGATTCCAAGTGCCGCATGTCCGGCATCTGCCGCGTCATGCATGATAAGTGATAGACTCTTGTCATCCAAAAACTGAATGAGCTCGGCATAAACCTCAGCGTTTTCCTTCGCGTCTTCCTCTTCATCGTTATCATCGGAGGGGCTTGTCAAAATTGTCTGTTTCAACCCTTGGAATCAAAGATGTCCTAAAAACTTTGTTTCCCATAGTTCGTAATTTTTCTCGTCTCCATCAAAGAGAAGTCTTGACCAGCGGCTGTGTGCCATGTCTTTTTCTCTTCTGTTCATTTTCCTTGTTTACTTACACAGCAGGTGTTCACTGTCTGTCGGGACATTCACCCATTTCTTCATTGATTCTGGGCCCATACCTGTTAGCAGAATCACTTTTCGGCACAGCGTTCAACATGACAACATGAGACTCACTCGGTTTTGGCTTTTGTGTTGTTCTCCCTTTGTTTGAAGGACACACCCTTTATTGTACACGAGTGTGTTAAATTAGATAGGTCACGTGATGTGACTAACAATAAAACAACAAATGAGAGCACAAAAACATTCATAATGTCAACATGTTACCTATAAATATTTAAAATGTGATGTGAGTTCAAAGTGCGACGCTATATTTAGCTTACCATAGGATTATGTTTAAAAAATATCTGTGAATAAATGGCTTAAGGCTGTTAATACCACAGCAGGTATGGAAAACCACAAATACAAAAATTTAATCATATAGAAATCTATTTTTAATAAATAAAATATTACTTATTTTTCAAATATTTAGTCATTATTTCAGCTTGAGTCTTGGAGAACTGGATTTTATTTTTTCCATTGTGATGACAAGAAGCAAGACCTTGCCACAGAAGTCCACTGAGCTCATTGATAGCAAAGTATTTATCTCAATGCTTCAGTCAGGATTCAGACAGTTCTCGGAGATCCAGATTTGCGAAAAGTAAAAATGTCTAGTCTAAATGGGAGCCGCCATGAAGAAGCACCGGCATGAAGAAATATGGAATTATTGTCTTCAAGGGAAGGATTCAGAAGGGGTCTCACAGGACACACAGGACTTTCAGGACTTGGAGGACTTTCAAGATGACTTATTTTGGAGAAGTGATTCAACGGACACCAGGGAACAAACCAACCCGGCTGGGGAGGTTCGTTCCAAACCGAAGGACATTTTTGGGACCGTGGATGTAGACCAGATTGCGACCTTACCAGAGGGTAACGCAGACAACGGTACTGTCTCTAGGCGGACTGACGCGGCTGGGAAGGATTGTCACGAACCGATGGACGTCTGTGAGATGGCTGACGGAGACGTGACGATAAGAGACTACTGAGGTTGGCGGTACTAACTATGAACAAACCAACCCGGCTGGGGAGGTTTGTTCAAGGTTGGCGGCTGACCTTGCGTCACTGGTTCCCACTCTTGTTTTGCCCAACAAGAGGGCTCTGAAAGGCACAGTTACCAGTGCCTTTGAGATACCAAGTTCTCCGGCTGGGGAATGTATCTCGGAGGCAAATAGTAACTTAAAAACGTCTCTCAACGGTAGGGTCACGATTTCTTTCGAGGTCTGCAGTTTACTGGATGAGGGTGACCATTTAGAAGAGAGGGTCGGCCTTGATGTTGCAGATCTACTGAAGACAGAAGCTGCAGGTTTCGGACAAGCGGGCATGGAGAACTACTTTAAGTTCTCTCCTGAACTTAAAAGTAGTTGGACGAGTGCCGCTTTCCAGAGTCTCTTGAACCTGGGCGTCACCAGACGGTGTCTAGCCCTGGAACGAGCTTTTCTGGAGGCCTCATCCATTCCTTGCTGCGTAAGTTTGATCCACGCAGCTGTCCGCCGTCCAGGCAGACATTTTTCCCCAGCAGACCTCTCCCCCAGCTCTGTCAGAGCTGAGGGAGAAAAATCTGTTGGATACGGGATGGGATTACTCGATCAAATGTTTGCTGGAGTCCATGTTAGTCTGGTTGGACTCACTTGGCGGGGACACAGACAGAGAATTGTTCAGCTCCAACTCTTGCTCTGTCTGTGGTACCAACTTCCTGGAGCTCCTGAGCAATGGCCCCTTAGTTGCACTGCCGTCGGCAACCTTTCCGACCGATATAGTTACTCTTTTTAACGATTGGTTGGAACTGGGGGGCAGGCGTCATTGCTCAGGCTGCGGGTCTGCCTTGGAGAAGAAGCACCATTTGGCGGATAACAACGTCCTGGTGTTTTTTCTCCCGAGGCGGACCAGGATACATCCAGTGAAGGCCAACCAGACCGTGGATGTGCCCACACAATCTGAGTGCGGGACGGAGCGGTACGCTCTGTCTTCTGTAATCTGTGGCAGTTCTCACGTATCTCATGGAAGGACAAAACACCCTGAAGGCAGAAAATGATTATGTCTTCACTGCAGATATCTGCAGTGAAGACGGGATTCATGTTCACTTATGAAAAGGTAAGGAAACATCAGTTAGCTGATGTTTCAGGTTCTCTAGCCCCTCCTCTCCAAGTCTGAAATCATGAGTGTTTAGTTAATTCAGCTCTAAATTCTGCTTAGTGTGATTAAAACACTAAGCGGTGGCTAATGGGCCGGAGCGGCGCTTGGCTGCGAGGGCCGCATGACGCCGCGTGCGGCTTTAATTTTGCTTATTTCTGGTGGTTATTTCATGTCTCATGAGAAGTAGCATAGCTTACCTATCAAATATTTAGTAGCAATGAGTTAAGAACTGCAGGGAAATCACTCAGTAAGCTTCCAAAACCAGTCTGAACAAACAATTGTGTTAAAGTCGGTACAGAAGTTGAACGTTTGAAAGGAATCGAGTTGCTTTGTTTCTTTTTAAAACCTTAAGAACACACGGCCATGCATGGAGGTGGTAGAGTCATGCTGAGGGTGAGTGTTCCTGCTACTATTATTGGAACTTGTACATAATTTTCTCTTTAAATTAAAACAAAAAAAAACAATGATGATTTCACACACACCCAAAACTCATTTGATATGATGTGAAGTCAAACGCTCTGGGGGGAGGGGATTGGTGCAAATGCATCAATAAAGGCCCATCTCTGTGACTGGAACAGATTTAAATTTCTTTTTTTATTGATACAGCACAATAAAATGCTATTTGCTTTGAACATCACATCTAAAACATTTTTTTTAAAAAGGCGGCAACAAATTACAGAATCTTTTTTTTTTTTTTTTAATTTAAAAACAGGTTTGTTGTGGTCGATAAACGGAAAAAAAAAGACATCTACAAAAAATGTTTATTTGATCACCACTCTTTGTATTTACAGACCGTAAACATTTTACACCGCGCTCACATTAAAACAGAAATATAGAAACAAGCAGGTCACACTGATGAAAGGTTTTAATAGACATTATTGGTTATTGCTTATAATCATCCCACATGTTTAATCCCAGTTCACAATTCTGCTTTTTAAAAGCAGGTGAAGCAAATAAACTGAATCTCTGGAGATTTGGAAAGATCTAATCTGTTATTTTCACGCTCCTTCTGTACATCACGCAGGTCAAAGATGAGAAAATAGTCCAGCGGAGATGAGTTTATGTACGAGTTATTTTGCACATCAGAGTGTATTTTATGCTATATATTGTAAATAGGATGACGATGTTCGGTATGTGCTTCATTCCAGCAACTTCTGTCAAAAGAATTTGATATAAATATCCTTTAAAATATCATTTAAACTAGACATCTTAAAAATAGATCACATAACTACAGTACACAACAGATGTCATGACTGGAAATGACACAGAAATTAAATTCCAATTATTGACACTTTAATAAATCTCCTTATCATGAATAAAAAGCAGCAGAGAACTTTTTTTTCAGGTCCAATATTTTGTTTCTCTAAACAATAATAAAAATGTAACAATAAGCTCATTTCATCTCCTCATGATAACATAAGGAGATGAAATGAGCTTAGTTACCTCTTGAAAGAGTTAAAAACAACAACGATGTCGAAACTGGTTCAATTTAAAGCTTTTTACAGCCACCTTACTTTCGTCAGGCCGTCACCACTGACCAAAAGTTTGATCCTCATAAAGCAGCAAATATGTATTTTTACAGAGCAGTGCGGTTTCTTGCAAAAGTATTCAAACCCCTTCATCTTTTCCACAGTTCGAAGGTCATTGTGTTTTACTGGGCTGATAGACCTACACACAGCAATCAATAATGATTATACTGGTTATAGTGGGCTGAACACATATAGGCACACTTTTCTTTCTTTCTTTTTTTAAATAATTTTACTTGTTAAAAAAAAGTAAACAATTCAAATCTGCAGTGACGTTTGTAGCTGAAACATGACAAAGTGTGAAAAAGTAGATGAATGAATACTTTTGCAAGCCACTGCGTGTGTAAACATTAGTGTGGATATGATCCCGACACCAAATTGATATTAATAAGGGTTTCAGATTTTGGGAAATAGCTGTCTAGTGTTTTTTTGTTTTTGTTTTTTTTTACAACTGCCCAATTGAATGAGACATCATTCTAAAAGTGTCCAGGTGAGCTATTTACAGTCATTTTATGTTCTTACTTCTTTTATTGACACACACATAAAACCAAGCTCGCCATAAAAGATGAAAACTGATTAAAGTAGCTTCTCTCATAAATCCTAAAACGATAGGATCAAAGCAGCAGTAAAAAATATCAGATTTTTTCCCACGACTGCTTCGGTTCTCAGCTGCTAAACATCCGGAGGCTTTTGGAGGCCTCAGCGTCCAAAGCCCCACAGGTCACTGCTGAGGCCTTCCTCCTGTGAACTCTGAACTCGTCTCAAGGCTCAGACTCCAGCGCGCTCTTCACATGGGGCTTATCTCTGCAAACTGGACGGCCTCTGTTCCTCTCAGCCAGGCGAACAAAAGTCTCACCTTGAGTTCTTAAAAAAGCTTTATTGGGACAAACGGGAGAGTGTTTGCTCGTCGCTGCTGAGCAGATTGGACAGAAGACCGTTGCGTAAACCCTGTCAAAGAAAACGCTATCGCAAGTGAAAAAGTCTGGAGGTAAACATCGCACTGTGTGCCGAAATGCTTAGATCGGGGGTTTTCTCCAAGAAAACAATAATTAGGAACATGCAGAAGTTATAAAAAAATAATAATAAGTTGAACAATGAGGAAAAGTTGTAAATAATTCTGAACTAAATATGCAAAAAGGGATGTTTTAAAAGTCTCCCCTTTTTGTCGTTTATTTATAGCTGACAGAAATATATTCTATGAATAGTTCTTACTGCTAATAAAGGATGAGTCTGAATAACTTTGGGCTGGACTGTGAAAGACTCTGTCGGGTTTATTTTCCAAGTCTACAATCATGGTAGAAAGAAAGTCAGCTCTCTTTCACAACCAGGACTTTATCTACGACATTAGAAATGATCCGGTCTTTATCAGATTATATATATATATATATGTGTGTGTGTGTGTGTGTGAAAATCGAATAAAATACAAAATGGCACTTTTAATAATGGATGCATATTTTTAAATTATTCAACCCCTTTACGACAAGCATCTTTGTCAGCATTTTGCTTTTATGGTCTGTTACAAAAATAATTTATAGCCAGCTTAGAGCTTTAGGAGGTGTTTGAACTTTAGTATCTCCAGCTGCCGAACAGAATTGAAGTGAGAAAGTAATTAGACATCATTTAGGACAGTCGTCCATCCAGGTGAGACTCTGCCATGCTCAGAGAATTACCTAACTACCCCCCAAAAAGCTACAGTTCTAGATGTTAAATGTTAACATTTATAATAAGATTTTCTTTGTTGAGACCCGGTTAGGAAATCCTAGGCTATTGCTGGGTTTCAGGTGACGTAGCACCGACGTTACCAAGTGCAGATGGAGGGCCGGAAGTAAATGCAGCCCATTTATTTCTGTTGATCCAACATCAGAATGCCTAAAGTCTGAGTCCTGTATGGTTGGTCCAACCGTTCTAACAGAGAGAAAGATAAACGTTATGTTCGTGTTTCGAAGGTAGTTGGTCACAAGGGCATTATTTTTAAAAAACGTACAGAAAAAAGAGGAGAAAAGTGGATCAAAAATCTACAGCGAAAAACTTCAGCGCCACGTTCTAACAGGTAACGATCGCATTGTTTAAATTGTATTTTCAGATGTTTTATTGGACAGTTACTTAGAAAGACAACCATTCATATGTAAGGTAAGATATATTATTTTTATACCCTGGCGTTGTTGTCCTCAGTGTGCTAATGTGGTTAGCAGCTAGCTTGGTGCCGAGTCATGGACAGAAAACATAATGTTTATTCAGTGGGACTTGCATGCTAAAAAAAAATTAAATAAATTAAGTATAACCCACCCAGCCATAAAGTCACAGAGAGCTTTGACTATTCCCCCACATGCTTCATGTCTGTAGAAATCCCTATCCTACAGTGACTCGACATTAACATATAAAACCAGAATGAATTTGGGTTTAGAGAAGTTTTATAAATTATTTACCGGCAGAACCAGTCCAAGTCTGAAGTATCTACGTGTTGTAGTTTTTTTAACTAGACTTGGAAGTAGTGAATAGTTTGGTGGAATCGTCCTTTAGCCATTTCCTGAATTGGAAACCAACTTCAGTTTCGTAATAGGTCACGTGAACGTGTGATACGGTGACTGTTTTAGCCTCGTCTTTGCTTAGAAAACCTGGGACAGAGTGGAAAATTGGTGTGCGTTTCTGTACACTTAAATACCAAGAAATGAAAGTTTGTGCACCTTCTTTCTACAATGATTGTATGTAACGTGAGGAACTTTCACACACACACTCTGTTTACATTGCAAACAGTGTGTGCCCTTCTTCTGTGTGTATCAGGTGAGCCGTGCCCAAACAGACAAGACTGATGGGGTTAATACTGACAGACATTTTCCAGAGCCCTCCTACTGGAGAGCATCCGCTGATGATCGCTCACTAAAACAAGCCTGGATGCTCTCAGAATTCATCCTCGGAGCTGTCAGCCAGCAGCATGGCCTGGTCCTGACAGCTGGTGCCCGGCTCCCGGGGTTGCTGGGCAGGAAGACGTAAACAAGTGTTAGAAAAGTATGAGCTGTTCAACCAAAGACGAGAAACGGCTGGAACACCGACCTCCGGCTGCCTGGCCTTCCTCCTCTGGTGTTTGAAACTGTTCCTTCTCTTGCGGTGGAGCATTCGGATGCTGTATAGGGCGCCGACGATCAACAGGGCCCCGGTGATGCCGATGCCCACGGGGGCCAACATCCCGGACACATACCCGGCCTGGAGAAGAATAGAGACTTAAATACTTGCCCTTTCTTCTGAGATAAATAACGTTCGGTCGGGAGAGTTTGTAAACTTCAATTTTCAAGTACGAGGGGGTCAAACTTTCATCTTGGGCCAAATCAAAAATCTGAATGTTCTTACCCACCCAGACATACAATCTGGGTGGGTAGACTGTATGTCAAACAGCCTATTTTTTCTTTAACTGAGCTTCTAAATCACAAATAGTCACAAAATGCACATAACAGTAACAGTAGTAAATAACTTATTTTTTTTATTATTTCCATGTGTTTGACATCATAGAAAAACTTAAGACTCCACACTTTCAAAATCTGTAAATAACTCAAAATGTCCAAATAGACCTGTTCATGGCTTTGTCATGGCCAGTCACATTTACCAAACAGCATCACTCTTCTAATTTGGATGAACAAAGACGACAATAATACGTGAGTTAACAGACTTAATATTTTCAGGCGTCATGGCAGGGGCAATTTCAAATTAGGTGGTCCGTAACTGTTTGCTAAATGAGTTAAGTGGTCTGTGGCCCGTTGAGAAACACTGACTTAGGTGAACACTCAGCAGGCGGTTTTTCTGTGCCTTTTTTAAAAAATGTTCTCATGCAATTCAATCTTTAATTTTTATACTTTGAACTGTACTGGATTAAATAATTGGTTATTATTTAGGTAACATATGAAGACAGAAGGGGGCAGTCTTACCTTTTCTCTGATCAGCTCTGCCCAGCTGCGCACTAGAATAAAAAAAGAAGCAGAAGAAGACGATGGGGCTGTTCTTTTTGTTTGTTTTGAAAAGGTGTTACTGTGTGCTCATACTCAGGCCTTGGTTGCGCTGGACCCAGACCGGCGGCGGAGGGATCAGGCTGTACGGTGGCTGTGTGGAGGATGTCTCTGACGCCTCTGTTGGGTCTTCTTCACTGTCTTCTTCCACCGATTCCTCAGAGTTCTCGTTGTCTTCATCTTCATCCAGCTCCTCTGAAGAAAAAAAAATAAACAATAACAACCGTAACAATTTTGTCAATAAAAAAAAGAGTAATTTTAGAAGTGAAGATGACTTACCTTCAGACTCCATCTCCTCTATTCCCGTTCTGGATTTGTGCAGGAGCTGGTGGCTCGCAATGGTCGTTACTGTGTTATGGCGGGATGTTCCTGCTTCAGAGTTTGTGGTTGTCACAGTTCCTGTATCAAAAATAGGCCGGGTAGATTTTGCTTAATGTTTGCGTTTAATGTTAGATGCTCTTTTTCTGAATATCCAGGAAGATTTCACAAGAATTGCAATTTGCAGTTGATAAACAGCAGCAGTGGCGGATCTAAAAATGTTTACATGGGGGCTGGAGAGCGAAGGGAATGACATGAGGTCATGAGGTAGGTGGGGAAAAAAAGCCCTTATGTAGGTTTCGTGATTGAACAAAACCTAAACCTAATCTTTCTAACATTTACTTTTTGACTTCAGTCAAAAAGTAAATGTTAACCTCCCACTTGATGACTTTCTGTTTTTGTGTTTGTTGTGATGTTATGTGCACTTTGAAATGCCTTGCTGCTGAAATGTGCTACACAAATAAAATTTGATTTGATTGATTGATCAAGTAATTTTCTGGACGGCCACTTTTTACATTTATTCGAGTAAAGATATGTCAAAGTACTGCTGCTTTTCATTGGGGTATAACTTTACCCACGTCTGTTAGTTTGACTTGGCAGATTCATTAATTGAATTTGGAATTATAATTCCAAAATTCCAAAAATATGTATAAATACGTATTTTTTCAGAATTAATCTTTAATTTGAAGGCTACAGGAGGCTTCCGGACAAAAAAAATGTTTCAATTTTTAAGAGTAATTTTTAAAGTCATAAATTTGTTAGTTGGTGGTGGTGGGGGCTGGGAGGTGGCGAGGCTTTGCCCCCATGGCCTCCCTGTGGATACGCCCCTGGTTGACACATACTACAAGCATTACATCCTTTCAGCGAAATGACGTCCTAGTGTTTAGTACATAAACTTATTGGTTTTGTCGACCTTCAGATTCATTTATCCTTCCTCACCTGTCCCTGGACGGTCTTCCTCTTGCTCAGTGTGGACCTGCCGCTGTGAGGCAGCGGTACCAGCGCCGACCGGCTCCAGCAGCTCCGAGCCAGACGCCTGCCAAGGTGAAGTCCATTCGGGTAGAAGAGCCGGCGGCTCTCTGGAGGGGCCGTCGCCGTCAGAGTTCACCAGCTGGTCCGGGTCCGCCTCTGACGTGGGTGGTAGCCTGGTTGCCATGGCGCCAGGCGACCCGACCGATGCCTGGGAAACCACCGCCACCCCTGCTGCTCCTGCCGCTCCCTCCTCTGTGGCGTCTTCGAATGGCTCGAAGATCAGAGGCAGGGCCTCTGAAGACATAGTGGCCTCTGTGGCCTCATCCTGAGAGAGCGGGACCGCCGTGTCTGCTGGAGTTTGAGGCAACACAGGAGCAGAAATACAAGGCTTTGCAAAAATATTCACACCGCTTGGACTTTATGTATATCTTGACCTCTTCCAGCCCAAAAAGTTCATTGAATTTTATTTGACAACACCAACAAACTGCAGCCCATGAGATGTAAAACAGGTAAAACTTAACTGCGCTCATACTGAATATAACTCACTTTTCAGATTTTTGTCATATTAAATGTTGATTATGTATTATTTGCCTTCGTGTTCACAATTATTCACTATGTTGTGTTGCTCTGTTACATAAAATCCCCAAAAATTCAAGGGGTTATGAAAACTTTTACACCATAGAGAAGGTTAACATTTAAATCAACATTTAATATACAAAGGTCACATGTTTTTGGAACATTGAGATAAATAACGGAGTCTGATAATGTGTTGTGATTATCATGCTGGATTTAACTCTAGAGGGAAAAAAACTAAATGAAGTAGCAATGTTCACAAACCCTTCAGTCTGTTGAGCAAAAAAAACATCTGAAGGCTGAAAATATATGTATATATTTCTTAAATAAGGGTGAAAACATCCAAACCATCCTGATCCTATATAAATATAACTGTATGCATTACCAAATAAATCAATTAAAAGTTGTAAATCACATTTTCACAGGTTTGATGTAGTGGACATTCAGGGGAATCAAGAAATCACTAATAGTACCCGTCACACAACGTGAAGTAGACTGCAAAGCAACACACCATGACCCAAGCTACAGAAATTAAAACCAAACACCCTAATGCCTATATATTTGTAAATATCTCATTAAATCTGGTATTAAACTTTCGACTTTTTATTTAAAAAAAACACAATTTTTATCAAATTGAGATACTGTGACACAAACTACCAACAGTCCCTTTATTCTCATAAAAACTCCAAAATGTGGGTGAATTAAAGCAGAAGAAGATTGGAGCAAAATTCCTAACATAATGAAAACCCAGTCAATTCTTATCAATGGTACAACAAGAAGGGGCATTACTTCTTGTTGATTTGGTGGCATTTTCCCTCCTAAAATGGGAAAATAATAATAATAATATGGTTCACATTATATTATTATCATGTGAACCAAATCCACATGATAATACCAATCTGCCACTAACCCTCTCCTGGCTGTTGTCTTCTTCTCTTTTCCCCTTTTCTCTTTTTTTTTTCTAACTTGAGTCAGGAATAGAAAGTAATTAGACTGACATGAGTCCCAGCTGGGGTTCAAAGTGGAGCGTGGAAAAGCACCTGCTTTTCTTTCCCAACCATCAAAGCCAACTCTGCCTCAACACACACTTTTATCAATATATATATATTTATTTATTTATTTATGCCACGTTTTTTAATAAAATATCTCAGAAAATAATGAAGTAAGTTGGAAAATGACTATCAGTGATAATGACTGGAAGATCGAAGCTTTGAGGCGATTTTAAAAGGAAAGAGGAAGTTTGACCCAAACCGAAATAAGTTTTTTTTTTTTTTTTTTTGCGTCACTTTGGAAGCCTTACCTCCTGCAGGTCTCGCCGCCTCGGTCCACAGACTCTCCAGGCCGTCGTCTCTGGGCATCATGTTCAGCGGTCCGATTTCAGGCAGAAGGAGATCTGAAGGCGAGGGTTTCGTTGGCCCTTCGTGGCCCCACGCCGACGGGCGTGTGGCAGTCCGAGGGGTGACCAGCGACAACTGAGGGACGGGACTGAGGGAGGTCGGTTTGGGAGACCAGAGGGGAGCGTTTGGAGAAGCCTGCGAGGTCGCTTCAGAGAATCCATCCTGTCCAGAGTCAAAGGCGGGCGACTTGGTCGGGTCTGTTCCGCCCTGTTTGCTCTCTTGGCTGTAGGGAGAGTCCGACCGCGGCGCAACGGAGGCCCAGAAACTACCTGACGTCCGCGCGTGGGTGTTCATGTCGGTGTCCACCTGTTGTCTCCCATCTGTTGGACCCCCGGGCTTTACAACATCTCCATCTCCCCCCTCAGCCTCGCTCTCGGTCTCCTTTCGACCAGCCTCGCTCAACCCAAATCTTCCACGAGCGCTGACCCCGTTTCTCGCCTGCGTCACTGGACCGATCCCCCGCGGGCCTCCATGTGGGCCAGTCCCTCCTCCCGCGCCCACATCCAGCATGAAGCTGGTAACGCGCTCTTTCTCCAAGGGGGCAGGCTCCGTGGCGCAGAGCTCTTCGCAGGAGCTGTCCTGCGGCCGGCTGAAGCCGGGGACGTACGTGGGGGCCCCGCAGACGCAGAGGCAGGCCTCTGCCAGGAGGAGCGCCTGGAGAACGGAGGACATCATCTTCTTCTTCTTCTCTGTGTCTTCTCAGCGCCTGTTGACAGACAGCAGCGAATTAATAAATGCCAGCAGAGGCTTGAAGAGAGGTGGGAGGGACGGCTGTCTGCTGGTGGCTCGTGGTGTTAGTGCGCAGACATGAGGCTCCGGTACAAACCAGGGATGACGAGGCAGAACATGTTAGAGAGTCAGGACGCAGAATAAACTTCATTTGAAGGCTCTTTAATAATAAGAAGAATAAAAACAAAGCTGGTTTGAATTGCTTTAGGCCCTGAACAAGTCTTATTTTTTTTATGCACATCCAACCAGTGGGGAAGTTAACAGCCCACCTGTCGCCTTCAGGTGACACAATATGCCATTTTACCATACTTCTGTGCATCTACTGTCACCATAATGAAATACATTTGCTTCAGAATCGTTAAGCACGAAAATATTGACTTGTTTGTATATTTAGGAAATTGATTTGGTTTCTACGTCCTCTTCATTAGACTAAAGACTGCTACAGTAAATGTCGGTGTCAACGTCGTCACAACTCTGTTTAAAAAGCACAAGACTTAAAGTCAAACTAATCAGCCCTTTTTTGTTGTTGCTTGTTTTAGTTCTCAGTAGTTGTGATTAGTTGGAAAATGCTGAATATTTTTGTGCGACGAGGTAATTTTTTCTTTTTTTATTATATTATTATTATTGTGAGGTTGCAGATTCATGGCTTCGCCCGGGTAGTGGAGATGGGTGTGAGTGAGGTCAAAATAGAAGAAAATAAGAAGGGGGAAGAGGAGGAGGGAGAAGAAGAAGAGGGGAACAGATGGAGAAAACGTGAGGAAATCTGACACAGCAATCCTCAGCCCCGCTTCACTTCTGCTATAAATAGCTCCAGGTTTCCTATAGGATCCACTTGAGACGCTTCAATGCAGATCGTTGCAATATATATAGAAAACACACCCAACACCAAATGCGAAAGCTAACCCTGCATAATTTGTGCAATACCCTTTTTTTCTTTTTTTTTTTTTTTTTTTTTTTGTCTCAGGCAAGAGAAATACAAATCTCACCCCCATGCGAAGCAGCATAAGATCGACGCTTCGATCAAACCCACTCTCCACGCCATTGCAATCGACTTCGATCAATATAATCGATCAGCGTGCACGTGCAGACCACCTCCCACCACCTGACAACATGACCACGCCAGCATCTGGACTGTAAACAAAATTTCTCTCCCCCCACCGTCCCCTCCACTGCGGTACTGAGTCACATTTCTCCAGTGTGACAGCTTCGAATCAAACACCACAAGGTGCTCGTGGAGAGTCGCATGCAAGGGCTCAAAATAAAAACCAGAATACCTCTCAGAGCTCATGGCGGGTCTTGATGCGCGTGGACGCCGCCGAGGTTTTCTCTCTCGCGCCGCGTGCAGGAGAATGCCAAAGTGACGCTGCGTTACCAAACAGGGGCTGGATTCAGCTGGAGAGAGGCAGACCGTCTCTGTCCGTTTGCTTTCAACCTGAGAGGGGGAAAAAATGCTCTTTTCTTAATTCTTCTCCCTTATTCTGTGGCCAGTTCTTCGACAGGCGGGCCGTGGTGCTGAACGGACAGCTCCTCCACCTCAGAGTCCAGGTGGTGGTGGCAGCATCACGCTGCAGGGGGGTCGACCTGTCAACAGGGGCAGAGACATGTTGAGAGTGGTGGAGAAAGACGGAAGGAAGATTAACGTGGCAACATGAAAAACACTTGAGAGTGGGGCAGCCAAACATCCAGTCAGAGCAAGAAAAAGAAAAGGTTTAGATATGCAACTGTGTTTATGGGATGATTTATATGTCATAATAAAACATAGAAGTTTGTGGTTGTAATTTGACAAAACGTGTAAAAAAGCTAGGGCTGTTCTGTAACCAACATTCTTTTTTAGTCATTTTGTTGGACCTGACTGTAAACTGACAAATAGATTGCAACATAAGCATGATTTTATGAATATGATGGCACATGCAATCAATTTGCTCAAATATTTGAGTTATTATCTAAAGTTCAATATTTATTTATTTATGTATTTATATATGTATTGTTAATAACTTGCTTTGGCAGCTGTTAAATGATCATAATGCAGTTGTGTTTGCGTCTGAGGAAATGAGGTCAGCTGTAACCAGGACGCCAAACAGGTGACGTAGCAAAATAAGTCAACCTATTTGAAGGTGTGAAAGTTTTTTTCTACTGATCCCAGGTTTACATTTTAATTACATCTCTAAACCGGTTCTCATGGAAATGTCAGGAAAAAGGAATCGATAGTATTTCCCTGCTTTTGACAGATTATAGAAGAGGAACGTTGCCAAGACGACAGATGCGTTTCAGTGCTTTATGGAAACTAGAGATTTATCGTGTATGATTCGCTATCAAAGTTTAAATCTGTGATGTTTTCTCTTTTTTTTTGGATGGCACTTTACAAATTGAACAATACTATTGTAAAGTGGCATTACTGGACATAGTTTTTTCCCTGCCTCGAGCATGTTACTGAGTTTGTTTTTCCAAATTGGGCTTTTTTCCCTGCAGTCCCTCCGGTCTGTGAAGAGGCAGCCCAGGCTCAGAGGAAGACTACTAGTTGTTTATTATGCGATGCAAAGCCGTGACTGTTAGGTCAATAGCTAAAAATCATTTTCTGAATTAAAATAGTAAAATGCCAATATTTGATGGGTTGGGAAGTGGAGGAGAGAAGACTGCCATTGTGATTGATTTAGGAGCAGCGTACACAAAGTGAGTATGCGTTGTTAGCAAAACAGGCTACCCGCTGCCAGGTTAGCATGCTAACGTGTAGCTTTATTTCGCCCATATTGTTGATTCTCTCGTTATTACGATGTATCAAAGATAAGATCAATTTAAATGTTTGTGGCTAGCAATGGAATTGGGCCGTATATATACAGGTTTTATGGTAGGTAGTGAGTTTTAAGCCTATTAGCTAATGCTAACGTAGCTGTAGCTGACACCTTTAGCTGCAGCTAGTCGGAATTATCAGTAAGCAGAAAACAAAACCCTTCAAAATGCTATCTGTTTGGTTGAACTAATATGGAATGTTGGTCGAAACGTTTTAATCATCTATGTTTTACATATGTAAGCTCCGTAACGTACTGGCAGTTTTCCCTAATTAACCTAAGCTAACGCAGCTCCTCAAAAATGTTATTCACATATTTATTTAGCAGAGAAACTGACTGGAAGTCACATGCAGATCAAGTGGGCTGCTCTCCTCTTTTATACAGTGATTTCCTTTGTGAGTCCAACAACATGGGGCACAGAGAACTCGTGTTAATATGTTGATAGCAGATAGTTTAAAATTAGAATTGTTAAAATAATTTTTTTATTTGTTTGGTAATGTACAACTCCCATTTCAATGTGTTTTTTTCCACTGGGTGCACACAGTACTTTAAAAATTGTGGAAAAATATTACTTCAATATTTTTCATTCATGATAACAGTGTAATAGTTAAGGCAGCGAGCAAATCTGTCTGAATTTTTGTGGTGTGATATTATTGTACTGCAAGACAATGTATTTTAAGATTATTTTTATTTACATCTTTGCAATGAGTGGCAGAAGATTTGTGCCATGCACCCATATTAAAGTCAAAAGAAGGCTTAGTTGTAAATCTTACAAAATTTGTCATATTTATGCACATACATACCAGCTGTGTTGAAATATATATATATATATTTTTGCAGATGCGGCTTTGCAGGGGAAACGGGGCCCAGGTTCATAATTCCGAGCGAGATCCGGAAACCGGGACAACAGCAGGTAACTCTCGTGGTTTACTGTAACTAATCAATATGTGGGTTAGCAACATGTGTGTCTTAATGTTATGTGCTGTCTCGTGCAGGCCACCAAAGTGGTCCAGTACAACATCAACACAGAAGAGCTTTATGCCATCCTCAAAGAGTTTATCCACATATTGTACTTCAGGTGACGTGCTTTTCCTGCAGCGAGTGTGCTTATTTCAAAACTGCTGTGTTGTTACAGTAACCGAACACCATAGATGATTCCCGGCAGTGATGATGCAGTATAACTGAGTTATGCAGCCTCACCAACTTAGAATTTATCCCTCATCAGGCACCTGTTGGTGAACCCTCGCGACCGAAGAGTGGTGATCATCGAGTCCATCCTCTGCCCATCCCACTTCAGGGAGACGCTCACCAAGGTCTTCTTCAAACAGTTTGAGGTACCACAAGTTACCACCATTGTTACAGATGCTTGGTGTAACAGTTAAGATTGTAAATGTGATTGTTCAGTCTCTCTGCTTCACAAAGCTGTACGCGCTCACTTGTAATGAATGGAGTGAAAACATATCTGTTGCCTCTGAGTTGCAGACATTTGGACTCAGGTTTAACTCTTTGGCTCCACAGTTGATTTTCTGTTTTGTTTTTAATCCAGGTGCCCTCCGTGCTGTTCGCTCCCAGTCACCTCATGGCCGTCATGACTTTAGGCATCAACTCTGCTCTAGTGATGGACTGTGGATACACAGAGACACTTGTGCTGCCTGTATCCTTTACTTATTTTTGGTGTTACTGAGTAATCCAAGAAAACAAAGAGCAAGACTGTAAAGTGATGTGTAAGCAGATTGTTTAAAGGGAAACAATGAGATTTTTGATATTTGTTGAGGTTGTTAGCAATCTTGTCTCAATAGGGATTTCTCAATTAATCACATTTTAAATTAAAATGACCTCAGAAATTTCCATTCTGATTATTAACATTTTTTTTAAGGTTAATTTTTGCTTACAGAGATATTTTAATCATTGTTTCTGATTGTGTTTTATTTTGGATATTTAAAACACCTCCCAGTTACAATGTTGAAAATGGTTTTAAAGCAACAATATTATCGTTTATCGCCGGCAGTACGATAAACGGTATCGATTACCGTCCAGCAAAATGTATCATGTCAGTAGATCATTTAGCATAAATCCAGCTCAGTTTTACACTTTGACAATTCAATATTGTGACATAGCATTTACTTGTAACATTAAACAATACTCTACTTGCGTTCTTCACCACATTTCAGCAGCGTTTTCATTGTAAGCATGAAGGTTGGGATTAATTTACTTTCTCTGTTTCTTTTGTGAATAAGGTTGTAATGTTCTCTCTTTTTATAAAGCAATAACCAAGATTTACTACGGATGCTTTTCTGAAAACAACCTTAACTTTGCTGCATTAGATTTATGAGTGCACTCCGATCCTCCCAGCCTGGGAGGCTCTGCCTCTTGGAGGAAAAGCCATTCATAAGTCAGTACCTCATTGCATGTTAATATTTCATTTTGCACTTACTTCACTGTGGCGGTTTTGCCTGTCAGGGTTAATTTAAAACGGCATTGTTTGTTGTTTCCATGGTGTTTTCCTATTGCAGAGAATTGAACGGATTTCTCGTGGAGCAGTGCACCGTGGACACAGACACCACCACTGGGCAGAGCGTACCGGCCGTCATCGGTAACGATCGGCAGCTTAGACTAAAAATGTCTCCGACCCATAATGCATCATTCACTATTCATACCAAGGGCTTGTTTCGCCTAACATGCCTGTGAATCCCTTGCTCTGTTTTTAAATTATGTATTCACAAAGTCTGTGTTAGCGCTTCCTCTTCAGCAAACTGTATTCTTCAAATCAATAATAATTAAATATATATATATATATATATATATATATATCATGCTGAAAAATTTCCTAAGTCTTAGCGGAAATCACAACAGATCTCGAATAAATGCATTCATCCTTTTTTCTTTAATTATGAAAATTAAGACTGACACATACTTTGAAGTCCTTCTGCTGCTGTTTAGGAGATGGCAGCAGTCCCAGCTGTTTTTGAATCCTAATTAAATATAACACCAAGTAGTTCTAATTAGTCTCTGCCGCAGAGTCAGTTTAGATTCACGTCATAAATCTAATTTACTGATGCAATAAAAAGTGACGCATTTATGTATTTTTCTCAGGAACCATCCCAGAAGAAACAGTGGAGGACATAAAGGGTGAGTTTAATTGGCACTTTCTACTTTTCCTTAATGAAGATCATTGACAACTACAGCATCATGTAGGAGACATAATATTTCAAAAATCAGCATTTCAGAGTCGCATAACTCAATATTGAGGCATTGCTGCTGCCATAATTCTATCACTGGGCGGTTTATACAGATTGGTATTAAGACATTGCTTAATTCTCTTCACATATTCTGTAAATAGATGACCTAACCTGTCTGCAAGTAACACCTCAGTTCAGAAGTCTGAGTAGATTGTTGATGTTAACGGAAGTAGCGTATTGATTTATGTGTGCTGCTCTGTTTCCTGCAGCCAGAACGTGTTTCGTCAGCGATTTGCAGAGAGGCCTCAAGATCCAGGAGGCCAAATTTAACCTGGATGGTACGGCTGAGGTAAGAGGAATGTTTGCTGCGCTGGTTTCATTTCACGGTTTTGGTTCCTCAGAAAGTTTGGATGCAAAAAAAAAAAAAAAACTAAACTAAAAGGGCCCTAAATGTCATGAGGTTTCCTCTGTGCCTTTGCAGCGTCCAGCTCCTCCTCCGGATGTCGACTATCCTCTGGATGGAGAGAAGATCCTGCATGTTCAAGGATCTATTAGGTAATCTTAAGATCTTTTCATCTGGCTTCAGTTTTTGCCATTTTATAACAACTTGAGCAAGTTCTTGTGGTATGTCTCACTGAAGAACATGTAAATTACTGTCTGGACCGTGTCGTTTTAGAGATGCAAAACTTTCAGTGTCTAACGTTTCGATCCTGATTTTTAGGATCACAATTTGATTCAGAATACATTTTTAAACTCAGAAACCAAAATTTTAATTTAGTCTAGAAATGATGGTTAAATTATGTGACTGACAAAAAGAAAAAACTGTAAATAAATATAATATTTATTTAAAACAATCATGAAAGGTTTCATTAGTTTATTTTTAAACAAAAATAGGTTTGTGCAGTAAATTCTGTAACTTAAATTGCCAGTAATAGGTCAGCTTGGCTGCCTGGCTTTTCCTTAAATTAGAAAAAATATCAGATTTTGAGTGTTATCAGTTTGATTCAGAATTCCCAGGACTAGAAATTGCGATTTTTCTATAGAATCTTGTTTTTTTTCTGCACCTCTGTTTTGTGAAAAGACTTATTTTGTCTGGTCTTGCAGGGACTCGGTGATGGAGATCCTGTTTGAGCAGGACAACGAGGAGAAAAGTGTGGCGACTCTGATCCTCGACACCCTAGTGAAGGTACGCTGTCATTAAATAAGCGCAGTGTATCAAACAGATGTTGTAGTTTCTATTTTTATTAATCTATAACCTGTGGAAATCTTTTCTTGTTTTTGTTCTCAGTGCCCCATTGACACGCGTAAAGTGCTTTCCGAGAACCTGGTGGTGATCGGAGGCACGGCCATGCTTCCCGGCTTCCTGCACCGCCTGCTGGCTGAGATACGCCTCCTGGTGGAGAAACCCAAGTACAGCAACGTGCTGGCTAGCAAGAACTTCCGCATCCACTCCCCACCGGCGAAGCCCAACTGCACCGCCTGGCTTGGAGGTACTCTATAAAAAAGCATTTTCAGTGTTATTTCCTGCTTTCTTGCTGACTCTCTAAGTGAGCAGACTGGGAAAAAAATGGCTGTGTGGATAAAATATTTCTTCAAAATCAGCACTTAGGAGAAACTACTCAGTCAGCTGTTTTTCAGAGCTTCAAATGCTTTCTTTTCGGCATCTGTTGTTCCCTCTCTAAACTTTTGTTTTTAATTTCTCCTGACCCCCCCCCCCTCAGGTGCCATCTTTGGGGCCCTTCAGGACATTCTGGGCAGCAGGTCGGTGTCCCGGGATTACTACAACCAGACTGGACGTATCCCGGACTGGTGCTGCTTGAGCTCCCCGCCTCCTGAGTCTTTCTACGAGGCGGGGAAGACCCCTCCTCCACTGATGAAGAGAGCGTACTCCATGGAGAAGTGAAACATAGCCAGATAGTTTTTCACTCAACAGTTTGGTAATTTTTAACATTGCGACACTTTCTCAGACTGATGTGTTGACCTCATACACAGATTTTTGAATGTCAACTAGGCAAGACTTCAAACGCTAATTCGTGTTGCCCTGGTTTGCGAGTGTGTTACCCATAAATTCCCACCATAATGAATGAAATCTCAACAGTATTTGAGATTTCAAATGCAGACATGCCATCGGTCACAACGCTGTACTTGTGTCTTCACTCTTCAATATTTTTATTGGCAGTGAATCAGGAGAAATTCTGCTGAAGTCAGCAGAAATGTTGACGATGTCGTCTTACAGTCATCTGTTTATCACTAAAAGTGTTGCTTACGAAGTCAGATGGTTATGTCTGCTAAAATGAGGAAATTACCCTTGGAGATTACAAACACAATTTTCACTTATTTATTGGTTCTACGTTGCTGTTGTAGGTTTTGGATTGTTTTTACCCATATGTTAAAGCAATTCTGGATGGATTAAAATTTAGATAAAGAGTGTTGACTGAAGGTAAAAGGTTTGTTTTGCTCCAACACTATTATTAAAGGTGTAATCCATAATTTAGACACTCTTGACAAGATGTGCAATTCGCTTACGTACCAGATATATATATATATTTGTCTTGTTTTTTTGGGCTATTCAGAACATTCCTTTGAAAATTACTCTGTAAACCATCATAACTACAAATAAATGTCCAGAAATGAGTCTAATCTGGATTTGTGTTATTTTGTTTTAAAGTCTTAAGAATCAATCTTTCATAAACCTTATTTACTGATTGTAGAGTTTTACCTAAAGACACCAACCAAGGTATACCCCAGTGTATTGTAAGCCTGGCGGGCTACCAGGCTTTACTTCTGTCCCCACCATTCTTAGCATTGCTTCCTTTTTTTAAGTTTTTTTTTTAAATATTTGCATTTTTTAAGACTTTATAATTGGTGTTCAGGTCTTCCAATCTTTCAATAACATAATTATCAAGTAATATTTCCAAATTTCCTGTCAACTTTAAACATTTTTTCACTCAAAAACACAACGCGCCACTGCACCCAACCACTGGGCTTAGCAAGTTTTCTGGGGAAAGCCTGGCCACCCTTAAAAGTCCACAAAAGCAAAGATTTACTGTTGCATCTCATTTTTAAAGTACATGACACTTGGTGTAAATCTTCAAACTTCCCAGATTGTCACTGCCACATATAGACCAAATATGCTATAATGTAACACCTTCCAGACAAGTGACCTTTGGTACTTTTGTAACCTGATTTGTTGCACATTTTTTGTGTCACACTAGAGTCTGGTTGGTTTTATACAAGCATTATTGAAGAACATTTATTTTGACACAAATTTTAGGGGCCTAATAAGCTGTTGATTTAAGTAGTACTAAACATTTTAAGCAAATAAAAGCCCATTTTTCATATATCAAAATTGTCGATGTATGAATCTTTGAATGTGACCTTTTAGTCAATTGGATAACATGTATTAAGTAGTCTTTTTTTTTTATTGGCTGTCTAAAATGCCATAGCTTTTAGGTTCCCCATGTAGGCTTCTGATTGGTTGACCCGTCCCTCATGATGACTCCTTCCACTGAAGCGCTTCTGAAATAAATTTTGTTTGCATTGTAAATAGTCTCCGTTTGTGTAAAATTAAACCAAGATTTTATTTCCCTACAATACACCACAAATTTATACTGTCAGTAAATGTCACATATGTTTACCTTTCAAAGTAGACAGAATATGTATTGAATATATAGAGAAAAGAGATAAATAGCCAAGAAACCAGATAAACCATTGCTGTTGCTGTGTGGCAATTAGATCACCTGGTTTAATGTTAAGTCATGGATTATATAAAAAAGTTCCTCATTACCAAAGTATTGCACAACCGGAGACATACTCCAAAAGGTTTACTGATTGCAGTAGTTCCAGATTTTTTTCCCCTATACTCTGAATAGCTGTTTTCATGGCAAATGTGCACAAAACCTTAGTCAATATTCCCCTAATGTAAAAAAAAAAAAAAAAAAACCACACAATTCAGTAATTTAGATGTTTCCTTTAAAGAACAAGTGCAATTAAAATCACACGTGAATAGGTTTGTTCTCGTGATACGTTGTTCAAAAACTACTTTTTTTCCCCTTTTTTGCAAAATACACAAATTTAGATGCAGTCGAAAATCTCATCCTTTCACAAAAATCTTTAAAAAAAACTTTTTTTCTTTTTTTTTAATTTGACATGTTTGGTGTTTCCAATTTGCGCTGTTACGTGGTCAGTGGAAACGCGTTGCAAGCTGCATGTTGTTCAGGTGTGGCACTTTCACACAGTCGATGGTGGAAAAAAAAAAACAAAAACGGCTCTGCGCTGACTGTGGAGTTAACCTCTGCCTTCTTGAACAGAGTTGCACCTGTTTGGCCCTTTGGGTCTCGTAAATCACTCAGCTCTGTTTCGTCAGACTACTGTGGGGCTGGGAGCCAGTAGCATTACCCACAATGCATCTGCGGCAGTTCGAAGTGTGGGAATCTGGTTAGTTTGGAATTTTAATCGCGGACATAAAAACAATTAACAGAGCATCACGGCGATGCAATTCTGATTAGGACCCTGTTTGGCTCTTATGGTCAGAGAGTAAGGTCTTTCTGTCATTTTTCTCCCAGGCTTCTCAGTGTGGTCCTGTTCACTGTGCGCCCTTTTTCAGGTGATTTCATTTTTCAGCCATGGCCTTCCTCTCATTCAGCTGTTCTGTCCCACCTGCAGTTCCAGCTGAGGTCAGCCGTCCTCCGACTGGAACTGGGACCTGATCCGCAGTGCGGTTCCCAGAGACGGGAAGCAGCAGCTGTCCGACTGACCTCTGCTTTTCCGGCGTAGACGGAGGTCAGGAATTGGATTCCCTGCTATGTGGGTGAAGAATCAGGCAGTGTCTTTTCAGAAGATTTTGTTAATAATTCATAATAATCTGAAATGGGCTAGAATTTGGTTATTCAATCCATCCTTTTCCCATTCCCCTCCCCCCCCCAAAGCAATAAGGGGGTTTTCCGATAATCGTCATTCCCCTGGACTTTTTAACTGTGCCGCTTAACTTCTACAAACTTTTTCCATTTCAGCTGATCGGAGTTGGGGAAAAAGTGAGTGGATACATGAACGTGGCGGGTCTGACCCAGAAAAGCTGCGAGAGCTAAAGCAACTGAAAAAGCTGCCGAACTAACCCGATATGTTCATCACTCACATTCGACCTCTGGGGCAGATCACGGCCGGAGAAGAAACGTTTGGTTGTGTGAAAAGAAACTATGGGCCCCATTATGTTTCATGTTGGTTCTAATAAGCAAATTATTTGTAGTTTCTTAAAAGTTTGAGTGATAAGAGACTAAAACTATAAAATTATGGTAGAAGTAAAGCTCTAGAAAAAAATAAGAGCCCCCCTGCACTGAACCCCGTTGAAAACCTCCTGGTTATTCCACCAAATATTGATTTCTGAACTATTCCTGAGTTAAAACATTAGTATTGTTGTTCCTAAATGAATATGAACTTGTTTCCTTTGCATTAATTGAGGTCTGAAAGCACTGCATCTTTTCCGCCATGTTGACCATTTCTCATTTTCTGCAGATAAAAACAAAATCTTTGCTTGGATTTTCAGAGACGTGTCGTCAGTAGTTCATAAGATATGAGAACGATGTTCATTTCACTCAAACACATACCTACAAAAAATAAAATCAGTGAGACACCATCAGCGCGAGTCCTTTCCAAGCATGGGAACTTCAGGGCTCACTGCCATGGAAAAAACAAACAAAACCCTGTAAACCAATTTGCGCTGTGAGTAGACCTGGTCCACTGGTTTGGCAACAAAACCCACTTCTTCCCTGCGTGAGATTGCGCCATGCTCAAATGCCAAGCCGTCAGAAAATGTCAACAAGACCACAAACTGTGAGCAAGCAGAACCTCTCTCAGGACACTTACCGGGCCTTGAACATCACATCCGTCTGGTAAAAAAAAAAAAAAAAATACGAAGCTGTTATACAAGACGGACATAAAACAGTTTTCGAAAAACTCCTTGTTTAAATCATCGCTTCTCCCAAACCTTTCGGTTCAAGCAAGATTTGAGAACCTTTGTTGTTTCCGAAAATCAGGACAGGCAAGAACATGTCCAAGTCTGTGGCAATAAATTTTTTACAAGCGCAAATTTAGCGTAATGAGCGCTCAGCTGACTCAACAGCAGAGTTAACGGTGATTGCGGTCAGATGGCGCGCTGCTTCCATCTTTGTTTTCGTCTTCGCAGCGATCGACTGGAACAACAAGTCGGTCCAATTATCCAGCAAGCAGCACTTACGCTGCTTGCTAGCTCGTCCATAGAAATGCGAAAGCAGAAAGAGGGAACAATATGTAC
This sequence comes from Poeciliopsis retropinna, assembly GCA_010277075.1. NCBI lineage: Eukaryota > Metazoa > Chordata > Actinopteri > Cyprinodontiformes > Poeciliidae > Poeciliopsis > Poeciliopsis retropinna. The sequence continues at coordinate 15,576,481 of VMRM01000010.1, forward strand.
ACTCACGCACACCGTGCGATAAATCTCGACAGTCACGCACGCCGTTATCTCCAATGGAGCGTCGCTGGACGTAAACGTGTCAAAAGGCGTAGATGAAGGCCGGCATTCTGATCATTCCTGTATCGATAACCTCGGGTCAGCAGAAGAACCTGGCCCACATCAGGAAAAAAAACAAAACGCTTCAACTTACAACCAGATCCAGATGTGGAGCCTGATCGGCCGCGTGCAGGAAGACGCAGGGTCACGTTACAAGGTCGATGCGCAGAGCTCCTGTTGTGTTAGTCAAACGAGGCTCGGCATTTTCACGTGTCGCTAGAAACAACGCCGCTCTTTTTTTCTCTCTCTTTTCACATGAGATGATTTATCGCTAACGCCGCATCAGACAGTTATTAGGTGACAACTTATTAGAAACACACACGCCATGGTGACCATTTTCCAGCTCGGACGAGCCTCAACAGACTCTCGACTGGAAAAGGGAATAAAACAGGTTGAACTCGGTTCAAACCACACGTGCACTTTTCTGACACTATGCATGTGCGGTGCTTTGCAAAAGTGGTGACGAAGAATTATGTTTAGGGGGGGGGAAGTGAGGCTTATAAAAAAAAGTGGGGAGGATTAAATAAGTTTAGGGTTAGGGTCAAAAAAAGAAATGATTTGGTATCCGAGTGGCGAATGTTTGAAATTAATGAGTAACCCAACCATTTGCACATTTGTTCCAAACCTCAAATATGAGCAGATTTTACTGAGAAAAAGCCCAAGTTAAAAACGCAACAGTAAAAGCCTGTAAAAAATAATCCAGATTTCCATTCAGTCCCCATTTACTCTGATACCCTTAAATACAATTCAGCTCAACCAGAATGTTGGTAATGTATTCAACTGCAAGTCATATTTGTCCTATTAAAAGGTTTGAGGATAACCTTTGAGCATGTGTGAAACATACTTTTTTATTTAAAAAAAATATATATGTTTTAATAGTCAGATGTTATACTGTAATTTAAAATTGAAAAGTGCTGACTTTTCAGTAACATTCGAAGGTGTTTAATTGGTCTGTAATGCCGGTGTTAGAAATCTCCCAAAACAAAACACCTGACAAACTTTGGCGGAAGAAAATAAATCTGTGTAAAGACATATTTCCAGCACAACAAGCAGACCATGACCGATGGTTCACTTTTATCCAAACTCTTGAAAGCTGTTTTTGAGTCGCACACCGTCGGTAGATGTAGGTTTCATCAGTCATGAGTAAGCGGATGGAAGTTGAAGCAATCTCATCTGAAGTCATTTGCTCAAATTTCTCAGGAATTCTGACGGCGGTTTCCTCTTAATCACTTGCAGTCCATATAAACCCTCTCACAACTGCGACGGCTCCATTCTCCAGCCGCTCCACGCCCCGTTTGTTTTTTACGTTTTTCATTTCTTCCTGACTGCCTGGAAGACAGGACGGCATAGACTCGTCCTCTTCAGTGGCACCATGTATCTCCTGCTGGTTCCTCTACTGCTAATTCCAGTCCAAGTAAGAGTTTTTTTTTCTTCATTTTATTCAGAAAGCTCACTCTTTTCTCCATGTTTCTGTTTTTTGTGCGTTTCGACTTTTTCCCCACAGTAAAGTAGACCAGGCTCTCCGGGTTGCATGAAGCAGCAGTAAGAGTCTCTGCAGGATTATTTATTTTACCTGATTTCACACATTTTCTCAAATATTTACAGTTTTCATGAGATACAAAAGTCTGACCTCTGAAGTTGCAAGTGGCCCTTAAGACCCTTCATAAAGGCTCTCAGTAACTTTGGCCAAAAACACATTGTCTAATATTTTATTTAGTAACAAGGTGATTAAAATTGCTATTTTTACCAGTTTTTGTGTTTTCTCTGCATTGATATTTTGCAACAGAATTATACCAGAGGCATAATAAACATTTTTCTTGCTCTCTTGTTTGTTTAATTCTATAAAGATGCTGCATTTTACATTTATTTTGAGAGAAGTTCTCTTTTTCCTAAAAGTTCGTTTTTTCTTCTACTCTAGAACCTTAAATAGAAATAAGATTTGACTTCGTCAGAACACAAACTACTTCTTCATTTTTACAGCAGGCATCGAGAAAACAACACCTCTGAGAACCGCAGACTTAAAAGAGAAAGCCCTCAGCATCACGGATGAGCTACTGTGCTTAACAGTATTTATTTTTTTATTTCATGGCGAACCCAGTGGGAGTGTTTGTTGCCAAAAAAGCTTCATCTTAAGTCTCATTTGACCAAAAGAATTTCCATTTAAAGTCCCAGTAATGCTCCACAAACTTTATGCTTCTGCTAATAGAATACGCATGTGTAATAGAAAGTGTTATTATTATTATTTTAACATGTTTTCCCCCCTAATGAATAAAAGATTAAATCTCCACAGTGGGTCTCCAAACTGGTGTTTAGGGTTTTCTACTTTGACGCATGATGTAATAATGTTTTTTTTATTTTTGCAGCGTTTAGGTGAAACGTATAAAACCACCGCTGCTGGACTGTATTCCTCATGCAACAACATCTGGTTTTTACTATTATCATGAACGCAGCTGTTACACGCAGCTGGTTTAGGTCAGATTTAAGCACGACTTCAGGAACATATTGCAACCACTAACAAGAAGTAACTGGGAGCAGCAATACCAGGAAGAAATTATGATTTGACTCCAAGCCATGTTCTGGTTAAGCAAACAGAAAAATCCAATTACCTTTAATTATCAGATAGCTAAGTTTCCCCGATGTCCCTGAATGAGCACTCAATCACATTTTATTCAATTTCTGGTAGATTTAGGTTTAAAGTAATCTTTTAATATAACAAACTGTTTTTATCTATAATATACATTCTTTACTCTAAAACGTTAAAATAAAGTCCATTCAAAGAAACATACATAATATGGAAGAGTTTAAAACCACTGAAAAATAATGTAAAATAATGTAATAATTCTTTTTTTTTTAATGTGAGTTCTTCTGGATATAACCAATGTCTATTCACAATCAATGCTCTTTTTACAGAATGGTGTTAGTTTTGTTTGATTTTCTCGAAAAAACAAACTTACTGCTTGATATTTAAAAAAAATAAATAAAAAAAATCCAAATCTGCTGCGGAGTTTGGATCATTCTGAGCCCAACTGGACACAACAACATTTTTCTATTTTTCTTCTTTTTTTTTTCTTCTTCCAAATAAATCAAATGTCGTTGTTCCACCACCACTAGAGGGAGCTGTGCGACCGCTAGACGCAATTCCTCAAACTCACATTTGTGGCCTAATCCTCGCAGAAATGAAAAGCGACACACATGCGTATTGCTCTGCAAAATGATCTATTCTTTTTATTTATTTATTTTTAAATAAATAAATTTAAAATTTTTAATTTTGTTTCTATTTAGATGTTCACTCTTCCAGGGAAGGAAAGGCCAGCGGGTAGGAACGATACACTCATTTATTCTTGTTGATATGACTGCGTATTTTTCTTACCATAATTTACCACCCAGATTTTATAGCTTTTTTGTTTGTTTGTTGTTGTTTTCTTTCTTTTTTTTTTGCTTGTACTGTATACATTTTATGCCTTCTGTAAGAGAAAAACCATTTTAATTTGTCTCAAGTGTATCTGTTCTGTTCTATATTTGATCCAAAATGTCTCCTGACTTTTTTTTTAATTATTATTTTTTATGTAGCAATGGGATTCACGGAGGTGCTAAACAAGAGCCTTTGTCGACCCATCGAGCAGCACGTGAACGTGGACGCGGAGTTCCCTGGCGGCGTGGAGGATTTCTACATTCCTCACTGCGTCTCGCTGTTCCGCTGCTCCGGCTGCTGCGTCGACGAGACTCGGGAATGCTACCCCGTCGTTGAACGCAACATCACTTTGGAGGTGAGGCGAGAACCGCGCGCGCACTTTCGAGCGCAGCCGATTGCACGAGACGTTTCACTTCCACCTACCTGCCTCCTGTTCTGCAGGTGAGTCGGTCCAATCAGGTCGTCAACCTCACCTTTGTGGAGCATCAGGAGTGCGGAGTGAGGTAGACTAACGTCAGACACGCCCCGGTTCAGTTCGGCCTCTGTAAAACTGGAATATTAAAAGTTTTTTCTCCCTTTTAGGCTGAAAGAGTATCGAGAAAATACAAGGTCAGCTAATGAAAGTTTTTTTTTTTTTTTTTTTTATCTTTTGGGATTTGAGCTAATCTATGACTTTGTAATCATTTTTTGTTCCTCCTCCACAGCGACCAGGACTCTCTTAGGAGGAAGCACAGGAGGAGGAAGCACAGGAGGAGAAGATGTGTAAAGTAAGACTTATCTTCCTCCCTTTTTTCACGGTCTGTGCTCGACATCCGTCACCTTGACTCGGCCCGACTGTCGTGAACAAAGCGACAAAGACATTAAAAGTCATCACATGTTATCACTTTAGAGGCTTAAGGCCTCTAAAGTGATGAGCTTTGTAGCTCATCACTAGCAGGGGTGGGCAACATCCAGGCCTCGAGGGCCAGTCTCCTGCAACTTTAAGACGTGTCTCTATTTCAACACACCTGAGTCAAATAATGAGGTCATTAGCAGGACTCTGGAGAACTTGACTGCACTTAGGAGGTGATTCAGCTGTGTTGGACCAGGGAGACATCTAAGAGTTTCAGGACACTGGCCCTCGAGGACCAGCATTGCCCACCCCTGCTTTAGAGCATCTTTGGTTCAAAGACATTTCCAGAAGGTTGCAGAAACTTTGTCAGATTCAACCAAGGGTAAACATTCTACAGATTTAAAGAAGGGAAGAAGAAATCAGCTCATTTCTGTCACCAGAAATGTTGTTTAGAGCAGATCACGAGATGCTCCAGAGCGGCTGTTCGCAGTGTGACTGCGGCGTCTTTAAAGAGAAACTTGACTTTTGAACGACCTCCTTTTTGTTAAGCAGTCAGACAAGCTTCCGGGTGGTTCTGTAAAGTAATGATATCCATTTAGGAAAACTCCAAGAAAGAGAACCAGAATAACTCTACAAGATGAGCAGCTACTAAAATAGACCAGGTGTGGTGCAGGTATAGATAAATGATGGTCAAACCTATGAGTAGACTCCGACTAATATTTGGGAACACGCTTTTTTTGTAAGTTGCACAGAAAGCACTTGTAGAAACCACTTGTTGCCATCAATAAGCTTGACAAAATGGTGTCAATACATGGTTGAATGTCTGGTTGGATATTTGACCATTCGATGAAATAAGTTAGTTTTTCTGGCAACTTGACTTGAAGGTACAGTCCGTGTATTTTCACCAGACTGATCCAATTCCAGTTCTGACGCCATGGTAATATCCACATTTCAACCATCTAGTGACTGGAGAAATTGGAGATAGTTCTAGCGTTTTTTGCTGACTTCATTCCTCCTATTGGTGCATTTCACCAGAACCACTGGGACAGAGCAGAGCTGCCCCATTTGTGGGTCACAGCAGATTTTCGTCACGTCTGTCGAAACAGAATGTGGCGAGAGGAGAGCAGAACAGAGGAAGTATTTTCAACCATAAACTCAGTTGGATCTACTTTATAAAGAAAACAAGTCAGTAATACGCAAAATCTTACAACTCGATCTTATTTACCAGTCATCCTTTTTACAATACTGTGTATTACAGACGCTCACATCCTCAACTCACGACGTGAACTGTGAACCATCTGGCAAATGGTTTAGAAGCCGTGCAGATTTCAACCTTCATTGGTCCCTCCATCAATCAGATTTTAAATAAAGTAGGCATGTGGCGTTTTGTCATGCTGTCGCTGCTCTGGTCTGATTTCTTGCTTTGCTTACTCGCTCGGATGTACGCGAGAATGTACGATATTTTATTGAGCAACATGTGCTTCTGATTTTATTGTGCGCTGCGTATTTTAACGGCTTCATTTAGTGTATGAAGTCCAAGTTAAATTTTCCCTTGGGGACAGTAAAGTGTACATAAATGCAATTTTTACTGTACCCAACTTCATGTCGTATTAAGTTCTTTATCTTGACTAATCAGCAGACTTTTTTGAGGTATTTTAGTGGTCTCTTTCAGTGCTAAGTAACATCTCTATTTGTGATGTCACTACCAGCAATTTTCTTTTTGGGAGAAGAAGAGAGAGAGAGAGAGAGCTTGAGGAATCTGGGTCAACAGCTTGCAGCACTGCCTGCAGGGCGTCACCAGCTCCTCTGCTTCACAAAAGGAGACTGCAGCGGCAGAACCACACGCAATTTCCAAACCACTTCACCTGGAAGCTGGTTATTTTTGGGCTTCGGGTCACTGGCAGGGTACTGCTGAATTCAACAGTATGTTTTGTTTCCCAGGAAACGTATGGATTTCGTTACTCTCACGTGTCAGAGTGATCATATCACTGCGTTTAAATGTGATTTAGATCCATTATCTCCTTATTAACTCGCCAAAACGTCAACAAAAAGGGCCTTGCAAACATATCCACCGACCTTTTAACCTTTTCGCACGTTGTCACGACAACTCGAAACTTCGGCGAGGGACTCTGAGCGATGGATGAACACAAGGGATTTATCAACGGTGAAGCAGAAGGGTTTTGATGTTTTCTGTGAATCTGAAAAGTGTGGCCTGGATTCAGATTCGTACCCCACTCAATAACAATGCACAGGCGCTATATAAAAAAGTATCTGAAGACGGTTTTCTGTCGCTTTTAATTGTTCATACAGAGAATATTTTACATGCCTTTGTGCAGGAATACACTGGATGTTTTCTAAGTGAGTAAGAATCTGAAATCCAGTTGGAATAAGGGAACAAAAGATGTTATCATGCAGTGCGGAGCTGTTTGAATTACTTTCCATGTATTTTGTCCGTCCAGGTGCCAGTTCTCTCACTCGAAGACGCATCTTCATTGAGGCAAACGTCATTTGGGATCAATACTTAAATCCTCTGTACATAGATAACTTCCTGCATTCATCCCACCCGAGGCCAGTTCTTCTTCTGCAAGCTTCTCTTCATTATTTATCAAAGAAAAAGGATCAGCCTTTGATCCTGGCTGCTGCTTGTTTCGGACCAAAGCCAACTCAGTCTTTCACATCTAGATATTCTCATGTAACGTTTGGACGACGTACGTAAACTACAGAACACAGAAGACGTTTATTTAAACTTTTTTATATATTTTTTTTTTATCAGTTGTTAACACAAAGACAATGAATAATGTACAATCGGTAAGGCATGTGTGTATTTTTTTAAAAGTTTTATTTAATTAAATAATGAGTTCAGTGAATAAAAATATATGTAAACAACAGTGATTCTCTATGGCCTTTATCTGAGACATTAAGACTATTGAGACAACCCTTGAGCTTTTTCACATGTTACACCTCATGTAACAACACCAAACTTTAACGTATGCTTGTGATTTCAAGTGACAGGCTAGTAGAAGGTGGGCATAATTGAAAATAGATGAAAGGATCCATAGTTTTAGAATTCTTACCAGTTTGGCACATGAAGGAGGACTGCAGTTTTTGCTCATTTTACTATTGAAGACAAGCTCAAATGTAACCAGATCAGATTAATAACCTCAATGTCTTGCCACGTATTCTAAATTGGATTTAGGTTTTGACTTTGACTGTCTCTGTGTTCAAAGCTTTGGAATATTGTTTTGTCCTGGCTGACTTGTTGCTTTGCCTTGATGTGTTTTGCTCATTCGTGTTGTCTAGCAAAACTGTTGAGACCTTCACAGCAGCTGTAGCACGACCAAGGGGAGCAGATAGTTTAGTGAAGCACTTGGTTGCTTCACTAAAGTATTTAAAAAGCTTTCTCAATCACTAGCACAAACGGGAAATGATGCAGAAGTGGTTAGGTTTAACAGCAAGGATGGGACTCAATAAGCAGCACAACAGAGTGAACTTGGTATAATTTTTTTTTTCAAAGTCAAGCCATTGTTTGATTTTCTGTTTTCAAATCAGTTTAAACTTAAAGAGATTTTGAATATAAAAGACTTTTTCTTTCCAGAAGTCGTTCAGATTTTCTCTCCCTCAGTATGGATTAATAATTTGACAATAAGTCTGAAACCTTATCCTCAGCAAAGATATGCATAAAGGTTCAGATAAGAGCAGAATGCGTGCACGTGTTTCCTCCTTGCTTTTATGGGCAAAGTAAAACAGAGTTTTGTTTACTCGTCGGGACACGCTGCTGCAGCACAGAAGACTAGTAGCTCTGCTTGGGTTAGCGCCAGGCCAAGTATTTATGTAATACACCAGACGCTCTCATGTCATTGTGCCGTCTACGTTGCCTGCTCTGTATACAGTTCAAATCCCAATGGCAAGACAAACGCGTAGTCCTTAACTTGCCACACATTTGGCTCTGGTCACGTTTTTCAGCTGCTGGCGGCTCCAGCCAATCAGAGACCCGGAACGCGGTCACATGGGAAGGGGTGGCGGCCGAAACAATGTGACGTGCCGGATGCTCCTGACGTGGTCACGCCCTCAAGCACCAAATATGGAACCACAGCTGAACTAAACATATATAATTTCATCCCGTTTTGGGTTTAAATAACAAAAAAGGTGAATTAAAGAAGTGGAAACAATTTACTATTATTAACACATTCTTCGTGTTGAAGCAAACAGGACAGTTAGAGAGCGTTCTGTCGCCACGGTGCTCCGCATGTGAGCTAACGGTCGGGGGAGGAGCTCTGGGTCCCGTGTACGGCACCGTGGAACAGCCCCGTCCAGACAGTGGAGCTGGGCGGCTGCAGTTAACAGCCGTACTGAGGAAGGGGAAAAAAAGGGTCAGCCGTAACTTCAACCCGAATAAAGGTGTTTTTCACACCGCCTCTTTGGAAGAACATCTCGACTAAAAGTACGTGTGTTGTTTTGTTTTCACCGTCGTGTCCGTGTCGTGTTTGTCAACGTTTTAGACGACTCGCACTTCGTGGGAGTCGTCCCTCATTAGCATGTCTTAGCCTCGACGCTGTTAGCTCCGTACAGTCCGGCGAAAAGAAAAATGCTGTCGACTTTTAACGCCTTATTAAATGCTAATTTGGTTGTCTTGTTAAGTCACAAACATGGAGTTTCACACCGCTTGGTAATTTACGTTTGTGAAGTTTATTTTTCTGCCCACGTTTTAAACTGCAGTCAGGCCTAGTGGAGAATAAGGACGAGCGTCAAACTTGTATCCAGCTGCATACGTCAATGTCGGATTATCCAGAAAATGTTTATGAATTAAATAAGGGTTAAATTCTTCCTACATTAATTCCTTTTGAACTTTTTCATTTTGTGTCACGTTGCAACGCCACATTTCAACACAAAGTCTTTAAAGAAAAAGTGGGTACATCATGTTAAAAAATATTTAGAAAAAAACACCTCTTCACTCTGATACCTCTAAATAAAAAAACCCAGAGACCGAGAAGCAGCTAGGAGCCTTGTGGCAGCTTTGGAGGAGCTGCAGAGATCCTCAGCTCAGATAGAAACAATCTGAGACAACAACCACGTTTTGTGCACTCCACAAACCTGAAACCTTCTGGCATTCTTCCAACCTGAAAAGTGGTTGGAAAAATGACACATTCCCACTCTGGACCGTGATGATGGCAACATCATGCAGTAGTGATGTAGAAAACCTGTTATATCTCGCAGAATAGTTGAGGCAGGGCCAAGTTACACTATCCTAGCTGGAAGTTAAACGTCCAGCTAGAAATGGGTTCAATCAAACCCTGTTCATGCTTGAGAATCACTCAGGTTAAGTCTAGTCCTGGATCTAGACAAGACTTGAAAAGTGCTACTCAGATCCGTCAGACCTGACCTTGCTTCAGCTGGTTTGCTAAGACAAGGGGTAAAAATGTGAGATAAAGGTAGAGACACGGTGCTAAAGTATGTCTCTTAGCAGTATGTCTCTGCTAGCAGTATGTCTCTGCAAAAGAGATGTACTCTTTTGCAGAGACATTCTAAAGAATATGTTTTTAGTATGTACAGTAGGTAGCTGCATCTACTGTAATAGTAGATGGGTGCATTTTTTTGCAAAAACATTGCTTCTTATTTATGCTTTAAGTTGCTGGCATAATGACAAGTGTGTAAAAAGTTAGAGGACTTAGAGTTAGGAGTTAGAGCACCAGTTGCAATAACCAATAAGTCAATTAATTGCATGATATATTAAGTGAGGTCAATCATTTTTATTCTGATGATAGACTTTTCTGTCTCATTTATGGTGTTAGTTGTTAGTGTGTGGTTTTTATTTCCATTTTATCTATTGTTTGGTCATTCTGTGATTTATTTTTTTGCTGTTTAAATAATCTTCCAGTTCCAATTCAATATGTCTCTTGAAAATGATCTCAAAATAACAATATTATTGTTTATTGCAATAATTTCTTGGATGGTTTATCAGCCAGCAAAATTATTTATTTACTGCGACAGATGGAGCATCGCTACCTTAGCAGAAAGTATTTGTAGTATTTTTAGTTTGTTGCTTAGGTGTAACCACCAATATTTATATGCGACTTTTAAATGTTGCCGCTTGTGTTTTTAGCTATTTGCCAAAGTGTCTTAAGCCTCCTGTTTGAAAAGAGGGTCTACTTAGTGTTGTTTTGTCCGCAGCTTTAGCATTTGATATGCTGAACTAGTTTTGTGGGAGCTTGTGGACGAGAGGACAGCAAAGAAGGACAAGGATGATGAGCACCAAGAGGAAGGCCGACAGTCTCCGACCTTGCATCATGAAGTGCGGAGGCTCCCAGGTGGACTCCGAAAGAGACTCTGGATTCTCAGGTTCTCTCCCCGACCCGTAGGGTGTGTTGAGGAAAACTCCAGACGTCCCGGTGGAACCACAGCTAACCTTTCTGTCTGGCCTACAGACGCCAGCTCAGAACACCTGAGCACCATGGACACCACAGACTCTGAGGATTCTCCTCAACCCAGAGGGCAGCAGGGGGCGAGAGGTGCTGCTTCAGGCCCAAAGCCCTCCCAGCTGGCCGTGGTTGGAGGCTCCTACTCCGGACTCTCACCTATGATCATAATGAACAACGTTGTGCTCAAGCAGGTAACAGGATGAAACCTCTGCTCTGAAATCTGCGACTTCTGTAGGGCTGAAGAAAACGATTATTTTACTAATAAACTGATTATTGTTCTTTTAATTAATCAGATAGAAAAATGGCACATTCTGCTGGTTTTTAAAAAAAACAGACTAATTTAATCCATTATTGGAATTACATAAAAAATACCAATAAACACATAATTGTATATTATTGTCTAAAATGCAATAACACAGCATTCTTTTAATCATGTGTTTTAATCACTTTTTAATCATTCTTTTAATCACTTGATTATGTGCAGCTAAAAAAATATCAACATATAAAAATCTCTGCTTGACATCATTACAGTGTAGGGATGATCTGTTGAGTATGTATTGGATTAGCTGAATAGCAAAAGGAGAATTTTAACCAGATAAAGCTAAAACAATGCTGTTAGAAGCTAGCAATATACTGTTAAACATTTCTGAGATGGATTTTGATGTAGTAGAAAAAACAGACATGTCGACGTCACGCATGGAAAATGTGTTTATAATGAAATGAATGTGATCAAAATGTTTGAGCTGTTGAGAGGACCAAAAACCACCTGGAGTCAGAAACTTGTTGAGTTTCATGTTGTGTTTTACACTAGTTTTATTGAAATGTCCTAAACAAGTTCAGTAAATACAAACATCATCGGGTTTAATTTAGCATTTAAAGATTTGGAAAAGAAATGAAGAGTAGAAGCGGTTCTATGTGTAAACCTGTTGCCCTCCTTCCTCTGCAGCCTGTGGAGAACCCACCCTCTCTGAAGCCGTGGGGCTTCAGCCCCGCTGTGGAAGTGGTGCAGCCCGTGGTGCCGCAGCCGCAGGTGGTCTTTCTGCAGCCGGTGGTCTCCCGCCAAGCCTCGCCATCCTCCAAGGAGGCCGCCTCCAAGCACAGACGCTCTAAAAAGTATCTTCCAATCTTAAAATCCTACCCTAAGATCGCCCCTCATCCTGGGGACAGCTCTGCTTCCTCAGGAAGAGGAACTGCTTCTTCTTCTTTCTCCTCCTCCTCTTCATCGGGGTCAGAGAAATGCAGCTCGTTGACCTCCAACCTTTGGGAACAATGTCCTAGAGAGAAGGTGCAGAGATCTGTGTGTAGCAGCACCAGCAACTCCGGAGCTGCTTCCCCCAGTCTTCCCGGTACTCCCAGTACTCCCAGTACCATGTCCCCGCTGCTCCAGAGCAGACTCTCCCTCCCCGCAGCAGAAACCAGCAGCGGCGCCACGGACGCCACAGAGAGGCCTTCGTCGGCGGCCGACGCCGCGCCCTTCGGTCACTCCAAGAACCAGGCGCTCACGCTGGACAGCATCTCCTCTCTGGAGTGCAACGCGAGCGACGGCAACCCGGACACCAAGAGGAAGCGCTTCTGCAACACATACAACATCCTGAGCAAGTCGGGCCTGCTGGACATCACACTCCGCACCAAGGAGCTGCTCCGGCAGAACCAAAGCACACAGAACGAGCTGGACCGGCTGAAGAAGCACACGGACCTGTTCCTCCAGGCGCTGCAGAGTGGAGACACCAGCGTCTGCATGAAGCTGCTCACCAGTCTCCAGGAGGAGGACAGGGACAGACCTGCTCAGCTGTGAGCCGGTAGACTCAGAGGAGGACCAGGAAGTGCGGGGGAGATGAGGCGGTGAGGTGCGGGCGAGGCAGATGGGCCGAAAGTAATGCGCTCTACATTAGCAACCCCTCCCCCAGACGCGCAGACAGACGACACACTGTGGCCTACATTTCAGCAGTCATTTGCCTTCGGGTCGCTTCCTGATGCACCAAACTAACCTAAAAATCATCAAAGCACTGGTCCGCTTGCACTCTACTTATACAATGTTCCGTAACACTGTAGCTGGATCCCGCAAATTTCCTTCACTAATGCGTCTGAGGGACAGAGTCAGTCCAAAGTCTTCTTGCAATGCACAAAAAGAATTTCTAATATATTTAGTTAATTAAAGCATCAACAGACATTAATTACTACAGACTCCAACTTTCTAGAACCTTTTTATCTAACCAGGCTGTAAAAGGATTCATTCTGACTGCGTGCTAATAAACTGGGTTGTGTTTATTAGGGATTCACCGATCCACTTTTTTCACTGCAGATACAGATATGATACTGATACCGATCTGATACAGAAAAACAGTTGAATTGACTTAAAACATTTCTTCTTTTTAAACACAGACATAAATGTACTGAATTACAAATGTATTAGATAACTAGCACACATAAATATACCAATAGCTCCATAATCTTAGTCAAACATGTAAAAACCAGTTTTAATTTGTTCACTTAGTGCAATTAGGAGCATAACAGATTATGTAAAATCAATAATAAAGAAACTTATACAATAGGTTGACTATCTTGGTCAGACAGGTAAAAATAAATTGTAACAAACCTTTTTTTTCTCTAATGGTTCAGAAAGTACAATTAGGATTGCTAAATATAGACTAAAATAAATATAGCATGATGTTGTTCAAAGCACTAAGCATAGAATTAGACTGAATAGATCTACCCTTGTGAATTAGACACATTTTCACAGATTTCTTTTCCATATTGGATCAATACAAATATGAATATCGGATCGGTTCATCTCTAGTGTGCATAGATTATGTCCCCTACTGCTAAGTTGTGCCTCCTCCTGCAGAGATGGTCGCAAATGCAATGTTTTTTTATTTATTTATTTATTTAAGCTTAACATTTTTGAAAGACTAACAAACCTTTACATCTGTAATCACTTTAATTTGAATGCCAGAATATAAATGCTGGAAGAAATTCCAACTTTTATGAGTTTAAATTTCTGTTTAAAAAGGCTTTGAGAAGAGCTTTACTTGGTCTTTGTCTCCATGGAGACGCTTAAGTGTTTCCACTTTATACATTGGATTTTATCAATGTATTTCAATTAGCATTCTGTGAAACACCTCAATGTCGTGCCCGAGTTGTTTTGAGTCAAATGTTTCCAATCAAAACGACAGAAGTTGACTGAAAATATGAACTTAAAGGAGCAAAAACAGATATTCAGCTAGTATGAAACGATTAGCGAAATCTGCAGTGAAAATAGAGGGAGGGGAAAAACTAACGCAGAAACACTAATTTAGAGACCAACAAGTTTATTCTGTGTGGGGGAAAAAAAGAATTTCCTCCTAATGTGCACCTAATATTCTGATAACAGGCCATCTTGTTACATTATCCCTCGTTCATTTGACTTTCTGAACCTGATTCCACAGGTGTGTTTGACTAACTCCAGGTAAAAAAGTTTGGACGTGTTGAAAATATTAAGAGCATTTTGCCTGTTTGTAGCATAAAACAGCCAAACGTGTATGAAGTGTACTTATCCTCTGCTCGTCAGGAGGTTCTGTTGTAGCTGTTTAGTGTTTTTGTGTTGTGATCTCATCAGGTTGGCAGATATTCGTGCTCAAATTGACTGGAGGTAAAAAAAGCGTCTAATAACAGATTCTTCTATGATGACGGTTCATTGTGTTTATTGGTCACTTCTGAATGGGCCTGTACTCTTTTCGTCAGCTTTATTGTTTTTAAATATTCAGAACAGTGAAATGTAAGGTGACTGAGTCGTCTGTTTTTGTGTTGTCTTTTCTTCTGTATTTTTTTTTTGTATATATATTTTTTAAAGTGTGTATTTAAATGTATTTCTGTTCAAAATGACAGAAGTATTAAGGCAGCTGCTGATGAAAGCCAGTAGTTTTCAACCTCTTCAATCCAGATTTTTTGTTCTTTTTTACTCTAAATTTAAATTTGTTGTTAATAGATCATGGCCTTAAAACTTTAATTATGTGTAAGTTGAAGAAGAAATTTGCACTAAAATCTAAGAAAAGCTTTGGAGCAATTTGTGGCAGAATTAAATGGCAGCTGTGGCGCTGTAGCTTATGTAAGATGAACATCATTTTTTACTTTTTTATTTTTACACTAGGTGCATTACTAGACATTACAACTGCACAGCCTGAACATTGTGGTGATTTGTATTTTATTTATCTAATTGTAGTCAACTCGTAGCCACGGTTTGATATTTGTTGCTTATACTGAGATAAAGTGGTCCATATTTAACATCACCAGTAAAATATGAGTTTTATAATATTGCCATCTAAAATGCTGTAAATAGGAAAATGTTGTTTAAAAGGTATGCGATGGAGAATGTGTGAAAATATTTCTTCAAAGCTCGAAAGTCATTTTTGTTTGTAAATTAGACATTTTATTCCATTTTAATGACTGTTTTTTGCTTTAATAGACACGTCAACAACTTTGTTCTCCACACTGTCATTTAATATATGAGGCACAGTTCACACTATGAAATATGATTCTATTAAATATAAAGCGGATGCTGCTTCACAAAATCGATTCAGCGTGAGCAAAGAGGAGCTTTGTGTTAAAGATATTGGAGGTCATCATCACTCCTCCCATTGTTTTTCACTGCAGTGCACCATTTCCACTATCAGCAGACCAGCTTTATGCTGCGCTGTCTTTAACATTTTACAGTCTGTCCAAATATTACATCTGTTGATCTGAATTGATCTCTATGTGTTGATAGATATCCGAAAAACCTCATGAGTCAAAAGGTTTTCACCTTCTGACACAAAGACTCACCAATACAAACGTTTTTGTTTTTGTTGCTGGTACTATTTACTTGTCTGTTTACTGCCCGACCTTTGGCTTTGCTGCTCTAAAAGGCCACAGCTTAGATTGTTTTCCCCCCTCTAAACCAAATCAAATTTCTCATTTGTCATTTATTCTCTTTAAAGCCTTGACATATCCAAGGTAGAGAAGTAAAGCTTTTTCTTTTGTGAAGACAAACCGGTTTCACAATTTCAGCTTCGCTTAAATGGTTAATTTGTAGAATGTTTCTGAGACGGGAGATTAATAATCTATGATTTAATTTACTTTATTTAGTTTGATGGGCTTTAGCTGACTCAAAATCTTCCAGTTGGGATACAGAATATGTGCTCTTGCAATTTAATGAATAACACAGTCATATTTGTTAACGAGAATTTGCAATGTCAGCTTCCAAAATGTTGATTGAAACAAAGTAGTTTTTATGTACAATGGGATACTTTTGAAGTATGTTTGAAAGTTGGCAGCTTTAAATTCTTTTGTCTGGGTATTTTTAAAATGTTAAGAATTGGGATTGTTCATTAAAAATGCACGAATGGCGATGTAGATATTGCGAGTAAACATTTTTTTAAAGGTGTAATAAAATGAGTTAATTTAATCGAGTCATTCTGACTTGCAAGCAATAAGTTCTTGTTTTCTAACATTTGTGGTTGGTGAACATAGAAAACTGACTAAATCATAACTTTGTATGGGTTTTAATGTGAACTGACTGAGTTATGGTTTGGGTTAATATTCTGTTTTGTATGTTTACATTTAGGATGTAATTGCTTGTGTAATAAATATTATTTAAAATACATATATATAGCTATATGAGAACGGTTTGTTATTTGCTCCATTTTTTTTCCAGATTTTTCTAAATATTAAAAAAGCAAGGTGCAACCAGTTGCTAAATTGCAAACTACAAATATCTAAATACATATTTCTTCTGCACCCATACGTAAATTTACACATTTGACCGCTGGATGGCGATAGTGAGATGCAAGAGTTTTGCGCGTATGAGCTTGAACATTGTACCTCTGGAGCCTCCGTAGATCAAAGCTGCCTTCTGTTTTGAGTAAATTCTAAAGCTGTTTGGTTGTGTCGCAGTTGCAGCACAGTCGCTATGAGGAGCGGCTAGCTTTGTGGCGTTGAAGAGTTAAAATAGTTAAGCAGACACACAGTCAATCTGTGGCAATGTTTCACAGGGAAAGGTAACTGTATTTTGGAGACTTAGCCCCGGGTAGCTAGCTTTCTCCTGCTAGCCAAGCTAACAAGGTAATCTGTCAGTTTTATCCAGCACGGTTTTTAATAAACACCGCCGTGGCATCCTCTCGCCATCGGTCTTGCTGTTGTTTATTTAAAAGCTCTGAGTGTATGAAGCTGTTTGTTGTTGCTGGTCGTGGGATGAGTTTGACTCAGAGATGACCTACAGCTGCTGACCCACAGGAAGTCTCACCCTTTCACGGTAAGAATCAAGCTCCGCTCTGTTCCTGTCTGGGCTGACCTCATGTTTACAGTCACTGTGTCGACTGATTGGTTCTTGTTGTATTTGTATTAAACAGCTGAGAGCTTCACACAGGCTGACTCATGCTTTCTGATGAGCTGGACTCTAAACCAGAGGTGGGTAGAAGCTAGCTCTGTCATTTACACAGCCAAACTTAAAGAGTGACATTATTGTAATATCATCACGATGGTGATGCTTGCTTTTGTCTTGTCAGCTGCTGGTGCAGTTTGTCCAGAATGCCTCCATCCCATTGGTGCAGAGTCTGGAGGACTCTGAGTCCAAACACTCCTGCCTACCTCTGCTGGCCCCAGCTGAGAGCTCCTTGTGCTCTCCTCTGGAGCTCACAGGTCTGATCACAGTGCTGCCTCATTGTCGGACATCTTGTTTACACTTAAAGAGGAGTTAGAATGCTGCAAAGTTCACTGCTGTTGTCAATGAATTACTCTATTTATGCTTCCCCAAATCTGGAAACATAGATTTTAACCAGGTGGTGTTGATTTTTGTGTTTTCCCATTAATACTTACTCTAAAATAGATCACAATGCACAAAAAAATGAACAAATAGAAGCACGCATATACTTATGTCAAACATATTCTATGTACTGAAAAAAAACAGCTGAAATAGACCAAAAAAAATTTTTTTTAGCAAATACACAGATACTAACACTACTAACCCTAATACTAAATTAATAGTATTAGTATTAATAGTTAAAAAACTAATACTAACCCTAACCCATAAAGCTTTAGCTGCCCTATGTCTGTTTCTATTTTTATTTACTTTAATTTTTAACTGTTCAGATGATCTTTTTTAATAATTATAATAATGTTCAATGAAGGTAGAGCATATATGTGTAATTGCTTGTGTAATAAATATTATTTAAAATACATATATATGACTAAGAGCATATAAGTTAATTTCATAATTCTGATAACAGTTCTGAAATCTTCACACTCAACAATATTATTTATGAAATAATAATAATAACTTATTTATCCTTTAAAATGCCTTGTTTGTTTTTGTTGTGTTAGTGATTGGTAGTTGTTGTTTTGTTTTTATCCTCTTGATAACCAAATCAGGCACAAACATAATAAGCACTAAAATGTCACACTTTACACTTGAAATAGATTTTTGTATCCGTTTAAAATAAATGCAAAAATAATTCAACAAATTTTCTGAATAGTAACTGAACATTTTTATCCGCTATTTCAACTGTGTGTTCAGTTTACACCGGTACAATCATATAACCAGAGTTAAATCACAAATTTCCACTAGAAAACACTTTAACTTAAATGTAGTTCTTAAATCTGACACTTTTATAATGGGGAGGAGGCGAATCCAGCTACTTTGACCCAGTTTAGTGAGGTAAATTGATCCAGTAAATCTCTAGCATCATAACAAGCTCATTTCCTCCCACTTTTCTGTTCAACCATAACAGACTGGTTGAACGTGACTTTGTTTTTTATGGAACTTCACAACTTCAAATCGTTATTAACTTTTAGAAAAGTAATTGTTTCTGTCGGCGCTTTAAAAACCACCAGCTCGCTTTAGAGAATTATCCTAGACTGCAACAAACGAAGCGGGTGCAGTGAGGC
This sequence comes from Poeciliopsis retropinna, assembly GCA_010277075.1. Taxonomy (NCBI): domain Eukaryota; kingdom Metazoa; phylum Chordata; class Actinopteri; order Cyprinodontiformes; family Poeciliidae; genus Poeciliopsis; species Poeciliopsis retropinna. Next base: position 15,595,133 of record VMRM01000010.1, read on the forward strand.
CGTTCTGCAGTAGTGACGTGGGTGTTGCTGTGCAAGAGCAAAAAGGTAAATCTGCTCAAACGTGCAGCTTTGTTGTTTCTGTTTTAGTGAATCGGAGAAAAAAAGGTTTGTTTTTCTCTAGTAGGAAGCTGCAGTCATGGTTGGTCCGCTTGTGGATCTCCTCGTTTCACCACGTCCCTGCAGCAGTGCTGCATTGCTTACGCCCAATTATTCACATCGGCTTCTTCTGACTCTGCTTGGTCTAATGAGCTGTTAGAGAGAGAAGCGCAGAATCAGGCTGGCTGTATTCAGAGATTCCTAACTATGGTGTAAATCCCTGAACGCCACGTTAATAGTTTGCATTCTCTAACCTTTCTAACATTAAAGCAGTAGTATTATTAAAACATGACATTCTTATGGTATTACAACCTGGAATAATCAAACATTTATGATTAACATGGTTAAAAATACAATGGTTATAAGTTAAGAGAGGTAAAATCTTCTTGGCTCTGATAGTTTTATACATCTGTCTTTTTTATGAAGCTGGCTCTTAAATGTGTTAACAGCCTTGTCCCAGAGGCAGTCGTATTATTTTAAAGCCACCCAAAGTAAAGCTACTAACAGAGACCGTAATTAAATAAGACGGGCAACATCTTCTAGAGAACTCCATATCTGGAACAGTTTGTCACCAGGAAGTGTTGACTAATTTATTTTAATTTTTTTTTACATCCCGGATGAAAAAAAAAAAAAGCTTGGGAAAAAAGCAAATCTGTGCGCTCTGAAGTCTAGCTCAAAACGATCAGACACGTCGTAGATTTAATCTTTTAGTTTTGTCAGCATGTTTCTTCTGACGGGAAGTAAAATCAGCTAGGGCTGCGTGATAAATCATCGTTAACTTTGGTATCGGCTGATGGCAAAGACTTGGAGCTAATCCCAGCATTTGATGATTTCTCTACAGTGTCCACTGGCATTTTGAGCAGCGGTATCTTACGTTGCTATGCAACAAAAGGCAGCTTAGCAAGAATAAGAAGAGTTTAATTGCAAAGGTTTCACTCGTCACTTCCTTAATTTTGGATGATCTGTGATTGGCCGATTCTTGCGTATGAAACTGATCTCGCCCACCGACGTTGTCTACTTCTGCAAAGGTCTGAAAGTCAGACACTCTCCCGTTTTGCTCTGCTGTGAGAGATAGCAGCTAACAGTGCTCACCCCACTTCTGCCAACATTGCAAATGAGCAAACTGCCACTTTATTTAGCAACTTTTCAGACGAAAAAATAAATAAAAATGGCAGCATCCAAAATCAGAATCGACAGATCAGGGTTTTCAAAGATCAGTGATCGGCCTGAAAACTGAAATCTGTTCTTCAGAACCTTTGTGCGTGATTTTCTTATGCCATTATATTTACTTTTGTACACAGTATTATCCCTTTGTAAAGTTCGTCCCTTTGTGTTGTAACACAAGTACAACAAGCTGACATTAGCTGGTTATTTAGTTGGGCCTGCAGGCTTTGTTTGAAACATTCGCTTGACGCTGTTTTTAATTGAACGTTTAAAGAGCGATGGCGGCGCTCGTTTTGTTTCCACTCAGTGTCGGTCTCCACTCTTTGAAACTGAGAATATTTCATTCAAGCACTGGAAGCTAAGTGGTATATAATAATTTTTTATTTTTTCTTTTTCATAAATTCATTGCTTCAGTTTCCATAGCGCAGAGTAAGGTTTGGCTCGTCTTAGGTCAACTCAAAGATGAGATGGTTTTTGAACACATTCGCTGTCATTTATTTTTAAAAAGAAAAAAATAAAAGCAAAAAAAAAAAAAAAAGATTATAATTTAATCAGATTTTATTTTCAATCCACATCGATTTTATTTGTTGTTAAACCGTTTCCCAGAAGGAGGTCTGAGCCACGAGCCGGACAGTTCTTCCTCGCTGCCGGAGTTCGGCGGTGTGCCGCAGCAAAGCTCGTTGGTGGTCCAGTCCCACGCTCAGCCTCCGGCGCCGCAGAGCCCCCCGGCTATGCTGCACGACCTGCAGCAGCCCGACAGCACCTCCTACGTCCTGCTGAACCTCGCCAAAGGTAGAAACGCCCAGAGCATCGCTCACTGTACCACTGTTAATTAGCTATTTACTCGTAACTTTTCCTGGTCGACTCCCAGCTGCATCTCTGGACTGTAGCGAAGAAATAAAGCGAGAGAGTTCAGTTCTGAGACGGACTGTGAATTTATCATCTGAGGCTCAAACAGGTAATTAAAAATGAACAAGAGAATACATAATGAAAGGAATCATTGGCTGTGGTCCACATCCGGCATAAATAAGTTTCACTGAAGAGGCTCCAATCTGAGCTTGTTTCTGTTCTTCGTGTTCTCAGCGTAGCAAAGAAACGAGGTGACACATTTTACACTTAAAAAAAAAAGAATACATTTGGCGAGAAAGAAAGAAGATCTCTGGCAAGCGTGTCCTTTAAGTTCATTAGCTCGTCACGGGAAAGTTTCTTCACTTGTGTGTGTTCTGATTTAAATGTAGAGCTCTGACCCAGAAGGATACTAAACTCTGATTTGAGTTTTTTTTGTTTCTCTTTTTTAATTCTCCTCTCACCTCAGGCATCACGGCCTCCTCTGAGTCGTTGATCTTTGCCGCCGACGGCGCCGTGGACGACGAAGATGACGGCGTGCCGTCGGACTACGGGATGGACGGCAGCGCCCCGTGGTACCTGAGGGTTCAGGAGCTGGCGCACGACAGTTGATTGCGGCGACGCGGGCGCAGCTCGCACGAGACGCCAAGGCCAGCCAGGACGCCAGAGCGGCGAGCGTCAGCAACGGTGAGGCGGCGGAACCGTCACCAAAGTGATTTTCGGTCCTGTCTGCGATTTATAAGGGACGTTCAGTCTGGAATGGAAACAAAAACAAGAAGCTGGCCCGCTTTGCTGCCAGCTTCTAAGACCAAGCAGAAAACGAGGTCAGGGAGATGAAGCTGTTGCGTAATAAGCAATGACTAAAACTGAGCTCAACACTTGCCATCACAAAGGCTCCAAATCAGACCGAATTAGTCACTCTCTCTTGATGGTTTTGTCAGTTTGACAGCAAGTATCCCGCGGACTTGTAAATACCACAGCGTTTCCAGGCGTTGATCGTCAGCGGCTGCGTATACGGTCGGGCTCCGCTGCTCATCCATCTAATCAACTCCGACCACGCAGTCGTCAGGGTGCATTCACGGCTTTTAACTCTTGGCTTGGAGAAAAAGGTTTTTTACAAGGAAGTCATGAAAACGAAGCGGGATAAAACGGATGTTTAAACTCTGTCAGGGTCTGAACCTTAAAAAAACATGGAGACGATCATGAGGAGTTTGACTTTTATATTAGTTTTTGAACCATATTTACATATTTAACCTTATTTAAATCTCTCAACTTTTATATACCTCAAGTAGATGCTGGCTGAAGCTGGTGAGACAATGTTATCATCCGCAGTGAAAAGACATGAACTGAAAGGCCAATCCGTGAGGAAGAAACTATAAAAAGGCAGATTGCAGTTTGCAAATTCTCACACGGACAAAGATGTTCATTTCTTGAGACTTGTCCTGTGGTCAGATGAAACTAAAGTGAAACTGTTTGGTTGTAAAGATCTTTGTTACATTTTGAGGAAAACCAGGGATGCTTTTACCATCCTGACTCTGAAGCATGTACGTTAACGCTTCAGTTTTTGTTAAATATCTTATGTTTTCATACGGCACTACACTATCTGATGATTTTCCTTTCTCTTTCCCATATTGCTTGAACCCTGTGGCCTGCTTAATAATGTGGAACATCCTTCTTAAATAGATTTCCTTTAATTGAGCTCACCAGACAAACTAATCAACCCAGCTCTCTGAAATTAATCATAGTGATTCAAAGAGCCCTGACACACAATACCAGCTATAAATTTAATAGCACAACAAAAACATTTATCTTTATGACACTTAAATCCAATCTGCATAATAATTTGGAACACGGTGTAATTATAAACCATAAAAAGTTACAAAAAAAATCTCTAAAAAAATGTCCTTGCCATATTTCCTAGCATTTAGCAAACCTAATTCATTTCAGTAATTCTAACTGAGCAAAAACAAGAAAAATTTGTCAGATTTTAAACTTTAGAAAGTGAGAAAAACAATGTGTGCATCTTTTAATTCGTAATTATGATTAGCGCCCAGTTTTCTGACTCTTTACTGTTACACAGTGTTCCCTTCACTGTCTCAGTTGCTAAAAATACACATTAAGTGGGAACGTTCTGGACATTTCCTCTGTCCACCATCTAAAAATATTTGTAACACAGAGCATGAATGCATGGCACGAGACAAATAATGTCCTACGAGAAAGAAGCTTTGGTTGTGATGACGTGCACACAGATGTTGCAATGACTTCCTGACTGAAATGGACTACAGTCCATGTAAGTCATTCGCCAATAAAACAAACAAAAGTCCTGAAAGACTTTTAGGAAAATATTCAGTAAAAAAAAAAAAAAAAAAAAAGAATCTTTTGGATTCGTTTCAGAAAAAGAACAGTCACACTTTCACGTTCAAATCTGAAAAACAAGGAAATGAAATCTGTGAGGGGTTAAAAAAAAAAGAAAGTCTCATCGGGCGGTTTATGTTGCACCTGATAAACGTTTTAGCATCTGGTCACAAAAAGACAGACATTAGTAAAAAAAAAAAATTATAATTTGCAAATAATAATAATAATAAAATAATAAATGTCAGGAATGAGCTGTCCGCCTATAACTCCTGCTAAATGGGCATCTATTCCAGAAGTTATGAAGCCCATAAAATTGTCGAAATACACGCCAGCGTTCCAGCTCGGTGCCACTGCTGTTATCAGACTGTTTACACAGTCTCTTTCTCCCGTCTGAATCCAAGCTCAAGCGTTTTTCTGCGCATTATCTATTATTTATGGCCGTATCAGTCTGTGCATTCATCTCCTCTTGCTGTGAAGCCTCTGCTTTGATTTGAAACAGACCTTCAAGTCTTGCAGCACGCAGCGCCGTTGCAACCTATTGACTCACACCACAAGTCAGCACTTCATCACAGGCCGTCCTCGGCTGCCTCCACAGGCCGCCGCTGAGAGAGTTTACCCGTGACATTTGGGGGCATTATGACTCCCAGCTACATGTCTGATCTTTGAACACCTCCTGAGTCAGTCTGTGGCGGAAACGTAACGTATTAGGAAGTTTTCGTCACCTCTCTCCTGCAGGTTTTTTTTTTTTTTTAATTATTATTATTTTTTTTTTATTCCTCTCTCCCACATTTTCAACCTTGGATCTTAAATGTTGTTTCTGATCATTTGCACATGAAACATAGAGCAGAGCGATGCCTGTATTTGTCATACTTTATATTTATAATGGAAATAAATAGAATCATTAATCCTCGACTTTGAAGCTAAACAACAACTTCCAGATAAAAAATGAGCAGGAAATTATTTTTTGAACCTTTTATGGGTTTCTTTTTTTTTTAAACTCAATTTATGTAGTGGCAGCTCACAAAATTTTATGGCATTCACAGGTAAGTTGAATTGAGAGTATCGTGAAAAAAATAAACAATTTTTGTCACTCATGTCAAAGATAGATGAGTGGCATGTTATCGTGTCATTTTCATGATTGTGGATGATAATGAAAACCCCAAATTCAGTGCCTCACATTGTGAAAATGTTAAAGAAAGTTGAGTGGAAGAACAAAAGCGTGATCCACATCTGAACATCAGGTTCAGATGTGGACCTGAAGGCAGCTATTAAAGCAACCAGTGCATTATTGCTGTAATTCATGGAAATGGAGCCCAGAAACATCACGTTTCAGTTTACAGTGTCCATTTTATTGAGTTTTACTAATCTTGTTTGCAGAAATGCTGCGTTATCCAAAAGCCATAATAATCTAAATTGCACAAAATAAAGGTCTGGAATATTTCACTCTGCGTAAGGAATCTATATATTAGCTCTGAAACTTGGGAGAAAATCTCAAACTTTTTCATGACATTCACATTTTTATATATATATTTTTTTCTTTCGCCGCACCATACCATATGGTGATGTGCAGCGTGGAACTAAAACTGCTGTATTCAAGCTGCTGTAATTGACGCCCTCCCACTAACTTGCATTACATTAGACAAGTTCCCATCAGCCCGTCACTGGCAGAAAAGTAAAAAAACAAAAAAACACGTGGGCTGTTAGAGCCGCTCGAAGCGGGGCGCCCGGTCCGGCTAAAAGCGAGTGATTGCATTCAGCTCTGAATTGTTTTCTTTTCCCCGCAGCTGTTCAGCGGGTCGCAGTCGGTGGCTGGTGATTTTATAGAGTCGGGGCTCCAGAAGCCGGCCACCTCGCTCTCTCTTGGCTTGATTACTGCGCCGCAACCGCTCGCTCACTCGCTCCCCCCCCTTTCCCTCCGGTTGCCTAGGTGACAACCACACGCACGGCTCGGTGGAAGACGGGGAAGACAAGCGGGAGCTGCCGCCTCGGTCCGGCCGGCCCCTCTCCAAGCAGGTCCTGCGCTGCTCGTTCGAGGGCTGCGGCAGGACGTTCACCTGGCCGGCTCACCTCAAGTATCACCTCAAAACGCACAGGTAACGTCAGAGGAGGAGGAGCTAACTACCGTTAGTAGCTACTAACGGTTAGCTAGAGTTAGCTACCGTTAGTAGCTAGCACATTGCTAACTACAGTGCAGTGTAGTTAGCTTTTCTTGAGCACGTCACGTGACTTGTTTAACACTTTTTTTGTGTTTTAAGTACAAGCGTTACCGCTAGTATTTAAATAGTTTTATTTTATTGAGACGTTTCTACAATTCTGAATAGGACAGGTTCAGAAGGATTGTTGGAGCGTCAGCTGCTAGCAAGACGCAGGAAAAGCGGGAAGCAAGTGTAACGCCGCCATTGTGAAGAGTCGAGACTGAGCCGGAGCGAAGTCGGGTTTATTTTTGTGGTTTAGTGCTTTGCATCATAAAGACATAATGTATTCACCGGTTACGAAGCAAGGAATAAGCATTACTTTTTGTCAAGCAAATGCACTTTAAATTGTTGATATTCCACTTCCTACTGCTGGAATTTTGTTCCGGAGGCTAATGACTCTACACATCCAACCAGAGCTTTAACGGAACATTTCAGGACAATGCATATTTGTGTATTGAAACGGATTAGTCAAATCCCTGACCTCTATCTCACTGAGAATCTTTACTTTGCAAAAGAGAATGACGAACTGTAGAAGTACAAAGATGTCCGACATTATGGCCGTCTTCGGAGTTTTTCCCTTTGCATTTCCTAGCAGAACTTCCGGTTATATTTCAAAATTAGAGCAACATAAATCACTGTTATATTAGATAACAGTCGTGATTTTCTTCTGAGATGTTTAACAGCAAGGAGGGTTAAATGTTGATGCCTTGACATCAAATAACAAAATCCATATTTGTAACTGAAGTAATGCAAAACTCGAATAAGTCGTTCAAAACAAATAATTTTTAAAAAAATGTTGCGTTAACTGGTCTTGATTGTGTCCTTAATTCCTCGTTTTCTTCAACTTTTTAAAGCAGTAGCTGCAGATGAGAGATTTGTGTCAATTTCTGTAAGATTTCTGCAGAAAGAATTAGCTAATCAGTGTTGACGCCTAAATGTTTGGTAAATATTTCTTTATGCTGCAAATTTGTCTGAGTTTACAGGCGTCAGTCACACTCTGGCTGGGCAGGAAGCGTTCTGTATTCTCTCTAAGTTGAATGTGTGTGTTCCTTGCGGTTCTGCTTATTGTCCAGGAACGACCGGATGTTCCAGTGCAGTGCCGAAGGCTGCGGGAAGAGTTTCTACGTGCTGCAGAGGTTGCAGGTTCACATGAGGACTCACAACGGCGAGAAGCCCTTCATCTGCAAGGAGAAGAACTGTGGCAAAAAGTTCACCACCGCTGGAAACTTAAAGAACCACAGGCGCATACACACAGGTGGGCAGGCGGGGAGATGGACGTCTTAATAAGTTCAAAGACGCTGCAGGCAATAACCGGCTGAGGTCATTTACTGGTGGAATGCTTCCTTGGCGCAATTAAGCTGCAGATTTGAAGAGTCAGCAGTGCTGATGCCTCCGTTTCACTGCTGCACTTAATTCAGGGTGACATTTAGATCTTTGATGGTCAGTTTTATAGTCTGAATCTTCTAGTGATTAGTTAACAGACCACATGCAGCAAATAGTTAGAAGATGCTGCTTCCTGAGGGTGTGCTAGGGGTCACCGTTTTATGAAATATCCTTCTCATAAGCATTTTCTCTTCGAAATGAGGCAAAAATGACTGGAATGGTATCAAAAGATCCATTACTATAGTAAAAGGAGCATTCCTATCAGCGTCAGTTTTCTGGCTGTACCCAGAAAGAACAAGTTTGTTTTTTTTCTTAACCACTTCAGCACATCAAATTTTTTCCTAGCTTTTTACAGTGATCACACGGCTGCACCGCATTAGAAAATATTGCTATGTATGCCTATTCTTTTCTCAAATCCGCCTCTGGACTTTGTTTTAAACATGCCAAACCCATAGGGGGCAGTGTAGCGCAAGGCTAAAACTTATGCCAACCAATCAGATCGCTTAAAAAAAGAAACACAACTTCCTGTTAGGAATTTAAAGTTGTGTCAGGAGGTTCGTTTGGTTGAAATAGCGTATTGGAATATAAAGACCATGTCGATTGAGAATCATGTTAAAACGTGGCGTATTATTTGACCCCAAATTTTCTTTTTACAATTTTCTCAAATTTTCACTTTGGTCGGAGTTTTTATAAATGTTTTTAGTGATCTTTGATGGTCAGTTTTATAGTCTGAATCTTCTAATGATTAGTTAACAGACCACATGCTGCAAATAAAGTTAGAAGATGCTGCTTCCTGAGGGTGTGCTGTGAGTTTGTGTGGCTGAAAGGCCAAAACACATATAAATGTATCAATTTACCAGATATCTTTTTTTTTTTTCTCTACTTTTTCACCATTCATTTAAATGGCAGCATTCTGTTTTGAGATCATTTTGTGCTCTCTTATGTTTCCCTCTTTACGTACTAAACAGACTATGCTGTCCTCTGCTCATTTTCCTCCGATTTTCAGAGAGGAATGCACAACAAGCAGCATTTACAGAACAAATGACCTCAGTGATTGGATTGAACGTTATTACCAACACGTCCCTTTTAATTAATGATTCAATTACACAGAATCAGCTGCTTGTGTGCCACGAGTGTCGGACCCGTTCGTTTTCTGTTACCCCTCTACGCCAACAAGCTAATTATTTACCATGTAGAAATAACATTTATCAGAAATGGCGATTTGTCTCATTAGCGATGTTGGTCTGTTGTTATTCTGAACACTTACTTGCGCTGAGTGGCACTTGTTAATGTGCTAGTTTAAACTAATTCTAGAAACTTTAATTAGGTTTCTTGTGTTCACAGATGTGGTTTATTTTTGTAGTTGTTTTTCTTTCAGGTGAGAAACCTTTCCTGTGTGAGGCAGATGGCTGCGGGCGGTCCTTCGCCGAGTATTCCAGTCTACGGAAACACATGCTCGTACACTCGGGTGAGCAAGGTTACTGTTGTTTCTCCGCGTAATCCTTCAGATGTTTTGCATGCGGCAAAAGAGAGGGAATGGCATCACTTTGAAACGCCTCCCTGCCTCCCAGGTGAGAAGCCTCACGTGTGCGGGATCTGTGGGAAGACTTTCTCTCAGTCCGGCAGCAGAAACGTTCACATGAGGAAGAGGCACGGGGAGGAGGGGCTGGCTGCTGACGGCAGGGAAACAGGTCTGCATTTCACACACGGTTTCACACACGGTACACACACACACACACACATCCGCCCACTCAGTGCGATAGGTGGATATGCTAATGGCTGGACTGCGTCGCTTCAAGCAGCTCATACTACCTGCTCCAAGATGGCATTAATTCAATCTTAAAGTGAGGAATGGTGTTTGATTTAAGGACTTTTATCTGGTTTTGTGAAGAACAGCCGTTGACTATAATCACAAAAATGACAGTTATTTAAATCTCCAACTGCTTTATTTAAACACCCTTTTTAGCGTTCCTGTCTTTTACGTTTTTAAAAGACTGTATTTAAAATAATAATAAAGTTAAATACTTTGGCTAATAAGCCTGATGGATTTAATGAAGGGAAGGACAAATAAGTGGACAGATGTGATATTTAGGTAATGTAGAGCATCCAAAGTTAAATCCTTAAAATGTCTTAATTTAATTTAAAAAATATAAGTTTGCCCTAATTACGTCAATCACAGGACTTAAGTCTTTTTTCTTGGCAAGACTATTTAATCTGTATGCAAAAGGATTAGAGCTGCTGGGGGAAAAAATAAGTCAGTTTTTTTTTTTTTTTGTCCTCAGAATTTTGACTTTATTTTAGAAATCAAAATTCTGAGAAAAGTCAGATTTTTTTTTTTTCTTCTTCATGTGATCCTAATCCTCTTAAGTAAATCTTGTATTTTCTGTGTGGTTTTATATTTTTCTCGTGGGATCTTTTTGTCAGACGTCTTCATTATATGCTAACTGCTAATGTTAGCATAGCTAGCTAGGCTTTTTGCATCCATCATGGGCAGTTCGTCTTCACCATTGACTCTCTTCTATCGCCAACCCGTATGAGGCTTGATGAGCTCTGTGGAAACATTTCAGCACTATATCACAGAGAGCCTCAAAAAAATATGCAATTTTTTTCTGTACATTTCTGTTGCGATACAGTTTTAAAAAAGGCTAAATTTGAATTGGTGAAACCCTGTAACAGGACAGGAAATAGACTGGAAGTAAATTCTTCCTCCCTCCATACTTACCCAGACTCTGAAATTACCTGAATCACACTCTTCTTGTCCTCCAGTCTGTGTATGTGTTCCCGACGTTTTGACTATACAAATTGCTGACACGCGTTTCGTGTTTTCATGAATCTACCGTTTCTCAAACGTCAGCCGTCACAGATCAGGAAATTCTGTTCCTGGCATCGTTTTCACCACCTCTTTAGGATCAAAGCGTCCCACAGCGAGCGCTTCACATTTTCAGACCAATCGCACAAGACGCTGGAAATTCATGTTTAGACAGAAACAATGACAGCAGACAGCGCATCCTCTCGCCTGTCATTTTCGCTCGGCGGCAGCGGGGGGAAAAGCGTCGCAGCTGAATCACCACAGGAAACGCTGCCAAAGCTCTAATTATAAACAACAGATTTATTCGGGTCACCCTCCCAGAAGAGGTTGGTCGTTTGTAAGAGCCGAGCCAGGGAAGACGCGGTTACACAACAGACGGGTAGTCTCTCCGTTCTACATAACACAATTACCGGATGAATTATTAAACCGACTTCCCCTCGGCTCTAAACATGGAGAGGCTAACTCAGAACGACAGCGACGAGCAAGTTCGTTTCTAAATGCTTACTAAGAACTTACGACCCTCTTTGAAGAACAATTCGTTTAAAAATCTGAATAGTTTGTGAAAAGTAAGGTGTTTTTTTTTTTTTTTTTTTTTTTTTTTTACTGCCTGTCTTGCTCTCCACAGGAGAGGCTCTAACACAAAGCAGCCTGCTGGAGGCAGATGGTGAGAATGGAGGTGGCTTGGTCACCATGACAACAGCTGTGGAGCCCATGAATCTTCATCATGCGATGCTGAGATCACCAGGTAGGCATTAAAACATGAGGGAGAGGGCACATACAGTGGGAGGAATAACAGTCAACATGTCTGACAGCGTTACCGTAAATGCAGCAAACGCTTATTTGGAGTTAGATCATAAATGTCTTGTTGCTGTCAGAGATGCTGAGTCAACTTGTTACCAGTGTGTTGTCAACAGGGAGTCTTAGTCATGCCTGCTCCTTTTTAGCAGCCTAGATTTAAAGGTTTTTACAACCTTTAATCGATGAGCAGGCAGTCTTTGTGGTGTTCCTTTTTCATTTCAAGTCATTTTTAACAACCTGATGTAAACGATGCAAATGTTTTCAGAAAATCTTGGTGGGTTTTTTTTTGTGTAAAAACAAGTAGGATTCATCGTTGGGTAAAAAAATGGTGAGAAATCGCTTATCTTTTCATGAGTCGTAAACAAATGAGTCAAATTATGTTCATTTTTTTCTAAATTTTGAGAAAATATGAATTTTTGTACACTTCAAACTTCCAATTTTATTGGGATTTTATGTGGCAGACTAATGTAAAGTGGTGTATAACTTGTGAAGTGGAAGGAACAGAATGGATATATAAATCTGAAAAGTGTGGCATGCTTTTGTCACAAAGATAAAAGCTACCCATAAAATCTGGTGGCCTGAATACTTTCGCAAAACAGTTGATCCACAACTATGAGGTGCTGATTGGTTCAAAGATTATTTGACTGAAGTGGAATTATTAGTACAACTAAAATGTTTTCCATCTTGTTTAACTTGGCTTTTTTTTCTTGTTTCTTTCATTGCAGGATCTGCAGACTCAGTGGTAGTCCTTGCTCAGCCGCATGAGCTGGTGACCATGACAACGGAGGGCCATGCTTACGGAGACGATGTGGTTGCTCTGCTTTAGTCTATTTCAGCAGCACTGGACTGAGTGGGATAAACAGACATGGCTATTTGTAAAAAGAAAAAAAAATGAATCAGTCTTTTAACACTTGTAGATATTTGTAATTAGCTAACAGTTTTATTTTGACACGTGTGAAATGGTGATGTTTGTATGAGCCACATTTTTTTCCCCCTCATGATTTCTAAAAGCAAATGCTCCCAAAGAAATGCAGAAACGGGTTGGAAACGATTACAAAGCAGAGGAAATGCAGTAACGCTTGCAGATGTGAAAATGATTACTCGCTAACCTCAGTGGCTGTTCTGACAGCCACACTTGCATTGTAACACGTACCATTTTTATGGTTAAAAAAAAAACAAAAACTCTTTAATAAAAACAATCATGTTTTGCACAAACAGACAAAGCCCCCTGTAGTAAACATCTATATGAAGCTAAAATAGTTTTGTCAAGTTCCAGCTGACGGCATCCAGTGCTTCACCCGCTCTTGCTAATGCAGATTTACAGCAGAATATATCGACACCTGAGTGTCACTTCTATCTCAGCAGCGGGTTAGAAAAGGCAGTAGAAACTGAATCAGTTTGAAGGCGAGCACCGTAAAAATCGACCTCGGTTCATTACTGCTCCTTAGTGGATCTTCAGCTTGTGAAAATGGTCCAACATGGCACCCAGCGCCCAGCTAGCCTCGACATTCTTCACTTTCTTGGTTAACTAAAAGGGGAAAAAATAATCAAGTCACTAAAATATCTGTATCTACAATACAAAGAATAGCGGTTTGAGCATTTTTTTGAGGTAAAGATAAAAGAAATGCTTAATTTATGCAAAATTATGCTGCTGAATTGGAGTTTAAATTTAAGTCCTAAACTGAGTGGGGACAAAGATAAATTTGCTTGGTCAGGTTGGGTTGCTCTCAGGCTGCTGTAGCATGTTTATTAAGTTTGCAACACAGAGAAACCTAGACTAGAATGCACAATATATAAAGTTGTTAATCTATTTCTTTATAGTATAATAAATAAAGGTGCACAAGCTCATTAGTAATAAGCACAGTGCACGTGGCCCCGCCCTGTTCTGCTCTTATCAATCACGTGTCCCAGAAGATTTGGATCTGACTCACTCTACAGTTACAACAAGCAGCAAAATGAAGCTGGATGTTAAACAAAAGCTGAAAACGGGAAAAGTTAAACTGCTTACTAAAATTATAGCCTAAAAACAAAAGCAGTAAAAGCTAAATAAAACTAATATGTCTGGCTTACTTCAGGCTCTGGGCGATAATTCCAAGTCAATTAGTCGGATTGGGCCCTGACCAGGTTTGATCTAAACTATTCAACTAAAACCAACAAATTCACAATGCTCCACCAGCCTAAAAGAGTCTGTTGTGTCGTAAAACAAAGCTCTTCATTCGCTCCCTAACCTGCAGGACGGTGCTGTCCTTGAAGCCAAATCCATCCTTCAGCAGACAAGTGATGTAGGTCAGGTCCATGCACAGGAAAGCACCGACAGCCGGGTACTCGCTCATCTTATTGCATGCTGAGCAGGAGACAAGAAACATCATCTCTGTTAGCTTGGATAATCACTCATTTGTATTCTGCTGACAGATGAGGGCAGCATTTCAGATAGGAACCACTCAGGGTCCATTGAGATGCGCGCTGTGTGTCAAGTGCAGGGAGCAGCAGATCTGTCATTATAATGATGTATTCCTCAACCGGTCTCACCCTCTTTCGCTCTCTTCTTGAAGTCTCTGACCCGCACCGTTCCTCCTTGGACATTATCTATGATGGGAAGAGAGAGACGAGGGGGGGGGAACATTATATATTTAAAATGCCAAAACAGTAATTACAACAGCTCATCTACATGCACATTTATATAGTCCTAATAACAGAGCTGATGGCCTTTCAGTGCAGACTGGCAGCGGGACGACAATTTCTATAATAACCGCACAACTATGGCTCATCAAATCCCCTGATACAGGAGCAGATGACTCACATTTCTCAGCCTCTGTCTCGCATGCAGGAGCTGTATAATTATGTAAGGTGTGGACAGGGAGGTGTGTGTGCACACACACTTACTGATAAGGCCCACATCCACAGCTCTGTCAAAGTAATAGGAGAACGCGTAGAACACGTTGCTGTCTTCGAGCTCGTGCGGCTGATGAATAATCCCCTTCACCACCTTGAGGACTTCTTGATAGCAAGGCTTGTATCCCGCAAGACCTGAGGGGGCAAAACGGAGGCAGGCTTGCAATTATGCATGTTTTCTTTGAACAATGTTTGCGGAAACTGTTGGAAATGTCAAGCTGGATAATGCTCAAATTAATCACATGCCCTGTTTTAGGCCAGTTAAAATGATGGATTAAGGAAAATTACCAGCAGGATCAAAAGTTCCTGCCGACATCTTCAGTAGGAATCAACATGATGGATTCCAAAAGCTTTGGAAATGCTTTTATAACTTATACCTGACCTTTATCTTGTGTCCTGCTACTTTACTATTAAGTAGAGCTGAAAGGATTCGTCGAATGATTTGAGTACCTCGATTATTAAAATTTGTTGAGGAAAATTTATCTGCTTCGAAGCTTCGTTAAATTATGTTTTATTACTTAGCGCGCGTATTGCACCCACTCACTTCCACCTGTGAGTTTCTGTGAAGTGCAACGCTGAATTGTCTGGCGTTTTCTGAGGTTTTGGGGGACAAACAAGTACTGTTAAATTGTGTGGGGTGATGCTTGGAGTATGACAGTTTTTCTGCACTCGGAACCGCATCATCAGCGTTTTGGAGTGAGATCTGATTACTTGATTAATTGTAAAAATATTCAATGGAGTACTCGATGACTAAAATATTCTTTTACAGCAGCCCTACTATCAAGTCTCGCAGGAGAGCGGCAGATATCCCCGTTGGACAGATTAGAAATAGGGTGATTGGGTGTCCCGTCAGACTGTCAGTTCCCAAAACCACACAATCAAAAAATAAAAAACCTTGTAAAAGTGCATGCAGGGTCACTGACCCCATCAGAGGACAGAAAGCCTGCGAAGACCGCAACAGGGTCAAGGTGCCCTCAGTAGACAACTTGAACCGATCTTACCATCCTGGTCTCCGCTCACTTGGTAGGTAAGACCTCCGAAGCTCCAGTCGTCCCTGAACTTACTTGGCAGGCAGGAGCTTTTAAAAACCTGCCACTCCAACCCTGAGAGAGAGAGCGCACACATAATTAATCTCCTCAGCGGTCCACCAGCTTATCACGGCCCGAGCCTGCTGATACCACACCGCTTCTGCAGAAGCGCTTCCCTGACTAATCGCCAGTTATAACGTGATATGTATATTAGCATGGAAACTGGAAGTACACCCTTTATCTAGATGGAGGGAAGGAAGACTCTCGTGAATCCCTGCAGCTCTGAGAGGCAAAGCGATGACAATGAAGCTCGGTTAATCGCTTGTACCTTCTGCGCCCAGAGCGCCCAGGGTGGAGAGACGGGCGGCCATTAGTCCATTTCCAAGATAACTGCAGAAAAAGAAAAAAAAAGATACAAAACCAACCAAGTGGATTTAAACTGTCATTGTAAAAATTGTATTGTAGCTAAAACAGAGGTTTCTGCTTGTTACTAATATCACTTTAAGAGGGCACTAAAAGCTGTACTAATTACATCGACATCCTGCGACTAAGATATAATTTGAAGCTTTTGCATATATTGGCATTTTAAAGACAGAACAGATCTGAAGCAGTAATGCCATCTGCATAATGAGATCTGTTACCTGTGAGTGTACAGCTCAAACGTTGAGTTGAGGAAATCAAATCTGGCAACATAATCGCCGTCAGGAGCGCTGTCGATCGTCTTCTGCAGCAAATTATAAATGTGATATTAAGCTGGTGTAGTTTTCTAAAGAGTCCATCAAAAGTACAGAAAAGTAAGCCGACCGTCAGTTTGGGCAGGAACGTGATCTGTGTGGATCCTCCGCCCAAGTCCAGGATTCCCACAGTCTTTGTGGCGTGAGTGTTCAGATGACCTGAAAAACAAAATGAATCACCGTAATCCAGCTTCTGCAGCTGGGAGCAGCTAATCGCTCCCCACCTGAGATGCAATCTCCAAAAGGCCCGCTTCGGCAGACGCGCACCGTCTGAGAAAACATTCCGGCTCAGCTCGGTCCGAGAAAGATCACAGAAACTGGCTTCAGGGAACAAACTCATCCTCATTCTCACCGGCTTCTATTTATGGACGCCGGCGTGTAACGCAATCGGAAGCCGGGTTAGGAAAACGCATGAAGTCTGGAGAAAACACAAGTCGTCTATGTCACGAAGGAAACGGTTCGATGTTTTATTAACAAGACTGGAGCCTTTTATTTTCCACTTTTAGTCATGTTGAAACTGCAACCATGTATTTTACTTTATACTTTTTATATTTTTAAAATTTTACAATATAGTTGGCATTGTGATTTCTGCCCTCTAAACTATTTTGTTTGTTGTTTACTCCATTAGAAATGTCAGGTGAATGTGCCGGTCGTATTTTTAAGTCAGTATTTGTGTTTTTTGCACTTGATGTTTATCATGGTTCTCATTTTTATAATTTTGCAACAAATAACATATTGCGATAAAATTCTAAACACACATTGACCATTCACATTGTGAAGTGGAGGTGAAAAAAGATGCATCGTCATTTCTGAAAAGTGTGGCATACATTTATATTCAGCCCAGTGAGTCGGTGTGTTTTAGCTACTAGTGCAGCTGGAAGTGTTTGGGGTGGGTCTTTACCAACGATACACATTTAATACTGGAATACAGCATGATGCTGCCACCGCCTTGCTTCAGATTGGGGGTGATGGGGAAGCATTTGCATGTTTTTGCTTGTTATTATTTTTGCATTGCTTTCTTCTATATAACAAGTATGGGTCACTTTGTGTCGGCCTGTTTGTTGTTGTGAGCGTACAAATTGTCAAAATGTCCCAGCTGTATAAACACTTCTTTTTACAGTACTTGCCTGTTAGAAAGTTCAGAGAAATCCAAGCCAGAATGCCTAGGTTTGAAAGAAACAGGGACATATTTTAAAAAAAGCTGTCATTTCAGAAGACAAACAAAAAAAAAGCTCACTTTGAAACAAATTTGTGAAGTGCAAGCACATGCAAGGAGAGCTGAAAATGCTGACAAACCAATTATCCGGCTGTACAACAGCCTCATAATTACTGGCTTTCAGGGCTTGAAACGACGCCGCTGAAAAACTTTTGTTGTTGTCAATGCGTCATCGCAAAAAAAAACATCTATAATCTTCTGTAATTTAGTTAAATGCATTGATTAAGCGAAAGGCCCTGACAGAAGATCCATTGGGCGCATCGTTACAATGCAGAAACCTTCGAAACAACAACAACAACGCAGAGGGGGGAGAAAGTGCTTGTCGGGGCAGATGCCGTACCTTCGTTTGTGCCGTTCATAATGCTGACGCTGTTGTCTGGCACCAGAAATGGGGATTCGTCAAACACGAGTTGGACCTGAGAGAGAGGAGAGGAGGGAGACGACGTGAGGAGGAGAGCAACAGGAAGCGGGAGCTAAACGGGCCGAACATTATCAGCTGTAATGGCAGTTCATCCAGAGGTGCCCTCCGCTGGATGGGATTAATTCATTCCCTCTGGAACAGATTATTAAAGTATCATTCATCTTCCAAGGTGCCTCAGGGCTACCCGCTTTCCTCCCCCCTTATCCTCATAAACGATAGCCTTTGACTCTGAGCTTACGGCTGCATAACTTTCCCCTGCGGCATCGACGGATAAAAACATCGTCCACACAAAAAGGTTACAAGGCCAAACACCATCTCTATGTTGAGGAGCTGCTGCCTACTTTTGCTGAATCGTTAACAGTCTGACCTGGTCCAGAAGCACCTGGGCTTTGGCTGCAGGCAGCAGGCGGAGTCCGGCCGTGGCTCGGAGGACCAGCGGGGTTCTCTTCCAGTCCAGACGAGGAACCGTCTTCTTGGCGACCTTCAGCAACATCCTCACCGTTTCACCAGCCTGTAGAGAGATTAAGCGCGGCAGATTGGAGTTGGGGGTAAAATACCGCAGGTTAATTTGCCAGGATCATCCTTTGTTGGGAATTTGGTTAAATAAAAGCTTAAGATTATAATGTAAGTTTTATCAACAAATACACAGCAAGGTTAAAAACTTAAATGTTGTGTTTTTAACATGAATAATGAAACGGTACCATGAATTTAGACATTTTAGAGACAGAAAGATGGTGAAAGTCAGAACAGTTTGAAAAGAGGCTGAAAAATGATATTTTTCTTCTGTGGGTCAGAAACTCCTCATGTTGACCCCTCATACACCAAAGAGTGTATGCAATGTATGGAATAATAATTGTTGTCCTTATCAGCAACATATAAATTGCATTAAACAGGATTTTGGGAAATCTTTTGAACAAACTAAAAAGAAGTGGACTAAGGACACAGACTTGGGGTACACCAGAGTCCACTTTTGTAAATTATGATTTCCAGCTGACTGTGACTCACAAGTGTCAATCCGTTAAAAGCATCATAAACCCATCTTACAAATGGGACAATTTCAGGTTTATTGTAGTAAAGAAAGTAAATAAATAAATAAGTCATGTACATTGCTACATGACTTAGCATTTACAGTTCCACCTGAAAAAAAAAAAAAGCATCATCTAATTAAGCTGATGAAACCAGACCGCAGTTCAGAGAGATCACGTTACTTCACACCTCATTATTTTAAATTCCTCTCCTCTTTATTATTTCCAGTAGGAACAACTCCCGGCTTTGTTTCTATTCCTGACCTTTCACCTCGGCGAAAGTGTCACTGATCACATTCTGACAATGAACTCACCGTTTCAGGGTAGTCGGCGTATGCCGACAAGCCCGGCTTTATGGAGTGGAACATCTCATTGTCCAGAACAGGCAGCGGCTCTGAAAAGGCACAACATCCACCCACATCATCAAATATGAAGCAGCCGCTAAAAGCCCTCAAATGCCTCAAACCTCTTAGCATGCGTATGCATGATTCATCAGGCAAATTAAGGCCTATGTGACTTATGGCCTCTGAATTTACAGGTTTAATGAAGTATGAAAATGGAGTAGGTGCCAAGCAAACTTCTACTAGTCAATTAGTCAACCAAAATACACATTTTGAGGAAGCGTGTTAGGAGAGAGCCGGACAGAGAGAGAGATCTCTTCCTGGTTTACCAGAGTTGCTCTGGATGAAGGTGTAGACGTGAATGCGCGTCCCCGTGCTCCCAGCGTCGAACATCACGGCGTAGAAGATGCGGCTGTGGTTGGCCGGTCGGCTCAGGCTTGGCAGGATCCCTGACAGATCCAGGAGGGACGTGCTGAGCTGGGACCAGCTCGGCCCGGCCACGACGAGGAGGACCAGCAGGAGGAGCGGGCCGGACGACTTCATCTTCCCTCTGCGGCATAAGAAGAAGGAGGAGGAAGGAAAAAAAAAAAAAGGAGGCTGATAAGTAGATGTGTTGAACAGCAGAAAAGCAGCTGAACTGGGTGAAGACTTTGTTCCGAGGGTTAAATTACAGGTAGCGGAGGCGCGAGAAGACATCGGGTTATTTACGCCGTCGGCTCTGACCACGCCTCAAGCGAAGATGATGTCCAGCCAACCAAAAGCAATGTTTACCGTCTGTGACGGCTCTCACGGAAAGTTTAAACACGTCGCTTAACAATCAGAGGAGGCGGCTCATCGAGTTTCAACAATGTATCATGAAAATGTTTCAATTCCCACGGACTCCGGTCAAATACTGCTAAAATTACACGGGTGCCTCTTACGGGATTCACAATTACAGGGTTGTCCAATAATCGCTGCCAAAACCCCTCTACCTGTACTACTGAACACTTCACTGAGGTGTTTCAGAGTTGAGAGGCTTTTTAGATCCATTTCCCGCGGACGGAGTCGCACTCCACTGTCACCCTGTTGTGTGACGGTAAAAATGTAACTTTAAAACGCTTTTTGGTCTTGACAGTTTGCTCATTAAAGCTGCATCTGCAAAAAAAAAAAAAAAAAAAAAATTTTTAAAAAGCCACAACAATATCCAATTAAATCTGACTGACTAGGAATTACACTGTCTCGCATGTAATCACATAATTTGTCGTCTCATATTACACCTTTCCATCCATTTTGAGCACTTAGAGGAAATAACACGGACACCGGGGTCTCTGCACATTTTTTCCAAGCCAAAATTTCACACTTTCACTGAAAAACATCTCCACAGTTCTCAGTCGATTTTTTTTTTTTTTACAAAATATCAATGTTGAATATGTATCCATGCTGATTAGCTTAAAAAAAAAAACGAAACAAAAAACACTTAATTGTCACAAGAACTCTGAAAAATAGACACACATGTTTGACAATGCCTTTGCTCCGGCTGTGCAGCCTCAGTCCCCTGCGACTCGTGTCGGTGTAAATTAAATATGTGGCTCTGTAGCAGCAGAACACGCTCAGCCAAAGGTCACAGACCAGAGCCACAAAGCGTGTTCATCCTCAATTCTTTCACTGCGAACCAAGCCTCAGAAACACCAGGCGCTCCAGGACAATAAATCCCTATTGATCAGATTAAAAATGGTGCCCACAGAGCAATCGGGTGGTGTTTCTACTGAATCCATTTGACCCCTTTGTTGCCGAATCAATTAACGCAGCAGCACAGATAAGGACTCTTTCATTTTGGATCTTCAATTTTATGTCTTTTACGGAGGCAAATGCATATTTTCTTTTGTGAATAAAAAGCATCACAAGTCAAGATTTGGTTCGTCTGCATTTGCGACATTTCATAGTCCTCTTTGTTATGAATTAGCGCTGAATACATAAATGTAACTGCATTCAATTACAATTATAATTTGTAGTTTTAAAATTACAAAAAATGATATTTTTCTGTGTGTCATACAGTGGCTAAAATCTAACCAAGAGTCAAGATTTTACTCATTCAGTTTCACGTTCCAGGATTGTTCTGCTTACTTTATTTCTACAAAGATAACGACTGAAACTACACAGCGGGGATCGCTAAGCTAATCTGTCCGCAAGCATGAGGGTGGGGGGCGAGTAAAAAGAAAAAAAAAGTGAATTTTTAAGAGTAAACATGATAATTGGATTACAACCGACAGATATATTGAAGGCAGGTTACATACACTGAGATTATAATTACAGTTTTCAATTAACACTATTTCACAAGCTAACAACTAAAGCAGCATGAGAATGTTCCAACAAAATAACATCCAGCAAGAGAGTATTAATAGCATGCTGCTGCATAGCAAATGAGAATTTTGTCTTATTTTGCATTGATATTTGCAGATGTACAACATACATAAATGTTTATTTAAATAATTTTGTCTTAGTTAAACAGTAAATTCATAAATTAACATAATTATGAAAGTAAATGTCAGGTACGACTTGAAACAACATGAGATTGGACATAAAAATGGTCTATTTTAAAGTGAGCGGCTGTGAATGACTTTTTAACATATAAAAGATAAACTACTTTTGAAATATATGCGGCCACAATACACACAGCAGGAGTAAAAAGATCTATTTATATATTTCTGTAAGCTACACCTCCCTGCAAACCATTTATCTGTTTTCTTTTTTTATTTACAATGACACCAATATCCTGCGGTAAAACACATTTATGTACACGTCATTTAGGAAAGCTGTTATCGACTCCATAGTTAATTTGAACACAAATTATATTAAAAGCGCAAACGTGTTTCAACCTGGGTGCCTCCTTACTGCCCCAAGGCCTCTTACAAACTTCGGTCGCCCCTGGCTGTGAATATCTGCTTACAATTTAGCAAAGATAGCCGTTTCTAACTAAAAACTGCCTTCAAATGACTCAAAAGAGATATTCAGAAGAGACATTTAAACACACTCTACACCCTCAGTTTATACACTTAACATTAAGAATAATTATTAGATAACTTTATTGGCTACAGCTGTGAGTAAACGGTCACGGTGGTTAGCATCCCTGCTACATTACAGGAAGCTAAAGGCTAAAGTTTGACGAGCTAACATTGGGTTGTCAGCGGTTAAATAAAACGACGCGTTGACCAAACTAAACTTTTACTCGTGAAATCTTTAAAACAGTGACATAACAAAGAGTTAAAGTCTGTAGCTAGCGCTAACGTTTAACGGCTAAAACCTGCGGCCTCACCATGATGTCCGGCTGACTCCTTCTCGCAGGTGGGACCAGGAGCAGTTCGGGTTCGGAGCCGAACTCACATCGGAACCGACTCCTGGTTCTAAGTAATAAACTCCTAAAGTCCGGATCGTCTGCTTACTGAGTCTGTGGAGGTTAAACTTCCGCCGGAAGTGATTCTGTCACAAACTGACCAAACATCAACATGGGTTAAAGTGATTATCTAGGATTTTTTTTTTTTTTTTGTCATATCAATATAGCATAGTTTTGCTCTTATAGAGCATCATAAACGCCTCGTGGTCAGTTTATGCCCCTTTGTTTAATCGATATTAAATCTACAGCGAAACAAAACACGGACACGCTTTAGTGACGTCACATGAGGCGCAAAGTTCTTTAGTTTGCTCACTTGTTTTTTTGTTATTTGTTCTCAACAACTACTCCTTAACCCCCTTCACCAGTTAATAACTGTCATTTAGTTGTTTTTTTCATGTAATTAGCCACTTTAATAAATTGTGGGGCTAAATAGTTGGAAAAGGTTCCAAATTTGTGTGTAATTTGGTTTGGTTCTGATCTCTATTTGGGCCAGTTGAGTCCTATAAAATATGTGAGATCAGAACCTTTCTTCAAACCAAAAGACCTACTTGGGTAATTTACTCATCGTCTTTTCACTAAAATCTGACCAGCTGGATGTTTTGTGCCTCTTGTGATGTCATTGACCCAGATGCAGTCAAATCGGGATTAGGCATTTTATTTTCCTTCAGAGCTCCTTTTGAAAACCTTTTACATTTTTATACTTCTGCAGTGGGAATTCATACCTCATTACCAAGCTACGTTTTATCACCAATGTACAATATTTATTTAGAAAAAAACAGCACTAGATGGTACCTTTAAATCATAATCATCCAGATCGTCAGCTTGGTCATTCCTCGGTAGTTAATTTTACTCCAGAAATAATTGCCATCTACTTATAATTCATAAACTGCTGAAACAGGAGCGTGCAACATTAGTGTGCATTACAGCATGGTTCAGATGAACGAGTAAAGTACAATAGTGCACAGAAATCAATGCTCACTCCACTCAAATGACTAGTTTTTATTACCATAGCTCACAGCATCATCAATGTTTGCTCTCACAAACTCAAAGGGAATTTCAAAAACTGTAACATGATTAATAACAGTTTCATCTCAGATATTTTATCATGCTGGCTGATTTAGATTCTTATGGTTCAAGTTCAGGAAATGCAGTAGAGTCCAATCTAACCATAACACCATTAAGCCTACAAACTGGATACGACAGTAATGCAAATCCAACCCACAACACAAGACACTATTTAGTGCACTTACTGTAAAAAAAAAAAAAAAAGATTTTATTTTAGTTTTAATGAAGTAAAACTGCAACTTAGATCAGTCTTGTGTGTAACAGCTTCTTTTTCTTTCACATTTAGAATCAGATTAATGAAACTATTTGTTCATAAACCTGCACAAAGGTTCTTGTTCTGCAGCAGAAAACCAGAATTTCTCTCTTTGTGACATAATAAAACCGACTGGCCTTGACTAACTGAGGTCTGTTCAGGACGAGCAAGAAAACGGGTGAGAAATATAACAAACACCTGTGCGTAGGTGCACCATATGCAAGGAAAAACATAGTTGTAATTTGTTGTTTTTCAACAAATTTATGAGTTAATAAATTTGTTGAAAAAAAAAAAAAAAAAAAAGTTTTATTTTCCCAAGCAGTAAAATAAAGAAATAACCGATAATAGCTTCCTGAACTCAACTCAGGCTTCTTGTTAAGGCAGGAAGGAAGTCAGTGAGGTATAAACTGTCTCTTTAGCTTAGCGTCCCATGGTTGGCATGGTGACGGCCGGGCTCGTTACTGTGGCGTCCTCTGCCTTCCACTGAGACGTCACAGTCTTGATCTGAGTGAAGAACTGAATGCCCTGGAGGGAATATGGGGTGAATTTGTGGACAGGAAAACACTTTTATGTCTTTGACATCATTAATGCAAAGCATCTTGGAAAAACACAAATATAAAAAAAAAAAAAAAAAAGAGAGAACATTTGTTTTTGTCCTTTTACCTGCTTGCCATAGAAATTGGTGTCTCCTCTGAAGGAACCTCTGGAACCAGTGAAGGAGAACATGGGCAGAGGGACGGGAATCGGTACGTTCACCCCAACCTGTGGAAATGAATAAAACCCATCCATGTTTCACTGCCCAAATGAGTGGAGATGTCCAAAGCAGCAGGGACAGATAACATACATTTATACAAATGAATCTCTTTATTCCCAAGCCCCGAAATCTGAAATCTGGATTTAGGGATTTTGCAGAATCTAAGAGGATTTGTTGCAAACACTGACGAGAACCAGAAGGATCTGAGAACTCCTATTTATAAAGCCGCGACAGAACAAAACAATCCATCTTCCTGATAAGGGGTCACGTTCGATAATTACGACTGCTCACTGCGCCGTGTTGCACATTTTGTCGCTCAAATTGGTTTTTAGGTCTACCCAACTGCATCCGGAGGCAATTTGGTCCACGTTATTAACAACTCCGCCTAGGAGGCTGACAACAAACGGTGAGGTTCCACGGTGTTGTGCGTATACAAATTCATCAAGTAATGACAGGCTGAGATGATGATGCAAATGAGCTTCAAGTCATAAACCACTGATGCTTCAGAAATGTTTTCAGCCAGCAGGAAAGCCGATTATCACAACACAACAAACCTCGGCTTCCAAGGTGCGCGACTGAGCTCGACGTCGCTAATTCAAAAGCGACCGCGTCTCCGTTAAAGCTGAAATGCTTGTTGATTAAACTTAACCCTCGCGTTTTTTTTACAAACATCTCTTTTTCTCTCTCACCTGGCCCACATCCACCTCGTGTGTGTATTTGCGCGCCGTGGCTCCGTTGGTGGTAAAGATGGCCGTGCCGTTGCCATAAGGGTTTCTGTTGATCAGAGATATGGCTTCGTCCAAGCTGTCGGCTTCCAGGATTATGAGCACCGGCCCAAAGATCTCCTCCTTGTAGCATTTCATGTCCGGCTGAAAACACACAGGCATGATCAGAGTGTAAAAAATAAAAAATCCTGAGCGCTACTAAAGTGCAAGACTGTTACCAGTTTGCTCATTTTGCAGAAAATAATGATGCATTTTGAAAAAAAACTGCACAGCTTTCCTATTTTAGGAGGCTCGGAGGGTTTCATTAGTCTGCAATATACAATGTCTGACTAATAATAACCATGGAGAGAAGAAAACTGTATTCTGCTCAACTTAACGCTATAGTGGGACTTTTAGGCTAAAACTCCACCGTCGTTAAGCTCTGTGAATTTACCGATTCATGTCAACAGAATCAGGAAAGAAATGGGGAAAGCAGGACAAACTTTTTGATTCCCCTGATGAGCAAAGAGGCTGATGGGAGTTTTCTTTCACTTTAGCTCCAAATAATTTTTGCAGAAATGAAAACTTCTTCCTTGGTGATATTAGTGCCTTTCCATTTTCAGAACGCCCTAAAGGGACATGCAGCCCCAGAGGAGAATTGTTCCTCTGTACAGTAACAGAATAGCTGTCTGTATAACAATAGAGACAGTTATACTGTTTCTATTGTTATAGAGAGAGTATAACTGTCTCTAAAACAATAGAGACAGCTGAAGTCCAGTTTATCTATGGCTCCCATTTTGTCCAACCTATAGTGGTTCTAAAAGTACTCACACTCTTTCGACCTTTTACATTTTGTTTTGGGCTGCAACTAATGGTTATTTTAGTAATCAATTATTGTGATGATTTATTGATCCATTGGATAAACAGATTTTTCATTTAACCACCTGAATCGTTTTATTCAATATTAAAAATACATTGAAATATGCAAATGCAGAAATGATTCAATTCCTTTTTTAAATAGGAAAATAATAATTTTATTTCCTAAAATGCATTCCTTCAGTAAATCTAAACCGGGTGAAGTTAAAACTATACAGCTTGAGGAGTTTTGGCTAAAATGTATTTGCATAAAAAGTTGTTTTTATCTTAGATGTAAATGTGTGTTTCTTTGTACATTTTTGGATTAATTACTGTTCAGAATATGTTTTTTTCTCCCCATCAACAGGCCTTTTTTGAGTCTGTAGACTTCAGTTAATTAATCAAATATTATTATTTAAATAATTTATTAATCAAGATTAACAAAATTATCGTCTCAGTCCTAATTTTGCCATGTCTTTTTTTGAGGAAAGAGTGTGATGGACCAAAACAAAGTAGTGCGTGATTGTGAAGTGGATGGATACGTGTAAAAAATATAAACCCAACAACCTCGTGTTGGTTCACAGCATAAAACTAGGGGTGCACTGATTTATCGGTGCCGATTTCCTTAATTTTAGGAGATCGGTGATCGGACGATGTTTATATATGAAGCCGATCTTATCCACCAATGTTTTCAACCTCGGCAAAGGTCTAAAAATCAACCACTGTGCTTTTCTTTTCTCCTGTTAGAGAGGTTTGACAA
This sequence comes from Poeciliopsis retropinna, assembly GCA_010277075.1. NCBI lineage: Eukaryota > Metazoa > Chordata > Actinopteri > Cyprinodontiformes > Poeciliidae > Poeciliopsis > Poeciliopsis retropinna. The sequence goes on from VMRM01000010.1 coordinate 15,622,197, forward strand.
AGTAACCGGCCGACCAGGTCGGCACATTTATAGTTAACAATAGTCACCCCGTTGTTGCCAATTCAGCAACTTTCTGATGTTTGAGCAACATTTCAGATAAATAAGCTGGTGTCGGCCAAAATCGGAATCGGTAAGTTAGGCTTTTTCAAAGATCGGTAATCTGCCATCGGCCAGAAAACAGCAATCGGTGCAGCCCTACACAAAACCGAATAAAAAACAAGCTTGGGGGGGTTAAATACTTTTGCAAGACTGTAAATTCAGATCGTCAGCTCACCTTTACGTTGCTCAGGATGGTGGGTCCGACAAAGTTTCCGTTCTCGTAGCCTTTGACGTGAACATTCCTCCCATCCAGCAGCAGCTTAGCGCCTTCATCCACGCCGCTCTGGATCAAATACTCCACCTTGGCCCTGGCTTCAGGGGAGATCAGGGGCCCCACGTCGGCCCCGGGCTGATCGCCTGGAGCAAAACAATTTGTACATTTGAGCAGGGCAGCGTCTTGAATGGGCATTTCCTGATAAAATCTGCAATAAGCCGTTTTACTTTAGGTTGTTTTGCATACAAAAAAGAAGACACTAATATTCTATTGACTGTTCCTGAGGGGGCGTTACCTGCGTTTACGCGCAGCGATCTGGAGCGCTCCACCAGCTCTGGGAGCCAGTCACGAGACTCCCCGACGAAGATAGCAGTGGAGAGAGCCATGCATCGCTGGCCGGCTGCTCCGAATGCGGCCCCCACCAGCTGGTTGATGGTGTTCTCTTTGTTGGCGTCAGGCATCACCACACCGTGGTTCTTGGCACCCTGAACGACAAAATTGAGGACAGCTCTCCAATGTGCGAATTATCACTGAAAATAATTGGCTCTTTAACGTCAGAGTGTTGCAATTTGAGACCGTCCAGTGAAGCAGTGAGAGTACCATGTTGGACTGGACTCTCTTTCCGTTCTTGGAGCCGCGCTCGTAGATGTACTCTCCGGCCTGGTTGGATCCCACAAAGCTGATGGCTTTGATGGCCGGATGGTCACAAATGAAATTCACAGCTACATAAACAAAAAGAAAAACAAAGTGATTCGAGCCTCTTTTTTAAATCTGTGCCCAGGCTTTAAAGAAATGCATCAAAATTATGATTTGCACAGCTTCAAACAAGCATTCCACAAGTTGTCTTATTACAGCCACACACTTTAGTTTAATTTTGCAGTTATAAAGCCAAAACTGTCCAAAAATGAATATTTGATTCATATCAGTTTAAAAAAAAATAGTTTGTTTGTAAATATACTTGGAACTTCTCAAATGGCATAGACTTAACCTCGTTAAGAAAATAAAACATTTCCTATTAAGAAACTTTTACTGTCCAATTAATTGATTAATCAGAAAAAAGTCAATACATTAATCCTACTCTGTCTTGACATATTTTCACCATGTTTATACATTTTAGTCAATTTTCTTATTTAAAAATAAATATTTTGAATTATTTATTTGTATTTATTAAACTGTTTCTAACATTGTATAAAAATGCTGATGCATTTAAATCAAAAATCTGCAAAATGATAATTTTTTTAATCATGACATTTATAACTATTACTGTTTTCCTAGTTAACTGTACGGCTAACTAGGACTAACTAGACTATAATAACTGTGTGTCGCGGTTATTATAGTCCACAAACACAAACACTGCTCCTGCAAAACACTCCCATCTTTAGGACACGAGTCACTAAAATACACCAAAGTAACTTCATTTAATCATATTTTCAAATCTATTAATACATCTTTATTGAAACAGTAGAAGAAAATAATAAAAAAAACAGAAATCCCATAGTTTTACGATAAGTCAAAAATCTTATGATAAAAACTTTATCATGAAAAATGACAACACAATAAATGCATGTGACTCCAGTTTATATGATTTGTGGAAGGGACTTATTTTTGGACTCCTCACTATTGTTTACCACAAACTCGCGCTGAGAAGCGGAGACTCACCTGCATGCTGCCCATGGATGATGTTCAGAGTGCCATCTGGTGCGCCCGCGTCCTGCAGCAGCTTGGCCAGGAGCATGGTGCATCCTGGGACACGCTCGGACGGCTTCATCAGGTACGTGTTGCCGCACACCATCCCGACGGGGAACATCCACAGGGGAATCATGGCGGGGAAGTTGAAGGGGGCGATGCCGGCGCAGACACCGAGGGGCAGGCGGTACGTGTACGTGTCCATGTCCTTGGTGATGGAGGGCAGGGTTTCGCCCAGCATGAGGGAGGTGATGCTGCAGGCGTGCTCCACTACCTCTGAGGGGAAACCGTTTCGGATTGATCATTTATACGTTAAAAATAATAAATTAAAATTGTTCATGAAATGTAACGAGACAGCCAAAACGCTCTTGTTCTGCTCAGTTATTTACACGCAGGCAACTTGGAACCAAATCAAAAGCGTCGCTACTCTGATAAAACATGTTCTTCACGTTGCGTTAGTATTAACACGCATGTTAATTACCACACAAGCTACAGCTCAACTGCGATTGGACGCAGACGGCTTTCGCAGCCAAAAGTCTTGCCCCCCCTCCACCACCTACCGGCCGACTCTGCGTATTTGTATGCAGATATCTGTTTAAAGAGATTAACCTGCTAACCTGAGCCTGATTGTGTTCATTAGGGACAATTAAGAAGACTCCCACCCGGCTCGGTAAGCTCCCGTAATAGACAGTGCATGTCAGGGGTAAATCCAAGCCGAGACACGGTGGGGAATGTCAGCAGACTCGTCAGACAGGATTGCATTCACCTCCAAATCGGCAGAAGGGTGAGCCAAAATTTTTACAGTGAATTGCAGAAGTATTTGTACTTCTTCAAATCGAGATTTTAAGCGACAGATGAAATAAAAGTGGTGCATAATTGTGAGGTGGATAGAAAAGATGCTAGGTTTTTCTCTCTTTTAATAATCAGTAGGCATTTGTTTTAACTAAATAATTCCTTCATATTGATTTTAGAACTTTTTCATCAATTACTGACTTACAAGCTCCTATATCTTGCTGTAAGTTTGTTTTGTCTTATTTCAAGTGTCCTATGACATTTGCACTAGAAAGTAGACCAAAAAATACTTAAGATTTTGTGTTTTTGTAGCGAGTTAACCAAAATTTAACTCGCTACAAGTTAAATTTGTAGCGAGTTAAGGGGGGATTACAGGTTCCCCCTGTAATCAGGTTCCCCCTGTGTGTAATTTAAACTCACAATAAATCCAGCAGTTCTGTGGAGGCTTACTGAGAAGATCAAGGGACACGGCAGGCAAGTCGGGGAGAAAGACGGAGAAATTTAGAGCGGGGTTAGGTTATAAAACACCATCTCAACCTTTAAACTTCCCTCTGAGCGTCTTTCTCTGGCAATTAATCAGAGATGCAGTCTATGGGAGAAATGAAAGTCTTACAATAATGACACTGTGGTTCTTTCTAGTTCATTTCCTGCATCACCCTCTGATCCAAAGTTTGTGTTCTAACTTCTACAGATAAAAAAAAAAAAAGTTCAATTTCCAAGTAATATGCTGTGATAAAAACTTGAACAAACTTCAAGCACCAGTGGCCCCCTGTTCAGGAGAAAATCTGTACTCCAGGCAGCGGCGCTCCAAATGGAGCCCGTCTTTCAGCTGATAATAGAAAAGTTAGCAAGCCAGAATAATCTGAGCACACAAAACCTGGGATCTCCACCAAGTACCGAAAAAATAAATACTGTTTTTTTTCCACAGCTCTATCTTGTAGTTACTGAAATAGCTCTTTTTTTATTTTTTTTAAAAAGTGGACAGGACTCTCTCAGCTTCTCAAAATGTTTCTTCTTGATGCCAGAAAGGCTCAGTGAAGTGAGCTAAACAGTTACTCTTTTATTCCAAACAGAAACACAACCTGCAAATACTTTTTCACAAGAAGTCAAATGAAATATCCTAATGCTGCACCGCTGCTGTTCGCTACAGTGGTTACATTTCAGAGATAAAAACCCCGCGACCGCTTAATCGTCGAACTTTGAACTTGAAAAATGGACAACATTTGATACAGTTTCAGCTGAGGAATGTGGATTTCTGCTGTTTTTTTCCACAGCTCTTAATAAAAGTTATTCCACCAGAAGAGAAGTCAGCTAAAGATTATTTTAGTAATCAGTTAATCAATTATTCTGACGATTAATCAGTTAATCAGATTTTTAGAAATGGCGCATTCTACAGATTTTTTATTCAACCACTTAATCTTTTTTTTATATTATATTAGAAATATATTAAAAGAGGCAAATAAAAAAAAAAACTTAAATCTCTTTTTTAATTAAGAAAATAAAGATTTTTTTGCCTAAGATGCAACACCACAGCATCCCTTTGACAAATCTGAAGCAGGCGAAGCTAAAACTATAGCATTTGAGGGGTTTTGACCAAAACACAAGTGTGTTTTTATTTTAAATGCAAAATGTAAATGTTATTGCTTTGAATGCATTGGGATTTTTTCCACCAGACGGCCTTTTTTTTTTGCATACTCCAGCTAACGATTAATCGATTACTAAATTAGCTGCCGATTAATTGTTCCAGCTCTTCAGTGAACATTTTACTCACGGAGTCCTCTGAACACGTCTCCCTCTGCGTCTGCAAGCGTTTTGCCCTGCTCCAAGGTGATTAGCTTTGCCAGTTCTTTCTGAAACATTAGAAAAAAATACGGTCAGCTCAGCAGACGAGATGACCGTCTGAGAAGGCGGCCAATTTCCCTACAATGTTGTCCTTGATAAGCTGCTGGTAGCGCAGGAAAATCTGCTGCCTGCTGAGGACGGACGTCTCGGACCAGGAGCGGTAAGCTCTGGAGCAGGAATCCACGGCGGCCAGCATCTCCGCCTGAGTGGCTTTGGGAACGCGTCCCACCACTTCGTTAGTGGCCTGAGGGGAAGGAGAAAAAGAAGTGATTGCCTAGCATGAAATGCAGGACATTATTCCATTAATATTAACAATAGATTAGGCTGTGTTTTTTCCTCCTGTCATTTACAGCTTTTGTGTTTTTTTTTTTATGTGATGAGATGGAGCTGTTCCAAGGCAGCAATCAGACACAGCGTAGCTAGCGGCTAATACTTGACAAGCTACAAACTTTTTTCTCTCGCTTAACAAATCAGGCAACAACACAAAGGCGTCTTACAAAACCCCCTGAGCCTTTTCACATTTTGAGAATCACTGCAAAAGACAAAAAACCTTACCAAATTCTTTTGTTCTGGTTTCTAGAGTATATTTGAAATAGGACAAACCTAGCAGACAAGTAACTTTTTAAGCTAGATATAGGAGCTTGTTTTAAGTCAAGAGTTCCTCAATACTGGCAGATTATCTCACTTATAAATGGAGGGAATTGTCTTGTTATGCAGGGTTTCTGCAGCTTTCACCAACTCAAATTTAAGACCTGTATCTCCACAGAAATGCACAAACTTCTTCCAGCCAACTGGATTTGCATGTTACAGAAGCTAAACTAAGCTAGCAAGCAAAGTATGTCAGCAATGAGGTACCAGTAGCTTCAACTGTCCAAAGTCACACTCAGTGTAGAAATCTAAGTGCGTCTCAAACCTTTGCCTGACAGAGAGTACTAATTAAATAGTCCTGTCAGGACGCAAGGTTAATTTAAGTGTTTTAAGGCCTTGATTTTAGCTATATGAATTTAAGATTTTTTTAAGGATACATGGTCACCATGTTAGAAGTAAAACTAGTAATTTTTTTGTCAATATCAGGGAATTGCTTACTTAAAACTAGCGTCTATATCTTGCCAGCCTTTCACTCCATTTTGAGAAGCAGTGAGGAGGTTTTACATGGTTTATTTTATATAAAGAATAGTCAATCATTTGTAATTCGTCTATGCAGAAGTTGTAGCTTTTGGAGTTTGTCCAGCTTTAAACAACAGAAAGCTTGAGCTCATCCCAAAACAGATCAAAACTCAGGCCCAGACGTCACGCCTCGACACAAACCTCTGTGTCTGTTACTCTGCCTCATTCTCAAGTCTTTTTCCTCATCCAACGGGTTTTCTTGCCACATTACAATCGACATCGTCATGACCTGTTATTGTACCGCTGCCACGTCTCCAGACCTGTATGAACACTCACAGGGTTGTGGATGTCCAGCCACTCGGACGAGCTGGACTCAACAAACTTGCCATCGATGAAGAGTTTGGTCGTCGGCTGGAAGATAAAAGCAACGTACAATTAACGCCCCTTTCCTGCATGATTACATTCTTAATAACTCTGCTGACAACATCCATCAATCACTACAAAGTGAGCCGACGGTGTAATGTCTCCTTGAAGCGTTTCATAGTCGACTGGCTGCCACTAATTGAGCTGACCGCGATAATTTGGCTTAATGGTGTGTCTATTTACCTGCTATGTGTTTTATTAAAGAGTATAAAGGTGAACAAATCAGGTTTTTGTCGCCGTCCTATTTTAAACTTACAATCTAGCGATGCACTCGTCTTCTGCAAATAATTTAGGAGGTTTAATTCAAAGCTTTAATTGCATTTGAAATGCTCCAAATGTTACAAGGTTTGCTTCAGTGTCATGTGATTCAGCTTTGCGCTTCTAGATGTGCTTTTATGTTTTCAGTGAAACATAAAAGCACATCTGGAGGGATGGAAGAATTATGAATAAATAAACATTAAAGACATAATTTATGCAATATTTTTAATTAATTCGACTACAATAAATAAATCATTTGTTTAGAAAAAGTGGGGTTTTTTTCCCCACCACCCAATAGCTACAGCTCAGCTCCATAAATCCTAATTTCCAGCAATTAGCGAGTATAAAATGTGACGGTGTTGATAAAGTCAAAGGCTGGCTGACTAGTTTTCAATGAATCTTTTTCTTTTTTTTTTTTTTTTTACAGCTTATTAGTTTCTAACCATGCATTAGAAATAAAAGCTTTGCTGCCTACAAAAAAACAATCAAAGACCAACTGACTTTGATTTATTTGTGTTTCTGTGTGCATTTACTTGGTAACAATACATTTTGATTTTCAAACGCATTTCCAGACAATCACCTAAGATTGTTTCATAAAACGACAGAAAGCAAAAATAATCAGCATCCACAAAGCAATCACTCACATGAAACAAGTGAACTCTACTTCGATCGCTTCGTTAGGTTTTGTCAGCAGCTGATGACGCCGCGTCATTTCACTTCTGAACACAAAGAACTTTCACTGAACGGAGTCACCAAGGCCGCAGCTCCAACACGACTCGGAAACGCCTCCGATTAGAAGTTCGGGATATTTCACGAAAATAATCTTGTGAAGGCGATGCTGTTGCTAAATATTGCCATGGCGATATCGGTCGTGACAAATCCACTCCTTCTTGACTTTTCTCTAAACTTGAGCCGTTTTAAGCCCTCTCTATGACCTTTAGCGACGCGTCATCCGAGTCAGGAAAATGAACTGCTGACATTAAACACTTACTGCTTTCCAAACAATCCCTGTAAAATCCCATATTAGTGTTGCACATTAACGTAAGGATGATAAATCAGTGATGTATTATTTAGCTCTGTCTCACAACCTCACCATGAACTCCCTGAACTGTTGCTATCAAGAAAAAAAAAGAAAATGTACCATAGCATCAAAAGCAGAACCATCAGACTGCTACACAGCTTTCCGCCCCAAGCTGATAAGCCGCTGTGATATTATTACCCTTACTTTGAACGTTGCTGTTTAGATTTTGTATTTCATCTCCCCAAAGTTTTTCTTTTTTCAGAATAATATTCGAAGACCCCAGGGGAACTGTCTTGCTAAGCTGTACACCATTAAGTAAACAAGAACATGAGTAAACTGATTTGATTTGATGAAGCATTTGACTCAGGATACGTCTTTGCTGCATTGATTGTTTGATGCTGCGTAACAGATATTTATAGCGCCGCTTTCCTGTTATGGAGTAGCCTCTTCCAAGGTAGCCAGGGCAATAAAAAGGTATCTGCCAACTTCTGTTGCTGTTCTGTTGGCTTATCTGTCATACTTAAATGTTCCACAGCATGAAACAAATATTGATATTAGATCAAATTGGTCCTAATCTGAAAGGTCTCTGACCTTTGGAATAAAGAAAATCACTCACGGGCCTCGTCTGACAACATGTAGTCGGTCAAAAAGCAACACATCGGGTTCAAAATACAGACAGGTCCACATGCGAGACAAAGTCACTGACATTTATCTGTCCAGGAAAGGTTACAAATCCATTCCTAATGCTTTGCGACTGCAGAGAACCACCACAATCCAGAAATAAAGATGGAACAGGTGGCCTACCACTAATAGTCAAAGAGCATATCAATAAATGATTACGAGTGTCACCAAAAACTCAGAACAATCTCTGCAGATTGGTCAAAAACTATGTTCATGGTACAAGACCAAGGCCTCAACTGACCAAAAACAACACAAAGACACAGAAAACATCTGGCTGATGGCAGAGGCCGATGGGACAATTCTGTATACCGACAAGACAATAATGGGACGTTTCGTCCTGATAGATGTTGAGTAAAACTGCACTTTATACCAACAGCCACGCATGTTGGCGAATGAGCAGAAAGAAAACAAAGGTTTTGAGGTGGCCTAGTGAAAGTTGGAAAGTATATCATGTTGAGACGCAGTGAAATGATGAAATCTGCTAACGTGGCTGAATTAATACAATTCTGCAAAGAAGAGTGGGTCAAACTTCCTCCACATAGAGCAATGTCAGTTCTCACACAAACTTGATGGAAACCTTTGCTGCCATGGGGGGCAAAAATGTTTCTTTTTTAGGTTAACTAGGCACATGAGCTAATCTGGAGAAATTTCTTCCATTAATAAAATCATTAAATGAATGAGAAAACTGCATTTTTGTACTTATCTGGATTATCTCTCTCTCTCAAAATTTTTTTTCCCAAGATTAGAAATATTTAAAAGTGACATAAAAGCTAAAGAAATCTAGTTTCTCTGCTCTGTAAGCAAACTTCGAAATGACCACAAAGGCACATGAACTGAAAGAAAACAATAAATGAAGTTGTTATAGCAACAGCTGGGTGTCAGTGTCAGAGCCCTCACCACTGAGGAAGAGGAGTAGCACATGCGACCAAGCTGCAGAGGAGCCTGCAGGAAAAACAATAGACATTAACTTCATTTATCCCCAACAAACAACCGAAACAATAATTAATAGTCTCTTATGAATAAATCACAGATTTTTAATTATTATCCACGTGTAGCTAAATAAAACCTAACTATCTAAAACTACTTGGAGAAAAAGAGGAGTGAAGGTATAAGGAGCATGACTTTGTTAGCTAAACAGCTTCTTAGCCTCGATAGGTCAAACATGCATTAAAAAGCCAACTTTTGTATTAACACGAGCTTCACCTTGTTGTTTAACAGGGACCGTAGGACAAGCGCTGCCATTGTGTTGAGTCAGGTGTCTATTTTTCCTTTAAGTGACCCACAGTGAGAGGAAACTTAATCTCCAGTGCTTTCCAGAGGACAGGGCAGCGGACCTGGAATTTCACCGATCTACAATGCATTTACATGCGCTACAAGCGAAAAGAAGAGTCGCAGATGACTAGTTGATCTGTGAAAAACCATGCATTGCGCCCATTCGCTGCTTTCTCTAATATGGGTGGGACATAAATCGTTAACAACCAATTACTCTACGGCTTTCAAAGCTGTAAATTCAGAAAGCGCTGATTGGATGTGGATCCGAACAAGCGAAAGTTTGCTGATTTGTACGCGATTTCCTGGAATTAGGATTTAGATTTTAGTTTTATTTAGTTGAAATATTAGCTAGACCAGATTTTTTAAAGTCTACGAATCCGATGTTTTTGTTAAATATATTAATACTTGGCGTTGCTGCCGCAAATACTATCTCAACGTTCACGTATCCAACCGGTTCCATAGCAACACTTTCAGAGGCGATATGGAGTTCCTGAAGTGGGACACTGAAGATGTCGCAAAGTGGGTTGAGTCTATAGGATTTTCGAAATACGAAGTGGGTGAAACCAAATAACCTCACTGTAAAGTAACACTAAGGAAATGTTTATCAAGCTCAGCTAACTTTCTACTGAACTAACGCTGTTAAGTCTCTAAACTCTGGGCGCCGAATATCTGTTGCAGGCTTGTTTCACCGAGAATTTCATCACCGGAAGGAAGCTCATTCATGTCAACTGTAACAACTTGCCAAAACTCGGAATCACGGATTTCAGAGACATGCTGGTAACGGGAACAGGCAGAAAAATCATGCAACATTTGTGCCATTATAAAAGCGTGTTTATATGATAACAATACTGTCCAATCAGATGAATTTCATCTGGCAGAGTTGATTCAATATAATATTAATGATGGGAATCCTAAGTGCACTTTATTACTCAATGCCGAAACATCAATGCGTCCCATATAATTTAGTCTAACCTCAACAAACAATTACAAGTCTCCTCTGAGTGCACTGGCAGCCATTTTCAGGTGTCTCAGTGTCGGCTTGGCACTGTCACACATCCTGCTTGACTCTTTCTTTTGCATATGTGGCATCCAATTAAAGCTGTGAACTGTAACCACTATTTTTTTTTTTTAGCAGCAATTCCGATACATTCAACTCTGCTAAGAATAGTTTTTAGGATAAGCTTTTAGGGATGTGTGAGCTGACAATGAAAAGACAGTGACATTACATGAAGAAATTTCCAGAATATGCTTTCATTACTTATAGCCGTTTAAAGCCGTTACTTGCATAGAAATCAGTATCTCCTTAATTTGTGTCACAGTCTTAACCTTTATATTGAGATTTTATGTGGTGCAGAACTGCGAAGTGGAAGAAAAATGTTCCATGTTTTAAAAGTGTGACCTGCAGCTTTATTAAGCCGACCTGAGTCAACGCTTTAAGAGCCAACTTATGTTGCTATAATATTTAAAAAATCTTTGGGGTATTGCACTTTTAGCGGCTGAAATTTTTGCCCATCCTTCTTTGCACAGCAGCTAAACTTGAGTCTGAACGGACAGAAAGCATTGGTGGGCAAATCTTGCCTCTGATTTTCAGTCGGATTACAATCTCGACTTTGATTGGGCCACTCTAGCAAACAAATGGATCCATGCCATTTTACTGCAGCTGTGGCTATAAGTTAACAATCACACCGGAAAGCAAATCTCCTGAGTTTCTCCGTATTTATCTCCATTCATCCTTCCATAAACTCCGCAGCCTCCCTATCCCTGCTAAAGAAAAGCTTTGCCTCACCGAGATGCTGCCAACTCTGTGCTCCACCATGGTGGTTGTCTTTATTGAGTTAGATGCATCATATCGTGTTATTTTATTTGGAGCATTGTGCATCTTAGCTAAAAAGCTATTTTAAAAAACATGCACACCACACTTTGCAGACTTTCATTTGCATTGGCCTGTCACACTAAGTTCCCAACTAAACAGGCTGAAGTTTGTCATTTGTGATGCGACTATATGTGGAGAAGTCCAAAAGTATGCTTTTGTGCATTGCCTAAGGATTCACTTGTATAAGTCCATGTACTAAACTGACGGAAAATGTTTCTTTTGCCAGTCTTTACTCTTGTACACAAGTGATTTCGAGGTCTCCTGGGCCCTCCATTCCCCCTGTGGGGGAGCTGCTTTATTAAATAGATTTAAACCGTGTAAAGCTTGCGTCTTCAAGCGCCTTATCCCTGCCGTGCGTCCTGCAGGTCATCTCCGCTCACGTACGCCTGCTGCTGGGGATCACAGAGCCCCTGTGGAACAACAGCATCGCTGACCCCCGGCGGGACACCATGGCCCTGTTCTTGGAAGTGAAGAGCCGCACGGGACGATGGACCAACTCCCTCACCTACCAGGAGTTCCTGTACTACTTGGAAAATCCGGACGGCGAGTATGAAGAGGAGGAGGAGGACGAGAACGAGGAGTACGAGGACAAGGAAGAAGAGGAGGACAAGGAAGAAGAGGAGGACGAGGACGAGAATGATGAGAACAAGGACGACAAGAATGAGAACAAGGAAAACCAACAGTAAAGAGCAAAAATATATATAAATATATATGAACAAAAGCATCTCTGTGTCATTTCATATCAGTGTCTCATCTGATAACACAGATGAGACACTTACAGTAGGTCAGAGACGGGCCCTGGCATTAACACTTCCCAGCAGCAAAATGCCAGTGTTGTCAGTGCGGTCGATAAACAAAGAGAGAATCCTTTCAAGTGTGCTTTCTGCTGGCCGTCTGCATGTGTTTAAAATCGCTTCAAACAGGAACGAGCCGCTGGAAATTTACTCGACTAGTGGGTGATCTCAAGAAATGAGAGAAACAACAGAGACTGATTGCATTTTGCCCCGCCTTCTCCCCCAGATACATCCATCAGATTTTGCGAATGTAAAACAGCACAAATCAACTGATCAAAGGGGCTCCTGTCAGCCCGGTTGCAGAGAAACCCCCAAACCACCTGTAGTTCTCATTGATCTTGGGTGGACGTCATGGAACCAGATTAGTTAATTGATTCCTAGCAATCCTTGGGGTAATTTTCAGGACAACGCCAACAAACAGCTGCTTCAACAGGAAGCCCCGTTAGTGGTGACTCGATCCTTGTCCTCAGAAAACACACTCTTGTAAAAGTATATCGACCCATTAAAGGTTTGCCACATTTTTGTCAGGCTGACTTTGATGTACTGTGTTGGAGTTTCAATGTGGAAAGAAAATGACACGTGGTTTTCAAAATCATCTACAGATATTTTACTAATTGGCTTCTTTTAATCTGATACCCCTGAATTAAATCTATTTCATTGTAAATTTGCCTAATTACTACAACCTGTCTGTAAAAAAAAAAACCTGAAATTTCACTCTTTCAGGCCACATTTTCTCTATAGTTTGTACAGGGCTTACAAGGGCTGTAGCCCAGGGCGCCAACTTTGGGGGTGGCCCAAAAGATCTTTATCTTTAATGAATGCATGTTTTTTCAAACATTTTTGCTTTATTTAACACTAATAGACCCGCATCAGGTAAGGTCTATTAATATTTTGTAATTTTTATTAATGGAAACAGTACTCAAATATTTGAAAAATGTGAAGTTATGCTTCATTTTTATGTAAGCTAGACCTGGACCATATTGGGGAATTATGTAGAAAGGTAAACATTGCGATAAGTGCCCACTTTCCTCTCTCCTCTCTTCTCTTCTCTCTCTCTATCTGTGCATCCACCACTCTGTGTGACTTTTGGCACCTTGGGAACTGTCATCTGTGTCAGGTGAGGACATCTTCGGCCGCGACGCTCTTTATCAGCAAGCAGAAAATGACACTGGCAAGGTGTGGGCTCATAGTACTTGGAACATTTGACCCAGCAAATTATTGCTTGGCAACATTTATGCTGTACGTTGCAATTTATTTTCTTCACATTTTAACTTTGAGTCGCAGCTTTGCATTGTTAAAACGGAAGATTTTTGTCACTTCATCAGCATAAATCATGCTGGGAGATAATTAGCCATGCAACTCCAAAGGTCTGGTCTTTATTAGAAGGAGTCAAGAAGGAAGCCATTGTTGGAAGCAGCGATTTTTAGAGACACGGAGAAGATGAATGAAGCTTTCTGGAAGAAAACCCACACTGTCCTTTAACTAGTAGTTTAGATCTATGCACATTCAAGAGATGGGATGTGCTACTCAAAGTCCATATTGAGAATTGGAGCTATAAGAATAGAAAATGACACTCTTTAGCAATCCACCCCAACGTAATCTGAGCAATTCGCAAAGGCAAATGGAAAGAGATGTTGGTTGATGAGCAAAGGAGGACACTTTTCCTGTGAAAAACTGAAGAGGAGAGGGAAGCGGGGGACGCTTCAAGACAGCTACCTTACTGTCAACTTATGCACTTACAGGCTCATACTTTGCCAACTTGCACAAAAGGCTACGGGGTGGTTGCATCAGATAATGATGGATTCGGTGCCAAGTAGAACCTGAGGGACCCAAGGCCTCTGTGTTTTAGCCAACTCAACACTTTCTTGCCCAAAAATCTATTGAATACATGAGGGACTGCTCAGCTATTTTTGGGTTTGTCCGCGAATAAAAAGAAAGGAAAAACACAGGCAAAGATTTCATGCAAAAGAAAGTGATGGATTTTCAATACAGCTCGACTCATGTTTCATCTCATGAACGTGTGAATCTGATCGACAACCAGCTTTCTTTTTATAAAAGTTCATAGATTATAGCGTTCCTTTCTTTTTTTTCTTCTCTTTTTCTTTTTTTTTTTTTTTTTTTCGTGCAGCAGTAGTTCGGTCCACATGAATAAATTATGATGCCTGCCTGCGAGGACGGGCTGCGAGCTTCTACCACTGCTGCATCTGCCTGCTGCTGCTGCTGCTGCTCACACAAACGGTCTCTGTGCGGCTCGGAGCGCACGGATTACCATTCCGGGCACAGCGCTGCTGCTGCTGCTGGTCAAGAAACGGAGCCGGGTCGGTGGCAGACAAGCGGTCCGGGGGCAAAGCGGGGAACCACGCCGCCTGCGACGGCAGAGAGCTCTCTGTCAGTCTGGATTAAGTCGCTCTGACTGAGCCGCTGCGTCGCGGACTGGGGAGAAAGAAAGAAAAAAAAGCCAGTGAAAGCGAGACGAACATCTGGTCGGATTGAGCGCAACACCAGCAGCCACCCAGCGCCGAGTATTAGAGCCAGCGTACAAAACAAAAAAAGGCGTTTTCTCCTCCTCTGGATGCGCAGTGGAGGCGATCCACACCGGGACCCCTCACTCAGTTTGCGCCTCCCCCCCTACACTCTTCACCGCCCCCCCCCCCCACCTCTAAAAATGAAGACATTTTTTTTTTTTTTTTTTTCTGAGTGTTATCTAATGCGAGAGGATCGCCTGGAAGGAGGAATTGCCCTTTATCCGCCGGGTATGGATTCCTTGTATGGCACCGCTCGCTCCGCAGGCCGTCACACAATATAGGAGCCGAGGCGCGTGCGACGGGATAGCGACCTGAAATAATCTCCGAGAGGCGCCGTCGGTCCCATCATTTAGGCGAGCCGCCACCTCAGTATGCCAGCAGAGATCCTGGGAGGAGATCAGACCGCAGCCAGCCTCCTCTGACCGGGCTTCACGTCTCATCTGTAAGGTAAATGTTAAGATTTCATGTGGCGGGTCAGAACTCTTTTTCTCCTGTTTTTTTTTTTTTTTTTTTTTTTTTTTTGAGAGAGAGAGATACTTGAAGTAGTTCTCATTTGAATGTGACAGGGATTCTCATGACAGCACACTTGTACCGCAAGGTCAAAAAAAAAAAAACAACCTCTCTATTCTCCGAGGCGTGCCGTCAGATGTAATGGTTTTATTTATAGTATCCTCTTGGATGCATTTTTTTTTCTCCTACAGGTGAAACTGAGAACGGTGCCTCGCTATTCAGTCTTCTGCAAGAATAAAAATAAATGAATAATAATGATAATAATAATAATAAAAAAGGGATTTGTTTGATGGTGTCCTAACTGTCCATACTGTGATGCAGCCTTGTCTTTTGTGATTATAGCTGATATGCAAATTGCACTCCGTCACCAGCACGGGATGAAGTCCCAATTAGTCCAAATAGCAAAACTGATGAGTCTGAGAAGAGGGGCATGTTGCCAGGTGACTGAAGCACCAATGGAACAAAAAAGAAGAAGAAGGGGGAAAAAAAGAAAAGACAAACAACAGATATGATTATTATAGACAGATAAGGGTCTTGCCCCCCTCTGTGGAGTGTTAGTTATCCATCTCCTATTATTCATGAGAGCCTGAGGCCCCCATTGCAACTGCTGCCCCAGTGATAGCAAGCCCACGCCTCATTTTGATGCCAGTGTTTGCTCTCGCTGCTCTGTGAATGTGCTCAGTGTTTGCTGTGCTGCTGCACCTTCCACTGACGGCCGGGGATGTGATCGGTGGCTCCTCGGCCACCCCTCGCGTTCACTGACCCGAATTTACGCTCGCTTCCAAAACGGGCCGAAGAAGGGCTTTCTTTAAAGGGAAACCCGGTGCCAACGTCTATGTGGAACCACTTCATCTCCTTTTAGATGGATTTGTTCCGTACAGGGTATTTTGTGGTGAGGTGTTGCAGTGTCGCTGTTGTAAGTTGTCATTTGTTTGAGATGACAAACTCCTAAAGACTAGCTTCGGAGCAGACATGGAAGCGGTTTAAGAAAACTACAATGTCATTATCAAAGATCTACAAAGATCACTCTTAAAATATGTAACACCCTTAAGTCTAGTCCTTGGAAATAAAAAATATTAAATAAGAATATTTTCTGCAGATCTGAGTGACTGGTCGATATTTACTTTTTTATGTGCCCCATCCAACCAGTTAGCCCCTACCTCCATTCACCTGCACCAACTCATCCCATCATCATCACTTTATCAAACACGACAGAGAAGAAATGTGTAAATAATCCCATCATCGAGTCGTTGGAACAGAGAACATTTGTTGGGCTAGCTGGAGGAGTTTACACTGCAAGTTGTTGTATTTTACTGGAAAATCAAATAAAGGTGTTGCTGTCAGAATATGGCATATTATGAGTGGTGAACATGCACAGAAACCAGATAGAATCAATAAGAATAGAAACAGATCTGCACCAGTTATGGTTCTGAAGCTAAATGTCGCCGTCGTCTCGTGTTTGCTCCGCCGTCCGTCCGTGGTGGCCTGTGGGTCATCGGGGGTCAAACTCCGAGTCGGACGTGTAAAACTCAACCCCGTCGTAACCGAACGCTGCAGAATCACAGCGTCGGAATCTGAAGTTGCTCACTCAAACAGCAGCTGATCAGCTCGGCCCTCGTGCCTCTTGTGAAGTCGTTAACCCACATAAACACAAAGTGCAGTTTGCTGTTTTTGTCTTTATTGCGCTCTATTCTTTGTGAAATCCTGTAGTGGAAATCCATACTTCATTAACCAGGCCAGCTGGGTTTTTTTGTTGTTGTTGTTGTTGCTGTGTGTTACTTAGAGAAAACACACACATACACACACACACACCACTGGATGTTATATTTAAAGACTTTCACTGGACATGAATGTATTTGCTTCCCTGTGTGTGTGCCTTATATGATGTGTTTACAGCCTATTATTATTATTATTAAGCTGTTTTGTTGCTGTGTGAGGCAGAAACAACAGCACCCCAAAGGTCTTTGGCACAGAGAAAAATAAACAGTAGGTGCAAAGATGGTTTCTGTTTGGCCTTTGTCTTCTCACATATAAACAAAACCATAGAAAATCCTACGTGCAACACAGCATAGCATATTATCCAAATTCTCTCATCTACATACCAATAGAACTACATTCAGCATGTCACAATTATGCTAGCTGGCTGCAGTCACTCGGTGCATTCTTTTAAATTGTCTTCAGTCATCTATATGATAATCAGCTGGGTGAACTTTATGGAAACATCATATTTCCATCACTGTTTTCGCTTAATTTTCCAGAAACTTGCTCTCCTGTCTTTTGCTACGGTTTAATGGGACCGACTGTTTATCTTGAGGCATTCGACTTCAAATATTAATCCGACTGCATTCCGATGGGCATCCACTGACATTTACTCCACTGCGACATTACGGCTTCATCTGGGGGTTTGAGGCAAATGAAAAAGAAGAGCGTAATAACTTAGAACCAATTTGTCAGATTAGTCCCCAGTGAGTTGGGGATGGATTTCAAATTGGGAGAGCCAAATGGGTCCATGTTGACGGGGAAGAACTAGGCGTAAAAACTAGCCGAGCAGAAGGTTGCTTTTTATTCTACTGGGAAAGATCCGCCTATGGTATTTTTTATTGGAAATATTCTTTACTGCTGATTGTGTAAAGTTTCTTTTATGTTAAGATGGCAAATCTTCCAGCTGCCAACTAAAATACTTCATCCTTTTGTATACATTGCATACAGATAACACTGACCATTTCCTTTGAGGCATTTAACTACAAATGTGAACCTGAACCACTGGGTTGGGCAACTACTTCACGGCAACACTATGGTCTCATTTGGGGGGCTTAATGAAAAACAAGAGCCCAATAACTTAGAAGCAATTTGTCAGATTAGTCTCTGATGGGCTTAGCATTGGTCTCAAAATGAAAGACTAAGACAGGACCCTGGTGGATGTAGACAAATATGAGAAGGGAAGCACACAAAACAACAATACTTTCCAGGCATTTCTCAATTCAAGGATATGAGTATAGTTCTGCTTTTTATTAACATATCTATCAAATTTGATCCATGTGTGAAAATGCTTGATCATGGTGACTGGCTATCGACAATAGATTTGTAAGGAGTCAACTTAGGTCAGCAGTACTGCATGTTTCTTTACCCATTTTTATCATTGGAAAGGTGCGCCAGACCACTATATGCTCATACGAAGCCAATTCATATCCAATAAGCACTGCACATGTACTCTGTTGTGCTCCGCCCCTTGTGCCTGTTCTCCGTCTTATTCAGGAGGACATCAAAAGGCTCGCGACCGCCATTCATCCCCACTTAACCATTAGATTCAGTTCATTCTTTATTGTCACGACTCTGTGTTGCCATTGTTAATAAGAACTTTCATCTGTCACTTTTCGAACTTCCTGTTACAGAAGGCTGTGCTGCAGCAACACAGCCTATATATATATATATATATTATATATATATATATATATATATATATATATATATATATATATATATATATATATATATATATATATATATATATATATATATATATATACACACATATATACTGCTGCTAATAGATATATAACGTGCCACAAAGAAGGTTGCAGCCTAAGCAACCCTGCAGGTCCTGCAGCAATGAGATCCAAACAATATGAGGCAGCTTACATTTTGGTCAAAAGGGAAACCTGAAACCAATCTCACACGAGGCATCTTTTTATTACTGTTTAGGAAATCTCCATAGAAATTGATTAGAAAGTCTGGAGTTGCCAAAACCACAGGTGAAACTAACAGTGGTTGAAAATGCAATAAAAACACTTAACTTGATTTTTCTGATTTGCAGCTATATCTGACAAGAAAAAGGGATGCTCACTAATTATCCATCTCTGAGATTAGGTGAGCAGTTGAATATTATTATTCCCAGGGATTCTTTCCATTTGTCAGCCTTGAAGCGAATTCCAGGTTCCATCAGGGTGTGTTGCAATGGTGCCAAATCCCATTTATAATTCACAGTAAGATCCAAACATGATTTTTTTTCTCCACCCCACCCCCAACCAGCTTGGCTTACACATAAAATGAAGAACAAGAGAAGAGTTTTGACCTACTCTCCAACTGGGAAATATCCCGCAGATCGAGTTAACAAGGAATAGCTTGTGATGCCGTGTGGAGTAAAACACTTGGAATTACAAGGAGGAAATGTAGATTCTAATGAACAGCACTTCTATTGATGCAGTGGGCTCTGCTTAGTATGCTATCCCCCTGGCACACGCAAATGCCCACGCACACACACATTCACACACACACATGCAAGCCTTTCTCACCGGAAAAAATTATTTCAACTGCATCCAGGTTTCCCATCAAGTCATTTAAGTTTGTTTTATTATTATTATTATTATTATTATTATTATTATTATTATTATGTGCATGACTGGGAAAAGGAATTCAGACATTAAATCCACTACAGAATTAGCTGAGTTTGCAGTCTTCTCCTGTCATAAATGGTGCAGTGGGTCTCCGTCACGGCCTTCAACCATAACCTTTGCTGCAGATCATGTCAGGGCTGCTAGGAAAAAAAAAAAAAAAAAGAAATCAGCTGCTGATTACTTTGCGCCCAAAACTGACGTTTTCTGTGTTGCCATGACATCCAGGCTGTTACCCAGGAGTTATCGCTCTCTAACATTGGCAGACTTATTGCTGATAAACAGGCATCTCAGCACATGCACACATTTACACTAAAAAGTGCGTGGGGGGGGGGAAATGTACGTATGTATGTATGGTAGAAAATCCACAACAACAACATCAGTTTGTGTGGTCAGAATTTCTCCCAGCTCAGTGAAAATATGATCCACTACTTGGGGATCCATTTGTCCTCACGAAGCAGAGCCGTGTCACTGCTGCGTCGATGCCGTTTTGCCATCGGTCTACCTCCTTGACGTTCGCGACACTTCCTTCCGGCAGCAGGAGGGCCGCAAATCACAGAGTAATCCAGAGTTACACGCTGCCATGTGCCGCCATGGCGTCGACGGATCTCATCAACGCACCGGGCCGCTTTCCCTGATTTCCAGTCCAGGAGATTATACGTCTTCGCATGATCTCCACCATAAGTTAGACCATCTGAAAACATATCCCCCCCACCCTCCCTCGTGACCTCCCAAGGCTGATTGGCACGCGGTGTGCTGCATAAGGATTTTCTTGGCAAATGCCACCCAAGGGAGCTCATGGATATCCTCGGCGAAAGCTGCTGCGGTGCACGAGTGTGTCTCTGTAGCTGGAGGATGTTGTTGTGTGTGTGTGTGTGTTTAGCTTGTGCCTCTATTAGGCACAAATCCACCCACCAGTGTGCATATGTGGGTGGGCGCTGTCAGTCTGCTCCGCTCTCTCAGGGTGGAAGTACCTGCTTGGAGGTAGTAAGCGAAAGTTTGATTGACAAAAAGCAGGACTTTTGCGCTCCACGCGTTGATACGTTGTCTGCTCTCTTCCTTGTTTATCCCCGGGCCTCCCCGTGTCGCATCACTGCGATGAAATCCGCAACCTGGCCGGTAATGATTTTCCGGGAGGCGGGGTGTGACATTTAAAGATCAAGTGTGTGATTGATGAGAGCATTAATTGATTATCTACCTATTTGTTCGTGTACCTGATGAGTGCAACCTGTTATGCAAATCTCCGTGGAACAGAGCGGCCATAATTAAAAGCAAATTGAGGAGACGGTGATAGATAGGACCGTTTCCTGCCGGACCCTCTGCGGTGAGGTCGAGCGGGAAACACGTGGCGTCCTTTTTTTTTTCTCTTTTGTCCTCGCAGAACAAATCTTGAAAAGATTACCACTGCAACAGTTCCCTTCACGTTCGGCTGGGTTTTTAGCAGCAAAAGAAAAGAGAGGGCCCAGTCTCTGCAGAGTGAATCAATATCATGTCTTCAGCGCCATTTGAGACTGGAAATAGCAGGTTCTCTTTGCCTCAGTGCACAACCAGACCATTCAGCAAGGGGAAAAGGTGTTTGGCACACACTGATTACACCTCAGCTGCTGAAGCCGTTTTATTTCCCCCTCAGATACATATGCACACATAGATTAAAGTGGGGAAATATTGTGCTTTGCTCACAAATAGCTTCAACTGTCTTGTTAAAGCTACACGCTTGGATATTTTTTTATTGGGATTCCGTGTAACAGACCAAGCTGCATTTGGATTTGCACCTGAATCAAACCCAGGCCTGCCAGCTCCCTTCCAAACTCACCTCATCAGCAACCAGTTCCAGCTTATTTTTCACTTACATCAGCCGCGTTGTGAAAGCCGTGCAGTTTTGTCGGCGCACATTTGAACAAACGGAGGGATAAAGACCTGGAACACGAGAGATAAACCATAAAACGACCAGGTTTTAAACGTCTCACTGTTAAACTCATCTGGCTTCTGCACAACGTCCAAACCACAAACAAACTGGCGTCGCCACAAACCGCCGCATCGGTCAGAGGGAGTATTGATCAGAGAAGAAGCAAACGTCCCTCGGCAACTCTAGAGGAGCTGCAGGGACCAACAGCTCAGGAAATAAAACCTGCTAACTGGACAGCTATTAGCCACGCGCTCCACAAATCTGGCCTTTATTGCAGAGTGGAAAGAAGAAAGAAAGCCACTGTTGACAGAAAGACATAGACATAGAAAACATTTCAACTGAGGTGTCCTGGTCAGATCAAACCAAAATGAAACCTTCTTTGGGCTACATAATGATAGCAGCTTTAGAATTTGTTTAGACACACCTTTCATAATACTCAAGGTTACTTTACTATGGACGGAGGAGAATAAAAGGCAATCATGAAGGAAATCTTGCAGGATAATGTCGTCGTTAATTCATTATTTTTTTTTATTTTCATGGGGATAAATGTCAAATTTGAACAAAAAGAGGACTCTGTAGCATTTATACTCATTATACGAGTTTGAATGTGTCCCCCAGACGTGCCTTAAACAACATAAAGGACAATAACAACATAGCAAGATAACATATCACACATTACTTTAATTCACAATGAAAGAAGAGCCATCAGGGAAAAGACGAGGCTAAGATGGAGGTTTGCCTTCTAGCGTGATGAGTATGTACCGTCAAAGCACATTCAGGTAACAAAAGGGCCTAATCAAAGTCCAGGTTATCCCTCCGAATCCAGGAATTTATGTTATTCATCCAATCTCAGCCTAAACTCCTTCAATCTCAACAATCTACAGCTACAATTTAAGCAACATACCATGAGATTATTGGCTCTAAATACAAATGCTTGCCACACTTTTTAGATTGACATTTGTAAGAAAAAAAAAGATTCATCCATCCTTTTAATTCTACCTCACAGTGCTTTGCTTTGGTTTGGTTTGTTACATAAACTCCTGATGAAATAGGTGGAGGGTTTGTGGTCTCGGCGTGACAAAATGAAAAATGTGAACGGCGATGGGAACCGAACATTTTCGCAAGGCCCTTTAAGAATAAGGACCCTGGCAGCAGTCAGCGCCGTCTCCCCACTCCATTTCTCTCCTAACTCGAGTCCCACGCACCGCCACACAAAATCCACAAATCTTGCGCGATCTGCCGAAGTTGTCCCACATAAAAATGGGTCAGGAGAAGACGTTTATTCCTCGCCG
The DNA here is from genome assembly GCA_010277075.1 of Poeciliopsis retropinna. Taxonomy (NCBI): domain Eukaryota; kingdom Metazoa; phylum Chordata; class Actinopteri; order Cyprinodontiformes; family Poeciliidae; genus Poeciliopsis; species Poeciliopsis retropinna. The sequence continues at coordinate 15,644,883 of VMRM01000010.1, forward strand.
CTTCATCAGCAGCGCCTCATAAAAATGTCAGCATGTTCTCCCCAATAATATTCCTCCCCTCGCTATTATGTGCCATTTAAAGGCGACCTCGTTCCTGCCTCCTTGTCAGGCTGCGCTACTTTTTACCCGGCTGTCAGCGGCTGCCACCGGGCTTCCTTCTCTGCCAACCTCATGTGAGGTGGAAGAAGAAGAAGAAGACAAAAAAAAAAAAAAAAAAAGAAAACTCACAGCGTGCCCCCGCTCGGTGGTGTGTCACTCTTTTCCCGTGTGCTGTTTTCTTTATGAGCCTTTCAGCACACTCAGAGGGGCGAGGTTATTACATCGAGCTGTGCGTCGCCACTCAGGTGCAGAAGCTGCTTTCATAGCATGACAGTTTCTTTTTGCTGAAGCAGGAATTTTATTTGTTCTATCTGAGGGCTAACACTGATATCATGGGCGGGGACGCAGACATTGTGTCTTAGGTGCATGCAGACGCATGACAGCATTTGTGGCCCTTGATCGCAAAACAAAAGAGTCACAACTTTGACTTTCTAACTTGAGGTTGAAGATTGATGCGGATAAAAAGAACTACAAGTGAAATTTTCCTAAAGAATTTAGATGAATTCAAGTTTTATTTTGTCAATGATGTTTTTCACTTTGACTTCAAGTTCATAGTAAGTAAAACAGGAAACATTCAGTGAGACCTTGGTGGTAAACTCAGCTAAATAATCCAATAGTTTCCAGAGAAAGAGGGACCCACATTCTGTTTTATTGTTTTAGGCGGTCAAAAGACAACAAATCCAGAGATGTTAGAAATAAATGTCAGGTTTGAAACATTGCCAGCAGTTTTTTGTGTGTCCCTTATAAACAAGGTGAAGCTGAGAGATTTGATCACATCTACATTGATTTACAGCTCAATTTCCTAAAGAAATCAGACTTTATTTAATAAAAATAGTAAAAAAATAAAAAGGAAACAAAAGAAAAAAATCTAAATTTTCTTTCTCTTCATTAGTTTCAAACTGACAGTTTTGGCCCACAGAGCTAAAATCTTGGACCCCTCTGCATTATAAGCACAACTACTAGCACAATTATTACCCCATTGTTTTGGCGCCCCCTCTGGCAGGGAGCCCCGATGCGTCGGATAAAGTGTACACACCCAGTTTTTGTGCCACTGATTGTAGGTATTGATGATAAACTCTGAAAGGTTTTTAATAATAAATCAGCCGTTCCTCTCTGTATTTAAAGATTGTCTTTCGGACTTTCGATTAAACTGCTGTACCTTTTATGTGCGCCGCTGGGGTCGCCCAGAAGGCCAGACCCTCCGTAATATAATCACTTGTCGTGTCACTTATGCTCTGATACATTGTGGCTCACCTGCAAAGCTGTGATCTGATCTCCAAGGTCTTAGTTTTATGACATCCCACATCCCTGACAGCGTCTCCGGATTCATCAAATGGATCTCATCTTATCCTCTCGTCTCGGCTGTGTCATAAGTAAAAGAAGCAGCAGAGAGAGGCGAGAGAAAATCAATAGCAAGGCAGAGCACACACTCGCCGAGGCTCTGGGCCCAATCATCCCTTCCTATTGGCGATATGATCCGCAGAGATATCGGTCTAATTTTTATGAGGCCCCCCAAACTGCCAGTCTAGACTTTCATCCTTCTGTACACAAACATAAAAGCGTTGGCATTATCATATCAAAAAAAAAGAAAAAAAAAAAAAGAAAGAAAGTATGTTGTGGGGAGCGGGGGCTTAAAGGGAAAGCCACCACAAAAAAATAAAGAGAGAATCATGCAAGGTTACTAACGATGTTTCACTCACAAGTCAGCAGGTGATTAATTAGCTTCATGTGTAATTGAGCAGCCTGTATTTGTTTGTTCAGGCGTCGACTTGCTTCACTTCTTGCCCACAGTTTGGTTTCCCAGAGCGTCAAGCTGGCGGCACTGGCGTTCCAAATGCAGCGCAAAAGCTTCAACTTTCCAGGGCAGAATTCCCTCATTTAAAAGGGAATTATCTCACCGTGTGGGCGATCGCTCCAGCAACAAATAATCCACTGAATTAGCGGTGACACAAGTAATATTTCCATAGGTTACATGTTGGTCTGCTTCAGAAGTATGGGGTTCCTACACATGTTCCAGTTCTCAGTCCTTAATGTTCATATTAGAATAGTTCACCACGAACGGTAAATATGTCTGTGGTGACAGTGTTTAAATACAACAAGAAAGGAAGTAAGGAAGGGTTAGGAAAGAAGGAAGGACGGAAGGCAGGAAGGAAAGGAAGAAAAGAAGGAAGGACAATAGAAGCAATGGGAGATTGGACACACAGAAGAAAGTAACAAATGAACAAACTAAGGGAGTTAGGAGCAAAGGAAGGAAACTCGGAACAAGTATCACATTCCTCACTCCTAGAATGCTAGGAACAAGATAAAATTTTGTCTTGAGACAATTTTGTCTTGTCTTGAGACAAAATTTCACAAGAAAGAAAGTTAAAAAAGAATAAAAAGGGAATCAATAATGGATGTAAGGATGGAAAGAAGGAAGGACAAAGACACAGCTTAGGCAGGGCATATGAGGACGCTAAGAAGGACACAAGCAAGGGAGAAAAAAAAGAAGAGTACATGAAATGAAACGAGATAGGACGCAAGGTAGTATGGAAGGTCACATTTAGGAACGAAGCTGTCAAGGTAGGAAGGTAGATAAGATGGAAGAAAAGCAAAAGGACACAATAAAAAGGTTTAAAGAAACAACAGAAATGAGTAAACCAGGGAAACACTGAAATCCAAACCTCTCCTTTTCCTTCCTGCGTACGAACCCTAGAAATAGCTCACCTTCATTGTTTTACGTCTCTTTCTTTTAGGTCTGGTTACCTGATTTCACGTAAAATGGAGTCGTTCCTGGTCTACCTGATCGTCCTTGGCATGGCTGTGAAGGCGCACAAGGTCCAGATCTGCCCCAAGCGCTGCGTCTGCCAGATGCTGAACCCTAACCTGGCGACGCTGTGCGACAAAAAGGGGCTGCTGTTCGTGCCCCCCAACATCGACAGGCACACGGTGGAGATGCGGCTCGGCGACAACTTCGTCACCAGCATTAAGCGCAAAGACTTTGCAAACATGACCAAGCTGGTGGACCTGACCCTCTCTCGCAACACCATCGGGTCTATTGCACCGTATGCCTTCAGAGACCTGGAGAACCTCCGTGCTCTTCACCTGGACAGCAACCGGCTGACCCGCATCACCAATGACACCTTCAGCGGCATGTCCAAGCTGCACCACCTCATTCTCAACAACAACCAGCTCACCCACATCCACAGTGGGGCCTTCAACGACCTAACAGCGCTGGAAGAGCTGGATTTATCCTACAACAACTTGGAAAGTGCCCCGTGGATCGCCATTCAGAGGATGTCCAACCTCCATACCCTCAACCTGGACCACAACATGCTCAGCCTGATTCCAGAGGGCACTTTCTCTGGGCTGCAGAAGCTTAAGAGGCTGGACGTAACCTCCAACAAGCTGCAGAAACTCCCTCCTGACCCTGTTTTCCAAAGAGCCGGGGTCCTGGCCACCTCCGGCATAATGGGGCCCTTGTCGTTCGCGTTGAGCTTCGGCGGTAACCCGTTGAGGTGCAACTGCGAGCTGCTGTGGCTGCGGAGGCTGCAGAGGGAGGATGATCTGGAGACCTGCGCTTCCCCGCAACACCTAGCTGGGCGTTATTTCTGGACTGTTTCAGAGGAAGAGTTCCTGTGTGAGCCGCCTCTTATCACCAGACACTCTCAGGTATAATCTCCAAATTGAATTGTTCACTGTTAAGACATAACACTCTACTGTTACAGGCTCTGAGCCAGAAATGGCTTTAGCTAATCCAAGGTGCCACTTCGGGCTTCCCAGTAACTGTCTCAGCAAATACGAGCTCCAGAGCATGAAAAGGTCTTAGAGAAACTGCTGGATTCACAGTTGGAGGAGTTTGGTTAAATGTTTACCTAAGTGTTAGTCTGTTGTAAGGCTTTTCAAGGAGGATCTTTTTAAAGAACGTGCATGTCTTGATTAAAACGAGAACATGGTTGTAGCAGAATCATTCGGTGGGGATGCTTTTTATTCTACAGGGACAAACAAGCTGGTTAGAGTTGAGGAAGGAGCTAAATACAGAACAATCCTGGAGGAAAACTTGCCAATGGCTGCAAACTGATGAGGTTCACCTTCCACTAGGATAATAAACATACAGCCTGAGATGCAACTGAGTGGTTTAGCTCAAGAGTCTCAGAGTTCATTCCTTATTGGCTGATGTTCTGCAACATTTTAATGTGTCTCTTATTCAGCATGTCTGAATCAAACAGTTGAACGTGTGTAATCAGTTTTGACAAAGTCTGACAAGGACCTGTATATTTGGTTCCTGTTCTAAGCTCATGTTTTAGATTAAAGACTGTTTATGGGCTAGGCAGATCTAGTCAAAGGCCAAATATAAAGCTAACTCAGAAACTGTGACAACATTTTAAATTTGATGTCCACAGATTAGTTGGACAGACAGACAAATGCAAAGTTTAAAAAGCACATATCCTGTTTCACAACGATGTGCTATTTTGTGTCGGTCACATAAAATCCCAATGAAATCCATTGAAGTTTGTGAAGAAGTTAAAACATATGAACCTTTTAAAAGTGAAACTTCTCAAATGTAATATCGACTCTGTGTGTGTGTGTGTGTGTGTGTGTGTTTACATAACGTATTCCTGTCTACCTCGCATCCCTCTGACTCAGGAGCTGCATGCTTTAGAGGGCCAGAGCGTGACTCTGCGGTGCAAAGCCAGGGGCGACCCGGACCCCATCATCCACTGGATCGCGCCGGACGCACGGCTCATGTCCAACTCTTCCAGAGCCGTGGTCCACACAGACGGCACGCTGGAGATCCTCATCACCACCGTCAAGGACTCAGGTCTGTTTACAACCCCCGTGGCGGTGCTTGTGATGTTGACAGAACGGAATGACATATTTGCTCGTGCCACACAAAAGCCCCAAAGATGAAGTACACGCAGCTGAGATGGCGGAGGCCGACAGAAGCGAAAAGGAAGAGCGACAGTACAGTGCTCCCAAGCATGTTTGGTCTCGCAACTTAAGCGAACATCATAACCCAGTTTAGAAGAACCCGACTCCTCCCTTGTGAGGCTTCTCCTGTCTTTTAGTTTTACACTGTAAAGCTTATGTAATTAAAAATCCCAAATTAGACACCGAAGGGAGTAGTTAGTCCCAACAAAAGACACAGAGCTGCTGAGCTGCTAGAAAGCTTTGTCATATCGCCATGAAACACAAGTGTCTGGTCTGGCAGCCCTGAAGAATTACAGTAGAAACTCTCTTTGAAGTTTTAACCAATTACCTGACCAATCAGAGGAGATTTGTGTTTTTGTTTTGTTTTGCTTTGTGACCCTTAAGAGAGAAGAGCTAGTATTTCACTTTTGATATGAAAATGTGCAAGCACAATACTCTTAACTTTTTAAATGACTTTGCAATTCAGATGAGCATCCTTAAGGCAAAACACACTGTGTGCAGGAAAGATTTGTAGTTTGGGAACATCTCATTAGAGATACGAAGCAAAAATCTGTTTGATCTTTTCTGAAGATAAAGACTCTTTCTGAAGCCACAGAAGAAAAAATCTTTTCTACACATTTTCCCAGGTGGTTTATGTTTGTTTTGTTTTTTTGTTTGTTGTTGTTTTTTTGCAGACTTCGCTCTTCAACGATTGGATAGTGAGCTTTCAAACTGGCCAATCAGAGCCATTATTGAGTTGCATTTTATAGAGACATTTTTTCACTCAAAAGTGTAAGAGGATAAATTGACCAACTTGTTTTGATATTTAATTTCTGTATTGATTTTTTATCTTCAAATAATTTTAGGGCTGCAAGCACAAGAAAGTAAACGTATTAGTTTAGCGTTGGTAAAAAATAAATCTGTCAAATCTATATTCATCTCTGACCTAATCCTAACTGAGGCGTCATTTACATGTAAAAGAAAGAAAAGAAGATTTTAAGAATAAAATTTTAATTCAAAGTAAATTTAGAGACTACTTATTCAAGAAGGCTAATGATAAATGAGAGAACTCAAGCTGTAGGGGATAATGGTGACTAGATTTTAAGATTTTAAAAGTTTTTGTGACGAATTTTAGAAGCCAAAATGAATAGCATTTTATGGTGTGGCTTAGTGTCTAGATAATGGATGAGGATTAGTATCTGACCACTAGCAACATTATATTCAAAGACACTTTACTTTGGTTCAAAATGTGCAGAAGCAAAGGGGGGGAAACAAAAACAGAGCCTTGCAGAGATTCATTCAAAAATAGAAAGCATAGAAAAATATTCTATGACTGAAAGTGGGCTGTGCTTATGCCATCAAAGAGACAAGCGCTTGTGCAGAACAAATTACCAGCAGTGACTACTGTCAAAACTGCACAACAGCTTGAAAAGTCAGAAAAACTTTCTACATTCTGTTAAAAACAGCATATTATTCAAAGAAAACTGCTGAAAAGACTAAAGTCCTGTTTCATTTTATCATAATCATGCAATCTGCTGACATGGATAAGAGAACAAAGAGTCTCCAGAGACAACCGGTCGAAATTAAGAAGGGCGTCGCAGCAGCGTTCAGCCTCAGCTGAACCCTCATTTCTCTTGAGTTAAACTTAATGACAAAATCCTTTTTTTTTTTTTTTTTTTGCATCAGCTAGTTTGATTAGTCGCTATCCAATCGGTTTTATTGTCCGTGCCAAATTTGTCTCATTTCAGTCACACACAGTGGGAAGATAAGTTTATAAGGATATCTACTGCATATCAAACCACTCACTAGAGAATCACCAAAATAAATCTTTTCTACACATTTTCCCAGGCATTTTATCTCACAGGTTTGAATTACAAGTATAATCTGTTTTGCCACCTCCGGATGTTGACTCCGGAAACACCTCAGATAAAAAAAAAAGATAAAATAAACTCAATTTGCTTCTTTACAAATGGGTAAGTATAGAAATTTGTAAAAAAAATGTTGGACTTGTGAACCTGAGATGATGATGGTGATGACTAGTTATTTAAGTTCCTTAATAAGAACCCAAATGTAATTCTTAATCTTGTTTTTAGAAAGATAAACATTAAAAGTAAGATAAGAAATCAATATCCTTTCCAATTTTGTGACAGACTTTAGCTGAGCCAATGAAACCTGCAGAGCTTTAGATGTATTTCAATGCCGTCTTGCAAACTCCTGGTTGAATCGTCTTTGATTTTTCTCTTTTGGACATCTTCACCAGTGCTTCATGTTTTTTTTTTGTCTGGTGACTCTGAATTTGGTTTGCTGGCGTCTCAATGTCTTAGGAAAGCTTGGTAACGCTTTCCAGACAGATTGATGTCAACTGCTTTGTATTTCACCTGTGAGAAGTTTTTAAGAGCATATGTTGCTTTTTTAAATTTTTTTTAGATCTTTCATGTTGTCAGAGAGGTTATATTTAAAATTACTTATCAGCATGTGAGGTAATAATAAGTACTGTGTTTGGTTTGTGAAACTGAGGTCAGCGGTCTTAAAAATGAAGCTTAATCACAGTGAGTTGATGAGTTAACAAGAAGAGCTATTCCCTTGTTTTTTCCCAGTACACAAGTTTAGTGTGCATGGTTGTATTTCACTAATGAAAACTGCTTTTGGTTTATCTTTTTGCAATAAAATTTGCTTTTGTTTTTGGTTGCTTGTCACACCAAAAACATTTAAGTGTGACAAATAAGCAAAAACAGAAGAAATCTGTAAGGAGTCAAATTCGTTTTCATGCCCCCACACTCGGCTCTTGTCTTGACTGACTGAAATCCCACATTAAATCAAAAATTATCGAAACGCAGAATTTTATTGAAGATATAAATACACATGTGCTGAGGTAGTTGTGCTCTTACATAATCTTCCATTGCTCTCTTTCTTTTGTAGAACTGTCTGAATCTTGGGTCTTGCACAAAACAGTCTTGTCTTCAATGCTGAACATATTGACATTACATTTAAAAAAAAAAAAGCTGCAGTCTTTCCCTCTTGTATATTAAAGCTACATTCTGAAGAATAAACCACACCGTTTTGGAAAAGCCACAACATGATGCTGTGTTTTCAAATGCTGGGTATATTCACATTCGTTGAGATTATCTGGTTCTTGTGGGGCGACGAGCCCCGTTTTACCGGCCTGTGAGTGGATGTGTAAATGTGTGCAGGTTTCTGAGTGCGACTGGGTGAAGGCGGCTAATGTGCAACTTTAAGTGGCTAACCTGAAAGGCGCAAGATAAATCCAGTCCATTTACCATAAGAATCAGTCCTCGGAAGTTTATATATATATATATATATATATATATATATATATATATATATATACACACACAATGTACAGTATTACTCGAGCAGTGCTACAACGATGCTCTTTGCCCCCCGTTTCGGTCTGGCATCTTCCAGATATAAGATTGAAACGATTTATTTCTATTTTTTCTTTGCACCAAGAGCTTTATTTTCTATTATGAGAGATATAATAGTAAACCTTGAGGATCGTGTTTTTCTGCCATCATGATGCCTATCTTGACATCTGCTGCAGGGCCAAACCTCCTAGGAGGTTTCAGTCCTTTATCTTTGGCTTGGAGATGTTTTCAGAAAAAATAAAAATAAAAGTGCATAAATGTCACTTATATCAATTGTTAGAAATGTAATTTTGAATACTCCAGATAAAATGTGAATACAAAGTAAAGCAATTAATAGTGCAGATCTGCATTCTAATGAATTTGGTCAAATTTAGGCTGATAGAAAACCTCATTATATCTACTTCTCTGTTAGACCACAATGTGTGGATTTATCAGCCTCACATGTGGAAAGACTAGAACAGGGACTACAAGACTGTATTTCTAATCTCTGGTACAGAAGATCTAGTGAGCTAGACAGTCCATTACAGAGTAAATGTAGTCAGTGTGATTAAACCGCCTCTTTTTTCCCAACTGCTTTAAAGTTTCAGCTTAAATATGCGAGTGAGCTCAAAGGAAACAGCATTGAGAGAAGCTGCTGGTTATCAAATCCCCATCAGCTGTGAGTTCACGTTGCCACGGTGAGGTTAAATGCAGCGCTGTTTCTGACTCAGATAGACAGGCTTGTCCTGCTCTGCAGCTGCTAGCAGAACAAAAAAAAAAAAAAACCTGCTTAATAATTCACTTTTGCTACTGTGATAAAAACCAGGCTCTCACTAGCACATTTTGGTGGCATAAAAAAAACAGCAAGGCGCAGTAGAAACAGACTGCTCAGTTTTTATTGGACTCAGTAAGGAAGATTTGATGTCGTTTAGAGTCTTCTGGTGCGAAAGGTGATTTTTATGACATTTCTATGGAAAAATGTGCGTGTGATGGTAAATCTCTCGGCATTGTGACAGATTAACTCTAGCTGAGTTAATCTCTTTATGCAGATTCGCTCAAATAAATTGCATGATGGTTTGGCGTTTAAACTGTCGCTATGTGTTTCATCCCAATACAGGTCAGTCAATAAGAATAATAAAAAGATATAATAATTATAGCAAGCCTTTTATGAAACAACAAACTCTGCTGCACATTAATCTGCCCCAGTAACTATTGCTATGAACAATAATATTGTTGTTTTGAGACAATTTTCAAGTCATACAATGATGACGGCTTAATGTTGCAAGTTTGCTCTCCAAAGACCAATAAGCTTTAGTTTCATAAAGGAGACTTAACACTGGAACTGATAGGTGTTTTAAATATGCAAAATAAAACACCACAACCAAAGAGAGTATAAAACAGAAATAAAAACCACGCACAAACAAAGCCAAAAATAAAATGGATCATCAAGTCTGGATAAACAAAACGTTCCTTCAAACATGGAAATTACCAGGTTCATTTTAATTTATCATGCGATTAATTGATTAATTGATTTATTGCTTATTGTGACAGGCTTAGAAACAACTTCACACTTGGGCAGCAATCTCATAGATGAATTAATTCTTCCTTGATAAACAGTTGCATGCATTTTTAGAAGGTAATTAAAACATTGCCATAGCAAAAGTAATGCAAACCAACAACAAATAGCCTAACAGAAATGTTATTAGCCCAATTTTGAATTTTGTGGAAAATGATAAATCTGAAGTTAAAAGTTTGTTGTGGCTTGTAAGTGGATAGAAAATTTGAAAAGGTGGCAGGTTTGTTGTTCTTTTTTTCTTTCCTTTTTTTGCTTAACATAAAGAAAATGATACCTGACAGCCGGTATTGTGGTCACAGACGTCATAAACCCCTCCTGAGTGCTAATCTCCTCGGCTTGTGCTTCAGGTTCCTTCACCTGTGTGGCCTCCAACCCGGCCGGAGAGGCCCACCAGACAGTGGATCTGCTCATCGCTAAACTCCCTCACATCACCAACGACACGATCGCGGAGCAAGAGCCCGACCCCGGATCATCAGACATCGCCACGGTGACCAAGACGGGAGCCGAGGCGGGAGGGGTGCCTCTGGGGAACGCGAAGACGAGCCAGGAGAAGAAGGTGGTGATAGCCGAGGCCACCTCCACCTCGGCCCTGGTGAAGTTCAACTTCCACAGGAGCATCCCTGGAATCCGCATGTTTCAGATCCAGTACAACGGCACATACGACGACTCGCTGGTGTACAGGTGAGCAGAAACATTGAACTCGATATGAGGTCATAGAAGGTGAAGAAAGTTTTCTTTGCAGTCATGGGGTTAGGGCTAGGGTTTCATTTCCTAATGTTCACATTGACGTTCTCTTGAACGTCTTTGGCTGTTAAGTCATTAAAAGCCGGACCCGACTGTTTGCATCATTCTCCGAATCACTCAATCCCATCAGGAAGACAGGAAGACTAATGCACTGCACATGAATTTATCTCCTGTGACTCTAATCCCCCTTGTGTATTATTTACTATATGCAAGACCTTGATAATGTCTAATCAACAAAATCAAAACAGAATGTCAGCATTAAGCTGCAGACCCATGGGGAGATGAAAGAGCCGTCTTCTATTGTTTCACAAAGAGCATCAGAGGCTTCATGTGAGCTTATCTGAAGACACAGAACACCCAGCTTTTTCTCCTCCCAGCCTGCTTTCACTCCAGATTTACTGTTAATCACTGAGATATGATGGGAACATTTGCACCAACTCTTTTCCTTTTTTTTTCAAAATGAACTTAAGGTTCACGATCGCATATGGTCTTTCAGCAGTGGCTGCTAAACAAACAGTCGTACTGCGCTCCCAAGCATGTTTTTACCAGTAATATTGATGAAAGAATAAGTCAAATAACAGATTTTGTTTATAAAGATCTTAAGTAGCCCCGTGAGAGTCATTTCATCCAAAACAAGAGTAGGCTTAATAATCTGTCTGCTCCCCTTTGCAGAATGATCCCCCCAACCAGCAAGAACATTCTGGTGAACAACTTGGCGGCTGGCACGCAGTACGATCTGTGTGTCCTGGCCATCTACGACGACCAGGTCACCTCCCTGACCGCCACCAGGGTGATAGGCTGCGTCCACTTCACCACCGAGCCGCAGTACCTGCGGTGCCACTTCATGCAGTCGCAGTTCCTCGGAGGGACCATTGTGGTCATCATTGGAGGGATTATCGTGGCGTCCGTGCTCGCCTTCATCATCTTCCTCATCGTGCGTTACCGAGTGTGTAACCAAGGGGATGCAGACAAGGTCAGTAATGCTGTTGTTTAGGTTTAACAATTCCCTACACGACTTCCTGAAAGAGCAGTCTCTCAAGAGACAAAGGACCAATTTCAAGGCGTTATATTACGAAGTTACATTTGATATATTTGCCACATTCTTAACAACTGAAAGTAACATATTTACTTGATTGTGCTTGAAAATGCAATGTTCGATTATGGAGCTAGGTCAACTCTGATGGATGCTCTACTTGTCAGGCTTTTCTCTTTAGGTGGACGACCAAGTCTTAATAGGTGTAGTTGTATCACACTCTTTCTATTTTTAGATGAAGGACTAAAAATCTCACGGTGATGTGTGAGATGTTCAAAGCTTGGAGCGTCTCAGTACCTGACCCTGTTTCAACCCTCTTGACTTCCACCGTCAAAATGTTTACATGTCCCATGAGGACACCGGTGTTCTCATGGGTGTCCTCATGGGCACTTTATGAGGACACCCGTGTACTTTGTCTTGGTTTGTGACATAAAATCCCTATGAAGGACCTGCTTGTGGCTGCAGTGCAACAAAATGTGGAAAAGACAAATCATAAAAGCACTTTTGCAAGGTATCCCTTTGACCAGAGCAGCTGGTCAAATGGCTGCTCTGGTCAAAGAGCAAGATACTGTACTGCTTTTAAAATGTGGGAGTTTACTAAATGTTTCATTGTTTTTCCCTTCTCTCTTGTGTTTATCTCATGTCGGACCAGGCCCTGGAGATGGGGGATATCCGGTCGCTGAGCAGCGATGGACAGCTACAGGGCTGTGGCATCCCCAAGTCCCTCTCTAAACAGGTCCTCCGTCCAGAGAAGAATGACAAGGAATGCGTCAGAGTCGCCCTCCCGCCTCCGGAGCCAACCAAGCAACGGCCTCCTGTCTCCGTGCCCACCACGAAACCTTCTGTTCCTGACTGCACGGTGTCTACCTCTGCTGGCAGCCATAGCTGGCACCCGGCCTCCCCAGGAGCGCCGAGGCCCAAGCGTTCCGACGCTCCACCGAAACCCTCGGAGGGCCGGCGGGCTGAAGCTCAGACGGACGTTGAGCTCAACAACACAAACCGCAATAACTCTTCGGAGGTCAAAACAGCCACTGCCGTCTCCACCGCTCCCCCAGGCCCCGACCAATCCCAGAAATGGACTACTGCTCCAAGAGTGCCGCGACCCCACCACGCCTCCCGACATTACATGACTGTCCCTGCAGGAGCGATGAGAGTGAACCGCAGGCACTCGATTAATGCAGACTCGTCGTACAGGGAGCGCTGCTACGTAGCCTACCCCAAAGTCGGGGCCGGCCTGCGCTCCAAGCGCAGCCTGTCAATGAGCGGAGAGCTTCCGCAGCTCGAGAGCACAACAAACATTCATCGAGCCAGAGACAAACTATCCAGGTCTGAGTGGCTGCTGGAGAGCACTTTATGATTTCAACTTCACAACCTGTGCGTCCTTGGCTTTCCTCGGATTGGGTTGGGAAATCCGCTGTGGAACATATTGAGAATTTTCTTCCTTGTTTCGACATTCCTCTTAGGGGAACATGAGGAAGGCAGGCACACAGGGAGTCCAGGGAGACTGTTCACATTTGTTTTCTACCATATAACCTATCAGAGTCTTCTTTATATCAACTTCAATGAAAGGCACAACAATGTATAAAAACAATGCCATGTACAAAAATGTTTAGTTCTGTGAGATACCATATATCTCAGTGCAACCATAAGTGTTCATGTGGTTGTGAATGCAGTAACCTGAACATACTGTATAATAACGAGAGCATCACACAGAGGTCTTGTGTGATGGTATTACACCGCCTCTAACCTGAGGCATCTCTGAAGACTTTGAACATCGAGACTTTGCAAGAGATTAGGAATGTGCTTTACATCCCGGAGAAGCGGGAACAGAATGTAGTAGACAAGAGAGCGCTCCGGCTCCTCATCCCAACACTCCCAGATCCAGCACAATGCAGCATTTCTTTATCCTGTTTTCTCATTTCTTGTGGCACAAGTCGACTCAGCCTAATACTGCCGTCCAGTTTGAATCGATACATTTTTACCACGTAATTACATAAAGACTCCGCTCAAATAGGATTCCTGTCACGGCTGATTCGAGCGGCAACCTGAACCATCACCGGTGGCATGACAGGTGCTGCAACTAATCTGATATTACGTGTGGGTGAGATCCAGAGGAACGGCTCATTTCCATATTTTATACTCGCAGACGTTTATCTTGTCACACCGACAACTACCATTGTAAATTAACTTTGTCGATCTAAGAGAGAAAAGGAGAATCACGAGAACGGGAGGCCGACTGCTCTTGATTTTGCTGTTGTTTCTGTTTGATGTTTACCAGTACAAATAAACCAGTGATAAAACAAAAAAAAAAGGGGGGGGGAAACTGATTTTCCATCTTTCCTGTGAGCGTCACACATCAAATTTGTGAATATCTATACAGCTCTCTTTGTTCCTGCACCCCTCATCTTGCAGAAGTGGTTGCAATTTTGGGATTTTTCTGTCGTCTTGCAGGAGCTTAATTCCCGTCTCTCTGCAAGTGGCGGACCTCTGACAGATCCCCGAGCTCCAGTGTTTGTTCAGAGAGGGTGGGGAGGCAGATGATGAAAAGAGACCTCGCCAGTCACGGGGGACACCCTGCTTGCTCACAGATCTCCTTGCTCATCTAACTGCGGTGTGTCTGTTCCTCTCTGAAGCCTGCAGCCACTGCGGAAACCTGCGGCAGAAGAGGTTAAACGCAGCCTCCCACAGTGGGAACCCGTGCACAGCTAATTGTAAGGCCACAGTGGCGGGATTGAGGTGGTATGTGTCATCTTCTGGAACGAGATCTTCAAGACCGATTGCTCGTTGGCTTTTTCTTTTTTCTTTCCACCCAGGGAAAACCTTTCAGGATCAGCTGCCTAGACTGTAAGTGTGAGACGTGAATTAATTCCCGTCATCTGAACTGGATGCATTCATCATTTGGGTGCTCATTACAGGTGATTAAAATGCCAAGGAGCTTGGACCGGGCCTTGGTTTAGCTTGTTGGCGGGAGCTGAAGGTGTTTGTTAATAATAGATGCTTTTCTGGAGCGGAGACAGCGTGGAGAGGCGTAAATGGAAGGTTTTGTGAAACAAATACAGTGAGGAGGGTGGGAGGCTGAGGCACAGGGGTTGTGGATGAAGAAGCAAGAGTGTGGAGAAGATAACTCAGAGATTTAGAGAGACAAGGCAGAATGTAGAGCAGGGGAGGCAGAAAATAGCTGCCTTTTGTGAGGCGGCTCTGCAGCCTCTTAGGTATTCTGCACACCTTCTCTGAGATAGTGAGCATGGGGAGGTGGGGAGGAGGTTGCAGCGGGGTGAGAGACCTCGACTGGAGGTCAGACGACAAGCATAGCAGAGTAACCCTGCGGCAACATCAAAACCGCATGGTTCCCTTCACCAAAGTGCATGAGCCTGACCCACTTTCTAACCCCTGTAATGTGTCTCCAGGCCCCTGGGTGGCCTCTCTCCTCCTGGCATCACCTCATGACCCTGCGCTCTATTCAGCTTACTGTCCTGCCTCATGCTGACAGCTGAAATGTGCTGTCATGTTTCTGGGGAACACTGAAGGCAACTACCGTCACAACTCATAATCTTTGATCGAATACATTCTGGAGTCGTTCCTCGCGTCTTTACATGTTGCTCAGGATGAATGAGGTTCATGTTTTCAAGCTTTTTGAAGGCGTCATTTTTTTCTCTAAATCGTCGTTACAGTCAGCTCAGTACTTGACTAACTGAGTTTGTCAACCAGGCTAGGTTCTTTGGTTGAGTCGCTCCACGCTTATAAGAACAGATCTTCTGTTGTGTCTCTGCAAAGAATTATGAGAGAACAAATAAGTAAAATTAGAGATGTCCCAATTGGGCTCCTATCAAAACATTTTTAAATGATCAGTATCAGACTGCCTGACTAAAACCAACTGAAGGTACATCAATGTGTTAAAAAGTTTAATTAGAGAAATTAACAGAGCACTGCACTCCTCTCCACCAACTATTGGAATCATTTCTGACTGCAGGCTCTATATGATGCAATGGCCTAATTGCCCTCATTAGACGTAATTAACTAGCTAGTATCAGCTTGTTTTACTCTATAAAAGACAGAATGGCAAATAGGTGTAAAAGTATGCATATTGAGACACTTGAATTTAAGACTACTGCTAATGTTAGCTTGTGTTTATTCTTTGTTTTTGGCGTAGGTCTATGTATCAAAAATCAAAATCACAAGAAATATTATAGGAGGTATTATCAGAACTGTAAACGTCAACATGTTTTTGTAGTTAGTTTTGCAGCAGTAGGAATCATTTTGTAATGTGCCTTTTCTTTTTTCAACAAAAGCATCTGAGGGAAAACCAATAATCCAAACAACCAAAACAAAACTGTCATTTTTCACTTCAAATTATGGTGCTAAATGTGGCATCTGTCATGCAGCCCTACATAAAAGGCTCTTCCACACTGCAATTGATGATCTGCAACACTCAAACAGGTCAAATGTGATTTGGGTAATTTATCATTAAAAATAGATTTTTCAAACATAGTTTAAGATTCATGAAAGTTTTATTCTATTCTGTTTGGAAAGAGCCTCTTAAGGTTTTTTGCTTGTCTGTTTTAGAGTTATCCGGCATTGAGACAATGCAACACTGAATATACATATATATATATATATATATATATATATATATATATATATATATATATATATATATATGGCTGCCAGAGGTCTTCTCTACAAACCTCCGCTGGTCCCAACAGCTGCTAGTGCTACTGTAGTGGAGAGCAGCTGAGATGTTCAATTTTACAACGTTCAAATCGCTTAATTAATGAAGCAAGAGAACCACTTTTTATGCATTTTGTTTGTTTGTACAGAAACAATTTGAGCCACACAAGATATGTTGTAACTGAGTCTTTAGCACATCATATAACAGAGAGGAGACATGCTAACACTTCAGCTAGCTGCTATGCATGAAAACATTGTCAATATATCTGGAGGAGCAGGAATGTTTGCTAAGAAAAAGCAAATATTGGTGGGGTGAGGTAATACTGATGAAATTTAGTGTGTTACTGAGATTTAAGGCATAACACTCACAGTCTAACACTTTTATGTTAGAGTAGGAGTCAACATTGTGGCAAACAAGAAGGGTTGCTGCTACTGTAGTGAAGTTGACCATATTGACAGATGATACCTAATCTTATGTGATTCTGAACAATATCTGGAACAAAAATGTCTGAACTGGGAAGTTAGAAATAGCATTTAAACACCAACATAAAAAGAAAAGCATCACAAAACACAAAGCAATTAATGGTCCATTAGCTGACAGTGTAACATACGGTATGTGTTTCTATTTATTATAGCCCTGACTTTCAGATACCACTTATCAACCACTTTTCTTTTGCCCCGTCATCTATTTTGTCTTCCACGTGCTCACAATTGCTCTGAAACGAGTCTAAATAACAACTTCTAAAAGGTCTGTAGATTGAGGTTTTATTTCAGTGTTGCTAATTTAGGCTTTTCATTCCTTAATGGTGTTTCCATGGTTAACATCCACCAACATGGCGTCTGATAACACAGCTGACTGCCGTTAACAGCAATCGTGTTGCGGAAAAAAATTACGTCGGAGCCTTGATGTGTTCAATTTGCGGTCAATTGCTTTATTTAGAGAGATCATCGCTCTCACTTCAGCGAACTGAAGAGCCTTTTACCGGCCCAGTTCGAGGGGAGTAATGGGAGAACTGAGCTCCTTCAACAAGTGAGTTAGCACCTTCCACTGGCAATGTTTCATTATCTCCAGCCCAGCAGGCGGTGTTAGTCAAAGTCACACATGAGACATCATTTCTCTGGCAGACATTGTTCCTAAGAGAACACGTTAAAAAAAAAGAAACCATGATGAGCGCTGAGCACACCAAAAACATCACCGGTATCACTCTGGAGGAGGAGGTGCCGTTGAGTAAAATATGCACAGGCAATTCCAAAGACTATGCATTATTGACAAGAGTAAATGGGTCTGGAATGAGCATCATGGCTCATTAATAGTGAATGTGATTACTGTTTCTGGGAACACAGCAGTCTGGACAAGAAGAAGGATCATTTAAATGGTCAAATCCAAAAACTAAAGGTCTGCGTGTTTACTCAGCACCAACTGTCGGCATCAAACCCATGACTCAAGCCGAAAACTCGTCCCCGCCAAATGCCTTGTTGTGATTACTAACGTCTCACCGTGAAAAGCCACTCGACTGGTGTTTGCCAGGAGAGTCTGGAGACAGGTTGGAGCCGGGGTTTTTTTATTTATTTTTGACAAAGCTGACTGAAAATGAGAGAGCAGTTTCATAACACGGAGTCGTCGGGCTGAGTGAAGGTGACACTCCGGTTGGTGCCTGCGGAGTGACTCCCCTCCTGGTTGACAAACAGACTAAGTGACACATCGAGATCCGGAGGCACATTCAGAAGATCTGATTTGACGTGAACTCAAATTATCGTGTTGCCCCCCTGAGGGGTTCCCACGTTGAACGAACAGATGCCTTCCTCGCTTACTTCTCCTCTCTGGCAGCCTCCAATCTTTCTGTTACATATGCTTCAGGGTGATGGACGACTGGAGAGGCTGGCTGCAGTTCGAGCCAGGCAAACCAGGCACCATTAGGAACCATTTTCTGCCCATTTCCCTGATAGCTGCTATCTCTTATGGAAGTGATTTGCTCTCCTTCTCTGGACTGTGTGCTTCTCCGCCAATGATGGATCTCCCATTGATTCCCGGTGCAGGAGATCACTGAAGGAGCAATGCAGGCAGCCAGGCAGATGTGCCAGTCGGCTCTCCACTATTTATCAACTGCTGGTGAAGGGGGACATTTAAAGCTTCAATCACAGTGATTTACTTCGAGTGCTAATCTTGTTATCACTCCAGGCTTATGGTACCAGAGAATACGCTGTTATTGGGAGGTCTTGGGTCAATATTATTATCTTAAGTGCCACCAGGCATTTACAGTGTCTCGCAAAAGTATTGACACCCCCACCCCTTTTTCCACATTTCCAACCATTTACTTTTGTGAATCAGTGTATTTTGGGGGACTTCATGTGATCAACCAACACAAACAATGATAATTATGGACTGGAAGGGAAGTGATACATGGTTTTCATGGGATTTTTAAAAAAGTGCGAATTTGCATTCAACTAAACAAAGATATATTGAATCCTGTTTTCAGCCCTGCAGAAGACACAACAAAGAAGATGGCCAAATGAGAGTGAAATTAAATTTATTGGCCAACTTTCAAAATACTATTTAAAGGAGCCTGTCTTGCATAAAATATAATGGCAGTATCGTGTTGAGAGATTGTTTTCTTGCTTAGATTTGCATGGGTGGAGCTAAACATGAGGGGAAATTTTGAAGAAAATCTGTTCAGTTCTGCAAAATACTACAAAATACTGGAGATTGGGGCCAGAGTTCACGTTCTGACAAGACAGCAATCCTAAACGTACAACTGGAGCTGCCATATTGTTGTTTCGTATTGAGAGGACCCAAATGCAGTAGAATGCAGAGTTCTTTAATGAATGGCTAAACTTTAAAGACAAAGTCCAAAGAGTGGAGGAGAAGGTCACAGTGGAATCCAGCACAAAATGAAAGAAAACTATCTTCTATCCCTTAGAAGATACTAAGGGAAGTTGATCACTGGGATAAGGTGTAGGTGAGACTAATTATTGAGTGAATACAGCTGGGAGAGAAACTTCAGACCATAGACAGCAAAGGAAACCTTATGGAACTGATAGCCAAACAAAAATAAACATGTGGAAACTAGAAAACGATCACCAAGCAAAATGAAACTCTGCACAAGAATGAGCCAGAACACTAACCCAACAAGAGACTAACAAGATCAGAAAAACGATTAAGCGAAAAACCTGAAGTAAATTCAGTGAAGCGCACAGATGAAATAAAACATAACAATCCACTTACTGGGAACTGAAACTGTAAATGGAAACTTTTAAGGTACAGAACATATAAAATCAACATTGGCCCAGTCATGAAAATGTGACAGAGTTCTTAGGGGTACAAATACATTTGAATACATTTACAAGGCTGTTCACTCGGTGTTTCTCCTGTTAATCCGTGTCTCCGTTTCACTTGCATATTGTTGAATATCCACTCACAGAAATCAGCATGGCTTCAGGCCCTAAATAACCAGCTCATGGGGGGATTATGAAAAGGCCATGTTTCTGAACGTTAATCTTATTTGTTGCTTCGAGTGGAGCGAGTGTGCCTAATAAGATGATACATGAATCCTCAGCGTGACATTCAACGTGAATTGTGCGCCGACTGGGATCTGTCCGATCAGCTGATCGAACAGAGCAGCTGCAGATGGTCCACACGTTTAGGCGTTTAGGCCTGCGAAGGCATCTTCATTAAACCTGGAGTCTATTTTTCAATATGAAGTCTGCAGGCTGATCGTATCGCTGCACTGCCACACGGCCATTTGAAATGCAGATGCAGAGGCCTTCGCTCTCTTTTGATGCAAGTTCACCTTCAGCGACCAGCGAGAATGAGAACGTGACACGGGCAGTAATCAAACAAAGGTGGATTTGGGAGTGACACATGATTGCCTGATGTCAGACTGATAAGGAGAGAGGAGGAAAAACAGAGCGCAGAGATAAGAGCCAGTGCACGGCTTGCACATGACATGGATGAACAAGTGCGGAAGAACGGCGGCGTTCAAAATGTTTGCACATCTGCAGCAAATCCATAATGTAATCTAATGGTGCTTGGAAGCGCCGAGCAGCACATAAACAGACGAGCGGCTGTTTCTGGGTGTGAACACAACCTTTAATTCAGAGAACAGTTGTCACAATGTTTTCTCTTTCTCTCGTCCATAAAACCCCTCTCTGAATCATTTAATATGTTATTTAAAATCATTTAAATAACCAATATCAATTCGTCTACGCAGAGTGAAATATCCTACCAGAATTACACCAGGGCCTAGATCATGGCCCTTGTACAGATAAGAAAGAGTCTGTAATCAATTCAAACGCGTGCCTCTAACTTTTGTTTTTAAACTTCAGTGAAGTTGATTGTTGTCTGTTATTCCATTCTGGAGGAAAAAAAATAGCTCAAATTAAATATTAAAAACTCAGAAAGTTACATGATTCTGTGATAACTTGTGACTGAGGCTGTGCTAACAGAGACAGCGAGGACACAGGATGAGGCAGTGATTGAGGAGAAGCTCCAGCTGAGGCAGGAAGACAGGCAAGCTTTCTATTTTTAGGCCACAGACAGGTGCTGGGAGAACCGATAATGGGACCAGAGGTGAGATATTCAGACAGGATGGGAAAACGAAAGGGTAACTCCACAGCCTCTTCTGTAGGGAGAAGAAGACAACAGCCTAGAAATAAAACTTTTAAGTGGGCTGACATTTTAATTTGACTCAGAGACGTTGATATTTGGATGTTAGCAGGGAGGAGCGCTGCACTCTAGCATCTAGCAGTGCTGGTGATGAGGGAAGGTGGTGGTGGTGGGAGAGGGAGGGCTCACTCAGCCTCTTACGCTCTCTCACTCTCACACACATGCTCTCACTCCTCTGTTACCTTGGCAACATACTTTCTACATAGAAATAGCATCCCTTGCTGTGCCACACACACAAACACAAGTATGTCTTTCTATTTTCACAGGGACTTTGCATTGACTTCCATTCATTTTTCCATTCATTTCTGTAGCCTTAACCAGACCCAAACTCTAGAACTTGCCATTACTGCTACATGTCCAATCATAAACCTAACCCCTAGCCAAAAACACCACTTGTTATGGGGCCTGGGCTTTTGGTCCTATGAGAGGTAATGGGGCCTTGCAACATTGTATGTGGTAAGGAAATGGGTCTTACAATGTATCAAATACAAGGCCACACACACGCGCCTACACACATTCCTGTACTTCTGTACAAACGGAGGACTTTGTATTGACTTCCATTCATTTTATTAAAGGGGGAGTATTGTTATGTCTTCATCAAAAACATATCTGGAGTGTTGCCTTGATTCTTTCATACATGTTTAAGAAATCTTGTAATCTCCCATGGCAACCACTCGACTGTGCAAATCGCCTGGGTAGACCAAGCATCACCTTAGAGACGCAGCTCCTCATTGGAGCCACAGTGTCAGCTTCTGCCTCACAGAGCAGCCCTCCACCCCAACTCCCTCACTCAGCTCCTTCAGACTAGTCAGCAGTAATTAGCAAACACCAAGCGGTGCTGTGCTTCAACTGAGCTCATTGTATGAGTTACTTCTCAATGCAACGCTGGTGAAAACATTGTTAAAGGCTTAATAGAAGAGCCATGTTGTGATAACTTCCTGAAGGCAGAGTTTCATAAAAGCAGGATATTTTTAAAGAGACAGAGGGCAAATTTCAAGATGTTAAAATAGTCTATTTTCTTTTAAGTCATATTTGACATGTATATCTTTTTTTTTTATAACAACAGAAGGTAACATAGTTACTTGATTGTGCTATGAAATTATACAATGTGGCTGGAAAACACATACTACATTTATGCCGTAACCAGTACTTGACTATTTCTAGCCCTCACTTTATCCAAAACTTAATTCACACCAAACCTCTAAACCTAACTAATAGAAAACAGTAGCTCTGCAAAAAAAGAAGCAGGGAGTTGAAAAAGGTCCTTGCTTTCCACGAATGACGAGGGAGATGTGCATTTTGTTGCTGGAAAAACAGGAACTATTTTGAGTTTCGGTCCCCAAGTTCAAAGTAACTGTATGTATCTAACCTAAATTCAATTCATACCTTAGTCCTAAACCTAACCCTGAACCCATAAATTACACTTCTTCTTATGGGGCCCAGTATAGCAGACACACACACACACAGAGCACACTTTAACAGTTTTAAACGTGAGAACAGATTTGACCTACAGAAACAGAGTTATTACTGTTCAACTTGTCTTACAAGCAATTTGGCTGTGAAGAAGCAATTTAGAAGTTAAGGAGGGATTCTCACTGGCAGCGCCTCATCTTATACCGAGGAAGGTGTAACCTTCAAAGAAGCTCAGCATTTTAAGAGTGAAGATCGCTCTTTCTGTGAACCAAGAATCAAGTGTAAATTATTTGAGTGTTAAAACCAGACCGTATGCGGCTGGAAGCTTCAGCCTTACAAGGAGGAGGCAGATCAGGGGTGTCATTAGGAAGCGTAAGACAAATGTTAAACTACCGGAGAGAGAGAGAGAGAGAGAGAGAGCTGCAGTGTCTCCACACCACACAGACAGAAAGGGGTTTAGTCTTATCTCCCTCGCTCTGCTTCGGCGTGATAAACCTGCGTTTGCTCGCCGTCAGAGCGGCACAAGAGAGGCAGAGGAACTAATGAAAGAAAATTCGGGAGCTGAGATTGCTGGCGAGATCCCACTCAGCTGCAAATAAGCCAGGACTTGACCAAATCAAAGGGTGAGAGGGAGAGAGAATGAATGAAAGAAAGAAAGAGAGAGGCAGAGTGATGGAGATAACTAAAAACAAAAGGGAAAAAAACAAAGGCCAGGTAAACATGTGGGACAACTTCTTTTTTTTCCCCTTTCTCTTTAAGAAAAGGATTTCAACTCCTGGGAGAGAGGGAAGCTGTAATAAAATAAGCATCTGAAAGAGAGCAGGTGTTGAAGGCTTGACAGACTTCAGCTGCATAACAAGTAGCGCATTCACTCGTCTCCCCTCGCTTTTGTCAATCAAAACATCCAGTGCTGTAAATAAATGCTCCCTCAGAAGAAGAGGAGAAGAAGAGACAGATATCCCCAAGAGGAATCAGCTTTACATACTCTGACTTGCTTTCTTACTCACGAACGAAAACAAGCGGTGGGAGGAGGGGCTGGGCTTGAACGTCACTTCAGTCAAAAGTTAGTCCCAGGTAGAAAAGAGTGAGAGAGAGAATAAACCAAAACAAAACAACACTAGGTGTGAATTTAAAGTAGGAACACTGAGCTCCTACTCGGAGGCTAAGAAAACCAATAAGACATCCCAAATGCGCCAAGGTGAAATTATTTGATTTTCTCACCTGGCAGGCAGAGGGGACAGGAGTTTTCTAACAGGGAGAAGCTCTGGAGGAAAAAAAAAAAAAATTGTAAACCATTAACTTTTTTTTCACGTTTTGTTTTGCGGCAGTTCGTTATGGTGGAGTATAAAGGGATTTAACGTGATACATTGGCACAAAATTGGACGTGACCGAAGTTAGGTCCCGCCCACCTCCTTCACATCAAACTGAATCTGTGTCAAAAAAGTTTGTGCAGCAACGATCTTCGTTTGTTGCACTATCATTTTAAAGATAATAATAAATGTTTCCAGAGGTCATCAAAGGTCAACCAGCACCTCGGACATTTACAAAATCAAACAAACTGTGCTACAAAAGTTTTAGCTGCACAAGTAATTTATATAAATTTCTTTTGACTAATCTTCTTTGAAAACAGCTGAAGCTCTGTCAGACTAGATGAAGAATATATGTAAACAATATTTTCATGTCTTTCCAAATAGACCAATATCTGGACCTTGACTAGGCCATTGTAACTCATCAATATGCTTTGATCCACAACCATAAAACAGGTTTTCTTTCAGGATTACCCTTGTTTTAACTCCAGGTATCGTCTCATTAACTCTGACCACCTTGTCTGTGATGAGTTGAACTTGGTGGTGCTAATTTAGAAATATTTGCAAGGAATTTTGCAGTATTTCCATTTATGTGACAGAAAATGTGACTTTTTCATGTCACTTAGCAACCTTCTCATCATTTTTCACCTGAAATTCCCAATGAAATAAACAGAAGTTTTTTTCGTTTTTTTTGACAAAATGAGTAAAAGTTCGAGGGGCATAAATACTTTTCAAAGCACAGGATGTTTCTCTTTAAACACACAGAGTTGGTGATTAAACATCCGGAGGCTGCAGATTAGCACCCCGGATAGTAGCATTGCCACCGCTGTTTGGGGCCCGAAGGGGGCCACAGGAGCAGGTCTGGAGTCTGCAGCAGGAGGGATCCAAAGAGCGGGACCTTAACGGGTCGCTGACATAGCCGGTTCGTGCTAATCCTCCTGGCTGAGCAGAAAAAGGAGTAGACTTATTAAGCGAGTCAGAAAGTGCCAACGGAGCCCCGAGAGAGGACGATGGAAATCCTCCTGAAGGGATATAGCTTTTAGGACGTTATCCTGAGCTCAAAACGAATTAAAACTGACACAGTCTGTCCTTATGGACGGTTAGATTTAGTTTGCCATGATCCCAAAAAGAAACACACAGATGCAAGATGTCCTGCGGTGTTCTAATTCCCACTAATAACATCTGCTGGTGCACTCTGGAAAACGTCAGCTTTCTATACTCTGCAGTAAATCTGTTTTCACCCGATGCGGATGAGGTTAGTTTGTTTTAGCCGGCCTTGTGCGAACTGCATGTTTAGGATGTACCTGCAGATTCCAAATGATGCCTACTCGGGGGAGAGCGGCTCCAAAACCTGCAAGATGTTTTTTTTTTTTTTTTTTTTTTTTAAAGTCAGCCTTCTGGGTTTAATTCTATCGACTTACTGCGTGACATTTCCATCTCACCACTACGAGTCAGTCTGCTCCACCTGCTGCTACACAACTCGCAAGCAGGAAACTTTGATGGATGCTTTTCACCAACCAGCTGTCTTTTTCACTCCAAACCTGTGAGGATTTTCAATTTGGCTCCATATTGGTTTAGTACGCGTCAGTCTAAAGCATCGACTCCCATTCAATTCAAGCATTTAAGAGTGCAAAAATACACTTAAAATTTTTTTTGCAGTTAGCCATTGAGCTAGTAATGAAATAAAAAAAAAAATTGTCAAAGAACTAAGTATTTAATAGACTGTCAGATTAGCTACATACTTAAAAGTATATAACTTTTATTAAAAAATGTTATTTTTTTACATATTTCTTGAACCTACCACCATGTTGTGACAGTCTAACATGAGACAGATCTTAAAAAAAAAAAAAGACGTTCTACCTCGGGCATTTGTTTTGACATGGTCCTACACTCCCTTGTCAAAAACAACCAATCAGTCAGGAGGTGGGTCTTAGTGCTGTCAATCAATCTTCTGCTAAAGGTGCTAATGTTGGAGGAAAAAAAAAAAAGTTACAAGAAAAACTCTTTATCCTTTGTCATTGGTGGCCATGGTAATTAGCTGTATATTACTAGCGAGCAAAGGGGAGGTTGTAAGAAACATGCACACAAGAATGATTGACAGCACCAAGAAGCTCCTTTTGGTTGTTTCTGACCAAAGAGAAAAGCTCAATTTTTCCACACCTTGTCTGTCTCATTTTATACTGTCACAACATAGTGACAGTTTTTAAAAAATTAAAAAAACATATTGTTGAGATAATCTGCATATAACAGTTTTAATAGCTTTTTGAAAAATCTTCTTCCTTTGTGACCCAGCCCCTTAGCAATTTGTACCAACACCTACTTGGAGACCCCTCCAAGAAGATCCATAGAGAGAAACTGTAGAGTGTAGTTTGACAGAGTTGGAATGACCCATTTTATTGTGGGCAGTTGAAATACATGGGTGTAAATACCAACAAAAGAAGGAGAATGGCTGACATCTGTACATTACATTCTAACAAAGAAGTGATGGTCTCGCAGTCTTTACCACGTACGCGTCAGACCCTTCAACGTGACCGCCGCCGAGTACGATTATATTACTCATTCATCTGTATTAAGACAGTTAATATAAAATATAAAGCAACCCATGACTAAAAGTTTAATTGGTTAACACTTTAAATCA
The DNA here is from genome assembly GCA_010277075.1 of Poeciliopsis retropinna. NCBI lineage: Eukaryota > Metazoa > Chordata > Actinopteri > Cyprinodontiformes > Poeciliidae > Poeciliopsis > Poeciliopsis retropinna. Next base: position 15,671,279 of record VMRM01000010.1, read on the forward strand.
CACCTCTATCTATGTCTACTTAATTTTAATACAGCCATACAATACACGTATACAAGGTTATTCTGTGGTTAGAGAAAAGTACAACCAAAGATGGTGGAAATGCAAACATACAGTTGGTTTTTCGACTCCTTCTACGTGTGATTCGGGTGGAACGTGTCATAGGTATGATCTTGTAACACAGGAAAAGAGAGAAAAACTGTTTCGCTAAACACGGCCTGAGACAAGTGTACAATATGCACACTTGGAGGGAAATAAAAGCAAAAAATAAAAGTACTAATATATACCACTGTTTCTCTGACTTCTCAGGTAAAAATAAATCTCTGATGTTTGTCCTTGGGTTCCATCTTCTGGTAGCAAAGTGCCAATAAAGAAATGGAGACAGGTGGCTGGGAGGGTCTTCTCTGTGTTCCTCATCCAACATGACAGCAGGGGGGGAAAAAAAGGAGTTTTTTGGGGAAAAAAAAAAAACGCAATATCAGTGTTTTATGTCTTTTAAAATGTCAGACCTTTTCATTTTCTTTGTTTTTTGTTTTTTTTATATATAAATCAATGAGTCTCAAGGTTTTCATCACATCTTCAAAAGAGGTTTTTTTTCGCCTTCGTGGCCCAACGCTGACAAGACGGGCTCTCATTGGTTGTTTTTGGCTTTGGCGTGTGTGAGAATGTGAGACTTCAGGTTGGTAGACTGGGCGAATTTCTTATTGCAGCCGTCGAACGGGCACACATAGGGCCGGTCTCCGGTGTGGATCCTCACGTGCGTGCGCAGGTTGAAGTCCAGAGAAAACCTTTTGCCGCACCCTTCGAAGGTACACTGGAGAAAGAAAAACAATACTATTAATCTGTTGATACAGGGAAGTCCCTCTCTTTTTTTTTAAATTGTAATCCTTGGTGCATTCAGTACAAATTGATGTGATAAATTACTGCAAAGTAGTTACCATAAAGGATGAGCAAGGATGCTCATTAGCTCAAGATGAGCTTTTTGGTTAATAATGTAAACAGTGTTTCATTATGTTAGCTGGGTCTTTGCAGGTTTCATCAACTAAACTTCAATACCATTCTGAAAGAATTTAAGACATGTAACACGACAGGAATGTACAAACACAATTGCAAATAAATAAATCACACGGGTTGGAAACAGACGTAAACTAATGGCCAAGACAAACATCTTCGTCTTCGCCAGTAAATTTACTGACAGCAAATTTGCGTATGCCTACCCGTGATCGATGTAAAAAAAAAAAAAATAAATTAAAAAAACTCACTCGATAGCTAGCAAGGAGATACTGACAGCTAAGTAGCGTTAGCTGCAACCGCCTTGAGTACCAAAATGCAGTGAAGATTCAATTCAATTCAAAAATGGTTTATTAATCCTAAAGGGAAAATAAATGTTTGTCCAGGACTCAAACTTTTGTGTAACAGTAAAGTCCCGTGAGAAGAAAGAAAACAACATAAAATATCTTATCACCTTCCTAAAATAATGGCCTAAGTGATTAAAAAAAAAAAAAAAAAATCACTTTTGGCAAAAGGACAAAAAAATGGTCTAGGCTATTATTTTGATAATATAAGAGTCCTTCCACGACAAAATTTAAGACGTGGTTAACGCATTGAAGGCCAACTTATGTTCTGTAATGAATTAGTCATTTTAAGGCCTTAATTTTAAATACAAGAGCTTAAGACTTTTTAAGGATGTTCGGGCACCCTGATTCGACCTGATACCGACCTGAAAGGGTTTCTCCCCTGTGTGGACGAGCTGGTGGCGCTTGAGTTTGGAGCTCTCGACGAAAGCCTTGCCACACTCTGCGCAGACGTGAACGCGGGGTCCGTGGGTATGCAGATGCTTCCTCATGGCCGAGTTATCCCTGAACATCTTTGTGCAGCCCTGTGGGGGGAGGAGGAGTAAAAAGGAAGCACAGCGCTGAGTCGACAAACAAATAACGGGAGGCTCATCGCGGCAACGGTGTCAATATTTTATTGATGTGCGAGCGGGGTTACGTTCCCTTTCATACAAATGTCAGCGACAAGTGCTCTCAGCGTTTTGTCGAGCTTTCGGAAAGAGGCTCTGAAAGAGTAGAACAACAGATCTATACTGCGCTGAAGAGGTGATGCTCTGCTAAAAGCCCGAACAAAAAAGAGCAGACTGCTCGCAGAGAAAAGAAAACCATTACATTAGCAGCTGCAGATAAAGCTTGATTGTAATTGTGCATCAGAGCACTCAAGTGCTATCAATGCTTTTCAATAACCTTCAGTAAAAAAAACAAAAAACGAGAGAGAGCAACAGGCAGAGCTAAACCTGTGTGAACAGAGAATTTCAACTCAAAAGGGTTCTTGAGAGAGGCAGCATCTTTAGACTCACTTTATGAGGACAGGCTATCGTTCGGGGAGCGTCGTCTTCTTTCACCTTCCTGGGCTTCATTCTGATGAGAGCGGAGGGGGAAATAAACGGTCAGAAAGAAATAAACATAGACAAAACCATTCCGTTAACAAAAGGTTGAAACAGAAGTTTAATGCAACCTATTGAAGTAGAGATGCACCAATCAATAGGTCAAAGATCGGAACTGGCCAATTTTCCCCCTGAATCGACTCTGTTCAGCAGGTCAAATAAAATCAGATAAAGGGAAGGAATGGATGCTTTGATGCAGAAATAAGAATGCTGGTGTAATTCTTTATTCTTGACAGTTTCAAAACTTCTCCCCCTTGTCAGAGAATATGCAGTTTATCGAGGAAAACCAAAATTTGGAACCGGGGGTGGGGAGGGGTGAACGATAGATTGAATGTTGTATCTGCTGAGAAATCAGAGTTCAGCCTATCATTATGCCTGTTGGTAAAAGAACCAATTCAGGAAACTTTCTAAAGAAAATTCAGTCATGGTGTTTTCAGCTGAGCCAAAAAAAAAAAAGCTCAAAAAATGAGAAACTTTATTTTAGACAGGAATTTATTGTGTGTTTATACGACTCATTCAAAACTGAAACACAAAGGACATTTTGAAATGTTTCTCTCTTTTTTTTAACATTTCAAAAAAAAAAAAAAAAAAAAAAAAGAGTCCTGCTTCAGTTTTGAATGAGTGTGCATTCATCTTCCTGTCCGTGAGAAATGTAAACACAAACATTGGTGCTAAATGTTGGGATTAATTTTAAATATGAATACCCTCGCATCCTAATTTTGTAAACATGCAGTTGTGGCCTGTCTAAAATGAACTCCATTTGCACCACCTCCCTCATTCTTTGCGCGTTAACATCTTTGGTCTCTATGTATGAAAGAAGGGTTTAGGGGTTAAATGTTTAAAAATAAAAACACAAAAATAGACTCTGATCTCTGCCATGTACCACACTGTGTGCCCCATCAATTTCACTTAACGGGGCTTTTTGTTCATCTAACAAACAAAACACTGGATCAAAATTAAAGCCTGCACAAAACACCTCAAACAATTCTAAGTTCACATCTAAAATGCAAGTATTGACATTTAAAACCGACGCAACGGAAAGCAACATCTTCAGCAGCCGCCTGCTTATTCCCGGGCTCTGTGTTGACAGTGTAAACACGTCTGTTTGCCGCCGGGAGCCGCGTGACGCAGAGTCTCTCTCACCTGGCAAACTCAGCCAGCTGTTTGGGGTCCGAGAGGTCGATCCCCGGGATGCCGCCAGGGGGCAGCTTCTTCCCCGTCATGTACTCGGAGTAATCCGGAGGAGAGTTCTCCCCGACGATCTGCTCCTCCACCACCGACTCGTGGTCAATGTCTTTATTGTCATCTAGGAACACATTACAGAGACTGAACCGATAACATATTGGTGGAACCCTGGCGACAAGCCTGGGGAGTCGGAGAACATCTGCTGCAGCACGCAGGCCACCTGATTATGCTAACAAGCACTTCGGTGCGGCATAATGAGTGAATAACATGAATAAGTTTATCACTTCCTCACTCTTATAGTAATCACAAAATTGCACTTTGATATTACACAGTAATTATACTTACCACGTTGTTATTTTGATTTTTTTTAATTAAAAAAAACCCCCATTAAACATGATTTTTTTTAAAAAGTAGGGTTAGGGTTTAATTCTACTAAGAATTGCATGAAGTCCACCATATAATTCAGATTTTAAAAAATACTGTAAATGAGAACTATATATCAGATTAAGGGGTGATTATGTAAATCAAATTGTTTCACTAATTATTTGATTATAGACTGATAAGAGATTTGCATGGGTGCTGCATTTTATGGAATGTCTGAGCAAAAAAAAAAAAAAAATCAATATTGCTTTCTGTTCAAAATGGACAGTTTTTAAGACCGCCATTTTAGACCTTAAAATACTATAAAACCGTACTTGTTCAAATAAATGAATGGCAAAAAATGTGTTAATTAAATTGTAAAACATCAAACATTCTACATTTTCTATTAGCTATGTAAGGGTAATCTATGTAACATATTTTAATATGTTGACAAACGTCACAAAGCTTGAAGTCTCTTAATTATATTATTTTTATATTTTAAAATGACATTATTTCCATCCTTAACGTTAGAAGTTTTTAAAACAGTGTTCAGTCAGAAAATGCATTTCCGTTAACATTACTCTTCACCAGCCAGCAGAGAGCACTAAAAATAGAGTAACACATGACAAAGGTATGGCTCTCACTAAACTTGTTTTAGCAGTGTGTTTGATTCATTAATGGCCCTGTTAAATGCCAGCTTTGGGTTGTTTTAGACAGATACTTGTATAACGCTGACTGACGACTGGCTGCTGTGTCCCTTAGCACGCCGTTGATTTTAAAGGCTTAAGCCGTAAGGACTGGTTTACTGTCAGCCGCTGGAACCAGACAAAGCTAACGGCTAAACAATATACTCAAGAAATAGTTCGTAATTACACAAAAACCGTCTATGTAAAAGTTAAACCCGATTTAACACGGTCGCCTGGAGCTACAGCGGCTATAACTGCGCTGAAAGTGGGCCACGGTTTTGAGGCCTACAGTTGTGTTGGAGCCAGCTCTCTCCCGACCCAGAGCAACGGCCGCCATCTCTGCCCGGCCGCGTCTATCGCCATCTTTTCGGGGCCGCCGCCATACTTACGAGTCTCGGGGAATATGGCGGCGCCCAGCAACACCTAAAACATGGCCTCCCTTCAAAACAAAAACATTTCCATATGGTGTAGCGGGCTTTTTCCTCGAAAAACCGGACTAAACGTTGCTTTTCACAACCGCGCGACGGAGCACTCCAGGAAATAGTCTGGTGCAGCAGGACAACGCCCTGGTAATGAGGCCTCATTGCAACGAAGCTTGCAGACACTGTGTGGCTAAAGTTACTTACCCGATGCCCACATTGTAACAGAAAATTCTCCCTCCAGAGTCTTTATTTGCACCTGCTTTTGTTCCCATTTCCTCCCACCAGCGTCGGGGCCGCTCAAATAGCTCTTTTTGCCTGATTTCTTCCCACCGGTGCCGCCTCCTCGCTTCACCCGACCCATCGAGCTCTTTCCAGCCACAGTCACTAAAGTCTGCTCGATGTACTCATCCTCGACCCCGGGTGCTGGCACCGGGATGAGGATCTGATCCTCGAATCCACCCCCGCCGTCCGTGTGTAGGTCTGAATCGTCTCCGCCGACTACCTCCTCCCGGGTCTGGACCAGGATAACCTCCTGGTGGTGGTGGATCGAGCTGGGGTCGTCCGTGACCAGCGGCTGCAGCGCAATCATGGGCTGCCCGTCATCGTCGTCGTCGTCGTCGTCGTCCCCGCCGACCACCGTGGTCTCGATAGTCTCCACTGGTATCGTTTCGACTTCTATTTCGTGCAGCTCCACGATTTCGGCCGGCATCTCCGAGCCGTCTGTCTCAATATACAGCGTATCTCCGGATGCCATGTTGAAATCCGCCAGTTTGCCTCTCTCATTCACGCCGTGTTGTGCTCCGTGTCTTTGGACCTCACAAACACTCGCTCTCTCACACACACACACCCCCCTTGGTCCGCTCCTGCCGCCGTCTCCTCTCCCTGTTCTTCGATAACAACTCTCCTCACTGCGTTCCAAGCCAGTTCTCGTCGCCACTACGCTCTGTCACAGGCAATCACCGCGAGATTTCGGCGTGCTCAGTGAGAACGGCTTTGCTGTGACATGGGGCTCCAGTGGGGGATTCCAAGGCTTGCGGATATAAAAAAATAAATTAAAAAAAATAAAATAAAAATCTGAGTTTCATGATGTTCATAATTCATTAAAAAATATCTGTAAATTAAGTTAACCATGTTGATCATACTTCACATATTCTCTCATTTAACGCAAATAAAAAAAAGTTTTTTATTTGATTTTTATTTAACTCTTCTGATTGCCCAACATCTCTGGAATATTTTTTTTTACATTTTTAAATTTATATATATGTAGTTTATGCTCATCCGATATATATGCAGCATGCCAATGAAATGATCCAAAAACATAATCATAGTTAAACGTCCAATGATTTTAAACATCTTCCTCTAATTAAGTATATGGAAGACCATACGTGCCGCACATTAAATAAAAAAAGAACTAAATGCACATATGTGACAATTTCATGAAATCAGAAATGGATCAATTAAATACACCAATAACACAATTAATAAAGATATTTTTGTATTTTGATTTTGAAGTTTATTGTATTTTAAAATCACATAATTATTCTTTAAGAGTTTCTGTATTACTTTGCCAAATGTGTCTGCACTTTGCACAGTGCTATTATTTAAACTTTTACTGTTCCTTATTAAAGAAACCATAACATCTGACTGCTTAATTTGCACGACATGATAACATCAGACCAGTTATATTAACAACCAGTTTGCACCACTCATTCGACCCATCAAATTACTTGGGGTCAGAAGTGTCAAATTAATAAATTACTGATTAAAAAATTGACATAGATACATAGATTTAATTAAAGATATACTCAATAAAATGTTTTTTTGTTGTTGTTACAAAAGCAGTCATTTTGTTACACAGCATCATTTATTTGTCTGCCAGACTAACCCCTGAAAGTCAATGGGTGGAACTAAGACTGCTAGTTAAAGGTGATTGGTCTGAAGTGCACTTTATCGAATCAGATTTTAGGATCCATTAGTTTACCTTTCTGGCTGTTTAAATAGTTTCATAATCCACTGCACCCACATGTGCTGTCTCAAATTATCAAATGAATGCTGAAATAACTAACATTAAAATATGCCTTTAACATATTTAATGTTCAAATGGTTTATACAATTATTTTCTTACAATAAAGTATGTAAGAAAATTATGGACACACTTGTTTATTTCTTGCATGTTTCCAGTTTTACTTAAGTCACTTTTGGCCCTCCATACTGGGTTGAGCGTAAAGCAAAACCATTTTTCAGTCTGATGTTTGTGTTTGGCTCAGGTAGTCCATTTCCTTATTAATATTTTATGTAAGCTATCTGCATGCTACTGCATTGTAACCGTTTTCAACCTTACATATTAAAGACAAAAAGGCGAATAGCTCAGTTGTTGCCTTCATTCCTGATTTGCACCAGGTGTAATTTTGTGATCCCCGTTTAATCACCAAAACAAAACACACAAAAGGACACAACACTCTGATTTATCCAAGACTTTGTTCACAGTTTTATTTGAATTCAGTTGAAACTCATTTTGTTTTTTCCCCCCTCCTCAAACTAGGAAGCACTTTGTCATAAAGGGAGACAATAAAATGAACAATACTTCACTGTATCTTTGCAGCCAATAAACATTTTTTTATTAACAACATGATCACAAATACTCTGGTGTTTTGTTTTTATTTTATTTTATTATTTTTTTTACCTCAGAAGTTTGCATTATCAAAAGAAGTTTGTGTTTGTTCTTGGTTTCACGTTGTAGGCTATTTTTCTCCTTCCCTTTTTTTAAAGTTTCTGTGGTGGTTCCAAATGTACTTGGTGTTGGTGAAAGGGAAAAATAACAAAAAAAAAGAAAAATTAAACGTAATTGTAATATTTCAGGTCAGGTGGTGAAAAGCAAAAGAAAAACCAGGGAGTGCTTGTGAATGTAACTCAAACGAAATTAAATATAAACAATGTATAAAATACAAAGAAATTTCAGACTTACATTTATGTGCAATAAAACATTATTATCCTTAGTAACCTTATTACGTTACTATCATAGTACTGTCATAATTTCTCCAATATTACAGTTGTTTTATTCCATCTCATTTTACCCTTAGAATGATAGTAGTGATAATAATAATAATAATAATAATAATAATAATAATAATAATATAATAATAATGGAAAAATTATATTAACAAAAGATATATTAAAAAAAACTAAACAAAAATTAATAAAATAATTTTATATTTCATAAATTTCCTTTGGAAAGGCAGAGAGGAGAGACGGGCAGACAAACAGACAAAACATGTTAACAAAACGGAGCAATCAGTGCGAGAATGTGGCCCTTTCACGGTAGAAACAAACAAACCAAATGTTACGCAGACGCGGCCGAGGCGTTACAGTAACGGCACCGCGTCGCCGAGCACGACGAGTGGATGTCACAGTTTGGGCCTCTGTTCCTGACTTCTCCTCCTCCTCCTCCTCGTCTTCAGGGCCTCAGCAGCGGCTGCAGGGGGCAATGGTTTGAAAAAGCGATTCAGCTCTCAAAGTTTATGTCGTGCTAACTCGACTGAGTTCATTTCTAATGGCTGTGTGGAGAGAGAAGACGGGAAAATAAGTTGGGGTTAAACTGCAGGCAGGCAGGTCACTGTTGAGACAAATACAATCAGTTTTAAAGGGACATTTCTCATGTTTTGACACGGGACGCCATGTGCAGTCGGCATATTATGATCTTGCTCTCCGAGAGGTTTCAGTAAAAATAAAACTGTTTCCCTCGCAACAGGAGATGTAGTGAAACTAAAGGGAACCTGCTACTTTACTTCCAATCCAAAGAAAATAAAAATCCTACCTGTTTATGGAAACGCTCTCTAATAAACCTCTACACCACTGTAATCACTGTTTGACTTTAGGCATCTGTGGAACAATGTTTCATATGAAAACATGTTGCAACATGGACGCTGATGTGATGGCAAAAAATCTGCTGGGCTTGGAGAAGCAGCTAACTTCGGCCTCCAGGAAAAAACAACATCTCTAATTGTTCTTCTTGTTTTTCTCTTTTTTTTGTGGCCCCACGATTCTTAGCTTCCTTAAAAATCCTCTTAAGAAAAATGAAACTGAAGCACTTTTTAAATTTATGCTTTACTATTTTTAGTCTATCAGAAAATCAAAAAAAAAAAAAAAATTCTTAATAGAAATCCATATTTCTATTAACGGTAAAGACAAGCGAACACACCGTTGGGCTAAAACGCTTATATTGCTCTTCAGGAGACTGGAAAATAAGATAATTACTCATCTAAACCTGCCCATATCTCATACAACTAACCTGTCGATGTAGTTATTTTCAAAACTTAAAAATGGCTACAAACAATGCCGGATAAGGCCTTAAGCTTGTGTTGCCATGACGCTCAGCAGTGGAAGGACGATAACGGAGATGAAATCAATCTCCAAATCTCGCTTTAGCAAACTGGATCAATTTTTCAGTGGGAAATACAGCTGGAATAAAAAAAATACCTTCGCAACTTTTTACACATCTTTACTAAAATGTGCCAATATAACAGGTTTAAACAATAATTGAACATTATTGGTTAATTGCCCATATTAATTATGTATTTATACAGATTTCTCGAACATGTTATGTATTAATTATTGCTCATTACAAATGCAGGTTTTCTATCCAGCTACCACAGCTCTGCACAAAATGACATCTGTTTAATTTAATGACATGTATTATAAGTGTGACTTAGCATTCAGACCACTCTATTTGAATTGTTGCATTCGTTTTTCTAAGTATCTAGTGCAACCTAGTGGTTACAAAAGCACATAAACGGTTAGACTGGTGCAAATGAACCGGGTGTAACATTCCAGCGGCAAGGGTGTAAAAATGAAACGCACCATCGATGATTTCATCCTTCACTTTGTGCAGTTCGCGGAAAACCTCGTCCAAGATTTCCTGTAGAACAAGAAATTGACGTTCTCTTTATGTACAGCAGAAGTAGAAGTTCAGAGAAAACAAATGAGAACTCGTCACGTAATCGAGGTGATGTGTGGATTATCAGATGGCATTTAAAAGTAAAAACTGTGGAGAACAGACAGTTTTTACTGTGAATATAAACCAGCATCTTTAGCATCGCTGGTTCGTGCCGCCATGCAGTTTGAGCAGTTTGGTTTCACTTCACCTGCTTCATCCTGTCGAGATCTAACGAGTCTGCATCGCTGACACTTCCTGCTGTTCGTAACCTGTGGGACAAAAAAAATGTTTCTTTTTTTTTAGGAAATCATCTGTTTAACTGACGGCTGCTGTTCTTTTCGGGCCTCGTGTGAAACGGGTTTCCTCACCTTGAAACCATCGACCTGTCTGCAGAGTTCGCTCGGTCCCAGGGCTTCTTCGCACCGTCTGTGTGACAAAAGCAAAACGTGACTTTTTTAAATTAATTTTTTCCCCCCGCTGCAGGACAATCAGATGATTGGCGAATGAGCAGCTTGTGCAGCTCTAGCGTCGTTTCCTACCTGTGGAATTCTGCGCACCCCGAGTGTTGGGTGACGAAGAGTTTGCATCATCCTGGGGTGAAACGTGGGAGAAAGAAAAAAAAGAAATACGGCTTTTCAGCTTTGTTGCACTGAAATGACATTTATCTGCATTTAACTCAGCAAGTACTGACAAGTGACACCGTTTTGATTGTGCAATCACCACCATCGTCATCAGGTGTGTTGCTCTGAATGGCATTTTGAACAATTTCAATCCATCACTGCTGCTCGTTCACTTACGTTTTGGCTGTCGTCAGGCTTCTCTGAAGCCGCTTTCCTTCTGGGGGAAAGAAGAAGCCTCAATTAAGAATGACATTTTTCACCTAAATAAATAGATGGCAGCTTTGTTTGTCAAACAGACTGTGGACACGAAAGACAGAAAGAAAGGAAGATAGACAGACAGATATTTTTTTAAATATATATTTTTTAACAACACATTTACTCGTCAATGACAAGGCGTTAAGACATCAGAATTTTACGCCCTAAGAAGCATTCACATAAACGCAGAGTTAAAATCTAACTGACCATCAAGTACAGAACACACAACATTATTAAAACACCACTGAGAGGAAAACTCAGTCAGGTCATCACCAAAAAAAAACAAACACTTTAACCATTAGAGTGAACACTCTGTCGACTTTTTCCTCCGCAACGTCACTTATTTTGCAACTAATTTTTCTCTCAAAAATAATGTAACAATTTGCATTTAGCTTCTGTTTTTTCTGTATAGATTACACCAACTATAAAACCACTTGAGACCAATGAAGTGAGGAAAAAAGAGGGAAAGGAAGAAAGAAAGAAGGGGAAAAAAAGAGAAAGGAGGGTTTTTTTCGGGTCGATTGCGCTGACCTTCGAGCCAGGAGAGCGTTCATCTCCTCCATCAGTCCTCCACTTCCTCCACTCGTTCGGTTGGCTTCGTTTTTGGTACCTGAAGAGCCGTCCTCAGTCTGACACACAGAACTTACTTCAGTTGGCTTCTCAATCATGACCAAAAGAACAATTCATTGTATGCGTCATAAAAAAAAAAAAGAAACAGGAATACGTTATGCTCTTACCCTTTGGACACGGCGAAGTTTGGCTCCAGCGATCATTGCGGCGAGGCCGGTTGGCGCGGGGCTCTCGTCCCCCTGGCCTCCTATAGGCAGCGGAGGAGGGAGAGGAGGGGCCGCCGCTGATGGCGGCGGGGGGCCCGGTGGCGGTGGAGGTGGGGGAGGGCCGCCCATGTTTACAGGTGGAGGTACTACAGGTGGGGCTACGGAGAGCACAGCAGGGTGGCCTTGGAAAGGAGAACCTAGAAACATCAAGTCAAAGGTGAAGATGTTTTATTTACCTCAGGATGCTGCTAATGATGGTTTTAATTAAATTTTGTGTGTGTGTGTGTGTGTGTGTGTGTATGTGGGTGTGTGTGTGTGTGTGTGAGTGAGTGAGAAAGAAGAAACTTTATGTGTCTTGGGTGTGTGTACCTGAGTTGGAGGACCGTCGTTCCCGCTCCATGTGCGCCTGCATCTGCTGCTGCTGTTCCATCATCTGCCTGAAGGCAAATGGAGAAAACACAGCTGCTAATTCAGCACCCGAAAAAAAACAACAACAACCCCATAATTATTGAATATTTGATTAATTCCAGCACCAAAACAGTTGAGACAAGCACTTCACACGAACAGCTGAGGATCTTTAGAGCTGAACTCAAAGCTCTTGAATTTTTTTTTCACATTTCACTTTGCTCCAGTTTAACAACTTTTGCAATTAGATTCAACTGTGCAAAAGAGAGGCATCCCCGTAGCATGATGCCTCCACCACCATGTTCTACTGCGGGGATGGTGTTTTCAGGGTAGGTTTGCAGTTGGGCTGAACTCTACTGAGTTTGATGATGACAATAATGGACTAAAAAGATTTGGATTTTTATTTTCTTATCTCAGATTTAAAGTCTCCACTACTTCCTCCCTGACCTGTCCGCTTTGTTTCCTGGCCGCCATGACAACAAACCTCCAAAAATAATTTCCCGGTCTACCTATTGTTGATTTTATCCACCTATATCTTTTGATAAGTCGATTTAATGTGAAAAAAAAATATATATATAGATTTACCTAATGCAACATTGTTTTGGCACTGGGTTAAAGAAACAAGTTAAAGATTAACAACTAATATATAAATCACACATTTGAAACAAAACAGACATTATTTAAAGGAGCGACGCAGAAGTGTTTGTATTTCTGCAACTTCCTGATTTAGGTGCAAAAAACCCCCCCAAAAAACAAGCAAGATGCCGTCTCGACCATTCTGGAGAAAACATTCATTTAGGCGACTCCAAACGTCCAGTAGGTCGCACAGGTTCCTTTAAATCAAATGGAAAACATCTGCCAGCCAAGGCAACGCTCTCCCCTTCATCTCCACAGTTCTTCCTCATGAAAATCACATTTTCATTCCCTCTTTTTGCGACATGCGCTCTTTTATAACGCACAAAGCATATGTATGTCACACCCCAGGAGGGGAGGGAAGGAGACAGCTCGTGGGGAGGAAGCAGAGTCATCCAGCTGTGAGTTGGACGGGAGACGAGCTGAGACAGCAGAGCGTCTGATGTGACGGCAGAGACAATCTCCCGCCACGACCGCAGCTCCAACCCTGGGAATAGTTCAGCTGCCATGGGAACCACTCCGTTTCCTACAATGTGTGTCCCTCTAAAAACTGGGATCTGGCGTTCGGATCGGCCAGCGAGCTGGGAAACCGAAACTGAAACAAAAGAGCCAGTTGTGCTTTTGCAAAGGGAGAGAAGAAATCTCTCATTCGCCCATCCATCTTTTTCTCTGTTGCGATTATTATAAGCCAACGGCGGCGCACGCAGCAGAACCCATGAGCTGCAACTGTTTCAGATGTCGGCGCCTCAAATGTCACAACACTGCAGCAGAGCTCTAAATATAGCCAAGAATCCTTTCTTCCTTCCCAGTTCGTCTCCTCAGGAGACGGCAGCTTCCTATTAGCAGAGCAGAGCTGCAGCACGAACACAAAGCAGAGGAAATGTCAGCGCTGCTCGTTTCTGTCAGCAAAATCTCATCTCAGCTCACTAATTCAGTTTGTGTGATATCAATATTTTTGCTAATCATAACTCAAGCTAGAGTCACAGGTACAGCTGGAGCGTATTATAGATCAACCCTTTTGTAATCCAGTGCTGGTGTCTTGGTTCAGTGTAACTGTTCCCGTTTAGTCTTACTTTATTGTGTAAAATTATACATAAATAACTGAAAGGATGAGTGTGCATGGCATATGGACGGATAACCTGATCAGGTTTTAAGCAAAGTAACTCCTGAGAATTGACTGGAAGAATGCACAGTTAAAGCTGAACGTGTTATGATTTGATTCTTCTGTCCAAATCTTGATAATATAGACCACTTTCCTGCCCATATCCAATGGCTTCATGTTTCAGTTTTTCATGGATACAAAATCTGATGAATCTTGACAGATTTTAAGTCCTTTCCCTGAAATATTTTTCAAACCTTTGCCTCAAAGAGGCACTTGTAAAACAAATCATCCAACTTTACTTTTCCACTTAATATAAAAGTCCTTTATTTTCTCTTCCTTTTTGCCAAATGTCATAGCATGACATCCAGTTCAACAGATTTTAGGACCAGCTAAAAAAAAAGAAAATGTTTGAATTCTCTTCATTTGAAATAAAATTTGTATCACGTTTAAATTGGTAAAGGAATCTTTTTATATCCTTTCTCTTTTTTAAAGGTCTCTCTTTTAGCATATGTAAGTAATCTAATTCTTGGGTGGCTACGTTGGTCCTGCTTCTCTTTTCCAGCCTCTTTTCTGTCAAATTATAGTGCAAAGAAAGGCCACTAGCGCAAAAAATAAATAAGTTGCGGGAAATTTTAGGAATGCAGTAGCGTCACGCTGGGTGATTTGAATTTATTTTTAATTCGAAAAAGACACAAAAAAAACGGGGTGGAATACATCTGAATTTTTCTGACATATCTTCTTGCTCTCTCTTTCTGTCGCCTTCCAGTTTTAATAGTGTGAAATTAATCAATCAGCATCTCAAAAATCGATGATAAAACAAGTAACACCCCCCCCCCAAAAAAAAACAACTTTCTTTTTATCAATAGAATCCAGTGAAATAAATGGATTGTTTAACTTTAACAAGCTTTAACAAGATCTCGTTTACAAGACACACAAAAACATTTCACGGAAGCAAGACATTTGACTCAATTAAACAAGCTGACAAAATAGGAGTTAAAAACAAAGTACAAGTTTTTTTGTCTTTTTTTTTTAGCCTCAAGCAGCAAGTCCAAACCCAGAGGTGTTGTGTTTTGACGCCACAGCCGTCGCTGCACTGACATTAGTGTGTGACCGAGTGGATGTGATTCACCTCGCTCTCTGAGCGTCGATCTCATCCAAAGTGGGGCCGTTCTGGACCTGCCGCTGGAGAGCTGGACCTGCAGAATCAAACCAGAGCAAAAAGGCAGAGAGAGAGAGAAATATGGATAAGGCAACGCTGTGCTCAACAATCTATTACCAGCGCCTTGGATGTTCTTTACAATTAGTGGCAGTCAAGACAAAGAACCATCCAAGTGACAGGGGAATTAAGCAGGAGTTAACCATTATGTCATCTCTTTGTGGGGTACTGACTAATGCCGGGTGAAAAGCATACTAATCCGCAGTTTAAATGAGCGCAGATTGATTCATCAAGCTCTTGTGAAGGCAAGTTAAACACCAGAGGGATGTGCTCTCTGGCTTCTTGCTCCGCAGTGCGAGACGCCTTGCAAAAAAGGATTTCGACGTCACACCAATAACAAAACTTTATTCTGTGCTGCTGCATTAGTCCGACACATAGATGATTGTGAAACGGGAGGAAAACAATCCGTGGCTTCCAGTTCACATGGAGTATGACGGCACAACTGCAGGCTTACGAAGACGCAGTCGTCCACCCAAGATAACAGGATATTAATCAGAGAGATTACCATTTACATAAATGATGGTGTCGGTCCATCACAGAAGATAAATCACCTTGAAGTTTGTGGTTGTACATTAGTAAAGAAAACCCAAAAACTTCAAGGGGTATGAAAATATTTGCAATGAGCTGCACCGTAGGACAAAAATGACTAAAAAGTCTGGTTTTCCTTTTACAGTTTGCGCTGCAAGGCCCCTGCAATGTAATCCCTTTAACACCATTAGGGAGAGATACAGATGGAGAACCAGATAGGGTGTGTGATTACTTCAAGACGCGATACGATGGGAGCAAAAGCAACTTCAAGCTGAGGGATTACAATAAAATCAGAGGCATTCATCGTCTTTTTACAGTGAAGACTCCAGTTTGATTGAACTCCTTCAGCAGTGTTACTAAATGTGTCACCAAAGAATCAAGAAGACATTTGTGTATATATATATATATATATATATATATAGATATATCTACAGATATATCGATTATATATATATCTATCTATCTAGCTATCTATCTATCTATCTATTATATATATATATATATATATATATATATATATATATATATTATATATATGATAGATCACATATATATCTATCTATTATATATATATATATAGATAGTATATGATAGATAGATAGATAGATATATCTATCTATCTATATATATATATATATAGATAGATAGATATATCGATATATATATATATATAGATAGATAGATATAGATATATCTATAGATATATCAATATATAGATATAGATATATCTATATATCTATAGATATATAGATATATATATATCTATATAGATATATATAGAAGGATAGATATATATATAGATATATATATATCTATATATATACGTAAAATGCTTCTTTAAAGAAATAAGTATTAGGATGAAGTACGATTGTGATCATTTCTTTTTCAACAGAGAGCTGTGAAACAAAGCAGAACTAAAGAACTGTTCGCCTTCGCCACATCCTGTCCTCGTCTAATGAAAAGTGTTGCTTTAGATAATAGCGCTTCAGCTTTCAGGCTCACTACTCTCTGATGGAAGAGGCTTTGGCTAATGGCTGCCATTGATCAAGTAACACAGATCCGAAAATAACACAGGCCGAATTAAAGGACGCAAGTCAAACCTGGTGTCAGGTGATTTACCCGTTTGTAGACATGTGAGCACAGTAGGTCTGGTGTTTACCTTACAAACAAAGAACTTTGCTTCCATGTATTTATTCATGTGGAGTCATTTTCTTTCTTGTTTTTTATGACAGAAACATCAAAACATAGCTCTGTTTTTTTTTTAGTTTTTTTTTTAAGGAGTCAGTATAAAATTGAAAAGACCCTCATTAACAATACTTTTTATCCCTTAATTTAACATCCAACAGAATACGGACACATCAAAACATTTAAATTGACGTCAAAACGTCAAACATCTATTGCCACAGTCGTCTCAAGCATTTTCCCTTAAAATATTCAGGCAAAAATGAGTTTTATCAGGCTAGTCATTTCACCAAGACTTAACTCTTCCCCTTAGTTCTGCATGTTAAGTGTGGCAGGGTGCCAAACTGTTTACCTTTAGATACACATATTCAATTGAAGGTTAAAGACTTACTGTTAAAACACACACAACAAATTAGTTTCTGACCCTTACTGACATGTTCAGTCAGGGCCCTGCCTGATGTACTCTGCTCTAGTCTCGTTGGCATCTCTCTCAAAAGTTCGAAAAAGTAAAGGTCGTATGCTGATGACATGCTGGTTTCTTGATTGGGTGTCGTACGACTTTTAGCACTGGAATATTTGAATCTGTTGGTCCCTTCGTCAGCAATTTGATCGAATGCCTGCACATCCTCCGCTACATTTCGAAGGATATAGTTTTCTTCCGGCCAGGACAGACTTCTAAATCCACTATGGCTGCTTGTGCTTAGCGGCAGCGTATTAATAACTGTATTAAAAAAAACATATTGACTTGTTTGTATCCCATTTTCACAAACACAGTACCGTTTTGTGAACGCGTGGGAAGTGTTTCACAGAAAAAAATCCAAAGACCCAAAGAAATGATGTTGCCTGCATTGCTAATAGTAATTATCCCGGTCCCAGAGCACATCGGTTAACTAATCCCATTGTTTTCTAAACAGGAAATGATAATTTAATTAAACTGGGTTTGATGTTACTCTCTGATCCATTTTAGCAGAACCTGTCACGAGCTTTGTCTCGTAATTTTTTCCTCCTTTAATCTTTGTTGATTTATCTGAGCAATTCATCTTTTTGGCTGTTGGAACTAACCAACTCTACATCTTATCATGATTTTTTTTTTTTTTTTGTATTCACTTTGCAAATCATTGATAGTAATAATTACTTCTTGCAAGTTTGAGAACCGTAGCTTAACAGATTTAGTTCAGGCTTGAAAATGTTTCTTTGACTCAATGTTAGTCATGAGAAGCTTAACAAGAAATCGGAGGACTTCAAATTATTACTCTCTAATTAGGTAACTATAACATTTATCCAAATGTTTTGGCAAATGTTAACTTGGATCTATTGGCATTTTCCGGTGAATAAGTTCTGCTTTGGTCCTTCACAAACCAATGTTTTGTTTTGGTTTTTTTCCCCCACACAAACACAAGCAAATTTAAAACCACAAATCAAGCAACAGCTTTTACCACAGACAGAAACACAGCAGACACACACACATATTTGTTTTGGGTTTTTACCTACATGACATGCTGAAGAAGAGGAAGCGTCCGTAGCAGAGACAGAGACACCGACAGACACACTCTCCTCTGACCATCTTAAGCTACCTTTACTCCTCCTCATCCTCACCATCGTCCCCATCCATCACCTCCCTCCCTACGTTGCTTCCTCTCCTCACCTGCCCTCCCATCTACTCCACTGAGTCAACGGTATCGTCTGTCATCTTCATGTAAACGACACCGGCGGCAGCAGCGTAGCGAGCAACTCGGGTTAATGTTTCAAAAGGTCGGCTTTTCCCTACGCTGAACAGTGAAGGCCTCTCTGAATAACATGAGCTTCATCTCACTCATCGGGGTTCACCAGCAAACGACTGCATAATAATGTTAAGAGTTTTTTTGTCAGGGTTTTTTTGTTGAAAATTAAAATTTTAAATTAAATTTAACCAGCTTAGAGTAAGAAATATAATGCATCAACATCACGATTCTACGCATCCTTGACAAACTCAGTGAGACTTCACAATGGAACAATAAATGCACATCTGAGCAAATTTAAATGTTAAAACAGTTTTACACAAATTAACATAAGAGTACAGAAAATATTGAGAACTGAGAAGTGATGGAAGATCATCTTTTTTTTTTGTTTGATCACCTTTGCTTTATGTCTTTCATCCACAAAAAAAACCTTTTACAGCTACATTTACCAGATAATGCTTCTGTTGTAAGGGATTTTATAAAGTCTTAGTCCCAACTACCAGTATTATTTTTCTTAATAATTGAATTATTTGGAAAAAAAAAAAAAAGATTCAAACTGGTTTACAGTCAAAAGTATCATATTCATTAAATACGCCCAGTTTAACTTAAATGCTATATGACAAGCCCTGACACATTCTCGAAATTTTAAATTGCTTGCTTCATGAAGCCTACTGGTTACTGGATATTTTTACGGAAGTGACCAGGTCCTTACTGGTTTTCTTGAATTACAAATCAGAAATGTAACCTTTAAGTTCCCTGGAAAGTACAGGTTTCAATATATTCTGCCATCTTTTTTTTCCCCCCTTAGTTTGAGCTAATTGTTTTATAACATGAAAGAAGATTTTATGAGTTTATTTCAGCAGATAAATTCATAAAGGACCAGCTGTAAATTAATTCAGATAATTTACATTTTTGTGATATCTTATTTGGATAAAATCAAATCAAATCAAGATGTCCGTGTGGGTTTATTAAACTCCACTCATGAAGTAAACTCAGTGAAGACCCAAGGTCACGCTTGAACCCACCTCACCACCAGAGGGCGCAGTAGACACACCTGTTTGGACAGCAAAGCATTCATGCTTCCTCAATGAGTTTATGTCTTCTTTTTGCTTCCAGTGCAAAAATGCGGCTATAAAAATCAAACTTACACACATTGTGCTTTCTGTGTGGTGCGTACATTTGTAATTTCCATCGGTGGCCCCTGCCACTCGAGCCTCTTTGCGCCGCCACCCCACGGTGTCATTAGGCGGATGAAAAGGCCCGCTCTCTAGCACGAGACCCAGGGGAGATCTCTTCAATGACTCATTCAAATTAAGAGGCTGGAGGGGGGCGGCGGGGGACACACACTGCTGCTGCTGCTGCGGCGGCTGCTGCTGCTGCTGGGGAAATGAATGGCAAGCTGTGAAAGTCACTGTCTCCGTCTCATTCTACTTGCCCCTCTCTCTCTCTTTGTGACTAACTCAGGCATGAATAGAGAGTTACTGCAGGACAAACTACATATCTCACATGTTCATGCTATGCTAACGAAGTGTTTTAAAAATGGGACTAAACTCCAGCTCCAATGAATCCCTCATGACTGCCAGTATAACCAAACCTTGCACTAATGTTATCAATTGCACTCAGTTATGTCAATAATAATAATTAAAAAAAAAAACCATCAGCCAGAGTTTGTTAGACTTAGAGGGCACTGCTGCCTAACTCAGCCGCATTTTCACAGCTACTATCACACTTGAACAGGTTGCTCTGAACTGCTTACGTCAGCATTTATGGCCCATTTGCTGAGGATGCTGTGTCATGATGCAGGCAGCAGTTAGGAGATGGTCTAGGAGTTTCACTGATTGATGCTTAAGGTCTCAGGATATTGCTGACAGCAAATAAAAGAGTCTTCAGCTGTTAAGTAAGAGAGATTTAACAGACTGAAGAACTTGTGTGTACTTGAAGGATAAAAGTCGAGTCATTTCCAGTAAAATGAGAGCCAGGTGCAAGAATCAGCATGAATCGGATTTTGAAATAAAGCATTTTTAGTATTTGTGTATCTCCATGGCGACGTATCTTGAAGCCATAAAATCTTGCAACGACCAAAGCCACATAACTGCAGCATTTTAAGACCAAAGACTATAGCTATAGTTCATGCTAGCACGGAAACAATAGGCTATGCTTTCCTGTGTAGGATAGAAGAGTTTTCCCTCTTTAGGGTAATAAAGTTACAGTTTTAAAATGTGTTTTTTTATCAGAAAACCAAAAATTTTATGTGGCCCAACAATCAATAAGAGTCTAATGTTTCCTAACTTTGTTTTGTCCAGACTATGTATTCCTAGAGAGACATCCTTCCTGCAGAATGAGAAGTGCTCAAACAACAGTTCATCTGGGCACCGGCAGCGAACCCATCTGAGTGCAAAGTGCATGTGTGGTGCAGAGAGGGGAGACCGCACCTCCATCCTGAGCGCCGAGTACGTTGAGGGCAAATAGCATGGCGTTGGAGAAGGTGGTGGCCTCCTCCTTGCTGGCAAAATTGAGGCCGTAGACCTGCCTGGCGTCCCTCCATTGGTGAAAGGTCGGGGTGGCTTGGTTGTACTTGAGGCCTTTCACTATAGAGTAGTTGATAACCACCTGCAGGAAAAAGACGAGGAGAGGAGTGGAAAGAAAGCTATTTATGAGCAACATTGGAGGAGTGGGGAGTTAAAAACAGAGAATGTAAATAATCTGGCCTGAACAAGTTTCTAAAATAATTTCAATCTAAGATCAAGAGTCCAGAGCCAAAAAGTCTGACTACAATAAAAATGATGGATTCCACCAGTGCAGAAAAGATACAACAATGTGGATCGATGTACTTTTTCCTTCTCTACAAACACATGTAAATATGCGTCTACGTATCTACAATACACATATCCACATCGCAGCGATTCAGAGGACTCTCTCGGTGTGAGTCCAGGACGGTCTAAATGTGTTGCATTCCTCCCGCAGCGTCGGAAGCGTCACTCCCCGGGTTACCTGCTGGTCTTGCAGCTTGACGCCCACCACTCTGAAGGTGTTGCTGGCAGTGTTGTGGTAGATGTTGATGCGGCTAAAGCCCTGCTGGCCCGGCTTGATGGGGACCCACTTCTTGCTGGTGTCATCGTAGACCATGACAGAGGCCCGCGCCTGGCAGATACTCTGCTCACTGGCAAGGACAAAGGGGACAGAGAGAGGAACAAAAGGCTTAGGAATATTCAAGTGCTTCTCTTATTAATATGCATGAGGCTGAATCTAATTCTGGAAGATTCAGACTTTTCAAGGTCTATTTTTTGGCCCAATGTCGTCTTAGAGGTTATAAGTTGTAGGGTATCTGCCATGAGTGTAATGATGCAAAGGGCAACACTTCCTATTGATATTTGTAAGCAAATACAACAACATCCAATGCTACTAACAGAGATTTAATATTTCAATTTTGAAATAAAAGGGGACGTCCTAATCTGTTCCTGACCAGAAACTGCATTTTTCTAAAAGAAGTTTAGTTTTAAAGTTGGTCATAACTGTTTGTCTATATTACTTATTACTTATAAGTAATAAGTATTATTGTTGAAGCCAATAATTAAATATCCACACGTATCAAATATGTTGGAGAAATTAACAGGCTCTTGAAAGGTGTCGTAATTGTTTCACATAATTAAAAGAAAAGCATAAAACAAAACTAAAGCACTCATTCTCTCAGTGCCTTTGTTTCTTCCAGACAGAACATCTGCTAAGCAGACATATCAGGGGGATTGAGTCAAACTGAGTCACATGCCTGAATTAAAAAACTCTTATTTTGACTGTAGGATTTAGCCTCATCTCGTCTCCACTGCCAAGAGCAGATTTAAAGTCTGTTACGGTTAAAGCGACCAAATAAATAATAAAAAAAAATAAATAGCTGAAACCCATAGTTTTCTAGTAGAGAGGGAGGACAAAAGCAAAAGTTGTTGGCTTCATAAACGTGTAGCCTATGGTAAAACTGTATGGAATAAATGTGGGATAGTGAGTACCAATAGATTAGTAATAACCACACTTATTTACTTATATGACTATCGCTATATTAGTATCTTTTTCATATCTCTGTGTTTCCACAATAAAAAACATTTCATTAAAAACTATAAAGCAGGTTTGGGGGCTACCTAAATGGTCCAAAGTTTAGATCAGGACTGCATTCTGGTTCTTAAAATGCCAAAAAAAAAAAAAGTTTAAAAAATACAACAAAAATGGCCGCTTACAGCTTATTTTCTCCATAAAATGTGAATACGTCAAAAACAGTTCTTATAAATACATGAAACCAGCTAAATATCTGTTAAACATCTGGTAACAGTCATTATACTGCTTAGTAGATGAGTAGGTATCACTACAAGGGGGCGCTTATTCCCTTTGTTGTACTATTGTGCAGAGCGAGAACTCGTCTTCCAGGTGATTGTATAGGAGATCATCGGTTACTTTTCTCATGTATGAGACTATAATGTTAGTACCGTGGAGATCTGGCTTTCCATGGACGGAGTGAAAGTGTGGGATACTATAACAGTGCGTCCTGCTGTTTTGGGTTAGAGTGGCTAACCACCATTGCTAACTGCTTCTCCAATATGAGCCCAGTTCATTGGATTACTTGCAATACTGCGAGCAATGATTGAAAGTTTCTGCCACTCATAGGTCAGAGAGGTTTGACTTGAGTAAATTGAAATTAAAATGTTGGACCACTTTCAGTAGTCATGAGGCTTTGCGTGATTTATGGGTGCGACTTCTGCCAGAACTGCCATTTGCAGCAACAGCTGCTCCTCGAGATTCTGGCTGTGATGGACTAAATAATCCCAGATATTTTATTTTGTCTTGTATATAAAGTTTGCCGCCTGAATCATAATGATAAAGCCTCAGATCCCGAAATTTATTATTATGTTTTTTAATTCAAATGAAAAATAAAAGTCACATCACCACAAGCTAATATTGTGTACTTCTTGTGTTTTATATTTCGGCACAAACCTGCAGCTCAGATCTCTGACCATCTTCTCTGCTTTTCTCTTTATTGCTGTCAGCTCTTCAGAGAAACGGTCGTGTTCCTGTCGCTCCCCGTGATTAAACTCACAATTACGATAACCTGTACTGAGCAGCTCTCTGATAGCAGACGGTCTATCCGTGAACAAGTTGAACTAAATATTGCATTATAACCGAAAAGAGAAATGTAACTTCCATCGTGACTATATATTAGCAAAACAACCCTACAAATTACAATGAAATACTGCTACTTCCGGTGGGCGCCGGAAGTAAGACCCATAATCGTTTCCCCAGTGAGCCTCCCAGGAATAAGGTGGATAGAGTCTGCTTTTTAATATGTATCTCCCAATAAATCTGTAATCAAATCTGTTCGATCAAATAGTGAATGCAGTGAAATTAAAGGTCTGGTTTTTAAACATTTAAATGTCAAGCAATGGCACCACGTCTTTACTGGACTCAATCTGGAAGTTGCTTCATGACTAAAAAGAAAGCACAAGCTTTAAATTGAGAAGAGATCATTTGGTTTCCATGTCTAAATGACAAGCAGAGCAGCTGAGAAACACACAGAACCAGAATCAAGCACAGCTCGACGTCTCCTCGTCAGTGCGCTCCAGATCGGCTGCAGCAGGGCAATGGTGTGTTTAATTTATTTTGGTTAAGTCGCCGAGTCCATTCATTTTTTAAACACCGTTCGAGGCAGCTGGTTCCAAAAATAAAATAATAATAATAAAAAAAAGTAGGCACTGCGGGCCCGGAAGCATGAATAAATGAGGTTCTTGTGCTAAAAGAGACTGGAGGTGAAGAAAAAATAGAGACGAAGCAAAACAAGAGAGCTTGATTCTGACTGACAGCTACAAACACAAACAGGAACGCTTCGTATATTGCTATACGAGTGCAGAGCATGAATTATGAACTAAATACTTATGAATTTACCATGACGCCGCACATTTGTGCACTTGCACATGCATGTGTATTCAAGGCCCGGCGAGTTTAAACGCCATCATCTGAGATCAATCCGCTGCCAAATGGTGCAACAGTAAAATCGAGCCTACTGGGACAGAATCCTTTCCTCCAGTCAATAGTCAAAAAATAAATAAATAAAATAAAATCTCCTTTGCATAACAACAGTTTTGAGCGAGCGTGTTATTTTCCGGTCTGGATTAAAACGTAATCTGCTTCCTCTGAGAGTCTGAACGCCATAACCTTGAGGGCAGAGACGACGATGACACCCACAGTCACAAAACGATGAAAACCGAAAGCAGCTCCACCGGGGAACACGTTTCCGGTGTCTAATGCTCAAATCGCTTTCAGATGATGCCGATATAGTAAATGCTCTCCAAAGGGAAAACGTGACAATCGATCTCCAACATGCAGCGTCGCTCGAACGCGAACACGAGGAAGGAATTTCAGCATGCTCCGCCAAATGCACCAGCCTGAATGTGAAATTGACCCGCATTCTTTAAACATTTGATTGTTTCAAGACAACATAAGAAGTTTTTTTTTAATAGCAATTGTTTACTGATAATTATGTGAAAGTTTAGGCAATGCTGTGTAGATTTTACATAGCCAGAGAATGAAAAAAAAATACAGCTAAAATCATCATGTTGATTCTGAAAGGCTTTGCGCATTTTCTTCCACTCAAAATTAAATACTTACTTTTCACTAAGTATTTAATGAGAAAATAAAATCAATATTTGAATCTGAACTCATTTTAATGAACCAACAGATTTTTTTAAAAGCATGAAACAAGTCCACCCGCTGCTCTAGAAGTCTGCAGTTTGGCTAATGAGGGCTTGCGATGATAAATTTATGAATTATTCATTCAGATTGCTGAATTTTAAACGATTCCTTAAGTTCGCACATCATTTTCAAGCAGAAGCGGAAAGATTATTACAAACACACACGCAAACACACACATACACAACAGGTCAACTGAGGTTCTGTTCTCCTTGTTTCAGGGGATTCCAGGTGTTCTGTCAAAAACTTTTTACTGTTTTACACAAATTATTCCTGCTAATAGCAAAACATGCTGGTAAAAATACATATTTTTTTACCCCTCAGTCTCTGATTATGCCACCTGGTCCTGTCACATTTGTTCATGTCAAAGCATTAGCTTCTTCTCTGTCTCTTATTTTTGGTGCTTCCTGTCTGGTTGCAGTAAAAATGTCCTCTTCTGGCATCATCTCCTGATTTGAAATGAGCAGCGCAGCCTTGAGCTGTCAGACTAATATCCTGTCGATTCACGGAAATCACAGGAATGAAAAACAAAAATGAAGATGTAATTAAAACCTGCATGCATTCAAAAAGAAAAAAAAAGAAAGAAAACCCTGGAGCAGGAGATATAAGTAGCACTTTGATCTTCTCTTCTGTGGATGATTAGACGGAATTTGAAATTCCCCACCATATCTGGTTGGTAATGGTCCGACTGGAGGCTGATTCTTCTTTCATGCCTGCTTAGTTTAGAAAATGAGTGAAATCTCACTCATCTGTGAATTGTTTTGAAACTGAGAGCAGTTCTGTTCAATTTTTAATTTTTTTTCACTATGTAGTTTTGGCTCACACAACTACGGCAACTTGCAAAAGTATTTATACCTTCAAAAATGCTAAGATAAGGGAGTTTGTATGACAGTAGTGTGACTGTGAAGTGAAAGGAAAACTACGTTTTAATAAAATCTGAAAATGAGTCACTCAACGGGGTGTTGATACTTTTCCAGTGTGAGTAGCATCAGGCCTATGCATTTGTCAGTCATGTTTCTTGCAGTAATCGGAGGCTCGCCCATCCACCAGAGGATAGCCTCTTGCAGCAGATTTTACAGCGCACTGCCCTGCAGACATCATGGCATCAAAGCCATTCTGTTGTTGCTCCACTTTCCAAGGGACATAATGCTCAAGGCGAGCGGCGAGCAGACAACAAAGACGAATTGGACTAAAATAGCAGCGCACGCCGCTGTATGCTGATTCCTGGCTGAGAACATTGGCTTGTTCTCAGCCAAGTTGAGATGCATATCGATGCACTCCGGTTCTGGTGCATTAGGACTGGCAAAGCATCGAAAAGCTAGTAGCTATCATTAGCTTAGCTGCGAGTTGAAACAAACTTCCAGACTAAGATAAAAATAGAGACTGAATAATGATTCAAGAAGTAATAATGAAATCACCGAGATTTCAAGTATGAAGCGAGTTGATACCTGAAAGGACTTTCCATAAGCAAAACATGGCAAATCTATGTACAGTTTTAAAGTTAGCAACTTTGTTTGAGTCTAGAAGATCCAGAAGTGTGCTACCTGCAAATTAAGATAAAAATAAGATTAAGATTTAAGATGAAAACAAAGCAAATTTTAAAGGACAAAATTTTTTCCGACGTGGTTGTACTTTTTTTTTCTTTGTCATCCAAAACGATTGGCTGTTGCCTGATGTTGCAGCCGTTAGCTAAGCTAAAGAAATCAGTGCTGTGTTTCTTTAGATACGAGAGGAAACACAAAACTAAACAAAATTAAAAGCATGACAAAAAAAAAAAGAGTAAATACATCCTTCAACAAAACCTATAGTATGAGTCACTGGCTCAAACAAACCCGAGTTATTGTCTACAAAACAGAGCAGCAGTTTGGTAGAAGTGATGCGACTTTTACAAATACAAAATATTCACAGCCATCGTTAACTGCAAAAACTCAGAGGTGAAGCGTTGGAGCTTCAAATTATCTGTTCCAAAAACAGAGAGTTAGTTGTTTTATGTGTGAACTGCAGCTATGAAGCCTTGAGCTGAGTGAAGCTGTTGGAGCAATCGGCCCAGTGAGTCACTGCAGCCACGCTGCTGCTGGAGTTAATGAGTCTTCCACGGCTCAAAACAAACTTATGCTGCACGGTTATGCGGAGGCCTGCGCATAACCGTGGGATTAATAGACTTTGACCCATTTCACACAAACAGAAAATCAAAAAGATCCCCGTCTGAAACAAAATGGACTTTCAAATAGATTGTCATTCCTATACACAAGTATTGAAAGCACTGTGCAGATATATTGAAGGGTAACATGAAAGTTCAATCACCTTAATCAGTTTCCTCTCATTCTCAATTCATTGGGTTTAATATGATGCCAAGCCACCCTTTAAGAGATCCAAATGTTTTCACTTTCCATCGAGAGTGTGTTTCTGGAAGGTTCTGAACATCCGTCCAGAAAAGCATTTCTGAGGTCAAACACTGATGTTGGACTAGAAGGCATGTCCCATAGTGTTTGCTTTACTTCATTCCAAAGGAATCTCCTGCTGAACTTCACTTCAGTGAACATTCAAGAGTTTAATCCTGAAGTCGGATTCAACATATTCGGAGAAGTCAGGATGTCAACATGGCCAACAAGTAGCCATTGTTTGCAGAATCTTTTACAGGCATTGTTCTAAGTTTCACTCCCCATAAGAAAACACCACTTTAAATTTCTTCTATTTGGAGTTACAGGCACTACATTTAACGAGTATCGTACAATGAAATGTTGCCTCAAGGCACTTTGCAAAAAATATTTCTACTTACAAAGATAATCATATAAAAAATAAAACATTCACTCACAAATATGTGTAGAAAAGGTCTGCTGGAGCTGCTGGATTTTATGCACCTGTTGCCATGGAAGTGGTTGGAACAACTGAATTTAATAAGCTGGCTGATCTTGAGAATAAAGTGTAACTTCCTTTATCAATAGCGCCCTGTCTGTGAATTTATATGTACTACAGTTAAACTCTATGCATCTGAATGCATTGAAGTTTTTCTTTTTTCCAGAATTTGTGGATGAGGAGAAAAAAGCCAAATCACAGAGGGGCCCTTTGTGTCACCCCCCACGACTGGCTGCTTACAGGGAAACAGCGAAATCTCCAGAGTGAGCGGACAGAACAATCAGCACCATAAATTGTTTGTCTCTTTATCTCAGTCCCTCACAGAATGTTCTCTGTTTATGCAGACGGCAGGACAATGATGAAGAACCCTCTGCGCTGGGAAGCGGACAGAAATGTGGCGCAGTGAAACTTTTTCTGCATGCCAGCGAGGAAGTGTGTGTGTGTGTGTGTGTGTGTGTTTCTGCATTTGTGAAGAGCCAACTGCATAAAACATCAAAGCTGCATAAAGCAGGAGCAGCTGACAGCTTAAAGATTTATAAGTGTGCAAAGGCAACAAGACGGAAACCTCAGCTAAACCTGCAGAAAGTGTTAAAATGTGTCTGCAGTCCTAAACTTTGGGGCAAGTTGGTAACATTTAAGAATGCCTTGATTAACTTCTGAACCAAACATGAATTTACATGAAAGTTTTTGCAGTTAATGCAAAAGGAGAGCTTTTGCTCTACTTCCAGAGATGCATTGCTGCCTCTCTGGCATGAACAATGTCTTGAGGAAGTGATCACACTCCAAGATTTTCACATTTTGCATATTTTAACACAATTTTTACATTATAAGCCAACAGAAGGTGGGAACTTTTAGCAGCACCTCTTCTGGCTTAAATTTCTACCAGCATTTCTTTTCAAAACAGCTCACACTCAGTCAGAGTGGATGGAGAGCATCTGTCAGTACCAAACATTACACACAGATAGACTTTATTTACTAGCTGGGTGACTTCTGAAGGCGA
This sequence comes from Poeciliopsis retropinna, assembly GCA_010277075.1. Lineage (NCBI taxonomy): Eukaryota > Metazoa > Chordata > Actinopteri > Cyprinodontiformes > Poeciliidae > Poeciliopsis > Poeciliopsis retropinna. The sequence goes on from VMRM01000010.1 coordinate 15,700,319, forward strand.
TTGATTGCTCTAGATTTTCAAGTGAGAGGGAATACAGACATATGCCATATTTTGTACATTTTATATGTTCATATTTTTGAAAATTGCGAATTATTTTCCTTCCACGGTTTATTCCTGATCTGGTAAAACAATCAACAACAAAACAAAATCACTGACATTGTTTGAACTAAAAGGCAGCATTACCCAAAAACGTCTTCTCAGCCTTTGTGAAACGCATACACGAGCTGATAAATCGACGCACCGTAACAGCTTGTGTTTACATGTTCCTGTCCTGGGGGACAAAACCATCCCGTTGTTTCATGAGGCCAAACTTAAAGAATGTAAACCATTACGCAAAATGGTGGCCTGCAACATAAGCAGCCTGTCTGCTGTGTTGTATTTCTGATGTTTATGCGGTGGTGCTGATCTGTGGGAATGAGAGCAACACAGAAAACTCTGGAGAGACAGGGGAGAAAAAATTATGTGCCAGCGCTGACAGCCTGACTTTTACACAGCCAGTCTGCTCTTGTGCAAACAGTTATAAAACAAACCAAATGGGTCAACTTGCCGAGAAGAAGTCTAAAAATAAACTGGCCCCAGCTGAACCAGGTTCCAGGTCTGCAAATCATGCTGGGTGATTTTCGGAGCCACGGCAGGAAAACTCCTGAAACGTGAACAGAGCATGACGAAGCAACATTCATTAATGTTGGATATGATCCCACAGATTAATAACATAACAGTGTTTTGAACTGACTCTTTAAGGTTTGCACGGTTTGGACCACTTTAGAGGACGCAGTTGTGCTTTTGGAGTCTCAAGTCCATGTTTAACAAAATGGTATATTGCTTATTAATTAATGTTTACACATAAATACATGTTATTATTACTATCCGTAGATTTTCTCGTCTTGTTATGAGTCAGTTTATAACCATTTTGTCTTGTAATATAATTTATTTGTTGGCTCTTTGGCGCAGTATGTTGCCACATGGTATTGTAACATGGTTTTAATTACAAATGTTGATAATTATTGAGCCAGTAAGTCATATTTTTCATTAAATTGAGATAAGGGGCAGGATTTAATAAGTGTTCACCTTTTCTTACTCCTTTTCAAACAGAAATGTAGTGGTGATCAAACTATTTTGGCCCTGGTTATGTACGCACATATTTTCTCTGTTCTACTGACTGCTTTTTTCCCCTTGTTGTTAAAAAGCTGTTTGAAATAAATAAATCTAAATTATTACCTGCAAATGGCTAATTTCCTTCTGGTCTCGTTAGCAAGCTACGTGCTAACCGGATGTAACCGGCTAACTCTTTAAATAAGATTTCTTTTAAAGCATTATTACACTATAAAAAAATCTTCATAAAGTAGAAAACAGGGTAAACAGTTGGTTGCGATTTGTAGTCTCTAATGGTTTTGTTAATTTTGACTTTGTGTACGTAAGTTGAAGAAAGTTAGCATTAGCAGCGCTAAAAATAGAGCTCCAGCTATGCTGAGCTAAACGGAAGTAGAAAAAGTAGCCTGGGCTCTAAACCACTGGAACAAACAAATCTACTGCACAGTTTCCACATGTTGAACAGATCCATGTGTTTTATTCGGGTAAATAAACAGACGTCACCGTGGGAATATAAGCCGAATGCGAAAACTCTCTAACATCAGCTTGTGTGCTTTTTTTAAAGGCCGCTCCGAACCTTATGACCCAGCGGAGGAGAAACACTCATATTCACGCAGCGTCACATGCTCCCGGTTTGTCCTGCGGCCTGGCGGAACCGCGCTACGGCATGCTAATCTGTTGGCATGACAACCCCAGTGGGATATTAGCTTGGCCTAGAAAATATGGCTATGCAGAAAAGATGAATGAGCAGCGAGACATGAATAAAAGACAGCCTCAGACAGCGTGCAGCCTAATTATAGACTCCGCTGTGTTTCTCACAACACTGCACACGTCTCAACTCTTTCCGTGGCTCTGCTGGATGTGTTGCGGTTCTCCTCTCCGGGTTCTGCTAATTGCCTTAGAGGTTATCTGGGATTGCCAAAAAAAGGTACAAGAGCCCATTTCGGCGCCATAAAACAGATCTGAATTTATAGTTTAATTCCAGCTGAAAGCTCGTGAAGAATGTGCATCTAGACAGGATGGGTTTTACTGCTTGATGCGCTTGATTGCATCAGGCATTTAGGAGAGTTCTTACCTCATAGAGCTAACGCTCAGCATCCACAGAGCAGTGGCAAATCACTTCAAGTAAATGTTTTCTTTTTATCCTACATATGGCATATATTCTGAAAAGAGAAGCACGAAGGATGATTCCAAGAGGCTGAACACTTAACACAGAGGAAACGGGTATTAGTGGTTTTCTACGAAAACAATTTCCTGTATTCCCTATACTGTACATCTGGATGGGGGAAAGGAGTAGGATAGCAAGACAGGAGCCTTTTCTTCCAAATAATAATAAAAAGGCATGGATACGTTTTTCCAAAACCTTATAGTTGGATGGTCTGACGAAAGTTATCCTTTTTCTGACCCTAGACCTCTGCAAACCCTTGCACGATCCTCTCAGCATATCTACTGGTTGTCCTGTTTTTGTGAACGAAACCAGTGATAGACGCAGTGATAGACGAACATATGGGCAGACTGAATAATGGCGGTGTAGATGCTGAGCAGCAGCTCCGGTGGCAGGTTGTACTTCTTGAGTTGCTACAGAAAGTACAGCGTCTATGTGTGAGGACCATCTCAGGTTCCTAAGAAGTGATCCACAGTGAGGGGAGGCAGCGTCGAGTTAGTTCTCTGGAAGCCCATCGTCAACATCACCAATTTGATGATAGGCCGAATATAAAAATCTGACCAATATGTTCTTCAAAAAAGTATTAAGGGTGTATTGGCTTAAACATTGACATTACTACATATCAAGGTTTTCAAATGATTTATCCTGGTGTTAGCTGTGTACATCACACAAACTTGTTTTTTTTTTAAAGAGTTGCGTATACGTCCAAGATCCACTACCCCATTTGGGATTGTTTTTTTACAAACTAAAGTACATGATTTGGTTGTTAAAATGACTAAGTTTTTACAGTTCTAGTTTTTTCCCCCCACTTTCAGAAAGGGAACCAAGCTTCTTTGTTATTTCAGGTTCCACTGAAGACAGAACCAGGAAGTCTGCTGATGTTTTCACAACAATGGAGGCCTGCTGTGAGCATAAACGCTTCAATACGAAGACGTCCTCGGGGCGTCGCGAGGTGTGGCAGAGGAGTGGTGTGCCGCCCCCCTCTCTTTGCCCATTTCCTGTCTAGTAACTCTGAATGAAGGCTTCTAGTACAACGGCTGCTAGAGTTTATTTACGTCCATTAAGTTTTGGGTATCGCAAATTGACAGTATCCAGCTGGAGAATTTATTTATTTAAAACAAGAGCGCAGACAAATGTTGCAATATTATATCAACTTAAATGCACCAATCTTCTCAGAAACCCTACTTTCAAATGTTGCCGCAAAGCAATTTCTCTTCAAAAATGCTAAATAAGAAAACACTACACTTTTGTCACAGCCAGACTTTCCTCTGCTTTGTTGTTCGTGGCAATTTTAATCTCGCCTGAATTAGGTTTCAGCAGGACGTTTTATACCGCGTCCAGACCCCTCAGGTCGTCCTCGTCAGTCCAACTGAAGCAGTGACGTCTTGCTATAACCAAAAAAACACTAAATCAAACCTGCCCTGGTGAGCGTGCAGAACAATCAGTCGATTGGTCCCAATCAAACCACGCATGGGTTAATGAACCAAATGAACGGGCCGATGGATGGAGAAGTTTTATTAGTTGCAGCAGAGAGGATAAAACGAATGCACGTTTGTTTTGAAAAGAGAAAAAGAAAATGTCCCAACCAAGAACATAGCGGGAGCAGTAAACTGGGATTGTTTTTAAGAAAGAACATGAGGAACAAATGTAGGGTGGGAGCAAATAAAGCTGGGAGACACCCTGAGGCGTCGCTCCTCTCTGGGAGGCCATTTAATTGCTGCTTTTTACTGTGGCGCCTCACACACACACACACACAATGCAGACAGTTCCTATATGGTCCGTTTTACAGCTAAACATTTTCTGATGATTAGATTTGGTCTGTGTGTTTGGTCCTTGAAGGAGGCGTTTAAGACCCCTCCTGCTCCGAGAAATGCCCCAGTGTCGGACGCGCCGGCCTTCCTGCTGGTGCTACAAACCATCGGTCAGCGCATCGAATGACCCAGAATGTTTCACAGATTTCCAGCAGCGCTCTCTTTATGTTTGACATACATTTACGGCAGCCTTCATCTCTAATCTGTCAGACCACGGCGCAGTGAGGGGTGAGGAATGATAATGCGGAAATTTCGGTCTCCTATGGGAATCCTAAAAACCCAAAAAGCCCCGGCTCTCATCCTAAAACATAATCCTCGAGCAGTAACTCACATTGTATCGGCTCTTGAGTTTAAGTCGAAAGCTTTTAAGGTGAATGAGCAGAAAAGGCTGCGGAGGGTAAAATCCCAGGAGCAGCCAGGGCGCTTTGTCCTGCAAATATATGAGACAGTGCTTTGATGAGGCTAAAGCTAATTAGCACAAGAAGAAACTGCTATGTTGTATGATCTTAATTTCTTTAGACTTTTCTGAATAAATCTGAAATAAGCAGTGAGCAAAAGTTACCTTAACAGATCAATTCAGTTTTACCTATATGGCATCAATTCTCAAAAAATGTAATATCAAAGCACTTTGCAAAAGAAAAATCTTTTTAAATGGATGAAACTGGTATGCTGAGCCCTAAACCAGTGACTGGCTGGTGAGAAACTCTTAAAATCAGATATTTTTAATAATTAACGACCACTCACAATAGCAAGACTGTAAAAATACTACTATTACTGTTCTTATTTTGTAGATGTTAAAGAGTTATTTGGCTCAGCTGTTGGCAGATTAAATAACAGAAACTGTTATTTTTTAAAATGCTAACCAAAGCATAAAAAAGAGCCAACTTGGTGGCATTCTATTGGATTTATTTATTATAGTGATCTTCTTCAGACAGCAGATTTGGACCCAATAGGCTTCCATATAAGGAATTAAAATCAACCATTCTTTGTCCAACACGTTGCTGGTTTTGACTTAATTATCAACACAATATGAGACTTTTATATCAGCTTAAACGTGAACTGGACCCGTTTGAAGACGTGTTATGTTGCTAATTTGTTGAGTAAATGTAATTGATTGAAAAAAAAAAAAAAAATTAGTAAAAATCAGTTTTATTGAATTAAATTCAACCTAATCAATACCAAATTTAAAACGGGACACGTTTCTTTATTTAATGTGACTCAGTCCGGTCAGGGTCAACACCTTCACTGCTCCTGGAAGAGTCCCTGTGTGACGTTTTGTACTTACAGACACCATATGTTGAGCTGTGGTTGAGTGGATTGGCCAACGCTGGTTGTCATGGTTTTCAAGTCATCATGTGGTGATCCTGTGGTAACCATGGAGCCCATGGCTGGTGCAAATTTCCCAGCATTCTCCTAAAGCTTTTTCCAAGACAAATGGCACGCCCAAGATCCATCTTTAAACGTCTTTTTTTGTTTTTCCACAAGCACAGTCGAACCTTCCTCTTTTTTCTTCCTTAATTTCACCTTTGTCTGTCTAACACAACGCGTGGCAGATGCTCTTTCTCTTCATTTTTCTTTGGTTTTCTCACCATCCAACCCCCTCCCCCTGTTTTCTTCTTCCCTCTCCGCTCTCTCATGTAATTTCCATCATCTGCTCTTCTCAACCTCCCTGCCTCGTTTGGTTTCTCTCGAGACTTCGCAACCAAATCTGAATCCCACAAAAAACAAAAACATCCCAGAAACACATGTTTAAGAAGGCAATGTATTATATAGCATTAGTCTGAGGTACTATACTGCACTCTTATGCAATAATATTATACCTTTTAGCAATGTTTTGTGTGATACATCTCCATAAAAGCAAGACATGAAAAGTTGAGTGGAAGGAAAAAGCGTGGAAGATGCACAAGGATTAACAGATTTTAGTTAGCTGTAAACCCTATCAAGTAAATTAACAGAAATGAACACTTGAACAATATCGCTATGTGACACGAATCTTAATAATTTATCTGTATTACGTTGGTCCTGCTGAATAGACCTGCTCAACTCCTTTTATATTTACATAGCAAAAAAAAACAAGATCACCTATTTTGCAGATGAAGCACAAAAGTGAGGAACCTGCCTAAAGGATCCATCTGAATTAAAACATCTCTGCTCCAAATGAGTATCCGTTGCAGTAAATCGGATTTGCTAAACGCGATTGCTTGAATTAATTTCGTGGAATCGGATATTTAATCTCTGCAGAGGCGCACAAATAACTCTCGGCGTGTTAGTGTGGTGTGTGGCGCAGCAGGAAATGTGAAAGCCTCGAGTCTACAGTCACACGTTCAACGTCATGATTGTTTGAAAAACTCCACTGAAGGCTACCAATAAGTTCTCAGTAGTAAGTATATTAGATGTTTCTCCTGATATGGTTTGGTATTGAAGGATGAATTTCCATCCTCCCCGTTTCTGAAATCCTGACTCACTTTGCAGACGGCTTCCCTCCTCCTGTTGGTCCAGCTGTTACTTCCACAGCGCCATCAGGGAACTCTGCCAGGCCGTGACAGTGACACGATTTTAACCCAAAATAGCTGCTTTAGCAGCAACGAGGCCTGGTCAACCTTAAAGCTGCTTAGTGGGGCAAAACTCCAGCTGAGTCCCTTAAAGCTGCACTAATCAGAGCTGTTAGAAGAGGAACAGTCAAATGTATTTCGTATTGGATTACGAGGACATCCCAAGCTGTCGGTGCAAAGATTATTCCCCAAATATTGTACTCAAGTGAGCGGCACCGCATCAATGTGTTTTTACTGGAGCCGTCCAAGAAATCACTCAAGTAATAGTAAAAAAGTATTTGGTAAAATGGCGACTGGAGTAACTGATCAAAACAAATGACATCATCAGACGAAACGAAATATAAAGTTATGTGGAATTTTTTTTTGGAATTTTTAAAGACCAAAATGAAAATTATTCATAGAACATAATTACAAGATAACAAAATGTAATTTTTTTCTAAATCGAGTTCTTTCAATATGAAGCTAACAAAAATTACAGGTGTGTCTGTGTCTGGTGAATTTTGTGGCTAAGACAAGCTTGTTCATCATTCAGTGAAGTTACTCACAGACTGCAGAGAATCTGGAAATATTTACTCAAGTAACAGTAGCTACACCTCATAATAAAATTACTTAAGTGAAAGTAAAAAAGATGCATTAAAATACTTCTAAAAGTACAGTTTAAAAAAAAAAAAAAGTTACTCAAGTAAAAGTAACGAATTATAATCCAAATATAGATTTTTTTCAATCAGTAAATGAATTACTGGCAACTTTAACTATTTTCAGTCTACAAACTCATTGACCATTGCGCACAAAAGTTTTTTAATTTCATGAAAATCACATAATTGTTGTATTTTCCTCACGTTCTGTTTGATTCAAAATCAGCATCAATCAGTCGTCAATCACTCTGCCAGACCTCAAAGAAAATTATTAACCGGTATCGGCCTGATGGGTGCATCTCCACAGAAAACCACCGTTTTTTTTGTGTGTGTTTTTTTTTTTTCATCACAAAGCATGACGTCTCAGCAACACCTGAGCGCAACGGCACAATTGCATCCCGGCAAGACAAAGAGAGGGGAAGCTGTTGCTGATCTGAGCATGCGTGTTCAGCAGCCCAGCGAGCATGACGGCAGCCGTCGGACGCAACAAGCCGCCCCGAACACTTCCAGCTTCGATTGGAGAGAAAGACTGACAAAAGAAGAGAGAGAGGACAAAAGAGCCTCACAGTCTCCCCCCCCCCCCCCTCACAAAAAAAAAGAAAAAAAGGAGGACTGCACGTCCATTAATGGCAAATCTAACCCAACCGCAGCACTATCCGCCTCTCTGTTGTGAACTTGGCCAGCTCCCTCACAAGCGATCAATGGGCCCCCTGGTTCTTCCAGGGCCCTAACACTTTTCTGCACAGCTAGCTAATACATAAGAGCATCCAGCCCCATCCCCCTGCAAGGCCAGTCAGGCTCTCACATCAGCACTCATCACACACAGAACTGCCTTATATGCTGCAGCAGCAGCAGCTGGAGGAGCTGTTGGGGGGGAAAAAAACAACAACAAAAAAAACAATCATGTGGCATTAACTAAATTCTGCATGGAAATGAAAACCGAGCGGCAGCGACGAAAGCCAAAGAAGAGGGGCGTGTGGAGGATTTATCGTTAATAACTGACAGATTTCTCATCCACAGAAAATCAGCTTCTTGCGGTCTGAAAGCCTACCTGACTTTGAACTCGGCGAGCTGCGGCTGCACGCCGGGTTCAGCGCAGTAGATCTGGGGGAAGTAAAATCGATGCGACTGAAGGTTGATGTCCATGGCTGAAGGATGCAGGTAAAGTCCTGTTACGTGCACAACAACAACAACAGCAACAACCAAAAATTAAAAAAAAAAAATTTAAAAAGGAGAAAGAAACGTGCGGTCTCAGGTGCTCTCTTCTTTGTCTGTCCTGAAATCAGTCGCTGACACTCCCACTGGAGGTCGGGAACATTCCAGTCACCTTCTCGGTGAACGGCCGCAGAGGTTGGGAGAGCGCTACCGCCAGAAAGGCAACCCCGTCCCCTTCATCTCCTCCACGCACTGAACACGCAGTCACCTCTGCTGTCTGCCACCAAGCAGGCACACTAACCTATTTCCCCACTAGCAGCTACTGTACACTCAGCAGCTGTGAGCGCAAGAACAAAGATAGCTCCTCTACAAGAGGCCGTCTCCCAAAGAGTCGAGAGGCAAAACGTCGGATTCCAGTCACCAAGTCATCCTCTAGATTGTAAAGATGCAACCGTAGGAGAAGACAGAAGGGGAGGGGGGGAAGCTGAATTATGGATGAAAGAATTGCCTGAAATACGAAGGCACTCCTCAGCCACATGCAGAAGACTGGATGGGAATGAGAGTCCTTTGGGTTGTTTTTTTTTTTTTCCTCTTCAGAGGCAGAAGAAAGAGGAGAGTGCAGAGGGAGGGGAAGAAGTGGAAGAGATGGAGACCGAGAGAGAGATTCCCGGTGTTGTGAGGCGTTGCCCTCGCGCTGTCTCTTCCCTCTCTGTCTCATTGGATTACCTCCTCCCTTTCGGTGCCCCCTCCCCTTCTCTCGTCCCTTCCCCTCCCAGCTGTGACAGGAGGGGCAGACGGGCTACCAGCCCTGGAGGCTGCTGGCCCCTGATTGGCCGGGGCATGGATGCGTAAGCCGGGACGGAGAGAAGGAGCAACAGATTTTAATTCATCTGATGGGCCCTCGTCGCTTCCTCGCGTATGATTTGACGTGGCGTGCCAGGCTGGGGCGGAAAACACACACACACACAGACCAGCATGTATGTACACACACTGATTCAGCAGCTTATGCTTGATGTTCATTAACCTAAAGTGATGCAGGTGGAAAGGGAAAACTAAACACATCCATCTGCTCTGCACATATCAAGTGTAAACAATCAAAATCCTGTCGGATGTCGCTTATATTAATACTACTATAGCCTACATTAAATTAATAGGTAACAGCATAAAAAATAAAGAAGAGAAACAGCGCTTCCTATATTCTACTGCATCTTTCCAGATAAATTCTCTGATCTCATTGACAGGTTCAGCAATACAAGCAGTTTACCAACCAATCCCTCCCATATCAACTGTACAGCCCAGAAAGTCGACCCAGCTGGAGGTTTGTTTCACATCACCAACATGTGTCCCGCTCCGTTCAGCCGGAGAGAGCTTCCATCGATGGCGGGGAATTACTGGATGACACGTTTTGTGCTGTAATCGATGTGCAGCGGACAGCACAGTTTAGCAGGGTGCCCCCCTCCCCTGCCCCCTACCCCAACAGCAGTGTGGTAAATTTTCATTTAGGCTGGAAATCCTGAGCGCATCAACCAATAGTGGATTGTTTTTGTTTTTATTGACATAAACGTATTGCCAAATGCCTGAATGCCAAGAGTTTTGCTGTGAATGAAGTAACTATAAGGCAAGTTCAGGAATTACAAAGCAAGGTTATTTCTGCGTTGAGTCATCACGATTTGTGTTGGGGGGCTTTTTAACTCAAAATTGTGGTCACAAAAAAAGAGAAAACCATTAAAACATTTTAGTTACCTTCTTTGATTTCTTTTTTTTTCCCCCAATCAAAGGTTCCCACCGGAACTTTTGTGTTCACGTTTCTCATACACCAGTGAATGTGACGCACAAGCGACATCCAATGGACAACAAGAGCCGTTTCTTTTCTCTTGATTAATTTTTGCTTCAAAAACTGATCTGATGATACGCTGGAAAAGACTATTGTTATGTTTGAATTGTGCTAATAGTGTTAATTGGAGTTAGCCTGTCAGCGAAGCTACTACCAGAAACAGAATCTCATTGGTAGCTAAAGTCAGCATCCATATTCCACATTTCTAAAGAAGCATCAAATAAGTTACATGAATAATCTGCAACACTTGAACTAAAGAGTAAGAAACGATAAAAATCTTGAGCTCCCGTCTCTATTCAATAATTTAGAGACCTCAGCATCCAGTTTAGTTTCACACATCCTGGATGCTGAGGTGAGTGGAGCATCTTTATATTGCAGCAAGAGATTGTTCCTAAAGTCATCAGTGGATCGTTGTTGTGATATTTGTGATTCGATTGTGCGGGTTTTGTAGTTGAAGCAAATGTGGGGTATTGATGGCATGTGTTCTCCAAAACAAATACAGCAGCCTGCCTTAGTTTGGAATCAAATTATTTATGCTTCAGTGTCCAAAACACACAGCAAGGCGATGCTGTGGTGTTACTTTTTGCTTTTTTTCTATGAAAAGAAATGAGTCATTAGGTATTTTTCTCTTCTGACCACATGTGACGTTTTGAGCAGTGAACAAACTCACCAAAAAGCCCACTCCCCATTTACGAGACATCCATTTAAGTTAGCAGAAACTCACTCTGGATGCAGGTAACTTCCTCTTCAACCACACAAACTCAACCATTTCTGGCCTTTTTTAGGTTTTTGCCAACAGGCTTGATGCTCTTCAAAATATGATGTTAGTCCATCATGTTGACCTCTGGTTTAATCCAAACAACGCACTCGCCCCCCCAAAAAAGACAACATATTATGCAACCGGGTAATCAGAAAGGCAAAAATTACTATTTTCTTACCTTTTGAAAGACCAGAGTAGGACAAGAAAATCAAAAAACACTACATTTGAAATCACTGAAACTTTCACAGCAGCACTTCACCTCTATTTATTTTACAAAATGATCCGACTGTTACAATAGCACACTTTAAAACCATACAGGCCAGAGGCTGAGCTGCAACTCTCCTCAAAGTAAATCATTTTCCTTCTTTTCCTCGTGAAGCGATGTATATCACATCACAGTCTACGTCTAAGAGGCATAAAAGCTTGACAGGAAGTTGAGGAAGGGGATATAAAATGCACTGTTGGCAGACAGAAGAGCAAGCATGTCTCGTTTATTATTATTGAAACGCAACGGTTAAAACAAACCAAAAAGAGTGCAGCTTTGGAAGGACCGGTCAGGAGACGCTGTAGCGCCTCAGCGAGGAGGGAGGGTGAGACCAGAACAACGGAGAAGCAGATGAAGGTAGAGGGGACGTCCGGCTCAATCTGCGCGCGCCCATCCCCCACTGCGCGCTACCAGGTCAGAGCCAGCAGCAGCAGGATGGAGTTTAATATTAAACTGCACAACTCTGATGGAGTGAGTAAACACAACCCTCGGAGTGAGCATGTGTGCACTGCAGCCAGCGACTCCAACCTGCCTATTAGTGCACAGTGGGGGGGCGGAGGGCCTTCTGTCTGACACACAGCGTGGGTGGGATGGTTCCCCACATGAGCAGAACGTAATCAACCTTCAGGTGAATGAATGGATGAATCGTAACGAGGTTATGACGCTGAAAAGTAAACAATTTCTGTGTATTAAGTCAAATGAAACAGTGTGCAAGACCCTAAAAGAGGACATTTCAGGGTCTATTAAAGGGATTATATGTTGTTGTTGGCCCCAAAAATTACTAACCTTTTCGTTGAGCACCAGCAAAAGCTGCTGCTGTGCGATGAAGCTTTTAACATGCTAACAGTTTGTAAAACTGAATTCAACCTGAAATTTTTCTCCTAGTTTACACATAAGTTAAGACCTTTATCAAGAATCAGTGGAGAAAGAATCACGCAAAGAAGCCATAGAAATCAGTTTAGTCTTGAGAAAGAAAAAAAAAAGTTATTGCTCACGAAGCAGGAGAAGGACATAAACAACGACAGCATTTCAAGTGTCGCAAATTGGGAGCATCGACAAGAAATCGGAAGAGCCTTGCAGAGGTAGGAAGATTTGTCTCTTGAGAGTCCAGAATATCTACTGACGCTTATCCAAGCTGGAAACTAAAATATCAATATCCAATGACAGCAATCCCCTTTGATAGAAAATACAGTGTACAAAAACATTATATTTCACATCTGTAGATGTTGTTCTGGCTGATTTGATCAAATGTTCCTAACTTTCTCCAGCTGTTCTTGGTGGAATAGACAAGAACTGGTTAACACAGTCAACCAGCAAAACTGAAGCATCTTCTAACCCCAGGCTGCGACTGGGCGACCTTCAGGCTCTAAATTAAAATCCCAGTAAACACAAAATATGAATTAAACGACTGACTGTTTTTTTTTTTTCCAGTTTCCATGCAATTCAGCGTGACGTAATCTGCCTTTCATCCCTTCATCTCTGTGAATCCACCCATAAGCAAAGTGATGAGGAGGAAGAGGCGGATTAAATGATGATGAGAGACGATCTCTGACATTTTCTGTCACACACACAAACACATTCTTCACGTTGTGCCTCGGGACCGAATGCGAGTGCGAGCGAATATAAACTCTCTGCGACTCAGACGAGACGTGTGTTTTTTAATAATTACACCACACACCAACAGGGGGCGAAGCAGAGAGTGGAGATTGCTGCAAAGGAGGTGGGAGAGCTTTCCCTCTCATTCACAAAGATTTGATTATCCCTCTCCGAACATCACAACACACACATTTGTGTTGATCAGCCTGCCTCTGGATGCCTCAGCATGCTTAATTATGACTCATATGCTAGGCTGCTATCAGCCAAAATGAGCCGTTTTCATCCGACCAGAGGGCAAGCACGTATACACACACACACATACACACACACACACCTGCTGCCGGATGCATGATAATGTGAAGCATCCTTCTCTATTTTTGGGTACATGCCAGGCCGATTTTGGACAAATGTGGCTGATGTTCCTCACAGGTGTGCTGTAGCTTCAGATTCATGCATCACAGAGGAAGCACAGAAATAGAACATCTGACACAATTTGGCCTGATTATCTTTCACAAACAGTTCTTTATGAAATCTGAAAGGGTTTAAAGTTTTAAGTGTTTTTAAAATGTCCAAGAGTGCTGTGTGGGGGACGAAGATGACAATTTTCCTGAGGGGTCTATCTACATCTAGGTAGCTGACTAGCTAGATACATACCAGCTAGCTATCTAGCTATTTATCTATCTAAATTAACAGTGGAGATATTTTGTGTCAACATGTCAAGTAAATAAAGTTTGACGCAAAACTTATCTGCATCTGAGTGAGAAATCTGATTTCTACTGGTGGATATTGAGACAAACGACATTATTTCCTGCAGCCATTATTGTTCACATTTTGCCACATACTGACCACAAATTTTGATTGTATTGGTATTTTATGTGATGAAACAACACTAAGTAGAACATAATGCTGTTTATTCTTTAACGGTCAAACATTTGAGGGATGTTGATCTTCATTTATGGATATTATGGGGAGGACAGAACACAAATGAGTGTCACACTTTTCATATTATTATTGTTATTATTATTATTATTTAGCTTAATCCCCGCCACGATTTTTCACTCTCTTCCCAGTCATCCTACTTCACTGGTACTTGTGCATCTCTACAGAGCCCAGGCTGATATCAGTTCAGCAAACACTTACCAATTATGGTCGCTGGGCAGTAGGTCACACACACACACACACACACACACCCCACACACACACACACACACACACACACACACGGAGATACCACCAACTGCTTCTGTCGATACGCATCAAGCACCACTATTGAAACCGGCTCAATACATTTCACACTTTGCTTTTAGAGTTTCATGAAACCGTCCAGAATGAAACCAGCTGGGGGCATCGAGAGTGAGAGGAGGCCGCGGCGGGGGAAGCTGGGCTGACTCAAACCAAACTTCAGTTTTTATCTTAACTAAAAAAAGAAACAGACCTGAAAACCACTGTGCGACACTTTGTCAATATAAAGTAATTTGTGAAAGAGAAAGCCATAAGGTATAAAGTCAGAGTCGTATTAAATAGAAAAACGCTGATATATAGACGCCACCTCAAACTAACAGCTTGAGGTTAAACTGCTCAAACTGGACAGGATTTCAGGTGACCCACATGAAGCTGTCTGTCTGTTTGGAGGCGCAGTGGCTGTCGCCATCTAGTGGACACCTGCAGGTAGCACAGACTGCCGTAAATCACAGCGGCCTGCTGGACGCGGCTGCACCGAGAAAGACTAGCAACAGTTAGCAATTTGAGAATATTCAGATTGAAAACGAGCCTGACACTGTTTTACTTGTTATTCTCCTTTCACTTCCTACTTGTGAGTTTTCTAAAATGTGAGAAGATTCAAGAGGTGTGGATATTTCTCGCGAAGCATATGACACTATGAAAATACGCCTTCGCACAACTAAACACCAATTAAGCAGTTCCTTCCTAATTACTCTACGCCTCGTGGTGGTGACTCCTTCGCAGCTGAGCTCTCCAGCTCCACCCAACGTCCGTGCAGCAGCACTGCAACTGATTGGGTGGACAATTTGGCTCCCAGTTACATTCCAGCTGATAGGTTCTCACTGGCAACCAGTAAACCCAGCGCTTGCGTCCCAGAGACAGAGGCGTCTCCGCGCGCAGACTGAGGAGTATACTCCGAGCTGATTGGCTGCCAGCCTGGGAGGTGTGTAAAGAGTCCATGCGTGCTCACATGACGTTTTTTTTTTTTTTTTGAGTTGATCAGAAGCGCTGGCGACTGCTTTCGCAAAGCTATGAAATAAAAATGGGCGTGCGAGAGCAATCTGCACGTGCTGTCTGATTTCCACGACATTAATTGGTTTCAGCCTCCATGTGACACGCAATAACAGCCGATCTAATATTATTAATAATAATGGTAGTATTTTAAAAAGAAAGAAAAAAAACCCCAACAAATCTCTAGCTTGTTACTATTTTCTGTTGGCGAAAAGGTCGATGTGCTGATCAATAAATTAATCACCTGTGGCGATGCGGAGACAGGCCTCCGAGTAAACCGCACATATATTCCCGCATGGATTTCAATCTGATTTATGTTGCAAAACATAAATCCAAAAGTCCAAACAATATCTGATGTCTGTGCAACTGGATGGTGACTCCTTACCTCATCTTCCGCCGCTGTCCGACTGAATTATGTCCCTCTGTTTCAACTTCTTTGAGTCTTTATTTTAGCCTCTAAAAATAATGATAATAACAACAATGATGATGAGAAACAATCCGGATCCAACAGCGGCCGCACGTCTGGTTGTTTTGAACAGAAGAGGAGCGCAGTGTGTGCACAGATGTTGGAGGATGTCAGGGTGTGTGTGTGTGTGTGTGTGTGGAGGGGGGGAGACGGCTCTGCACGGATCTCCACGGGTTTTCTCCTAGAAACGACGGCTCATGGCGCGGGGCTTGCGTCAGGAGGCTGCTCGGTCGGTGGGAGCCATTCCTCAGAGGGAGGCGCGCCGCTTTCCCCGAGACTAGAAGCCGGGCGGAAAGGCTGACAGCGGCTTCTGAGGTGCCATCTTTCCCTGCCTCCGACCGCTGGGAGGGAGGCTGGATGGATGGAGAGGGTAGATGAGGGTGTGGTGAAGTGGTGGTGGTGGTGGTGGTGGTGGTGCGGGTTGGGGGGCAAAAGGAGCTCAGCGTCTGAAATATTCATGCCAGGGTGGGTTTGTGTTGCACGGAAGCGCCCTCTGTCCGCCGACGGAGGAACTGCATGAAAGTGGTGGCGCCATCAATAGGTGGTAGAGGGAACATGCTCGTCCTCGTTGGCTAGATTATCATACCGTAAAAATATCAATTTCAGTGTATTTAAAATAAGAAATTGGTTTCAGCATTTATTTATTTATTTTTAAATAGAAAAATATTTCTAAATGTAATGTCATATCCTGCCAGTGCGTTACGCTGGCATTCGCCTTTGTGGAAACACTGGTGTGGATGTCTTTTATATGTTTTTTTTATATTTGTTGTTGTTGTGAATCACGTGTCTTTGTTTTTGCTTGTCTGTGTGGGCCATGAGTCTGTTGAATCAATCAATCACATTTTAAAAATATTCTTTAGATTTGTATCTCTACTACGGATCTCTTTAAACTCTTTAAGTTTTTTTCTCATCGTCTTCCTTTCTATCTTGACGTACTTCAAGGATGAATTATAAACTTCTTACTAAAGCCAACGTAGGACAGGTTTGCTCTTGAAAAGGTGTGATTTTCCATTTTACATGATTTTATTTGGTGGGAAACTCTTTCTCCTTTATTCGTCCTTTGTTTTCATTTGGCTGATCATATGTGACCTTGCATAACCTCCAAAGGATTTATCGGCTTGTTCTGCCGGCTGTTGTGCCGAGCAGCCCTGCTTTAAAAGTCACAAGATATGCGTCGAGTAGGCTTTTTTTTTTCTGTTTAAGAAGTCGAGTCGCTTTGACACATTTCATCAGGCTCTCTACGAGACACCTCACACAGAGATCAACACTTTTTATTGTCTTTTCTGAGTAAGAACAGACACTAGGAGGTGGAAACTAACATCAAACATGCAAAAAAAAAAAGGACATTGGTGCACACAGATAATCCAGGCGTCTTGACAATAAGTTGCTTCCTCGTGTATGTCACTGAGAGCGCTCTCATAGAGGAGGCAGAAGTTCAGAAAAACGATGCACAGATCTAAGCACGTGGCCAGCAAAGCCATCGTTAGGATGTGGTATGCAAGGACACTAAAAAAGGCAGAAAAATGTTCAAAAGAAATAAGCATAAATCACAATACTTGATGTAGTCAGGTGGGTTAGTTACAGCTAAGTGGTTTGGTGAGCCTCTTTAGGAGTTTTATCAATTCAGTTGCAAGGAGGTTGACACAAAAATGCAGACAGATTTTGAAAACTGAAGTCTCTAATCAAGACGAGTTAGGAGTGTCCGTCTGCGTCAGTAGCAAATCTGAAAGTACTGGCTGGGCGACTTGACCGGGCTGATGTAGCTGGACGTTTCCTGCGCTGAGCTCTGGCTCGTTACGGTTTTCTGGAGGTTCAAGGTGAAGGACGGGGTTGACTTCTTCTTCTGCGGCCGGCCGCCCCTCTGGGTCAGCGGGGGCCCGGGGCCGGCCACTGGCCCCCTGTAGGTGGGCACCGCAGACGCCGACTTGGCCTCCTCAGAAGACCCAGTCTTTCTTGCGAGGGGGCTCAGATAGATCTGCATAGTCACTAAGTGAAGTGGTGAAATGTGGCGAGGAGGCCCAGAGAACAGACAGGGGGGGGAAAAGAATCGACATTCCAGGAGGCGAAAGAGAGAAAACGGGGAAGAAGAGAGACAGAAATGGATGCAAGAAATGGGGTGATGGTGCACACAGTTATGGTATGATGTGACCAAAACAATGAAAAACAAAAAGAAGAGCCGTTAACTACGGCATTTTCTTCTAAACTGAAGTCTTTTTGCTCCAAGAGACAAAGCCTACCTTTGCAATGTGTCACCCGCCTCGTTCCTGCACCAAAACGCCACAGACACAAAAACGTCGTTAATTCTGCGACATGTCTTTTGAGTCAGTTTTTCTTCCATTTGTCCAGCAGCGCTGTCATTTTATTGGTATTTTTTTTCCCCTGATCAGACAATTAAAAGCACACAGGAGTGTTTCCTTACCTACGCTCACATCGGGCTCACTGGATTTGTTGCTTCTGGAGTGTTGACATAGAAAAACGAGAAATAGAAAAGAGAACTGGTGAAAAGAACTGAGAATACCAGAAAAAGATCAAGCTGATTAAAGATTGTCTCACAGACGCATCTGTTACAGGAAGAGACAACAACAAGTTTAAGAAGAGGGAAAAAAATGGCGGACAGGAAACGATGCAAAGTTTCCAATTACGTATTTTTAAATGTCCGGTGCGAACTGATAGCACAAGTCAAGAGGTAGCCATGTTTAAAAGATCCATCGGTTCTTTTTTTCCCCTGAATTACGTAGATTTGCTGTCTCCCCTGCACCCCACACTCTTCAGATTCTTATTTGTGGAAAACATTTTGTGCCAACAATGTGTCCTTTTCCTCCCTTTTCACCACTGAACGCTGCTTTGACTTGATCTAAAATCCTAACAAAACGCACTGAGGTTTGTGGGTGCGACCTGACAAAGTACAGGACAGTTTAAGTGACCGCGAGACATATTTGGCCGCAGCTCAAATGACATGACCTCACAACGGCCCGACACTCTCTTACTCTTCAGGAACTTTCTTGCAGGCTGAGGCTGCAGACGCGGGCCGCGGCCTGGTGACCTTACACGGGCTGTCCTTCGCACTGCCTGGCGGGCTTTTCACACCGCTGGAGAGAACAGAAAGAAAAGTCAGACAGAAAAGAAGTGTCTTTTCTGAAAATCCCAAGAAGAGGAGGGGATGGAATCAATTTGTGGTCGCTAATAAGCCTTTTTCCTCTTTTTTTTTTTTCTTTTTTTTTCATCGTAATTAGACACGGAAAGCCTTAATTGAGTGGAGATTTACCTCTCTCTGTGTAATTATTCCAGAACAGTACAGATACGGCGACAGCAGACTGAGGCACCGCGGAGAGAGGCCATCAGGCTTTTCTGACTAACACTATCTAATGTCAGTATCGCTTGAAAGGTAATTGAGAGGAAGAGGTTGCTGCTTGGAATTAAAGGCCAGCGTAGGGGATAATCACCGAGTCTCGGTGTGCGGTGTCTCTGAGATAATGAAGGGTGTCTGCTGATTGCACCTTCCATAATGAAGAACGAAGCCTCACTCTGATCGGGGCGGTGATGTATGTTGCAGCTTCCTCTCTCTGCTCTAATTGCGCTCATCATCTGCATCACGCTGCTCTGAAGGGGAGGAAATGAGCAGCTTTACCTCAGAGGTGGCGGCGCGGGGCTGTAGTTCCTCGCCGCGGCGCTGGAGGGCACCGTGGAGCTCTTTTTGAGGGAAGTGGAGCTGGCGGTCGCCATGGAGGTCCTGGGGGGCAAGGCCAGGGAGACGGGCCTGGCTGCTGAGACGCGGACATCACAGGTCATCAGCGGGGGAATAATTATTCATTTTTGAAATTAAAGTAAATAGTTTGCAGGTAAGAATAACATGTGAAAACAGAGATTTTAGAAGAGACCTCAAGGGCAAATGTGCAACGTAATAAAAATGACACAGTACGCTTCTTGAAAATGAGCGATGAAAAGAAATCCGCAACTGATTACAGTATTTAAAAAAAAATGTTAATGTATCTCTTGTGCATAAAAAAGAACAAGAAATGGCAAAAACATGTGGAAAAAACCCCACCTCCATTTTTGTCATATTTCAAAAATGATGCCTGAATAAGTTTGGCAAACATTTATAGTCGATTGATTTAAATGTGGATTAGTTTCAGTTTTCAACTTTGCCCAATAAGTTACAATCATTACTATTGATCTACGCATTAATCGCAGCATAGAGAAACATTGTTTAAGAGAAACTTTGCTCAAACTTTAATACTATTTCTAGAATGATTCAGTTACAAATACAGACAAAGCACACATTTTTGCATGTGTTAAATGTCAGCACTTTTAGCACAGAACAGGAGGTAAAGAGTTGTGTCATATTATATGTATGGTATGCAGGTTTAAACATTGGTCCTGAATTGTTCCATTGTACTGACTTTTATGGAGAGAGGGCCTTAAAGAGACAGAAGTTGAAGTTATGGGTTTTAATATTTTAGGAACGTTTAAGCAAAAGAAGGGGAAGAAACACATTCTTTAATCATGGGAAAATGTAGGAATCCTTTCAAAGTGGGATTATGAGCTTGCAAATACATCAGTACGGTTCAGTCCCACAACAGTTTGTCAATAGACGGCAACCTTTAAAGCCTTCATCTTAAAGACCAAACACACATCTCTTGGTCACCTTTGGCGCCCGGCGTTCTCCTTCCTGCAGCGGCAGCGGCAGCTGCCTGGTGCTCTTCAGAAATGTTGAGCCTCTTGAGAACGTCAGCCAACGCCAACTTCAGCAACTGGATCTCATCCTCCTGCATCTGCATCCTCTGCTCCAGGTAGGTGAGCCGGTCGGCCACGTCCAGGCCGCTGGCTGCCGAGCTGCGGTCGTCTGAGAGGGACCAAGGGAAATCAGGAAGGTGAACGCAGAGATTGGACGCCCAGAGAGTGAGCAATCTTTAAACTGACTGAATGAGATTCACGCATTTTCTATCATTTGTTATGTCTCACATCGTAAGACAAGAGAGCGACCGCATTAGAAAGAACATTTGAAAGCATGCAAAACGTTTGTTTGACCAAAATAAAATTCAAACTTGCAGAATTTATCTTGACGACTCTATCAAAAAAAAGATTAATAAAGAAAAAGGTTTTAAACGTAAAATCCCTTAATTCAAAATGGCTGCTTGACTAAAATCTGGACAATGATTTTAGTCAAACTTTTGGACTGTACAGCTCCTCAACACTGTCAACACTCAGCAGCAACAACAACATCAAGCAAAATTTCTTTCCATCGCCGTCATTTTTCTGCTACAAACTCTTGCTCAAGTCAGAGGCGGGTACCATATGAGCTGCTGGATGCTGATGAGAAGCTGGGGTATCTCTGCTGTCCGCTGGCTCTGTCCTCAACCAGCCC
Source organism: Poeciliopsis retropinna (assembly GCA_010277075.1). NCBI lineage: Eukaryota > Metazoa > Chordata > Actinopteri > Cyprinodontiformes > Poeciliidae > Poeciliopsis > Poeciliopsis retropinna. The sequence continues at coordinate 15,721,244 of VMRM01000010.1, forward strand.
AGATGTACTCCTCCTCTTCTTCTCCTCTCTCGAACAAACCCTGTCAGTCCTCTGCACTCCTCTGCCGCCCTGTTGCGCCTCCATCTTATCATTTACCCACTAAGGTCTCATCTCTCTCACTCCGGTCATGTGGCATTCACAGATTGCTGCTTGTACAGTTTTCAGGGTCCAGCATCCGACTGTCGCTACAGCTGAAGGAGGGTACCGCCGCCCTGGTGCCTGGCTTACTCCAGGACTCGATGGTGATTTGGTGAGGCATTAAGCCTCCAGCTCAGGATGTGTGTCTATAAAGGTGGGGGTTGGTAATGCTTAAAAACTAAGAAGTCATCCAATTCGACCTGAATTGTCCCTGCCCATGAGTACACAGACTTGCATGAGTCTGATGTGTGTGTGTGTATGGGAGTGGAGAGTACAATGTTAATCCCAATCCCAAAGTTAATCTCTTTGACCCCGCCCACACAGATAATCCCATGTCACTATATGAGGGAGGAACAAAGTAGAAACATCAGAGCTAGACCTGAAGGCACATTGCAGAGATGTAAACAACTTGAGATGTTCCAAGGTTTTGGAACATCACATGGTCACGAAGGGGAGCAACACAAACATCATTGATTTGGGTAAAAAAGGAAGCATAATTCCTTTTTCATTGTGATTTTTCCACAATGACCTCAATCAGGGTTAGGTTTTATCTACAGTTGCTCAACAGTAGCAAATCCACCGGAGCTTGGGGTGGTGATTTACAAGATATTTTTCTTACTAATTATTTGCAAACTAAGTATGTCTAAATTGTGATGAAGAGGACAACGTGACGATCATACCCAAATTAACTGGATTCCAGTAGTCTGAAGAGAACAATTGACCTGTGATCACACTAACTACTACAATGGACCCCCAGTATCCATTAACAGCTAAATAGTTAGTTAAATAGTTAAAATTTATAAATGTTTTAATAGCTCAGACACCAAATATACCTTCATTTATATTTATACACACAGCGGTCTTAGCAGGGCTGCTGAATGTAAAATCTTCAGTCTTAAATGTTTTGCACTTGTACATGTACTTACGGATTCAGCCAATCAGCACCAAGAAAAAATTATTGGCGCTCCTGGATTGGCTGGTTTGCAAACACCAGCTGGTCGCATCCAGGAAGCTTTGCACCATGCATTTTCTTTCATGTGTAAATTATTATTATTAATTATTATTATTATTATTATTATTATTCTGTATCGCACACAAAGTTTTATAATATCAGCTTGGTAAAACCTTTCAGTTAATTTTCCAACTGACAAATGTAAGCTTGTCAAGATTAATGTAATGCAGGCTTGTAGTAAGAATATTTTCTTAGTAGTTTTTGAAAAAAATGTTTGTATTTACAAAGGTGGTACTTGCTCTAATAAAGTTTTTGACATTGTTAAACAGAAAGTTTAGTTTGACCAAAGCTACATTTGGAAATTGGGTCAGCGACGCCCTGAAGGCTGTTAGCTAAAGTCGCTATTTGATGTTTAAACGGAAAGCTGAATATTAAAACTAAAATAAATAACTGGATACATAGAGACAGTAAATGAATAAATGTTCAGATTATTTTAAGAGCATACTCCTACAACAGTAATAAAGATAAATGTTAATTATCTAAAAAAAAAAAAAAGTCAGTTAAACAGCTAGCTAAAAGTGTTAGCTAAAAATCCGCTAAGATTTCAAGTTTATAGCAAACATCTAAACTCTGACAAAGTGCTACAAGTGGATTTTTTTTAATCCAATAAATAATTTGTACATAAAAAAATATTCAAAAATAACAGCGATAGCACAATAACACTTGAATAAAGTCGTGTGTGCATAAACAGTCATGGTTCATTGCTAAATGAAGAGATTTAATGACTGTATGAATAATGAGAAAAATATGAAAGATCAGATGTTAGATCGTATTATCCTAAATGTCAGAAGTCTTTCTATCCACACTCTTGGTGCCATTTTTTAGACGTAGCCTTTTCCTCCTAATAATCTGCTGCGTATGAGGACTTCACGTATGTTTACTAAAGCATTCAGCCAGCAGTAATCTGCCTCTCACTAAGGGCTGTGATCCTCTGCTGGCCCGTGATCTCCTGTGTCTGTTCCTGTCCTGGCCGTGACTTCATCCTCGTGCCACGTCCATACTCTCCATATGGGATTGGGATTAGAATAGCACAATAATCCTGCTGCTGTAAAAGAGAATTAGAGAACCAGCTCTCGGATGCGTTTCCTGCAAACGCAATCACGAATTCATTTAGGAAGAGATGCATGTAAACATTTGTACAAGTGGGTTTCCTTTAGAACTGAGACATAGTGAGTGTTTTAATCCCTGCTTGCAGATGGTGTCATTTAAATGACAGAACATCTGTCTTCCCACATCAGCTCTGCAAAAACAAAACAAACAAAAAAAGAAAACAGACGTTGTAGGCAGTTTTGCAAAAGCATCCTTCATTTATCATCTCACTAATATGTAATTCCTGGACATGTTTCAAAGTCATCTCATCTGACACAATTTCTTTAGCTGGGTGTGGCACATGAAACGGGATTTATCAACAAATTAATATGCAGAGTATGAAACTGTCAGGTATTTTAGGGTTCCTGCTGGTATAAATCAATATGCAGGGAACAAATAATACGATTAACCATAGTCAAAGTAGAAGTGTTCAATCCTCTCTGTTGTGGACTTGAATTTCAGGAGATTTGAGCATTTTACATTTCACCTTTTAAAACTTCTTGATTCCTCCTCCTTTTTCCCCTCTGAAGAATCACAAGTGCAGTAAACCAAAATGAAAACTTCCAGCCACCTGCACGTGCAACTTTTGTCAGCATCAATACATCGTCCCTTGCTCTCTTTGACTGATCTCACGTCCTTCCACTTAGGCACAGAGGAAGGCACCAAACGTGTTTAATTTATCTGACGGATCTGAATTTCCTCAAACCCTCTCAGTTTTTACCTGTCATGAAATCGGTGTCGCTGTGATAGCTCTCCTTCAGCGAGGGCGTCCTCAGCAGGCCCTGGGCCATCTCCATCTGCAGGTTGTGGTCATCCAGCTCCTCCATGCTGGCGTCCTCTTCTGCTATGATTGCCTGCATGTCCCTGACTGAGGATGCGAGATTATTTTGGTCTGAGCTTCCCTGGAGAGCTGATTCACCTTCCCGAGTCCAGCAGTGGCTCCCACCTCCTGCTTCCCCCTCTCCTCACTGTCGCCTAATATCCTGTAAGGAGTATGAGCACCGGGTGATGTCACTCAAAGGACAGATTAAAGACCTGGTAATCCACCTGAAGCTCAAAGGGAGGACAGGAGTGTGCAAGAGTCTTTATTTTCTTAGTAGGGTGGAAAATGTTGGTGGAACGACAAAACAAACTCTCCCTTCAGGAGTTACAGGTGCAAACACACAACCGCCGGTTCAAGGAGGCGCCGAAGGGTCCTGACCCCCCCGTCCTGAAGAACAGCAATCTTCTGACGGAAAAAGTGAAACGTGGCAGAGTAAGGCTGGAGAATCTGCTGTTGCATGCAAAGTGTCCGACAAGCACACACTCCCCCAGAAAGAGCTTACACAAGGCCGCCATCCGGCGTGGTCAGCCTGGGCCTACTGTTAGGATGACGAGATTCAGAGATTAGGGAGCAGAATTTGATTAATTACAGTTATCAGGAGGACAATAAGCCGGATGTGGTGATTAGACTAACAGGGGAAAGAAACGGTGCGAGATGAAAAGCTAGTTAGGCGATTAGGTTTGCCCCCCACCCTGGTGTGAGACAGGGTTTTTTTTTTTTTTTTGTCCATTTTGCAGTTTATTGGATTGATTCTTTCTCCAGCAGATATGTGTCCGTTTGCTGATTCGTGGAGGCTATCTGCTCTCACGGAGGAAGTTGCTAGTCACAAGTCACAAGGACGAATGAGAAACTTTGAATCAGAAACAAACACGTTCATCTTTGTATTATTGAGTTTAATCCAATAAAGTCTTCGCGTCCTGACACGCTCACATTTTCTCATCCGCTGTGATGGATGTCCGTTCTCCCCAGTCATCATTTCTCATCATCAGACTTTCTGTCAAGTCACCTCGCAATCTGTGCTGACAGAATACGGCTTCGTCGGGAAACATTCAGGCAGCACAAGCTTCCCATTTTGACAGTCAGAAGATGGCTTAGAGTTTTGCCATTCTCCTTTCAATCTTCATATGAAGGATTTAACAGCGCACTGTGACATAGTCAAAGCTTGGGCTCTTGTTTCATCCACCCTTTAAACCTCTTCACCTGTCTGCCGTGTTCCCTTATTTTCATTATTCTGAACTAATGTTCTCTGGAGAAAAACAAAACCCGGGGATCTTCACAGAACATGAGTTTTTACACATAATTTCCGTCCACCTTAATAAAACACATACATAAGACATAAGAGCATAAACATAAGAGCCCAGGCATTTTAGTCTGAACATAGGAACGTGTGTTTGGAGCCATCTCAGGTCAAAAGGTACATCTAATTGTATTATTAAGTCTAATTAATGAAGTGCTCAGGCTGTTCTTCCTGCTCGAAAAGTCGGGAGGTCAGGAGAGAATTTAACAGCCATCTGGGGTCTATGTCTCACTGCTGCCCTCACCTGGACACGATCGTTATTACAGCTGATTGGAAGGAAACTCACCCACTTCCTGTTGATATTCATGCTGTGACCTTTGCTTCCCTTTTCTGTCTACGTCCACAGTCATGATCCGATAATTACAAATAGCATATTTGCTTTTTCAAATTAAAGTAAATTGAATAAACTAAAAGAAGGAACCATTTGATCTGATCTGCCAAATTGACTTTAGGTTAGACAACAAGCAACAGGCGACGATAAAACAAACAAAAAAAAAAACAACACAGAGTCACCGTTTTCACAAAGGACTTAAATTTTATAAATATTCTCTCAACATTACATTAAATCAGTTGGGATGATATAGTCTTTCAAATAAAATAAAATTAAAAAAATCCAAGAGATCTTCAGAGAGCATGACAAAGTGACAGTGATCCGATACACATAACTCTTTCTACTCCAAAAATATCTAAACTGTATATCCCACATTTTCCAAATATATCAAAATATATGCCAACAATAAGCATCAATACAGGCCACAGAGAAAGCTGAATCTCACAGGTTGGTCGGGTGCTTTTGTCTAATGGAGTGAACACGCACACACAAAGCGCACACATAGCACGCCCAAACACACGCGCGCACACACACACACACGTCAGCGAAGGTTACTCAGTGTTTCACATCATAGTTCGCTGAAACTTCTTATTCCTGAGTGCTTGCCTAACCTTGTTGTCATGGAAATAAGGACACAACTGTCTCCATGCAAAAAGCCTGTGGCTGATTAGGTGACTGAATGACAGTAGGCTATCTAAGTCCATGCGTTTTGCAAGGCTGGCCAGCACTTGGGGAGGGGAGCACATGGCTATCTGAGCTTTCCTCGGCTGCTTTTTTAGGAAGCGCCTGCATCTGGCCGGCGAACAGATAAGGGACGTTGGTGTGACAGCATCTGTAATCTTGCTTTGCCTGACCTCTAGGGGGCAAAAAGACATCTTTATGATTAGTGATTAAGCTAGCATTAGTTTAAATGCTAATTCTGACTTGAATGCAAAAGCCAACTTGCTGAATGGACTGAGTTAATGTTAGCCATCCAGCTAGTGAAAGCCAACATCATAATGATTTCTTTTATGTTAACGTTAGCATAGTGTTTCAGAAAGGGATGCTCCTTGGAGAGTTTAAAGGGCAACCGTTTTGAAATACTGTCAGTCTACATCCAATAATACTTTACATCTGTCACAAGTGACATTTGACCTTTTGCACCAGGGTTTCTGGTTCAGCTGAGGACCTCAGAGGAACTTCCTGTCCCCCGTTTGTCTCGTTTTGACTTCAGCTCGTCAATGAAAGCTCAGGTGACCCTTCCACACGCCTAAAGGGATCGTTCAGAATCAACGCAGAGCGCGTTTGTCAAAGGTTGCAAGATATGAACTGTTTCTAACATTTATAGAACCTCAGTTAAAAAAAATTCCCGAACTGTCCCGTTAAGGTCGGTCCGGTTTCCGTTCGGCCACTCGGGAACCAAACGGAGGTCCTCCAGAGCGAAGGTGCTTTCGGCGAAAATTGCTCTGGTCTCAACAAAGCTAACCTATGGTTACGTTTCTGCTATTAAACCTCATTAAGCTTCTAAGATTAAAAATAAACAAAAAAAACTGCTTTTCTATCCTGAAGCACAAATACGCAGGATTTACATAATTAGTCCCAAATAACTTAAAACTGACATCTTAATATATTCAATCGTTTTCTCCATTTAAATATACTTTAAATATAATTATTACAGATCTTGCAAGGGAAGAAAATAATAATTTCTACATGTGCATTGGCTGTCTGCTTGTTTAAAGATTGCCCCGTGCTTCCTGGGGTTCAGATATGTTCTCCTTATATTTCTCTTTCGTTTGGTCAACGTTGACTCCAGACCGACCTGATGTCTACTGGAAAAAAAAGAAAAGAAAAGAAAAGCAATGCATATACTCTGTCAAGATTTCTTAAGTTCATTCTTCAAAAATAGTAATTCTAAAAAATATATTGCATTTGCCATCTTAGCAAATCGACATAATAAAATATTCTTTAGGAGGAGGAGAAATTGTGAAGTAAGGAGAATATACAGACTTATATATTTTTCCTTTTTTGAAGACTCCAGCGGGGAAAAGAAGGAGATGTAGGGTTTGATTTAGTTTTGAGTCAGGATTGATGCGCTTCAAACAGAAGAGGACTTCAGAGAGTGGGGATCTTTTACAGCTGGAACTCGAACGCATGCTGACGGTTTGGAGGCAATGCGAGGGCGCGCGGTTTGTAATTGGCGCAAGCTTCATCTGAAAGCATGGAACACCCCTTCAGTCCAGTCACACACCTATCACAGTGCTACGATTGCCTGCACAGCAAGCCAGGACTGAATCCTGAAGCCTTCTGCACATCTAGCCACATTAACAGTGTGAATACATACATAAATATATACCGAATATTTATAGGATTATATGTGAGGGGAAAAAGAAAAAGGAATGACTCTGGATCCATACTGATTTCATCCAGTACGAAGAGCGTCAAGTTACCATGGCAAACGTGTTGCTCGACTCGTCTCTGGTCATGAAGATGAACAGTTTGCACAAACTGTAATGTCTCTTTCGCAATAAAAACAGCAACACCCAAACAAATGCGCTACCGTAAGCCCTGCCGTAAGCCATCACGTCCCGCCGATGTCTCAGCAGCTCTGATACGAAACAAAGAAGTGATCGTGTGTTTTCATGAGGGATTGGTTTTAGTGCAACAAAACATGGGGACGAGTGCCGACAACGAGACGGGGATTCGGGGCGTTCAAATTTGTGCCGCGTCCTCTGGTTCTTTTTGGACGGGCTGCAGGGACATGAAAACTGTCCTAAACGTGGAACTGGAAAGGAGCTGAAATACAGTACGGTGCAAAAGTGTTTGCAAATTTTACGTCTCGTCACAACCACAGACTTAGATGTGTACTCCAACACGGAGTAGTGCCAAATTGGTCAAATTTATCTCACAACCGAAATCTCAAAAGTTGACAATTTGCATTCATCGCCCTGCAACAAATTGCTTTCAAAATACATCTGGTTGAACTGAAAGTTACCCGATCCACAAATGAAGGAAACTGACAACAAAAAACAACTCATTAGCAAACATCTAGGAGTAAATGCTGCTGTTAGATTAATTTAAAATGAAGCTTTTTAGCTTGTTTCAAAAACACTTTGTCAGGAAACGCTAACTCTGACCCATATTCACTGTTGAACACAGTAGAGGAAGCATCATAATAAGCAAATACAATACATGCCAAAATATTTAATCTGATTTTAGTTTGGAAAAAAACAAAATTTCCATGACAGCTTTTCTATTATGTGTAACTGTGTGTTGGTCTAACACATAAAAACCGGCATGAAATACGTTAAAATCCAGGGTTGTAACACAGGAACATGCTTAAGGGGAGTGAATACTTTTGCAAGGTACTGTTTCTGCTTCCTGGTCAATTATATGAAGTGCATAAAGTCAAAACATCGGTTGCCATGTGCAGCCTAATATCAGCGTGGTCTCGCTATTTACCTCGGATAAGCACAACACACTTCTTCTTCAGTCAGTCGATTAACAAACTCGACTGACTGGGATTTTTTTCTCACCAGATAAGTAATAATCATGTTATCAGGGATACATGGTGATCTTTGCCAATCAGTTGCTTGATGTGAAACTGTTTAATTCAGCGGCAGGAAAAAAAATCCTAACGACAGCAACAAAAAAAACCCAAAACGTTCCACTTAATCTAAAGCTACTTTCTTGCTTGGTTTGATTACCTAAAAGCCTCCTAAATGTCACTATATTTAACCTCAGTGATTACACTCAACACACAAACACACACACACGCACGATGTGCAGAGTCAAATCAGAGGAAAAAGGATGACACTCTCCATTAGCTGCTCTTTCACCCATGCTTGTCGAGCGGCGTTAACGCGGAGCTGACAGGGCCGGCCTCGTGTTTCCCTGGAAGCATCGGAGCGGCATGCCGGACCGTTGCTGCGCCGGCGGCTCTCAAACGGAACAAACATGATTGTTGCGCTAACGTGCTTCGGGGGGTGGGCGAAACACGGTTCTGACCGGCGCGCCGCTCGACCCGGCGCTCGGCGTTTCTGGCAGAGAAGGCGAGGTGGGGGAAAATCTGAGCAGATGGATGGAGTTTAGCTCTCTGACTGAGCTGAGATTCCCTATGACATTCTAACTTCTTGGTATGTAACTAAAGGGATCTGTGCTTCATAATGTGTACATGCAAACCCCCCCCCTCCAAGTCTCCCCGCTTTTCACACTGATCGCGAACAGGGGTGGAGGTCTTCAGTCCTTCAGCTGCCCCTCCTCTGTGAAGGCGGACGATTGCGACGACTGATTCAAAGGTGCGACGACGGGGGAGAGAAGGGAGAGGCTCTCGCTCTACTGCAGGTTCTTCAAGATGCGTCCGTATCGGAAGTCGTAGACGTGCCGGCAGAGGTACACCAGCTCGGGGTCGACGTCCGTGGGCACGCAGCGGTGGGAGGGAGGGGCGAAGTCGGGCCGGAAGGGCACCATGCTGGCCCTGCCAGGCGGGGCGCCTTCAGCATGCCGCTTCACCAAGGCACAAAATCTGCAAACGAAACGGTGAGATGAGACGACGTGAAAGCAAATCTGTCACTGCGTTAAGATTCGACGTGGAACAAATGACTCGTCAGTGTTTTTCTTTCTTTTTTTTTTACTCACCGACAGTACTGGGCTAGAGGGAGAACGTAGCATCTGTCTTCTATGCAGGCCACACTATTTTCATCCTGATGCCGAGAGGCGAAAATCTCATTCTGAAACCAACAGTGGGTGTACAGCGTCACATCACCACAAGTGTTTTTTTCTTTTAGTTTTTTGTTTTTTATTGCTGTGCCCCGAAAGATGACACAAGAAACGGCAACACTTTGCAGCAGTGAGCACAAAGGGAACTACAACTGTTCATGAGAGATTTGTTGGGGTGTCTTTGTTTTACCATGCTAGAAAAAACAAGCAAACAAAAAAAGAAAACGCTCCAGTGAGCTCACACTGCCTCTGACTTTCACTGGAAACATTTTCAGAGAGTGAAACCGTTCCTCTCCTTGTTCTAGGGTTTCTGCAAGGCTGAGGTCGAACAGATACCATTGTTTTTTTTTTTGTGGCCGTGTGGTTAAGCCGAGGAACCAAACAGCTATTGACAGTCTCAGGGCTGCTGAGGCAAAGATAATAAAGTCTCCAGCAACAGCCACTGTCCACGCTATTGTGCGTAAACAACATTTTCCTCCATAATCGCTGCTACTTGTAAAATGTACATTGAAGCACTTAAAAAACACAAATGTACTGCATTAAGCTCGTCCCGTAACAATGGATGTATTTGCGGCACAGAACAGCCGTCGCCGTCCCACTGGGAGAAATTAATTCCTAGCTGCAGTCTGCCGAACGCCTCACCTCACAGTGTGCTCTGGGATCTCGGCCTCCCTGGGTGTGCTCAGGTCTGTAGTACCAGAAAAGGCTCATCATCAGCTCTCCTGAGGAAGAACAACACTCTGCTGAACACACTCTGCTGTATATTCTCGCACAGGACTGATTGAACCGCTCGGTCATCTCCGCCTCTGTCCGTCAGATTTGTCTATTAAAGATGAACCTCTTTACAGATGTGACACAGTCAGCTGATCTAAACTGAGATATATGAATATTTAAATGTATTCGCTCTTTTTTTCTTGGGTTGTTTAGAGTTTTTTAGCTACATTTTTCAAAGTGTATGGGAGAAAATGAAGGGAGTTTGGTGGACCAGGTAAGTCTTCTGAATAGTGCAGGTGTGCTGGGATGAAGGATGTGGAGTTCACAGAGTTCAACTGCATGAAAACGGGGTTCAGTTACTGGTTGTGCTCGTTTATGTGAGTTGTTGTTCTTTCTGACTCATGGCCTATATTTTTTTTTATCCGCCGCAGCGTCCTGACATTGTAATTCTGATTAGAACAAGTCTCTGCTCTGTTTTTGTGGACTTATGGATAACCTGTACCCTGACACCTTACCTGTTTTGGGGTCCTCCCACAATGCTGATATCTTGGCAACATACGGCAAGGACTTCTTCCTGGGACCGGATCGCAGCAATACGGTGTCTCTGACACGGATCACTTCGCCGTCCCTCTCGACTCCCTCGTAACACCTCCGCATTGCGGCCTCGTCCTCTCCCTGGCATTACAAATACGTAGAATTTACTATAAAAAAGAGGAAGAATGTGGGAAGACTTACGAACTTTTCTCCCGAGAGGCAAGCAACGTACCGCAACGAAGACCTCCCTGTCTGTGGGGATGCCAACAGGCCGCCAGCCGTTCGTCGCACGTCTGCGGCTGATCTTCTTCTGCTTGCCGCCGCTGAGGCTTGGCACCGGGGTCGCCTGTTTCGTCAGGAGCCGGGTGTGGCCCACGGAGGAGCCGTTGGAGGCCTTTGTGCTCTGAGGGCATTCCTTAGCTAGCTTTAACATGGCCTGGGGCTGATCTCGGCCAGACAGAGGGGTCAGCAGGCGGCTTTTAGTCTGTGTGGAAGTGGCCACACCGGACAGCGGACACTGGGCGATTGGCATGGTGGGGGGAACCAGAAGGGAAGGGCTGTGGTCGCCCTGTGGGGTTGTGTAAGCCTCTGGAAACAGCATGGAAGCACAGATTTATCATCCATCCAAGTGCTTTTAAATTTCACCTCAGAGTTTTATAGTACAGACTTAGCTGGTCTGGTATGATTGCAATCCTCTAACTCAGACACTGTTAGCAAGAATAACTAAGAGAACCCAGATTAACCTAGAAATCAACCATGTTGGATCTCGACTACCTTGACTGAAACCATTTGTAGTACCATAGAAGCTATTTTCCCTCTTTTTTCTACTTTTTCAATTCAGTTGTTTGACTTTTGTATTTGCTCAGATTATTTATGTTATAATTTTGTTCAATGAGCTGAAACCTTTAAGCCTGTGTGAAAGTGATAATTTCCCAAATCTACCTGGCCAAGGTTCCCCCAGAAAACCTGCTAAGCCTGGTGGCTGGGTGCTAGGGCAGTCATTCATCCAGCAGCATGTTGTTTTCGAGTTAAAAAATGCTTAAAGGTGACAGAAAATTTGAAAATGTCACTTGATAATTATGACTTTGATTGATGATATTGAAAGATTGGGAGATTAATACCTGAACACCAACCACAAAGTATTAAAAAATGAAAACATTTAAAAAAGACTTACACAAATCAGTAATGTGTAAATCAGTAAAACTTAAACAGGCGATTTATGCTTGAAATCTGTTCAATGTGACTGAACTGAAACAGTTCTGGATTCAAGGAGTGGGACAAAATCCCACAAGTCATGTAAAATTCTCACTGCCAGTTATTGCCGTCGTTAGGCTTAGTGGGCAATTTACTCGTCTACAAAGAGTCAGATTGTTTCATTTCCCCTTAACTAATGGATAATAATTTGAAACCTAGTTCTCGCATTTCGAATGCGATATCCTCTGAAACATTTAAGAGTAACAAAAAAAAATCAAAACAAAGGTGGCCATCTTTCATCATACTATATACATACTGACAAAATGTCATAAAATCAGTAAATGATCTTAAGAGATATGCAGACTCAATCCGCAGAGCTAATAGAGAACAAAAAAACAAAATGCAGCTTTATTTGCTGCTAAAATTAGTTTTAAGAAAGCATTCACTTCTACTTTATGACAAATAAAGCTGTTTAATGGATTTTTTTTCTTTTCTTTTATATTCCTTAGCAGCTGAATTGGTCCAATCAATAAAACAAAGCAATCAGTTCTGACCCGGGCTCCGATAAAGACAACCTGCCGTCCGACATTATCAGCTAACAGGAACACGGCCGTGAATTCGCTCAAGGCTTGACGTACTCCTTCCAACACAAACACGGACCGTTGCAAGCATCTACAAAAAGGCTGCTTTTGTTTTGAAGTGTGCTAAGATCGCATCTTGATTTACTCAGCCGAACAAAAACCCCAACCTGACAGCTTTAAAGAGAGCGTTTCATTATAAGACGTGGTGGAAAAAACGTGGAAGGTTTTGCATCCCAGACGGCAGACTTGTAATCTTTTTGGGCTCTTCCAGAATTAAAGACGGTTTAAGGCGGTCATCAACATTTCTTCCGTCCATTTAATTTAATTTACATCTATTAAAGATTTCCTGTCAAATTATTTTGATGATGTAAAAAACAAAAACAAACAAAAAAAAACAATAGAATTGGGTTTACATTTATTGAAAGTCTGAAAATTAGACACACAACTTTAAACATATGCCCAACTATTCACTCCGCTCTTTTTTAAGTGGCTCGTTAACTTCTCCTGATTGACCACAACCAACAGCAGCTTTCCTTATTTTATGGTGCACAATGTGGTCATGGTCAGAGAGGCGGAGTGGACAAAAAACAAATAAGCTAAAAAGCTGCCAACGTTGAAAGAAAAACCCAGAAGGACTTTCAGGGATCCTGGAGAATTAAACAAGACCACTTAATTCGTCTTATCACAGGTAAAAACAGAAAGCTAAAACCAAACATAATAACAAGATATTACCTTTTTATCATACCAGCTTTATTATGCTTTTCCTAATTTTTTATGTTTAACTGCGATGCCTTTTTCTGGCACTTGACATATAATACAACATATGTATTGTATCATAATCCTAATCCGAGAAGGATATGGAAATATGGACATTAAAGCTTGGGACCAAATTGGCCTCCCAAACTGTCAAGACCATAAGCATGCAGACAAATTAGCAATAAAAGTCAATCTTTTATAGAGGCCATCACAAAGCCCTGAATTTTGTGAGCAGAGCTGAGACAGACTCAATCACAGCCATTCTGTCAAAGACTGGGCCAGAATTTCAGTAAACTAATATGAGACGCTTGTGAAACCAAAACATTTTTATTCAAAGCAACTGCAATGCATCTTAACTTCTAAATTTGAGAAAAGCTCAGTAAAAGTCTAATAAATTCTAGTCATTTTAATTGGATAAAGCAGGAAAAGTTTTGTTTGCTTTAATGTCACCAATAGAAGTTTTCTGGTCCATCTCTGATCTTTTAAAAGCTTGACATGCTCGTCCTGATTTTGCCTGAAAAGTCACTAAGTACGGCCACAAATCTGGCAACAGTATCTGTCAACCTGGTGGGTGGGTGTGTCAGTCAGGCCTTTGTCATTGCAGATTAAAGGGGGAATGTTTCTGATGTACAGACCTTTGAAGAGGCAGATACGATCCGTGGACAAGATCGGTTTCACATTTAAGTATCGGCCAATCACCAACCACCCAAAACTAAGAAAATTCAGGCTGATTCATCGTCTTTTTTCACTCACCTGTCTTGATGCTGCGCGTACATCCGGTACATCCCGCACTAAAAGAACAACCGCTGCCCGTCACTGGAGGCAGCGCTCTGTAGCTGTAGCCACTGATCCCGCAGGCATCTCCATAACAGGGGGAAGCCACAGAGTTGCAGTAGGCGGGGTGGCCTAAACCGGACGGGTGCGACACCTGACCCCCCAGGAGCTTGGATCCGGTTATGCGACTGGGGCACAAGCCGGTGGAGCTGAAGTTGAGAGGCCGCGTGGCCAGGGCTGCTGAAGTCTGTCCAGTGTGCGTTGGGTGGGTGATGTGGACGTAGTAGCCGGGGAAGCAGTGGTCAGCGGTGCAGAGGCATGGGTGGGGGGTAAGGGCGAGAGCTCGGTGGGGGTGGGAATGTGTGAGAGACGGCGAAGTTACTAGGCACTCTGGCTTCACGGGGGTCATGGCTGAGTTTAGAGACTGGTCATCGGAGTCTCCGTACGGCTGCTGGCCGAGGAAGCAGGCCAAGCGGTGGCAGTACTCCACAGAACCCTCTGGGGGACAGCAGTAGTATGGGCTCAGTTCAGTTTCCAGTTGCTCCTCCTTCACCTGCTTTAGCGGGAAACCTAGCATGCTACGAGACTGATACCCTGGTTTGGTCAGGCGGTGGGTGCAGTTGCTCGTCTCCCACTCCACCTTAGGTTCAAAGTCTGCTTTTTTCTTGCAGGCTGAGCAACCACTGGGTGGTGGAGGAGGCTTCTTGCCTTTCTTTTGTAAGTGGTGCTTGTTTTGGAGTTTGACGCTGTGGTGCGTCTGCGTTTTGGAGTTTGGGGTGGAGGCCGCGGCAGGAGCCGTAGAGTTGGACGTAACCGTTGCAGTGGGTGTTGCCTTTACTCTCTGCTTACTGGTGGCTGAGGAGCTGGTTAATTTCAGCAAGGCTGCAGCATTGAGTCCAGCTAGTCGTCTTGGTGCAGGTGCGTCTAAACACTCCTGACTCATCCAGACTCTTTCATCGCCGCGGCTGGTTTTAGCCTTCTTGCTCGGCTTAGGACTTTGGCACAGTTCAACCTTGTTGGGTGGAGAGACTTTACTAATGTTCCCTCGTGAAGCTTTCTGACTTCCAGGCAAAGAACTTCTGGCTGGATCCAGAGAAGCCACTCCGTCCAGAGGATCCTCCTGCCTCCTGGCCTGTTTGGCTACTGGTTGGGCGTCGGTGGGTCTTTCAAGCAGTAAACTGTTCACTGCCTCAGCATTGAGAGACGCCAGTCTGCGCTTGCGTGGCTGTAAGTCTCTCAGCTCAGGATAGTCAGCCAGACCTTTGTGTTTTGATTTTAGTTTGGTTTTTGGTAGTGACTTTGCCTTCATCCTGTCTCTGGTTTTGTCCATTTGGGGTTTGGTTTTGGGCCTGTCTTTTCCTCCTTTGCCTTTAGACCTGCCCTTTTCATGTGAGCCTTCTTCCAATCGGGTAAGGAGAACATGGCAGCTGAGCTCCTCCTCTGGATTTCCACCCCGACCACGCAGCGGGTACAACTTTCGGACCCGTTTCTTGTCTCGCCTTTGGTCAAGCTGTCTGCTCTCGTCCGACTTTCTTCTTCTTTCTCTCTTCTCATTCATCCTTTTGGGCTCTTGGTCTTTCCTTTGTCTTGTGACCCCACTTATCTTCTTTGTCCTGCCGAAACGTAAGGTACGCTCAGGCCAGTCGCCGCCCATAGTGCCACCATGAGGCCAGGTATGGCTGGTGTCCCACCAGTCAGAATTAGTGTGGTTCTGCCTGAGGGAAGTGGTCTGCCTTGCGTGGGTCATCACATGTTTCTCCAAGGTGCCTAAAGAACAGAAGCAGAGTTAAGTTAAAACTTTTTGCACATACAACTGAACATCAGCTTATATATCTTGAGAAGTTGTTTTGTTTTCTTAAAGAGAAGATATAAAAAAGTTGAAGCAATGCAAAATAAGACTGGATGGATAATTTTTCATATCAGATAACTTTCACAAATGCATCTCAGTGAACTAGTTAAAGTAGTTGTAATTGACATGCATTCCTCTTTTAGCTTTATGCCACAATCAAAATAAAAATAAAAAAAATCACTGAAATATATAATTGAATATCACCATCTGTAATGAGTTTATATAAGGGTTTAATACTGATATTAATTGCTGGGATAAATAAAGTTTCAAAGGATTTTTAACTTTTTACAGTGCATCTGTATTGCTGTGACTCCAAAATATACAAAGCTAGGGGAAAGATCTGTCTTTATTTTGTTGAGAGACACAGAAAACAAAAGCAAAACAAAGACCTCTCATACAGTTTTATGTAAACATAAACAAATGACTGAGTGCTTGAAGAGGCTTAGTAAAATTCTTCACCCCAATGATTGTTTGGACATGACCACATAGTGAACTCCAGCTATTAAAATGTTTCTGATCCTGATTTGTATGCTTATGGTGCAAAATCTGACACACTCCCTTCTTATATTTATTTCGTTATCAGCCAGAATACACATACAGCATGTAAAGCAACAGCTTGTTAGGACCAATTGTGTAGTCTCAAATATTTATTTTGATAAGTGACTGACCAAAAAAAAAAAAAAAGAAAAGATTTTGTCATCTGGACAAAAATCCTTGCTGAAATAATTTCTCTCAGTGGCAATAATTGAGACCAACAAACAAGCCAACAAACAATAATAGCAAATTTAAATGGTTTCACATTTCTGGTGTCAACAATCAAAATAAATTACATCCATTGAAAACTTACAAAATATATAGTAAAAAAAAAAAAACAACTTCAATAACTAAGCAATGGATTTACAAGACAAATTATAAGAGACTTGTAGGAAAAGTGATAAATAATGCCCATTAATGAATCAATCCTTTAATATTGGGTCGAAGGTAAAGTGAGGTCATAAAGTGGAGGTTGTAAAGGTTGGTTGCCTAGCAACCAAATGGGATGTTTTACGAGGAGTGAAAACTGTTACAAAAGCTGACATTGTTGGTAATCTAATTTAATCAATACCTTCATTTCCTTTTTCATTTGGTTTAACAGCATTGTTTGGGTCCGTAGGCTCACCTGTTTCATTCATCTTAAAGGGATAGTTCAGATTTTTAAAGCGAGGCTCCGGGGAGTTGTTACCAGAAAACAGCGTCGTCTTAAGCAAGCTCCAGAGTCCAGCTGAGGACTGGTCAAATCTGCAAAATGTTGTTTCAGTCACTGAAAATTTCGATGATTTTACACTACCCTGTGTTTATTCTGGTGGTCTGTATGCTTAACAGGTGTTATTTTCAGTATGAGAACTAACACAATTTGACACACAGTGACGTACACTAAATCAAAACAAAACAAAAAAAATCAATGAACTCCAGACATTGGTTGTTTTATTTTCTAGATTTTGTGAAACAAGAGGTAAAAAAACAACACAAAAACCTTCCAAAAACACTAAAACTGACATATAAGCTACTGCGCTTTTATAAGATTACCTTTTTCCACAGTATGCATGTATTCATTTTTTGTTTTGTTTGCAATGTAATAATTTTTGATTTTAACAATAAATGATGGCTGCGCAGGAGCAAAACGCTTTTTCCCACTGTTTTTATTGATTATGAACCGCTTTAATTTAGGACTGAATGTGAACTGTTCTGCACAAAACAGTGACTTTTTATAACACATACAGAAACATTAAGACTTTATTATGATCCAGTTCAGCTAAAATGCGTGTTTTGCCGGATGTGGTGTGTACAAATAAATAAAGCACTGACATGACCCTTTTTTGTTTTTTCACAAACAAAGAACAATCTACTTTTGATTTTACTTGTCTTAGTCATTTTAGATTTTGAATGAGAAGAGTTGTATTTTTTATTTTAAATTACTGAGATTTTATACGACATTGTTGATATTGAAGCCTGGAAAAGTGAGGTTAAACATGCAACCGCTACCGAAAACAGAAAGCGTGCTCACAGGAAGTAGAAACAAATTACAAATATTGTTGAACAATTGACTAAGCTTAAACATACTGATGTGCTACTAGAGTACATATTAGACTTCAGTTGCTTTAATTTTCAATTTTGGGTGGCTGAAATCATTTCTAGGATTGCCTGGAGTAGAGTTACCCTACAAATCTTACCTCCACAGAATCTTTCTTAAAAAAATCCAAACATTTCTTTTAAAACCAAACCAGCGTGACTTTGGTCAGTTAAATCCACACTACTGCAGATTGTCATGGAAATTCAGCAACCTAAAGCTAAAAGCCATAAAGGAAGTCTGGGATATGAAGAAAACGATCAAAAACACTATGGCAGCCTGATAGTCCTATTATTTTCATTCAATTGTTTTCGCTCTAGAGGGCAATTACAAAAACCGAAGTCTGTCCTCTTCAAGTGACAATGCAGAAATTGAGACAAACTTGCCAGTAAATAAATTTAAAGAGTTCTTCTCCACACGCGGCACCGGAACAGGATTTCATGCTTCGTTGTTCAGAACACCGTACTGTACACCGACACCACATTTATTGCCTCTGTTTGAAAAGCTTAAGGTTGGACTCTTATTAAAAGGCCCATCTGCTCTGTGCTATGTTAAAAAGCGCTAGTGGGTGGAGATAGCAGAAAACCAACTAGTTAGTGAGTGCTTTTAATATCTCGAGGAGAGAAATTTCCAACACCGGAATGAAGAAAATGCTTCCAGAGAGTTAGTGTGTAAAAGATTTATGTGCTTTAAGGAAACGGTCGCTTACAAACACAGCTGTCAAATAGCAGCGCGGCCTGTTTTCACAGATCTGTGTGACCCTAACTCTTGTTGTAATGTCACAAGAGAAGCTACACTTTAAAATACCTTCCAGAAACATTCATTCCTCTTCAACTATTCAATTTTGTCACCTCATTATTAAATACACTGACACGGGTTGGATATGACAGAATAGCACATAATTGTGAAATAGATAGAAAATTATTCATTTGGAAATCTGTAAAGTGCGGTGTGTAAATATATTCAGCCCTTTGCTGCAGTTGGAGCTGCAGGTCTCCCGCAGTATGACTCTTTCGGCTTCTTTATGCCGAGTCCTGCCACAGATTCTCTACTGGAATATGGTCTAGACTTTGACTAGGCCAGATAATTGTTTCATATCAGTAGATATCAATAATCTGATATCAATTGGTTTTGTTTTAAATTAATGAAATACTGCAAAGCTGGCTATGTGACTTTTTTTCAGTTTTATCCAGTTTCTTCTTGAGCTATTGTACTAATTTTCTCCCTTCACTCAGTCCACACCATTATTTGTTTTTTATTTTTATTTTTGAGAAATTCTGACGTAAAACCTGAAACAAGCTGCTCAACAGGTTGTTGCCAGGTAGCTAAGGAGTGAGAGAGATGGTCGATGTCATCAACCTTGCTTAGCTGACCAGGAGAGGCTAAAGCCTTTCCTCTGCCTACATCCCCCAGAATGCTGTGCGGTTCTGGATCACCATTCACTGAAATCATCAATTGAGATTGATCACATGTTTATTGTGATATACATTGTTATTGATTTATTGCCTGGCCCTAAACTTCCTCTCTATGGTTTCATTCATCTGTCTTTTTTGGAAAAGTTTATCCGTACCGAATGATGCTGCCACTACCGTGTTTTATGAAGGGTTTGAAGTGCTTTTTGCATGAAGCCCAAAAGGTTTGACTTTAATTTAACATGACCAGAGCATCTTCCTCGTGTTTTACCACATAAAACCTCAACGAAACATGTCTAACATAGTGACTGTAACATAATAAATTGTTTAAAAAAAGTCAACTAGTGTAACTTCTTTTTGATTGCATTGAAAATAATTGAAAACAATATTGACATTGTTTTCAATGTCAATATTGACATCGAAAACAATTTTTAAAAATGATTTTATGCAAATATTAATTAAGATTCTCCTCTGTACGTTTACAGACCTTTTATCAGTCTATGAGTCACTTACAGATTTTTGAACCACAAGCAAAAACTTTCTACATGATAGAAATGTACCTTCGTTCTACTTTCTCCTGACTAATTATCTTTTTTTCCATCTTACAAGAGCTTTTTGTCCTATGTCATTATGTTCCATAATTAGTCTCAATAGGATAATGAAATCCTCCCCCATACAGGCAGTTGACATGCATTTTTATCCTCATGCTCGTCTCTGTTCCCCTCCTGTTGGAAATGTGGGCAGATACAAATGCTGTCATTAAAATTAGCTTAAATGAGCTTTAGCTCACACTGCTGTCAAGAACCGAAGAGAATCGTGAAGAGGATTTCTTTCTGTTTCGGGAGTTTTATCTGCACGCCAAAAGCTGCCGACTGCTCAAAGTTCACAGCGGATCCAGATTTGTCTGCAGTGTAAACACATTACAGGCTAACAACTCCAGTTGAAATGACAGCTCTTTACGAGTCGAGCGCTGGCAGGACGACTCAGACATGTTGGATTCTGTCCGCTCCAATCTGACCGGGCTTGTGCAGCCTGAGCAAGATGAGTCCGGCGTAAAGTGCGAAGCTGGCAAAAAGCGCGGCGAATATTTAGCCGCAGGGTTTCTGAACCAGGTTGCTCTGAAGGACTTGAAACTGAACCGACGAGATACCAGGCCATCTGCGTGGTGCCCCAACTTACTAAATATTTACAATACCAAAACAACTTCAGGAAATGATGCCCTCGCAATCTCCTCACAAAGCTTTTCTTTAGAGCGTTTATGAGTGAAAACAAAAACCAGGTAGTAAGCAGTTTTGTAGCAATGACATTTTCACCTCTTAGCCAAGATGTGGAAAAAGTATTTTATGACAAAACCACCTCATGGGATTTTGAGTGGTTTTGTCATAAAACTTGAAAGTGTTTCAACGCACAAATGAGTACATGGGAAAAGTATGCAAACTTAAAATTTAAATTGTTGCAGCTCATTAGGAAAATCTGTTGACAGGACAATTACTCATTGTGCACTCGTAAAACCTGGTCTTTATAAAAGAGTGGAAAAAAGAAAGTTGTTTGGGGTGGGGTGAACACACATCAGAAATCTGATTTGCAGTTTGCTATAAGTCATAGGAGAAGCTGAAGTTGAGTCCAACGGCTTTTTATCCTGCATGCAAAACAGGATGTGTAAGAAAACATAAGCTGCTTAACATGCTGAGCACTCCACAGTGAACCACGGTGGTGGGAGC
This sequence comes from Poeciliopsis retropinna, assembly GCA_010277075.1. Classification (NCBI taxonomy): domain Eukaryota; kingdom Metazoa; phylum Chordata; class Actinopteri; order Cyprinodontiformes; family Poeciliidae; genus Poeciliopsis; species Poeciliopsis retropinna. Next base: position 15,742,271 of record VMRM01000010.1, read on the forward strand.
ATCATTCTGAGGGATCTATTTTCTTCAGCAGAGGGACGATGGTAAGATGAATTCAGTTTATGAGCGAGCAAAGTTACCTGGCTTCTTTAAAAAGGCAGTAATCATGTTTGAAAGGCCTAGTCAAAGTTTTAATTGAGACTTGAAAACGGCTGTTTGCAGACATTTTCTACCCAGCCTGGCTGAGCTTATGCAGCTTTAGAAACATAACTTAAGAAAAGTGTCAGTCTACATATGTGCGTAGCTGGAAGATTACAGTTGTGATTACAGTAAAAGACATCAAGTCACAAGAGCCGATGTGCGCGCCACACATTTCAGATTTTTTGTGTGTGAAAATCTTCTTTTTCCACTTCACAAACGGCGGTGAGCGATTTGAGCTTAAGGTTTTATCACAATATTTTGTGGTAACTATAAAAGTGACGATCAGAACTACTTGTTACTTCTTTTGTAGGTAACTGTGTGCTTGGCACAGAAAAAAAAACCCAAAAAACATTCCCATTTATAAAATTATTCTTTATGGTTTTTTAGGACACCAGACACGTAACGTGTGACTTATGACAATTAACTCCATACAGTAACTGAACTTATTCAGGTTTTCATATTTATTGACTCTCTCACAACACGGGGAGGAAAAAGTAAAACTAACAACCCCAACAATGTGGACACCTTTGTTTTTTAAACATTATTAATTGGAATTTATTGTGACAATGATAAATCTAAGTTTTTATAAGAAATTTATCATGATAAATGATAAACAATACAATTAATATCCACATCTGTTTACGGGTATACACTACTTTGTGTTGATTTTTCCACATAAATTCCCAACATTTCTGTAAGATGCTCTGGTTTAGTTGTGTGACCTTGTGAGCTCAGAGTGACATTCGGGTCTCAAAAGACATTTTTTAAAGGTGCATTTCATTTTCTTTTTCTTGTAAAATTAATTGAATAACCTGCCAGATAAATGACTCTCGGCACCAGAACAATCAATGCCCCATCATCTTCTGTTATTTCCGAGAGCCTCTCACCTATCAGTCAATCACCAATTTCCAGTGTGAGCCCGACCCAATCAATCACTCCGTTTTCAAACCCTGAACGCAGCAATCCGCCATCCAGCAGAGCCAATCAGGATTCGTATGCAGCTTAATATTTCACGCTACATCCTCCCCCCCTGCGTGCCATTCTCTTGTGTGGAGGCTCTCTGACCAAAATGCAATTTAGCTCTTTAAACACAGTTGGGCCTGGTGATCCTCAGGAAGTAATTTCCCTTTTATGGGAAGATCAATGACCCTGTGCTCTGTCTCTAATTGGTTAGAAAGCGGAGCATTAGATGCTCTGAGGGCATCAAACAGCAGACGCACCAGGACTCCTCTGCTGTGCTCCACACAGTTTCTCAAGACTCCACTTTTGAGATGTAATGGTCTCGACGATAAATAGACACTCTGTCAGGAAAACGCACCAATTTCTGATTATTGCAATGATGATGAAAGCAGCCAACTGCTAGAAACTGATGTCGTGCTTGCATTCGATCTAGAAATGAAACAGAAAGCAACGCGACGCTAATTGTGCATGAAATGTGATAACATTAGTTCAAGGCGTTATCTGCAGAGGGTCAGAGGATGAAACTAAAAAGAATCATAACACGACTTCCCCATGAAAATGGTACCTCACCCAACTTTTCATTATGGACCATTATTGACCGTTTTTCTTTTTGTACAACTTTTTATTGTTTTACTGTAACATCTACAGTTTATCTGGTACATCCACAGAATCCATGAATATTTCACGAAGGAAAGCACAATATAACGTCATTAATAAATAAGCATGTGGTATTTATCATCTCAGATTCTCAGTTATGTTCGGACAGATTGGGAGGTCCGGATTTAATCTCAGTAAAGACCAACTACGAAACAAAAACATACCCCATAATATGCATACATTTGCATATTATGGGGCAGAAATATTATAAACTACAAGCATTTCATTTTAACAGATTAAGGTGTTCCGATCGTAAGTTAAAACCACAGAAAAAACCACAGAAATAGAAATAATTATCATAAAGTATTTAGCATATTTTCTTTAAAAGCAATATGTTGAGTTTAAATTCAGACATAAAAATCATGTTTTAACTTCTTTCTTACAGCCTGTGATTGGCTACAAAAGGCTGTAGTTTAGAGATTTTTCTACTGTCATAAAGTACGTCCCATGTGATAAAATAACAGCCACAAATAAAACAAAATGTGTAAAAAATAAATAAAAATACTAAGTGAGTTTCTGGAGATAACAGTCTCATGAGAGCCTTCTGGTTTTACTGTTAATCCTTATCTTTGCTGTTCCACAAGAACCGTCTTAGGGATTCCTGAACAAGCCTTCGACATTTTTTTGTTTCATTTTCAAAATCATAAAGTAACAAGTAAGCAGATAAAAGTAATTAAAACGCAGCCGCCAACCGACACGTTTACAAAAGCTTTCCAAAGTTATCCAGCTCATTCGGGTTAGTTAGTTCTACGGAGCTCCACACATGCAGGGTGAAATGGTACACAAAAAGCAAGATTTAGCGGGTAAATCTGAACACAAAATGTTAATATTTTCTGAAAATAATAGAAATTTGTTTTGATATGTTGCAGAATTTTTAAAAAATGGCCAGAATGGAAGAGGTTTGGTATCGTTTTGTCGATTAACGTCACATATAAGCAGGTTTAGACAATGGATACAAGGTTTCCCCCCAGAAAACTTGAAGCCGGCCCGTAGTGTTTTTGAATTAAAAAATGTTTAAAGGTGACAGAAAATTTTAAAATATCACTTGATAGTCATGTGATTAATACCTGAACTCCAACTATAAAGTCTTTAAAAAATGCAAACATTTTAAAAAGACTTAAATAAATAAGTAATGTTAAGCCGGGTGGGAGCACAAGTAAAGCCTGGAGGCCCGCCAGGCTTACAATACACCGAGGGAAACTCTGGAACATGGTCGAGGTTGTTTATGAGCAATTCTCTCTCAGCAATTCTGTGCCAACATTTGATAATAAAAATAAACTTAAATCACTTTGGAGTTGTCTTGATGAAAAGAAAGTGTATAAGTTATCTCCCAGCTATCAAAAAGTCTGTTATTTGGGAAAATTATAGTTGCTTGTTCAGCTATATTGACGATTAATCTACTTTCCTGGCCGTCTCAGTCCTTACACACACGAAAAATGTAATTATATTGTTGGATTTTTCTACATTTGTAACTGTAACATTATCCTTTTATAATGAAATTGTTTACTTTAAGCACTTTTACCCATCTTTACAAGAGGCTCCAATAAATAGTGCTTGAACTACTTTCCTCTAATGTGAGTAAAAGCATCCCTCTGCATCTCCGTCTTGTTTGAAACTCCAACGCTCAGCTACATTTAGCTGCCGCGGCTTACACAAGCAGCTTCTTCAAGACAAACGCCGTCAGACATTCAAAAGACGATACTTCAAAATGCTCTGTGATCCGATGATGAGATCTGAAGACAAACGCCGGCGGCGCGTCAACCGTCCCGTCTCCTCATTCAGGTCAGATTGCGTTCAGCGAATTAAGAGAAAGAGAAAGACATCTGGGCTCCACATCTGTCCATTATTGATTTGAGAGTCACCCCCGCCTGTTGGACTCATGGTGATGCAGCAGGTTGCCGTCAGCTCGCGTAGCCGTCGCCACACTGTACGCGTAATGGAGTAATGCACCGCCAGCTCACGCAATAAAAATGAAACGCTCTAATTTCACAAAGGTGAAGAATGAAACCGAATCTGATATTGGTTTTGACATCTATCTGCTAGTTCCTGTGTTTAAAATACTAGGTGAGTGTTCATTTTCTGGTTTCTATGGTTGATATCTGTGTCATTTGACCTGCATATGACATGTGCACACTGAGCCTACACAGTGCATAGCAGAACTCAAGTGCTTACCAGGATGGAGGCTCAACTGGAGCGGAGATGCAAAGTAAAATCACCATGACTTCAGTAGCAGCTGGTAAAAGGAACAACAGTCAAGAATCTTTTCCCCAATGTGACTAATTTCAACACTTCAAATTGAGATTTTACAGAATTGGGCTTCCACAGTAAACAAAAAAAAAAAAACACATTAGAACTTTTTTTTTCTCATGTTCTCAGGTCACATCAGGCCAGTGGTTAGCAAAGTGTTTGTAATCCATAGGGAGGCCCAGAAAATCTTTGGGAACCACTGCATCAGGCTAATCTTTTCTGTTTCAGATCAGTTAGATTTAGCAACATTTAATTCAAGAGCTAAATGACAGAAAAATCCAACTGATATGTTTCCATACAATGAGATTAACAGGCTTTAAAGCTGATGAGAGCACAGACAATGACATCCTGGCTCTGTAGGGTTATCCCTGATCAATTCACAAAAAACAATATTTATTTAATGCAGCCCTTCAAACAAACTGCTTCCAGTCTGGCATAGTAGAAAAGAGAAAAAAAGATATCAAGCAGAGGACTGTGGAGACCCACAAGTCTTCACATGTCCGGTTTTATCAAATTTCAAGATTCCTGAAGGTGCCAACTTGATCTGATCAAAAATATCAACAGCATGGGGATTTCCAGTCATTATGATATTCAGACAGGATTCTGTTCAGAGATTAATGTGTTTTGGTGTGAAATTTGTGTATCACCCCAGTAAAGGGGCAAAAAAGAAAAACCCTTGTGAAAATAATGGCTGAAGCTGACGAGAGAAGTTGATTATCCTCAGCAAAAGGAGTCCAGAGAAAGTTTAGCCAGTCTTAATGCCAGAATGAAGAACAAAACAAAACTGCATACCAACTTCAGCTTTCAACTGCATTGCATATTGAATTTACTGTAAAAACTAATCAACTATTAGCATTTTCCTTAAATTAACATTTAAGGAAATTAAATTAATGGATACAAGGCGTTTACGGCTTCAAACGCTCTCCCTGAGTTTTAGCCACTAAAAATATGCGTTCAGAGTCCATCCGTCTGGAGAAGATCATTATCAATATATTTAGTGTGAATGCCTTACACTTGAAATATAATATCCTAACAAATATTGCATCCATGCAGTCGTTTGATATTGCAATACAGCTGAGAGCCGTTGCTGACTCTCATCCCAGCTGCTTTGCACTCAGCTGTGAACTGTCCCTCCCCGACAGTCACGGCTTAAAGACACCAACAGAACCAGAAAGCAAAGACGAAACCCTACAGTTCTTGAGCAAGGCGCCCCCCCCCTTCTCCATGGCTACATCTTGAAATCTCGTTTAGAAGCGCCACAAAAAGAAACAGCCTCGGCCTCATGCTGAGTAAGGGGCTTCGGTTTGCGTACGACAACGGGTTTGCCCATAAACGCATCCCCAGGTACGCTGACCTCTTGTAGAGCCCCCATGCAAAGTAATTCTAATATTGTGTCCTTAGACTGTAATAGATTTAGATAAATCAGTTCTGCTTGTTTAGAAAAGCACAGCTGTCTCTTCTGGTTAGTCTTTTCAGAGAAAAATCGATCAAAATAAAAGATCTGCCGATAAAGATGGCTGAGCGATCAATCAGCGCGCCCCTTTGTTAGATCTCACTCAACAAAAGAGAAAGCAACAGCAGGGTAAAGGAGAAAGTAGAGGGATACACAGAGTATAAACCACATAAGAGTTATAGTTAGAGTCAGAGGGTAGAAGTGGGATAGCAAGAGACGCATCTAATCTCTGACAAGCGAGAGGAGAAATGTGGTGTGTGTGCGCGGGATACCCTCATGGTCACATAGTTTTAATAACAGTAAGTTCTTGAGACAGAGAGCAATCAGGGAACATTTTCTTGTCAGGGTAACAAGTCCTGGTCGAGCTCCGCAGACCCCGTCCTCTGTAGGTAGAGGTTGCCAGGCAACGGGGGACGGAAAAGTATGCTGGCGTTTTAAAAAAAGCAAAATAAAGACCATCTGCATTTATAAATCAGCGTCCCACAGATTACGCTTGTGACTGGCCCCCCGGCAGAAGATACAGCATTAATGACACTGAGAGTAACAAGTGTTAAAGATGGCAGCGGTGGAGAGTTTCCAAAGAAACATGTTGACTTAGTGAATGATGAAATCTGGACTGAGGCAGAGAAACGTTGCATCAGGCAAACACAGGAAGGTGTGAGGTGGTAGATCTGCAGTTTTGAATGACAATTTGGACAGTATTCAAAACTGTGACTGGAAAGAAAACTGAAAATACAGCAATTATTCATGTGTCGACTCATTGAGAGAAGATGTTTTGAGAAACTCTGAGACGGCTTTTTAAAGGCCATTTTTGTTTAATTTCACACCATTTTCAAGATATTTAAATCCATTGTGATTTAAATTTAGACTGAGTTTAATCCAGCCACAGATTTGTGGTTTGAAATCTACATTTATTTTTAAATATCGCAACCACCAACTTTGGTAGCAGATGGTTAGCACAATAAAACCATGGTTTTCAACATTTTTACAGAAAAAAACAATCTGAAAAATATTTGCTAGTGGTTTAATACACAAAATTAAACATTATCATGAAAGTTATGGATAAAGATTTAGAAAAGTTTAAAGCAAAGCTAAATTACAAAATAATTTCCCAAGTTTAAACCTCTAATAATCAGATAAGACATAGCCTAACAGACAGGTTAGTCATTATTATAAATATTTTCATTACACTTCACAATTACGCACTACATTTTATTTATTTATCCTATATAAAATAAATCAAACTCTGTGGTTTTATTGCGTCAAAACATTCAAAGTGTACGATGACCTCTTGCATTATTCCTGAAATTCCCGTATTCTAACATTATTCAAGATAATCTGACAAAAATAAAATTACTGATAGTAGTGGATAATGCCCCAAGAAGACTTTTTTTTCCCATTTAAATTCCTTAAACTACAATAGGCAACGTTCAAGAGCAGAATACTATCACGGGTTCACAGACAAGGTTAAATACACAGTAATAAATTCCTTCGACAGTGCTGCTTCCTACAGTGCATCATGGGCCTTGTAGTTTTTTATAGCATAATAACGCCGGACTTCTATTTCCATAAATACAAAGCAGAGAGCAAATTAAGGCTGGCAGTGTGATTCTCACAGTAAACAAAGCAACGAAAGAAGAAAGACACACTAAATGTCCTTTAAAGTGTAATATGGAAAATCTAAGACATTTTAATGCCTAAAATTGAAATTGGTAAATGTAATTTGATATTTTAAGACGTGCTACTCACTTCCATCGTTTTAAAAGCAAATGTGAGTTTTAGGCGCTCTGGATTACATTCCTATCCTTTCTATACTAGGGGATTGCTTGCTATTGCCCAGCCATGGTTGATGCAGTCCAAGAAAAGCAAGGAAGACAAGCCTGCTCACACTCACATCTATGCCCAAATCGAATCAAGAGTTGCCGTTTGAGCCCCAGCCTGATTTATGTCTTTGGAGTGGAAATCAGAAACCAAAAGAGTTCAGAGGAAACCAATGCCAGGCCGAGACATCCAGCAGATTCTTCCCAGCTGGTAGCAGGTTCAAACCTTAAAACCTCTGTCTTGTGAGGTAGCAACACCTAAGAGCCGCATTTTAAATGGCAGCCAGTAAATTTTAGCCCAACTTAACAGACGACAGGCTTTCCCAGTGTGAGGCAGGCAAAGCTAAGCTTGAAGAGTGGCTAGTGAAGGAAGAGGTTAAAGGTTTGTGATGTGGTGAAGGAGCCTGCATAGATCAGCTTTGGGTTGAGTTCAGAGACTTTCCAGGAGCTCCTAATCGTGACTTCTATTTTCCCTGGTATGCAAATATGACAAGACAAAGAGATTCATTCTTAAAAATAGGAAGGACAAGAGAACATGACATTCACAGTCAGGTGTTTGTGGGTCACCATATTACTCATAATCAGCCCATATTGGAATTGATTTCTGTTTTTAGAGGAGATTTGGTTCTGATTAAATCCTTCTTCTACACATTTTCTTTTGGACATTTGTTGTGAGAGAGAAAAATCACTTTTCTGTTGAATTAAAGAAGAAAAAACACGCAATAAGCCGCCAAATATTCAGAATAGTTTGTACGACTGACTGGAACAATAACCGTAAAACAGTTGGTGGCTATCACACCACCCTCATCATCGCCCACTATTACACCTGCAATTAAACCTCATCTACTCGGTTCTGCCTGGAAGTTTCGGGCTTTCCTGTGGAGCCACGTCAAAACACCCGCATCAAAAATAAATAACCGGCCAGGTGAGGTTGCTCAGAGCTTCTTACTTCACATTTTCCGTGCCAGGCGAGCTGAACCCGAGCCGCCGCCGCCGCCGCGCAGGCAGGCTGGCCGGCTCGCCTGGCACACACCGACCGAGCCTGATCCAAGAGGAGGCAGGAACCTGAAACATTAGGTCACCGCTCCCGTTTTCTCCGGGACCGTCTCTGCAGCGTTGATCCGGACTGGGCTACCGACACGAGACGTCCACAGACGTTTGTGTTCGGTGTAGAAATTATGCAGACGCACAGGCCCAGTAACACAGCAGGATGGAGGAGAGTACAGTACAGCCTGACGTAGCTGCCCATCTGAAGTAGCAAAGCCAGGCTGTAAATACGGGCTGGAGAGAGGAGAGCGCTTTACCCGAACACACACAAACTAAAGGGCAGTCACCCCTCTCCTGGCCACACACTTATTATTATCGCTCGGGTTGAGTGTTACTCACACGGCGGCTGGTGCGGTCCAGGCGGAGCTCGGCAGCGGCAGCCCCGCGTGTCGCTTCTGCTGCACGAAGCGGAAAAATGGGCTCCGCGCTCCGCTCCTCTCCGCTCGGAGCAACTTCAAACATCCAGACAGCGACGCCAGGATACACCGAGGCGCGTTAACTCCTTCCCTTTTTAACAAGGCAGAGGAGGAGAGTATGTGGGGGGTGGTGGAGGGAGAAAAAAAAAAAAAAGCGTCGAGCAAATCCGCAGGGAAGGAGGGAGGCGAGGCGGGGAGGTGGAGGTGGAGGTGGAGGGAGTCGGGACTGGTGCGGCGGCGGAGCTCCGCAAACTGGGAGAGCTGGAGAGGAGTGGAGCGGAGAGGACGGTCGGTGGCGCTGCCTGCCAGATCCTCTCTCTCTCTGTGTCTCTCTCTCTCTCTTTCCCCTGTTTGTGTGTGTGAATGTTTGCTCTTCCTGCTCGGGCTTCACAGAATGGCAGAAACTTAATCTAAAGGCAACCGCGCCAGCACGGACCCGGCCTGCAACAGCTGCTCCGGGGGTCAGGAGGCGCGGGGCGACCGGGAACTAAATATGTGCGGGTTTCTCGGTTCCTCTCCATGGTAGATGGGATGACTGGCGTCGGGCCTTTCTCCCACCCACCCCCCGCACAACTACACAGAGCCTCACCCTGTCATTTCGACGTGACCAAAACCACTGAGAGTCAAACCAGCAGTGTTGAAAACACGTCCAGAGAAAACACATTTAGTTCCATGTTAACAGTGTCACATGTGGTGGATATATGGCAGATTTAAAGGCGCCTAGTGTGTAAAACAGTGCTGTTTTACTGTAAGTGTTAATAAAGGTCAATCCCTTTAATTTGAAAGACAATAAGCTGGCATCCAAAACAAAATTCCACGACTGAACCTCCAAACTAGACGAGTTTCTGCAAAAAGAAAACTCAAGACCGCTGTGTTGATGTGTTCAAACTCCAGAGTTCTTTCTTTCCACACTTTTACTGACATGTCTGGCGCTGCAAGAATCATCACGAGAGCTGCAAGCCCTTCCATCTCCAAGTAAGAGAGAAAACAAGATGTGATGCAGCTTCTTTGATGGCAATATCGTTTGAAATCCAACAAAAAAAGAAGAAGAGGGAATTGCAAGATCATCCCCATTATTGCATCCAAGCATGTGTGTCTAACCCTTATCCAATTATCATTCAAATAAAAAAAAAAGGCACATCAAAGAAAATTCAGCTGTTTGATGTGTTTATAGCCCAACAATGAAGAGATTTAGTAGTTTTGATGCACTTAGTGGATAGAAAATAAAATCTTTAGTGTTTGACCTCCAAGTTGGAAGCAACATTTCAGAATAAGATCTCTGGTAAACTGAATAGAGCATCTGCTGGCTCCAGAAATTAGCCAATGGAAACTGCATTGCTATTCTAAACATTAGCAATAAATAATAGTTTATTATTATGTACAGGAGCTATGAATTCTTCCTTGCGTTCAAGAAGCCATTATTTCATAGAGTTTTCCCGGCTTTCTATTAGATTCTAGTACAGTTGAAATGGTACTTTGTGGCAATCAGAACTCTAGGATACAGTTTTAATTACATTTCCTAAGCTTTTTCACAAAAACTAAACAGACTACAACTTTTTCTGACTTTTTTCCTATTTTATAAGAAATTCCCCATCAGCTGTCGCTCGTCTGTTTTATCTTTCTCCAGGATAAAACAATTCCCGTTTTCCGATTATGTGAGATTAGCTTGTTGTCAATTCTGCCAGACTTTCTCTTCTATTATTCAAATTCATATTCAAAAATATTCAAATCGGAAACCAACAATATGACAACATGAATAAAGTTGTGATGTAAAATTCACGCATGTTCCATATAAAGTGAGCCTTAATGAAAGGCTTTAAGTTTTACTCATTAAAATGTTGTAGTTTTAACAGTTTTTATGAAATTATACCACTTTCACCTAAATTTTTAGTCAATATAAGACTTTATAAGTTGAAGTAAAACAAGTTAATTACTGAAAATTACCATTTGTACAAGAGTTTTTCTGCTTGACTGTTGAAAAGTTTCATTTGTTGATGCAAAAGCAAACATTTATGGATTACTAATAAGAAAATTGAAAAAGGTAAATGTAATAATAATAAAAGTTGCATTCATAGGAATTTTTAAGGGTTCAGATAATTGCTGCACCAGAATAGAAATGGAGCATCACAGCAGCTACAAATGCAATATCGCGTAGCCATTTAAAAAGAGCATACTCAAACTAAAAATACTTTGCAGCTGATTTAGTTAATTTAGAGAAGAAATTGTACAAGATGTCCATGGACATATAGGTAGATTAAAAAAAATCAACAGACCATTTACAAGAAGTGAAGAAACTGTGCAAACAGCTGGGATGTGCAAATAACAGCAGAGTTACGAAGACCGTTTGAGTTTTGTTCTTACAGCTGTTGGGAGGAAGGATCTGTGGTAATGTTCCTTTGTGCACCAAGGATGCAGTTATTTCTGAACATATTTCCACTCCATTTGAATACAATTACAATGTTACTCCAGTAAAAGATGCATTTATTTTACATGTTTATAATGACTGCCAAAAATGGCACTAATCTTTATTGAATCGTGACTTTTTCTTAACCCCAAATCTTAAATTTAAACTCTTAAAGCATACAGGGATTGATTATATTCCGTCCCACCTGTATGTTGTTTCTGTTTTATCTTTTACTCCTGCCACAGACACTGAAAAAGTCGGGGGGGGTTTTTTTTTGTGTTATGTAATCTGAAAGAATCAGACCCTGCCATCAATGAAACAGCCACTTTGTCACTTTATGCCAACACCAGACCTCTTTCAAGACGAGAAATGGAAAACATTGTGATGAAAAATCAGACACACTGAAGGGGCCAAGCTGCATACGCACACGGCACGAACCTGAACGTATTCAGACTGAATCAATTCAAACTCGATTCACAAAGTGTAGGCTGAGCTCTTAGTGCTGTGGGGGGAAGCAGTCTGAATGATTCTGTCATTGTGCAACATCAATGAACCAATATGTCAAATTCTTTACAGAAGCTGATCTAATCAGGCGTTTTATAACATATAAATAGATAAAAACAAAAGTGGCACAGTGGTTTGGGGGCCAGCGCGTTGCCTCGAAGCAAGTAGGTCTGTGAACAGGAACGTTTTAAGACACGGTGCTGTGAAACGGAGTTTGTGACTTACAAATTTCTTTTTTGTTTTTTTGTCATGCACACTTTTATTTTGTTTCAGGGCATTTAACTAATTTTACGATTAGATAAAAATAATCAGCTATCCAAACCGACTTGGTCCTTTGTGAAAAAGTAACAACTTTACTTCACTGTGGAGAAATTTGCACTCAAATCTGGACTTGGACTAGGCCACTCTAAAACTTTTGGACCGTTTTTGTTTTTTGGTTGGGCACTCTTAGCCATTCATTTATGGACTTGCTATGCAACACAAGTGTTCTTGAGCATAAAGTCAAAAACTGACAGCTATAAACCAGATCTTATTTTGGCGAATGTGAAACATTTTTGTCTTCTTTTTGGTCATCAATAGTTTTGGACTGGAGACTCTCCTGGAAACACATTTTGTCCTGTCTCTACTTCTAACTGATCAAGAATAATTGCTGGTCTTAACAAAGGCAAAGGAGGACGCATTGTCAGTGCATTCTTGGAGTAAATCTGGGCCAGTCTCTAATGAGAAGGTTCCCCACGGCTTCATGTTTTCTCCACTTGTGGACAATGATTCTCACTGAGTTTTGCTGGAGTTCCAAAGCCTAAGAAGTGACTTTTCCAATCTGAAAGATGCCAAAAACCTTGTTTCATCTGTTTGGTTTTTTTTAGACCAGGGCCTTGTGTGCTGCTTTTTGAGATGTTTTAGTCTACGTCACGTTATAAAACTGATTCTTTTTAAAGGGTTTCTTGACTCTACATGTCGGATTATAGAGTTGGATTTGGACTCAGTTTTCCAAAAGCCTGCCATTAATTTTCGTCAGCTATCTGACTTGAAGATATTTCATATTTTTTCATTTAATGACTGTAATCACCATTTAAAAAACAACTACATCTAATCTTATCAACCAACTCCGTAAATACTTTTTCCGAGATCTAAATATAAAGAAAGCAATGCAAAAAAGTAAACTGTAACACATCTCCAGTACTTCTGCATGGTGAAAGAGGTTTTCTTTCACAAACACCTGGTCAGACACAAAACAAAAACTATCTGTACACAATAGGGTAACTTCTTTCGCAGGGATGCTAAGAGTGTTAGCGAGTACTGTAAATACATCTCAAACAACCTTCAGTCCCCATCTGGGCGCTACAGCAAACACAAATCTTATCAGCGCATCTGTCGGAGGTGATTTTTATATCATCCAAAAGTTATTTTTATCAATTTTAGAGAGTTCACAAGGAAACATTAGGGTCAGCAAATGTTTAAAACGGTGAGTGCTTGCAGGCTGTGGCCTCACTGGAAATTAAAATGAACACCAGAACGTTACGCTTCCATCAAGGCTGATTGAAACAGTCCACATGGACTCATGAGTCATGTGATTGAAGCTGAAGCTATCCTTTTGCAGATGATAGTGATTGTTGATGCTAGTTATTGATGACGGAGCTGTTGAAAACAGTTTATTTTAAATGCCGTCATCTTTGGTCCTCAGCAGTTGTATCATTACACACATCCTGGTTTTATGTTAATTGTATTCGTAGGGCTCTTTCTTGTTCTAACATCAAAACACATGGAGATGTTTTCCATTTTCTCAGACTATTTTGGTTTATGCTGTGAAATAATAATGCACCTGTCTTGTCATAGTTTGTATTCACAATAGTGTCAGCTCTGTCTCACTCCCCGTCCCTCCCCTTTGTTTCACAGAAATACACCGAGCTCAGAACCCAAACACACACACCTCATTTCATAGTCCCTCTCTCATTTACCTCTGAATCAAATGTACACACACGCACACACACACCTAGTTTAGCCTCAGTTGAAATTATACATTTGCTATAAACTTCTCAAGGACACGAGTTTTGTATTGTGCTTCATTTCGTTCCTTCCCAAAGAGCAAATAGAGTATATTAAATTTTTAATTGACTTGATCTGTGACACTGGCTGATTTGGAGAAGGAAACAAAATTATCACCGTGGAATTGTAGTTATTTCTCCGACTGCTTATTTGAGTGCTTGTATTAGTCTAGGCGGTGAAATTTATAGGCACATCAGCACCACCAACAATTTTTTTCCCCCACTAGTCGCCACTGGCGGCTGAAGCTGAACAAAACGCTGAAACTATGGAAACTGGGACATTTTCCACAATTTCCAGCAGAACTTTGTAAGCAATCTCTCTCTGTGTATCTCTACTCATCCACCGAGTAAATATAGAGATGACCAAATGCCTCAGAAAATGAACCAAATAAAGCCAAATAGGAATGTTGACTGTTTTTTTTTTGTGTGTGTGTTTTTTTTTTATCCAGCTGTACCAGAAAAGCTAAATAACTAGTTTTAACACAGAGAAAAATCCTGAATGATAGGATTCCGACTCGCTCGGTATGTGGAGAAAATGTTATTGCACTAAGTGTTTTCTGAACGATGTTGCCTAAGCTTATCAAACTATAAAAAAAACAAAAAAAAACAAACAAAGACAAGAGATAACCATCCTCTCATTAAAAGCGCAGCTTATTTAGCGATGGACTCGCACAATACTGAACTGGATGTCCGGCTTTGCCAGCCAAAACGCTTCATTACCTTTTCATTACGACAGACACCATCAATTTGTGTCTGGATGCCGTCTTCCGCCCAGATACTGAGCGAGCTGGAATCCTATCATTAGAGGACTATTACACCCTGTCCCATGCTGTAACGTTTTCGAACTGTGCTGCAACAGGAGGAAATAGCATCCAATCAGCCCAGTGCTCAGCCCACAGGTGGATCCATTCTTTTCTTCCTTAAACTGCCACATGTCAAAGATGCTCCTGTTTTTCACGAGTCCAGACCACAGACACGCTGTGCCTAAACCCCTGCTGGGAAAGATGCTGCCGAAACCGGCTCGAACTTGGAGTCGTGTATTCAAAGAGTTATTAATAACAAGAGGTTATAAAAGAGCAGATAATTCACATAAAAAAGTCAACAGAATGTCAATATTTTGTACAGCTCAGTCTGTTTTTAATATTCAAGTCCACAGAAATGACACTCAGGACTCATTCTGCTGCAACAACTGATATTTAGAGGGTTAGAAATAGCTATTGGTTATGTTTTATTAGGAATGTAATGGTGTTGTCACTGTAGGCAGCGACTGTCACAAGGGAGCAGAAGCATGCTGCAGATGGGAAAAAATGGTCTTCTAACAGGAAGAGGACGCTGTGAAAAGGTCAGCATGACAGCACATTTTCTCTAATAAATTAGAAGCCCGAACTGAAGCAAACATGATCAAACAAAATCAAACTACAATAGTTAGATGCGAGACCCCGGTGCCCAGGGTAAAAAGGTCTGTGTGTCACTGAAGAATCCCACTCTTTTTTCTTCTGAGCTATTTTTGAGAAAAAAAAAATGTCCATTGAAGCAACAGTAACACTTCTACCAAAAATACCCTTGAGTAAAATTACAAAAGTTTGAATATTTCACAAAATGCTACTCGTTTTCTCCTTCTGTTCTTTATGTACTAATGCAGGTATAACAACCTAACATCTGGTTAATTAGTCAGGCTATCTGCTGGGGTAGCTGGCCTATAATATAACTTTCCTGCACTGTAGTATTAAAACAGAATTACCTTAAGAGAGAATTAACTTTTCCAAAAGCTTTGGTAGTACCTCAATACTAGTAACCAGCTTAATCAAATTACCGATGAGGAACATACTAACTACTGCAAATAATTTCCCAAGAAGAATACGAGCTTCGCTTTTCTGTTGCCATCAGTCACAATTTTCTCTAAATCGTTCACTTTTTCTGAAAAAGTCTAAATTTGCATGTGTTAAAAAAAAAACCCTGAATAAAAAGATGCCATGGATTTTGGTGTTGAAAGAAGCAGTGGGCATGTACAAAGTAGGCAGCTATTCTCCATTTCTTCCAATAGTTGAACGTTTTATAAAATCAACTGACTTTGGAAAGTTTCTCTTTCATTAAGCCTGTGTAGATGCATCTACAACATTTTTAGAATCTCCATTCTTTTTCCACCACATACAAAAATATTGTAAATCTGTTAATTTGGGGGGGAAATGATGCGTTCTTAACCTTTTAAAATTTGATGTGAAAGCCCAAAAGCAGTTGCTATGCTAGACAAGTTTTAAGGAGCCGTTTGACCAAAAGGGATTGTCCTTTTTTCCCCCAGATATCAAAAAATGGTTTCAAAAGATAAAAGGTATAAAAACTTGTGCTTTTAATTTTCTTAAATACTCAGATTAATATAGGGCTGCCTCTATATAACAAATCAGCAGCAGTGTGTTAGTTATGATACCTCAAGACAGATTTAAAGGATCTGTAAACCCACAATGCAGCTAAAGCAGGATAAGCAACATTAGTGTCCATATAGAAAAAAAAAAGCCCTTTTAAAAACATCAAAACATATAATTTACAGATTATGCACTCAGGTATTTTTTTTAAAGTCTGCTGAAATACAGCCGCTGCAGCTTTTTAGAGCTACTGATTAAACAGAGTGGTGCAGGATGTTTCATACAGACAAGACAGATTTTGTAAGGAGCAGTCAGTTCAAAGCTAAGAGTCTTACTTTAGTCTGTCACTGACTCTGATTAACATATTTCCCACCAGTCAGAGCAGCTAATAGAGACAAAGTACGCCACGCTCCCAACAGCTGCTCAGCCTCCGTAGACATATGCTTTCGTCAAATCCCTTTTTCTGAAAATCTGCTCGGAATAAAAATTTAAAATAAAAATCTTCGTCTGAGTGTTTTTGATTATTTCACAACGGCTCATTTAAAACCTGAATTACCATTTCATATCACAGAACTCCCAAGATGACTCAGAATGGCGTTTGACGAAACAGAATCAAAACGCAGAGGTCGACTTTGATAAGTTGCTTGAGTCCTGGGTCTTCTTGATGGTCCACTTGGTGGCATGAAATACACAAATCAGAGTCCAATTTTATAGCTTACAGAGAGTATACTATAAGAAGAATAGGTTGTCTATTTTCCCCCAAAGGAGAGCAAAGGCAGATAAGCCACAAAAACTCAAAGGTCTAAGAGAGGGATCTCTGGCCCAACAGACTCAGTTTAATCTCACCTCCAGATCTGAACCTCATCACAGGCGTGACAGTGCCAGAAGCCCCCCGGACCCAGCAGGGCAATGAACATAACTTCAGCTATCAGAGCAGAGCTTTAATACTAGAGAGGCCGCAGGAGGTTAATTACAAAATTACAGCTAAAACACAGTATCGTCCCTGTTAAGAACATGACTGAGAGGCCAGCTGCCAACACTCGCAAGGTAAAAACAGGAGCTGCAAAAAAGGGCTTGACAGATGAAATCAGATTTACTTAATGAGCACAAGGGCAAACAGATAAGAATAATCTTTTCTCAATGAAATCATGCAACCGTGACAGTAATCCTGCTCCCCCTCAAGAGGTGCCTGTGTACAGAGCTGCTCAAACACCAGCAAATAGTTGAAAGAAAATATAAAAGTGGTGTATGAAATATCTGACAGGTACTGAAGGAACATTAATGTAAAGTTATTTAAACATAGCTATATCCTTGAAGCAAAAACTTTGTTGGGTATGGATGGTAGCAATAGATTTCACTGAAAGAAAGTCAAGAGAAAGACACTTGGCCCAGTGTCATCATTCACTTCAAAACGACTTAAGAGACAAAGATCAAACTTTTCTTGTGTGAATGTTTGAATGAATTATCAGTAAGCAAATACCAACCCTACAGTGAAGCATGGTGGTGGCAGAATCATACAATGGGAATGTTTTGCAGCAGAAGGAAGTGGAAGACCAGACAAGATGGAGGAAAAGATGAATGTACCGAGACATCCTGGATGAAAACCTGCTCCGGAGTGCTCTTGTCCTCAGATTGGGGTGCCGGTTCAATGACCCAAAGCACATGGACCAGATCTTAAAGGACTCATAGCCCGGTGCGGCTTAAATATGTACGTTTCTAGTTTGTTTCTTTTTAACTTTGTCGGTGCAGCTTATAGTGAGGTTTGCTTACTATAAGCCGCATAATACGGTATATAAAATGGCAAATTACTTGGTCTCTTTAAAGACCCCTTTTCAAAAAAGTCCATCTCAAAGCAAAGTAGAAACAACATGAAGGATGTTGTACTCTCTCAACCGCCTTGTATGGATAAAAATGTGGACAGCTGTCAAATCCAAACTATCATTGAGGTTTATAAATCTGTACACAAAGCTGGGGGAAACGAAATGAAAATAAACCCATGTTAAATACCTTTAACATAACAAGTCAGAATTGACTCTAATTACACTATTTTATATTTTATTTGAGCTTTGAATTTGTGTGTTGGCAGATTGTCTTTATGGCTCACTCATTAGTCCAGTACAGCTATTAAATGGTAGGACCAGGCGTGAGTCATTAGAGGACTTCCACATTAAATTTTACAACACTTATGACAGGTCAGTAAAATGGGGTGTGGTCTGTTGGCTCAAAGTGAAAATTTGGTAAAGATTCACTATGTGGTGAAGAAAAAAACCCAGCAAGCAATACCTCAGAAAGATTAATGTTCAACCACAACAGAGATGTGTGACACAGGGTTGGCCTGCCAAGATCAGTGCAACGCAAACCTGTTTCATATTGACTCTGAAAACTACATTTGGCAATAAAATTTTTTTAAAAAGAGCTTACAAGTCATGCTGAAAAGAGCTGAAACTCTTCAGATTCGAAGGTTTTAATATCAGGACAACTCACAGAAAGCAAAGGCTGCCCTGTCATTATTTATTCAACAAAAACAAAAAGAAAAGCCATACTAGCCACATATAGCAGCAATGACTTAAGTAAGTGGATTTCTGTCCAGAAAACCACATATTTAACTTAACTTTTCCAAATTGCTGTGGAGGAGTTTGGACCCACTCTTGTTTGTGCACAGCTCACTTACAGTCCCACTCCAGGATTTCAATCGGGTTAAGGCTGTTATGTGTGAGATAACTATCCAGCTGCATCACCAAAGTTCAACTGTCACACAGATGGCTTTGCAGGTGACATTAGGAAACTTAAATCTATCCATCCTGGCACTGCGTGGCATTTTTGATAAACTCATGCGTTTATCAAAAATCCTCACAATGCTACAAAAATCCTTTAAGTAGCACATTAACTACTTAAATGCTCACTCCTGTAGAGTGATCATTTAAGTAGTTAGAGTGCACATAGTTTTTCCAAAAACTATGCAATGAAATTTTTTACATTTTGGCTAATTTTTTTTTGTTTATTAAATGACATTGTGGAATCTGATTTGAGAAACAAATAATTTCAGATAAATTCAATTTTCAACTGATATAAGCGAGTCGGACACAGAGTAGGGAGGGAGGACATTTTTAATATAGCCACCAACTTCACTGTATTTCAATGGATTTTTTTCTCGTTTGTTTGTTTATTTTGGCATACCAACACAATGTAGCGCATTGACGAATATTCATGCACTCCAGCAATCTGGAATTTATGGAAGAGTTTTAGAACAATTTGAGAAATAAAGCCATATGAAGTCCAAGACGGTGATCTGGTCAGATAAGACCAAAAATATTCCTGGCCTCGTGGAAACTAACGCTACGTATCACCCAAAATACACCATGGTGAAAGATGCTCTTGATGTAGACATAAGAAGCTGTGGGGAGAAGGAAGCTGGTCAAAGTGGATGTGAAGATTGATAGAGCTAAACCAGGGTTTACCGGTCACTTGATTAAAGCGTTTTGACCCAGGGTGACATGTAAAATGTGGGACATTGGTGCTGAAGGCCCGACTGTGGACTAAACATTACCCCTGGATAATAACCTGCTAGTGTTCAATAGAACAAGAAACAAATGAAAGCAACGGCCCAGGTGACAAAAAGTGACAAAACCTGAAAGGTGCATTTCACAGATGCTCTCCATCAAATCTGATCAATTGTGAAATTCAACTGAAAAAAATTGCAGTTACTAGAAGTTAGAAGACTTGATATTATAAGGATATAAGTATCATACACAATTCATAAATAAAGTGGTAGATATCACCTCTTCAAGGTTTATCAAACATCTCATTAGCCCCGCCAAAAGAAATAATCCTTTTCTATTAAACCTCTCTAAGGTCTTAATTTAAAAACAGCTAGAGGGCAACAAAAGATTAATTATACATAATTTTAACGTAGAAAATGTTCTGCCCCCCACCAAAAAAAAAAAAAAAAAAAAAAAAAAAAAAAGCAAATTCCCTTTACAAATCAAACCCTTTTCTGAACGGACCATAAAATCCACCTTTATCTAGCCACTACTATAGCTAAAATACAATTCCTCAGAAATGTCAAATTTCATGACAGTACACATAAAATTTTAGTACATTTTGCCAACACTTTTGTGTTTTAAAACAAAATAAATGTCTGTTAGCTTTAGGCAGCTTGTACAGTGCTGTTCCAATGTATAAAAGGAGTCTAAATGTTTCTGGTATTAGTTTGTACTTTAAAATAAAAATAATGAAGCAGTCAAAATCTCACCCAATAATCTACAATTTTAACTATTTGAAAATTAGGAGAATAATTTAACATCGCATTAAGATGCATTATTGCAACAAACAGATTTCCGTCATATCGAGTACATTATCCCCCACATCAGTTTTCTATATGTAATCCTGAGCAGCTGAACAGCTTAAGCAACAATCAGTTCAAATAGAAATTTCAAAGCCTGTTGATTATAAGTTCTGTATGTCTCTGACCTAAACAGCTCCACAAAAATCATGTTGGTTCTCAAAATATGTCTTGGCATCTCACAGTAGTTAAATGTCCAAATGTCCCAACATCAGTCAAAAAATCTAATTAAAAAATCCACAATCAGTCTAAACTATGTTTTTTCTCTCTCTACTTTTCTCTCCCATAATTCACTTGTCAGCTTTCTTTACTGAGACTAAACCTTTTATTCAGTCATACAGTTCTGCCTACAAACTGAAACTTGACTGGAGTCTTGCAAAGTCACATTGGCTTACATCCCAGTTAGAGACCAAACTGTACCTTGGACGTCAACTCCGTTTTCCCTAATTATGTCTGAGAAAGCCGGACATAATTAGCAAAGTAGATTGAAAATGTAGCTGCAGAGAAAGTTTATGGATGTAATGATTAGGGATAGGATATTAATGTGACTGTATTAAGCCATTCGAGGGATCCCACAGGGCTCTATTCTTGGCTCTTTGCTAAGTTTTTATAAGTTCTGCCCTCAGTTCCATTCCTTACCCTCTGCAACAAAACAATTGGGTCAAATATCTGCAAAGACGAACCCCCACTCTGATTTATGACCAATCGCAAATCAACCCAGTGTGACCTACACATGTGAGCTTTCAAAGAACTGGCAGATTCTTGGAGTGAAAATGAGCATCCTCCACTCTATATACAGATTTTTATGTTCCCTATGTTTTATTTGAACTCCTTTTCATGCTATTTTTAAATTCGCTTTATTAAAAAGAAGCTGGTTGTGCTCGACGGAGGACAGAGACGGAGTGAGACAGAGGCAGACAATTTGCTGTGGTCACTGCACAAAAGGGAACATCCAACAAAAACCAGACAAAGCATTTTTCTTGCAGGACTAAAGAGTGGGAACACCAGCAGACGTAGCCTTGCGCTGTTTAGATTTGACTGATCTCATTAAGAGCTCTTGGGTCACGTCTCGGTTTTAGTCCGGAAAGAAAACGAAGTGATCAAAAGGGATAACTCCATACATCACTTTCTGCGCTCGTCGCCGAGAATCAGCCGAGGCCTCGGGAGGTTTTATCTGTCATGTCTCGTAACGGCACAAACCCGTTTATGTAAGCTCACTGGCAGAACAGACAAACTAAAAATGTGGGCTAATTGCTCTGGCATTTATGAAGCCTCTTCATTCACCTGAGCAAAGAGAGCTAAATCAGCATCCAGCTACTCCGATTTTTGTTCGGTGGGTTCACAAGAGCTCGTTAAAGGCTCCACGCGAGTCACACCACACTCTGAAAAGGCCACCAACAAAGTGCCATGCAAAAACATTAGCGTCACTTCAAACAGACACAGAGTCCATTTGTTTTCCATAATGCAGTGTCAAGAAAACCGATAATTAACGTAAGGTACACGTTTTGTAATTTTATTTTAATTTCTGTCAACTCCAAATTGAATTGAACACTTATTGATAGTTTTTGGGTCTTGATGAATGTGGTTGATATACCTCAGAACAGGTTTGTTTTTGTTATTAACTAAATGAGCCACAATGTTTTCAAACATGTGTGTTCCAAAGATTCCTGCGCAAGGTCTCGTTTTCCATCAAAACATTGGTGGGGTGTTGTAGCTCAAGTCTCCACCCATTATTCACAAACCGAGGAAAAGTTATTGATGGAACCACGAGTTTCATCTCCAGATCATTACAGGACAATGACCTGATGCACACCGGCACGTCTGCCTCCGAATTACTTTTATTTCTTTAAGGATGAAATAAAAGAGACATTTAAGAGAAGCCAAAAAAACAAGAACAACTCTGAAAGGGAGCAAACACTTTTTTTTTTTTCACATCACTCTGAGTCTCTCACACACAACATTTTTTATCTAATTTCATTTGTGCAGGAAATGAATGAATCATTTTCCTTCCACTTCACCATTTTTATGTTGGTCTGCCATATAAAAACCCCAATAAAATACATCGAAGTATGCGGTTGGAGAGGGTGTTAAAATGGGAAAAAGTTCCAATTCTTCTATACAAACAGCTCCATATACACCATAAAGTTTCAATCCCACGTGACCGTGCACCGCCCATCCACGTCAATACTTTCCCACCACCAGCCCACACACACCCACCCAACAACAAGCAGAGACACACATTGAAACTGGAAACACGCCATGCATCCTTGCAGGTGACCCAAACATAAGTCAGAAAAGCTGGGGCCCCAGTAGTGGACCTTGTTGGACTCCTTTTGGGGGAGGGGTGGGGGTCCAGCGGTACTATTATTGCTTCCACTTGTGCTGGTGCTGGAAGAAGCAGCAGAGGGTAGGTGGGGGGGGGGGGGGGTAGATTGATAACAAACCATTGTGCAACAATTCTGCTCCATCATCCTGGATATTATCTGCCCTTGCAATCACCGTTTAGGAAAATACACAAAACAAGCCTTATCCTGGCGAATACAGCCAACAAACAAACAAATAAATAAATAAATAAAACAGCCAAGAGGGAAGGTAATGTGGAGCAGTCGCTACTTACCCCAACGTAGGTTTATGTGGCTCCACTACCTCTCCTTGCGTTCGCAGGCGTCAGGGAAATAAATAAATAAATAAACACCTTATTTATGCCGGAAGGTAATCTTCATCCGACTGGTTTGTCCACGCGGCTCCGGTTAAAGGGAATTAGCTCAGATATCACCGATGTTTCGCAGCTCCACTCGAGAGACAGACTCAGCAACTGAGTTCCCGTAAGAGAGAAGAGAGAAGGCAACACTCCTTTTTTCTCTCTCTCTCTTTCTCTCCGAGCTGAGCTCTGCTGGTGTTTCCTCTCCCCCCTCACGCGTTATCCCGTCCACTCTTCCGACAAAAAAAAAAAAAAAAAAAAAAAAAAAAAAAAGCCTTTAAAGAGAAGTTCCCGTTTCGGAGAAGGTCGGCGCACGTCGCTTCATATCCGCCACTTCGCATTAACACGCAGCTTTCAGTTTGCGCACCAGCTACCGAACAACAACTAGCAGCAGCAGCAGCGGCGGTACAAGGCGGCTGGCTGACGGACTGGGTGGGCTGACTGAGACCCCCTTCCTGCCGCGCGAAGCCCAGAAATCCACGGAAAAGGTCTTCACGCGCTTCTTTTAAAATACGAGTGACAAGCGGGTTTCATATTGCAACAACCAGAATATCAACATCCTACTTTTTTTTTCTTCTTCTTCTTCTTCTTCTTCGTGTTGAAGCATGTGATGGCAACGTGTGTGTTTTTAAAGGGGAATCGCAGGCTGGTGGGTGGGTGTATTATCGGACCCTATAGATTTCCCCTTCTTTAATTTCTGGGAAGGATGCGCCGTGTCGTTAATTGGAAATGTTTTTGTTTTTGTTTTTGTTTTGAGGAAGCGCAGAGGCATCAGCGTGTCTCAAACAGAAATGAAAGCCAATTTTACAGCCCAGGGGACCCCGGTGGGCCTGTTCAGGGTAGACCAGTGCACCACATCCATGTACAAACAGGTGCAGGTAATATAAATAAAAAGTTTGTTTTGTTCCAATATTTCAATTCAAAGTGGAGAACTTGAAAACATATTAAAAGGTTTTTTTTTTATTTTAGTCATAGAGACCAGATGTGAGGTTTTATGACCTGAAATCACAAAAGGTCAATACTAAATGACCCGGATGATTGCACAATTTTCTCACAAGTCAGAGCTTGGATCTGGGAATAACATCAATCCCAACCTCAGTGCATTTTTGCTGTAAACCAGTGTGATCGATAGCAATAGATTTCCAGAGCATTTTATGGGTTTCGACAGGAACTCGTTAACGAATAAACCTCAGCACACCATGTGAGCTTCTGATTTACAGAGACCGTCAGCAGTGCTAACAGATGGCTTATCACTACGACTTTCACTGTGACTTATTTGTGCAGCAAAGTGAGTAATACATTATTTGTTTTGTCAAGACACAAAGCAAGAACGGTACAGAGGCCTGTATTTAAAGGAGTGCAACTATAGGAAACTGCACCGCAGTTTTTTTTACATGACATTTTTAAATCGGTCTACGATTTGTCTTTTGAATTTGCAACTGTGATCCAAGCAGCCAAAGTGAGCATCCTTCATAAGACAACTGGACTCACTCGGAGGAAGCAAGGAGCCACCGAGTACAGATGCTGCTTCCTAAAGAAGATGATTCAGAGTCAATCCAGCCTGTAACTTTGGAGGATAGTCTAGTAATCTTTGTGTTTGTTGGCTTGAAATTTAGGAAAGAGGAAGGATTGTAGGATTTTCTTAAAGCTTTTACTTATGTATGCTATTGTAGAACATGCTCTATAGATATGATGGCTTCTGAGAATTTGTCTTGGTGAAATTAAAATAAATCATATTTGATTCATGTCCTTTCTGTAACTCTGTGTCACAATCCTAAATAGCAGCAACAGTAAACTATTTACTCGCTTCCACAAAGGTAAGAAATAATCACAAGAGTCAAAGACATCTTTTATTTTCATTTAATCGGTTATTAAAAATTGACTCCTTCCATCAATCAGTGACTTCTGCTGCAGTGACAGAATAGCAAACTAAGTATTTAATAATGGCTATCCAGATTAGCATTTTAATTAAAGTGTATGTGGCAGTACAGCAGTTTCAGACCAAATTAAATATTTCATCAGATATTTAGAAAATGTCATGTGTAACTTATGCTTCTGATTAGCAATGTAAAAAGAGGTACATATTTCCCATTTGTCAGTAAATGTTTAAGTTGGAGAAAATAAAAAAAATTGAATAATGTCTAGGAATTATCAGTTTTTGGGATGCTATTTTGTTAATTTAGCTTTGCCAAATAGGCTATCTGGATTTTGAATCTTTTTGCCTAAACGCACAAAACTCTGAGCATTTTCTCTGCGTTTCAATTTTTACATTAACACCAAAAGGAATTTTTGATTGCAGCCCTAGAAACAATTTGTGCAGCAGCCTCGTGGCTGTTTGCATTCCATCAGTACAATCCATCAAATGTTTGCTCAAAAAAAAGAGAAAAAGACACTAAAGATTGATGCCAAATAACAGATACTTTAGCTTATCATTGTAGTAACAAGTTTTCATAACGGTCCATTGTTTAAATCTGTGTTCAGCAGTTGCAAGATGTTGGTAAAATGATTAAAACTTCCTCCACTGTCCAGGCTCATTGTGCAACAGATAACCAACTTGCTGCCAGTGTGGAGCTTTTCCTTAGTTACAGGCGCTCTCTGGGATTCACAATCAAGCTGAATCAGGATGCAGGGCTTAGTTAAAGAAAACGAAGACTAACAAGACAGTACCGAACGCAAAAAGAGACAAGCTGGAACATGACCCAGTCCTGCGCCAACACCAAGGGTCCAGAAGCCCCTGTCCTATTAAAGTGCTTCCTCTGTTTGTTCACAACAGCACACACAAGGGAACATGCGGTAAAATTGCCATTCTCTTTAATTCAGTAAAACTTACAAGCTTACATGATAACTTATTGTCTGCTCAAGCTATTATGTCGTGGTGAGGAAGTGTGTGTTGTATTCCTATAGGAAGCATAGAATGTTTAATTTTTCTACTTAAAATTAATAGGTTCATTCATTTTGAAAATGTTTACAAATTTAGGAAGAATTACCTGCTTCCATTAAGCTGAATCCATCCTGCTTTATCCAGGCAGAGCGGTAGAGGGGCTAGTTTCTATCCCAAATGGTCCAAGGGTGGGAGGTGGGATACAACCATAACAGCTGGCATCTGTATCACAGGGCAATACAGGAACACATGTTCACTCTTTGATAGGTTAAAAGTGCAATTTATATGGGGGGAAGTTTTGTCATGTAAAGTATTATGTGTCACTTTTACGAGAAATGGCAAGCGGTCACGGTAGAAGAAAAGGTCAAGTGTTACAAACAAGTATGTTTTTTTTAAGACCAGTTAGTTGAAAAGACACGTTGCTCTCTAAAGTCAGACATTGGTCTCTAGATGAAGTGTTGAAAAGCTCAGAGGTAAGACTTTAATTACTCCCAGCCTTCTGGTGTTTACAACTGCCTCTTGTTTCCCTGCCTTCATAATCAACACAGCCAATCACCAACTTGGATTCCTGCCCTTTGAGAACCGGATAACAAGGTTGTGACGAAATTAATTTCATGACTTTGCTTCTTGCAGGAAAGACAGTTCATCGACTCGTTTCTCTGAGAAGAGCACAGAAGAAAAAGATAGATTTTGTTGGATCTGGTACACTTTGAGCAATGTCTGACCTTTCTGTCGACCTCCTGGGCCTGAGAATGTTTGTTTCATGCGTAGGACTTGTAGGTAACATCTTCCTCATTCTTTCCATCTTCCAGACCAGAGTGTCCAACATTAAATCCTTTGAGCTCTTTCTACTGGGACTTGCTTCAGTCAACCTAGAGGAAATTGTCAGCATAAACGTCTATGATGTTATCACACTTGACACCGTTTTCACCACTACCGGTGCCTGGTGGTGTCGCTTGCTTAAGTTCATGACTACCTTTGGTGAAATAGCCAGCATTCTCTTCACCGTCGTCATCTGCATCTTCCGCTACCAGAAGCTGAGAGACATCGACCACAGGGGCAGCCGCCCGATTTGCCTGGACAGCATCGCATCTGCGTGGATGTTGAGTGGAGTTTGCGTGACGCTCTCCACCCTCCTCAGTCTCCCAATGTTTGCCATTACTTTTCGAGGATCCGTGAAAAACGTGACGGAAAACAGAGGAGGATGCCCTACGGATTTCTTTCAGTGTGGTGAGAATTACTGTCCCATCCTCAACTGTGTGTACAAATACCTCATCATGCTGCTGTGCCACCTGCTGCCCTTGATCATCGTCACGGTCACCAGCTGCTTGACCATTGTGGTGCTCCTGGGCCGAAAAAATACAGTGACGTCGGCCAATGACATCATGTCCCCCGATCATCACCCTGGGAAGAGTCACGGTTTCTATCGAAGTACGGTGGCTGTGGTAGCAGCCATGGGATTGTTTCAGGTAGACTGGACTCTCTATCTAATCCTTCAGTGGACTTTCAGCCCAAGTGACAGTCCTATTTGGATTGAAATTGAGTTCTTTATCTCAGCTTCCTACATGTCTATTAGTCCATATGTGTATGGCATAGGGGGCCACTTGTTTTCTCTTGAGAAGTGCAAACATTTGCTTAAGCGTTAAATAAGGTTCTCTCTGAAGTGCTTAATCTTTTTTTTTTTTTCTTATTATGAAATGGTAGTGAGCAAATTAGTATGTGCAGCAGCTCAGTAAAAGGTTTAACCTTCAACTTTGATCCATTAATCCAATAAGTGGATAATGAGATAGATTTACATTTACTGCCGAATTATGGCCCTGCTTGAGGAAAATATTTATCTGATTTGTTAGAAAGATTCCGGCTCCTATGTACTGTATTAAACTTAGTCTAAACCAGTGTTTCTCAATTCCGGTCCTCACGCCCCCCTGCCCTACATGTTTTAGGTGTTTCCCTTATGCCACACACCTGGATTGAATATGTGGGTGATTAATAGGCTTCTGTGGCACTTGATGATCATGCAATCATTTGAATCAGCTGTTCTGGAATAGAGATACATCTAAAACATGCAGAGCAGGGGGGCCTGAGGACTGGAATGAGAAGCGCTGGTCTAAACTGAGCAGATTTTCCAAACAGCCCAGCAGGTGGATACGGTGCAGTTTACCTTAAATGAACTGTGTCTACCTCTCGCTGGAAGATGCTAATTCAAACAGTGCCTGCTCTTTTAGTGCAGCACTCAATACGGTGCAGAGGCTTCAGTGCTATGAACAGAACATTGTGAGCTTCGTGTAAATGGAGAGAAGCAAATCCTGACATACAAAGACCCAACATCAAACAGCTGGAGACAGCTTGCATGTTTCTGCACATTACTGACTCTTCAGTGCAAATTGATAGAATGTTTTCATCTACTGAAAGCATCAGAGATTAGACTCATTTTGGTAAATTTACTCCACATAAATGTCCCAGCAGCCCAGTTAACCTGGTCATAACTTTACCTATGCAAGTCACACCTAAACCCAGATATCAAGACATCATCAATCATGTTTTTCTGTTGTGTAATCCCCTGTATATTAAACATGTACCAATGACTAAACGTATAACTTGTGTTTGATTTTAGTGACTGGATTTACATGCACTGAACTAAATCTCTGTCAGCCTGTTCGGCTCCATTACTCCCAGAATCACAAACCTTTGCGTATATAAGCGTGGGTGCTTTGTGATATCAGTAACTGGCATTACATTTTTTTGGCTTTAACTTAAACAAGAGGTATTATGCAAAATGGGCTTTTTGAGTTTTATACAATGTTATTCCCTAATCAAAAACATCCTGGAGTGTTGCATTCCCAGTGGCAACCATTTGGTGGTGCCTAAACACTTGATCTTACAACGCACCGCCTATTTACCCAGAGCTCCGCCTTGGAGATGCAGCTTCCCCACTCAACTCTTTCAGACTAGCAGCAGCAAGAGCAAACACCTAGTGGAACTGCACATCTACTGAGCTCATCATACAGACTACTTTTCAGTCCAACACTCTGAAGAAATTACTCAATGAGAAGCGTTGTTGTGATGTGTGTCTGAATGAACAGATTCTTAAAGAGACAGAGGTCCAATTTCAAGGCGTTAAATTGCGAAGTCAAATTTCTTTTAAGCTATGTTTGATATACAGCATTGTTATGATAACTGAAGATGACATAGTTATTTGAGAAAATAAACCTTGAAAAAAGATTTATATACAGGATTTTTCTATTTACTGTATTAATACCCAGCTTACATTTATATATGGGGCACATATAAGTTTGAACATGGACTGAATCTGGGATATGAGTAGCATCCCAGATTAAACCAAAAATAGAACAAAGTGATCTTATAGGTAATATTTAGTGGAGTAAACTATAAATAATACATAAAAAATGACCTCTAAGTCATTTATTGTTACAGGTAATAAGTGCCATGCCCGTGGTTCTACAAATTAGCAAACACTTTCATTAGATGGCACTATTTTGCACCTGGAAAAAGTCTGCACGAAGCAACCAGAGTTGCATTGTTTTAGATTAAGAGATAAAGTTATTTCTAACCCTTGTGTGTTGTGCGTGGTAACCTCATGTTATCAGGGTTGAACCAAAACAACTTTAAATAAACATTTTGATCCATATAAGCACTATATGTGTAAAACCATCAAATATATATTTTTAAAAAAAATAACCGTTTGAGATCAAGCTATAGCTTGCATAAGGTACCCAACTTGTTTAGCTGGTATGGGTTGCATTTAGACAACATGTGTTGTCCTTTACAAAAGCTCCATTGTGATCCCAACTAGCCTGAGCGAAAACAAAATGGGCCCACAACAAGCACACACTGTCAGGGCCAGTGACTGTACCTACCTGATAGCTAAAACATGTCATTGGGTGTTACAAGTAAAAATACATGACTGATGCCTGGTGAAGATTTAGAAAAACTTCACCAGTTTAATGAGACCTTGTTTAATGAAACTAAACTGTATTAAGTTTCACTAAACAAGGAAGCAGCTGCAGAGCAGCTGATATTCATTTAAAAAATTATTTATTTGCACTCAATTTTAATACCACTCTACTAAAAGTTTGGATGAATTCTAAATTATTTTCTGTGCTGTTTGATGGGTACTTTTAGAGGTGGCCTTTGCCTTTTCTGAACATTGTCTTAATAGAACACCTTCAACTTTTGGAGAATATTTATGTGACTTCCTGTGTGATAAGACAGCACAGAAACAGAACTGGTCTTAAGAAGGTCATTGGTCAAAGCCCAAAAACTTTCTATAACTCAACATGTGTATGAGGAGGGTAAAACTAAAGCTGGGTAAGATCTACACAGTCTATTGTGTTTGCTAAACTATAACCGACTTGAGGAAAGCTTCATGTCAATTCTACTGGGAGGAAGCTTATTTTTTGTGTTTTATTTTATTTATGGATATTACATTCCGATAAAATTGCGTAATTCGACGCCTCCAACGAACAGAACAGCGTTTAATAGCGGGATTATTTTTATGGAGTGTGTTAGCATGAAATATGTCAAAATTACTGTAGGAGACTGATGGGTTTCTCTGGGTTAGGCTTTATAATATATTTTATTCTTCTTTAAAATCAGCTGAAGAGAAAGATAATTTGATATTTTCCCAATCAATAAATGAGTTTAATTTTAATTTTTTACTATTATTTATTTTTGCTGTATCCGCGCGCCGCCATCTTAATAAATCCCCTCGGCCAATCAGCTTTGACGGCATCTTGTTTCAGCTTAATACTTCAAATTTAATTGCGGTGTCAAACGCTGACTCTTTGTGGCAGTCAATTATTTAAAATGGCGTGTGAACGTTTACGCTTTCACTTAGAATTACTTTATAAAATGCGTTAGTCTTGTTTTTATTGGTATTTACTCCACAGTAGAACGAAGGGATCAGCGGAGTTGTCCAACGGGAGAAGATTGCCCATTGGCTACTGGAGCTCTACGTCATCGCCCCGGAGCGCGGATGTATGTGTATGTGTGTGTGTGTGTGTGTGGGGGTGAGGAGGTGTGGTGTGTGTGGTGTGTGTGTGTGTGTGTGTGTGTGTGTGACTCACAGAGGGTGAGAATGGAGATGAGATCGAAAAGGTTGAAGAAGTAAAGGAAACCCACAGGAAGTGTCTCGCCTTTTTACAGTAAAACCCGGGAAGCAATCAACGCAACTTGCGCAGAGTTGTACGTACCGGGGAGCTCGAGGTGAGAGAAAAAGGGGGAAATGGTGAGATCGAGCATAATGAGCTCGTGGATGGTGCCGGACTCCCGCTTCCCTCTCTCTGGCGGGTCGGGAATCACGCGCCATTGTAGGGGGTGATACACGCCGTGCATGCGCGTTTGTTCTCACAGCCGCGTGCACGGGGTCGGTCGATGCAAGCGCAGCGGCGTGGCTTTCGGCCTCCATTTGCCAGTTTGTGTTTATGTTCGAGGGCTTTCCCGAGGCTCGCCTTGGCGGCCAATGCGACACGCAACAGTTGGGGCTTCGCCGCGGAGGTGTTTGTTGCACGGCGCCTGTTTGACGCGAGGTACCGGGACGGCGCTGGGAGGTGAGGCTTTTTGACGAAACGTGCAACTTTTCCAACTCTGCGCGCGGCGGAGCGGGCGGCCTTCCCCCCTGCTGCAGCGTGTGAGAAAGAAAGCGCTGTTGTTTAACTCCTGATATCAAAAGCTCGACTTCTTCTCCTTCTTTTTTGGACGGAAAAATGCTAAGGCCAATACCATTTGTGAGTAAATGTAACCAGGATGGTAGTAACCTGTGTAATCCTGCCTTTGCCTTTATTAACACCTCCATTGTGGAGCGTTTGCCTGCTGGTGTGATAACAACAAGAGCAGGTCACCTTTCTGGCCTGATGACTGCCATTCAGGAAGGGGATTTTATTCAAGAGGACTTTTTTAATTTCTGGAATAAAATCAGGCCCAAGTTTCAGCTAAGGACTGGTCGGCCAAATGATTAAATACTTTTTGTTGTCTATTTTAAAGTCTGAATTTTTCAGAATGTAAAAAGGAAGTTGTCATTGTACACTTAAAGTACTTATTTCACATCTGGTTGATGGATTTTAATTTAAATGTTGTAAGTAGAAATGGAGCCATTGCGTGAAGCTTGTGGCCAAATGGACTAAGCGTTGCATTAGAACGATGTTAAGTTAATTTCCTATATGTTAGATGTCTTACAAAATGAAATGGTAGAGAGAACTAGTCAACACTGGCTGGACCCAGAGGAACCCATAGTTTTAACTTTGTATTTTCCGATGGTGTGAACTAGTCTCTTGTAATGGCTTTGCTGACATGAATACGTTTTAAAGACTGCAGTTTGAATATTTTTCTTGCTGATGAGCACAGCATTTCCAGTTTTGTGCTTTGTTTGTGGGTGTAATGTCTGCATTGTTTGGTTGTTGGTATGTCGACCCTATCTACTTCCTGCTTTATCATCCACCAACTACCCACACCTTGTCCTTAACAGTGGCTTATCATGGTAGGGCTGCTTAGGGTTTCTTGTGGTCGTTTCAGTGCCTTGCGATTGAGCTTTGCCGCATTTTGCCTCGAGAAAACATATCCAATGCATGTTAATGCTTTGTCGAACCAGCTTTTGCAGCAACTGTAGCAGCCAGTCTTAAAACGGTTTCTCTCTAACAGCTTTGTGCTCAGAGAAACTAAAATGTTCTTCAATTTGAAATGGATCAATGCCAGTCAGATTGGATGGGCAATAGTCTTCATGGCTTGGCACAGGGCTTTAATTTTATTTTGGTCTTGGGGTTGGCCATGCTAGCATGTCCACAGTTGCTCAGGATGAATGTTTAGGGTTGATAACCTTGTTGAAAAATGAAAACATCCCCACAGCATGATGCTGCTGCCACTATGTCTGATAATAAGTCCTTCTGCAATTAATTTTTTTTATTAGAAGCCTTATCCCTGTCTAATTTTATGTATTTGTGTTGTTGTGAAAACAAACATTGTGACTTTAGTGTAATATTTTATTCAAAATGTAAATTTTTGTTAACACA
The DNA here is from genome assembly GCA_010277075.1 of Poeciliopsis retropinna. Classification (NCBI taxonomy): domain Eukaryota; kingdom Metazoa; phylum Chordata; class Actinopteri; order Cyprinodontiformes; family Poeciliidae; genus Poeciliopsis; species Poeciliopsis retropinna. Next base: position 15,775,271 of record VMRM01000010.1, read on the forward strand.
GAAACAAATGAGCAGATGTATTGAATGGAAACAAACTCAGTAACCATACTTTGGCTTCTACTTTGCTTTTCCCAATATTTAAACTGCAGCCAGATGTTGCTTCGTTTACAGGCGTCGGCCATATTTAGGGGTTTTGCGACACTCACTTCATCACTGTCTACTGACTGAGGTGACAGACGGATTCTTCACCTGACTGTGGGAGTCTGGCTCCATCTCTGTTTCCATATAATCAGAAACCAAAGACAAATGTACGTCACACTTTAATGGTTTCTCCGTTTTGTAAAAACTTTGAAAACCATCTTTTCCTCCTGGTCTGTTAACTAAAATCCCAATAAAACACATTGAAATTTGTTGTTGTCACCTGACAAATTATGAAAACTATCAAGGGTTGTGTTTCCTGTCGCGTATGGAGAACCTCTGAACAAAACCGTAATAATTATCCTTGTTTTTTTTTTGTTTGTTTGTTTTTTTTTTTTCAGGAGCCAGATGCAGTGTGATGACCAAAGCTGTTGTGATGCCTGCCTCGGACTCTGAACTCGCAGCCATGGAGGTCAAGCATGAATTGGAGGAAGAGGAGGGCAACTTGCCCAATGTTCCGCTCACAAACCCCTCTGCTTCTGTCCCTACTTCACCTCCCTCCCATTTAACCGCTGCAAAGCCCAGTTTTGCCACTGACACCACAACGGAGGGCAAAGTCATCTCCGTGGCAAGCAATGAATGTAGTTTGGCTCTTTCTTCACCTGCTGAAGGAAGCCCGGCTAAGCCTGCTGTTACACCCCCTCCAATACTTGAACAGATTTTCGACCAAAGCCCTGCTACCTCGCAGATAGCATCTGCACCAGATTCTCTAAAAAGCCCAGGACCAAGTCTGCTTTCCATTTCCGATCCTCCACCTTGGGTTCCCACGTTGCTGCCTTCCGCGTTTGGCTGTCAAAATCCAGAGGGAGATTTCCCCACTGTGCTCACCTTTAAGGGCGTTTCTGTCACGTTGGAGAACAACAGCATTTGGAAGCAGTTCTGCAAGTGTGGAACCGAGATGATCCTCACGAAGCAGGGTCGCCGCATGTTCCCCTACTGCCGCTATCGCCTGGCCGGTCTGGACCCTGATCGGATGTACAGCCTTGTCCTGTCCATCATTCCATCAAGCCCATTCAGGTATCGGTGGAACACGACCAGATGGGAGGCCAACGGGCCCACAGAGCACCAGTGTCAGGGCCTGATCCGAGCCTTTCCCCACCACTACTCGCCCTGCCTGGGCTCAGACTGGATGAGCTGCTTGGTGTCTTTCTATAAACTCAAGCTGACAAATTGGTTCCACGATCAAGAGGGTCACATGATCCTGCACTCCATGCATCGCTACATTCCTAGGCTTCACATCATTCCGGTTCTGGATGGGGACGCTCCTACAGCTGACAAACCCGTCATCATGGGACCCGAGAGCATCACCTTTACGTTCCCACAGACAGAATTCATGGCGGTGACGACTTACCAGAACTTTCGGATCACGCAGCTGAAGATCAACCATAACCCTTTTGCCAAGGGCTTCAGGGAGGACGGGAACAACTCCCGCCTTAACAGAATCCACCCACCTGCCGTGAATCCAGAGACCCGAACGAAGCTTCTGAAACCTGCTGAACCCGCTGAGCCACAGGAGGAGGTGATGGATCTGAGGTGAGTCAGCAAGGCTTCTCCTGTTCGGCACTGATATTTCTCTTAGTTATTAAATGAAACATTTTAGACTACTGAAAATGTGTAGAAGAAAAAACAGCCTACATGTTTGTGTAAGTGAAAGTGAAGTGACAATTATAATTCAACTCAAAGAATAGGAGTTAATTACATATTGTTTTTATTTTGTGTGTGTGTAATTTTGTGGGTTTATTTTTAATTTGGTATGACTTGTGTATATCTTCATGATCTGTTTTGCTTATGGTTCATTCTGAGGACACAGAAACAGCGTTGTTTTTATATAATTATAAAATTATATTATAATTATATAATTGCATTTTAAAGTGATACAATACACCTCCGAAGTTGTTCACAATCCATTAACAATGAACAGAAGAAGTTATGTTAGCCCTAACCCTGAGTTTAATAAAATGTTTCAGGAAAGAAAAGTGACAGTTTTGGACATATGTGATCCACTGAATGAGGGGAAATAGAAGTTATGATGTTTTTCACTGTTCTTGTAAAACCAAATTTGACTGAAGAGAGTTTCACCCACTATTAGTTGTTTAATTTTGTAAACTTATTTTTATACACTTTTGAGTGTAGTACAAGTCGAAGAATGCAATTTGTTCTGCCTTTATTTCATTTTACGTTTGATTTTGCTATAGTTAGATTCAACATCGCAGCTTCTATCAGACGACCTGAAGGACATCTTTTGCTTTTAACTTTGTGGTAGTCTTTAGAGTTCAAATGTTAAAATACTGGCCTGATCAGTGCTTCAATATATTGAAATAGTGTCGGTCGGCCGTGTCATTATGTATTCCGATGTAACTATAGTAATCGTACATGTTGTACCTCAAATTACAGCAGCTTATTCTTGCTCTGAAGAACAAGCAGTAACTTTCACGAACAACAATCTGATGCTACATCACTAATTGCTGTGATGTAGAAAGTCTTATGATAGTTATTCCACCTGCTTAGTTAACTGAAAGATGAGTTAACCAAATCAGATTTTTTTCCATTATAACATCTGGAATGTACTGACAAAACCAGGGACATCTGAGTGTTGCACGCTGTTAACTACTTAAAATATTTGATCAGATGCATACCAAAAACCTGAAACTGTTGGCAGTTTTAGACTGAATGGTGATCTTTTAATTGGGAGTTGAATGTTGAAAGCACTGGAAGATTTGCAGTGGGTACAACGAATGGAGAAATAACAAACAAACAATTTAAAAAAATCCAGTGGTAGTGAAATTTTCTAAACCCATTCAAACAGTTTCATAACATGTAATTGTATGTGGATGTAGTCAGTGTTCATCAATAGTTTCCCATCATGCTCTGCAGGTGTTGTCAACGTGCAGCCAACCCTTTGTACGCATGGCTCAGATCATTTTATGTGCTGTTTTATTTGCTTGGTGTTAATAGCCATTCTTTTATTTTTGTAGCATGAAGAGTCAGGATCCTTCCTCTTCATCTGCAAATGCACAAGAGACTAGACTGGTGCTGAAGCCTATAATGTCCCACCCAGCCAGCGATGGAGATGCGTATGTGCCCTGTATCCGGGGCAAACATGCACTGGGTGAGATTGTTCTCCTCCAGAACCAGCCTGATGTTGAACCGAAGAAAGACGACGCGGCCATTGTTCTTCTGAAGGCAAACTCGGGCTTGAGGAGGCCGCCTAAAGCAAGACCCAATAACTCCAGCTCCTCAACGGGAACCCCGGTTCGATCGATTGGGTTTCGCAAGAGGAGAAGGAAGATCAGGAGTCGTTGGACGATGTACTATGCAAGGACTTGGAGAAGGGCGGCCACGGCTCCCAAACCGGCCCACAGCCCGTCATTGTCTCTCGCCATGCAGCCAGAACTGGACGACATAGAAGGCCTGCTGTTTGTGTCGTTCACATCCAAGGTAAAACTGCCAGCAAGACGCACGTTTCGTGGAGATGGCAGTCTCTGTCACAATGAGGAGAGATTAGCTTGTTGGGTTGTTAAGGTTATTCTCCTGAAGGCTTAATTGTTTGATTTGACAGGAAGCTCTTGAGATTCACGTCAAAGACAAGTTATCAAACGCCTCATCGTCAGAACCCGCTGTTACCACAGCAGAGCCGATGGAGACGGGTAAGGAATTGAGCAAGGACTTATTTACCATTGCAAGAAATGTATGAATTGCTTGTGTAAATGGGTATAGTTTACGTTTCAGATGCATGTTCTATAATTTTATTAATGTTGATGTAGGAGACCACGTCTGTGACGTTTCTGTGGAGGAGAATCCAGAGACGCAGGGGGAGAAAACGGCTCGGTTGGAGTCTCTCCTCTTGGATGACCTGAACGCTCTCAGACACAGACAGGTCATCCATCCGGTGCTGCAGGAGGGTGAGTTCATCTAAACACCTAAACAAGCAGGTAGCTGAGGCTAAAGTACGGCTATGTGAATTATTCACTGGTTGAATCTCTTAAACTGCATCCAGTGGGCTTGAAGTTGAGTTCCTTGGACCCAACCAAGGCTGTCGACTTGAAGTATCTGGGTGTTTGTCTGCCACTGCCTCCTTCAAGCCTGATACATCAAACCAGCACACCAGCTTTATCGCCTGCTGGTAAGTTAGACAGATGGGACAGTCTGTGCTATTTTAGCACAGATTCTGGTTTATTTTTATTTAAAATATATTTCATAGACTCCTTAATGTCTATGAAATTGTCTCCTAAAGTGGGACATTTTCTTTACTTCCCAGATAAAAAGGAGAACTTCATCTGTCTTTATTTAATCCATAAAGCAAAACTCAACGGCTTTGGCAGGTTTTGGTCGTAGACTGACTGTGACGAATAGCCGTGCTCAAGGCTGAATGGATTTATGAATGGAGATTTGACATCGATTCACAAATAGGAATAATAATTACTTCATTGAAGGTAGCAGATTTTTCATCCACACAGGATATAACCTGAAATGTGTGTGTGAATAACAGTTTGCCCTTTTAAATTTGTGTCTCCTAAAAGAAGAAACTGACCTTAAATGTCGGCCTATATTTGGATATCATGTAAATTACAGCCAAAGCAAATGTCAGATTCTCAGAGACCAACACTGTTTTTGGCACAATGATTGAAATAAACTGTGTCCACTAGATGCTGATGAGGTCCATGTGAAAATGAATCTGGCAGGGATTGAAAATAACAAGATTGCAGATGATGTGAGCTAGTTTTGTCCTAGGTTTCTTTACTTTTTTCTTTTTTTCTGTAGTGATAACGATGCAGCTAAGCTACCAGAACGGCATCAAGTTCAGCTATCCGGTGCTGTGTCACGCAACACTCAAAATCAATGAGTTATGGTCAAGAAAGCACAAATGTATATATAAATATACATTTGTATATATGTACAAAAAAGGAAAAATATATATATATATATATATATATATATTTATTTTTTTCCTTTTTGGATCTCAATTGAAACCTTTATCCATTGGTACTCAATGAAATCTGCTTTGTGCGTCCAGTTCAGAAATTGGGCTGCTAATCTGCACAACACGGGCAAACAAAAAAAAAAAAAAAAGACTGAAAATGAAACGTTGAGAATACTTGACGAATAAATGAATGCCTCGCCAAAAACTGCACATATGTTAGACAAAATCTCTTTATAAGCTGTGTGTCCTCTCTAGTTATTGCAGGAGACATAGATAAGGTAAAAATACTTTTTTCCTGGTGGCTTTTATTTTCACTCTGACTGTCAGTTTTGCACTTTTTCAAATTGGTTTCCACAGCCTGGCAGTTGTACGTAGATTACATCCGACGCGGAGGGGGTTTGCCACCGTCTGTGGACACACATCTCGGTCCAAAAAGATGGGGCCAGTATTCAGTTAAAACTATAAAATAAGACAGATATTGAATTAATATTGTTTCATTGCGATTCTAGTGGCTGTCTGGAAATAGGCACCTAGAATTGATTTCAAGTGAGCTGCACAGATGCTCTGGGTGTGCGTGCGAGGGAGATGAAAGATCCAGTTGGGGGTGGAAAAAAAAAAAAAAAAGATTTGTTTTTCAGTCGCAGAGCTACAACTTCGGTAGTCATTCCAAATCTTATAGAAAAGTGTAACAGTAATAAACTTTAAATGCATTCTGCCGACACAGACTTCTGTGCTTTCACGCTTTTGGAGAGAGAGGGGAGAAAATAGGGCTCCGGTCGGGGCTACGTGCTGTGATATGAAAACATACATAAGACAGACTGTTTCATTTACTCTCAAACTGAACTACAACTACTCCCATCTCAGAGGAAATTTGTAATAATCCGTAGATCTGTAATAATTAAAGCCTGCGAGGTCTGTCTCAAAGGAGCAGTACCTCTACACACACAGAAACACACACCTGCAGCAGCATGTCAGCTACTTCCGAACCTTAAATCATTTCATGATGCACATTCCTGCCTGGTTTTAATTTATACCTGGGTATGTTAATGCAGTAAAAATAATCACCAGTTTAAGTGAAGCTTATTTGTATGGCACATTTCAGCAAATGGGTAGTTCAAACATAATAAAGTAACGAATCATGAAACGAGTAATAAACATTATATTTTCTAAAATGCCACCATCAAGCAAATGTAAGTAAAGTATGTCAGCCAGTTTTCTGGTTAGTGGAAATCAAGGGGTCTCTGAACCGGGCGAGTGTTTAGCTTTGACTTAAAGGAACGCCGTGTTTCAGACTCTTTGCACTTCTTCCACTGAAAAGCGTCTTGGAGAGTCTTCCTCACATTAAACGCCTCATTTTATCCTCATTTTATTCATGTAAAGTGAAGAGCTGTAGCTCTTCAGCCAGTCCTCTGTAGATTTACTGGCATGTTTTGGGTTATTTTGATGTTCTGCTGTCCACCTGTGCGTCAAATTTTGTTTTTGCTGCAAATGCTCAAAAATGGACAGGAGAGTTCTTGGCGGGTTCTGAGCCAACCTGGTCCTGCTGCAGCAATGCATCCCCAAACCATGACTCTTCTACCGCCGTGCTTCACAGTTGGTGTGATGCCATCTTTGGTTTAGACTTGTTTGTCAAAGGTTTTTTTTTTTTTTTTCCCCAGAAGCCCTTGTTCTCTGGCAAAGGTTTCAGCATGATCTCATCAGATGCAAGGACCTGCTGATGATATTTTAGTATTTGAGACTTTTTTTTTTCTCTCAGCATCAAGCCCTCTATGGTGAACCTCTTTGTACAGCCTAACTGGATCATGTTGGCAATAGTGCTAAATGTCTCTTAGTTATTTACCATTTTCCATGTAGTAGAACGTCTGGTTTTCAGTTCTTTTGAGTTCTCTTTTATTCCTTTCCCAGGCTGATAACCTGCTACAATCTTCTATCTGAAGGTCCCAAGTGACTTCTTGGGTCTGATCAGTGTTCACTCTCATTGCAACAGTCAGGAGCACAAACCAAGCAAACTGTTTATGAGCTAAATCCAAATGTTTAAACCACAAAATTCTAACCACAAGTGTCAGATTTTTGTACCTTCTGGAGAAAAAAATCCAAAAATCATCTCCAGTTTTTATTCTTTTTTTTTTTAATATAGCTGCATTTCAAACTATTGCTAAAGTTGTCTAATTATGTTAGAGAATCATAGGCTTTCTCCCCCCTACATAATTTTGTATTAAACGGGGAGAAACCCAGCTTAATGCCTCATCGCTTCCTGCTGATTCAGTAACCTCCATCCTATTGTCACCCCCTCAACCAATTAACAGCACACTTAATCTCCTAATTAGTTTTACCATAAAAATCAGCTTTAAAACATGTTCAGGGTGTCTTTTGCAACTGATGCCACTGGTTTAAGGAGATTAATGGAGCCACTTATAGATTTGGTTTTTTTTTTTGTTTTTTATATCGTGTCTGAAGGGCCAAAGATTGCTCGAAGTTGTAACTCGGCGTTTTGTCTTTCGCAGATGAGGAATTGCCCTTTATCTCCAGAACAGGAAAAACAAGGGATGTGACTAAAATAAAAGGATGGAGAAGCAAGTTCGCAAGAAGCCAAGAAACATCTGCTTCTAACAGCGAAGGTTAGGCTTGTTTCTCTTGCAGCTTCGGGGGTTTCTTTTATCAAGCAGCGGGATTAGCATAGTCAGTCTAATTACCAAAAGATTAACTGAACTGAAACCAGCAGCTTAATGCGTTTGTGTCTGATTCATTATTCTTCCTAAATAAATTAAAGTGTTGTTTTTTTTTTCTCCATTCCTGCAGGATTACAAAAGAACATGTCTGCTTTCTGCAGCAACATGTTGGACGAGTACTTGGAGAACGAAGCTCAGCAAATCAGCGAGCGCGCTGCCGCGTTCTCCACCCACCCAGAGGACGCGGTGGCCTACCAGCTGCCCGCCAGGGGCTCCAGCTACGTCAAGACCCTGGACAGCGCGCTCAGGCATCGGAACGCCGCCTCCAGAGTTTCAGGCGGGCCCAGGAGGCCGTGCCCTCTCTCTCGTAAAGCGTCAGCGCTCTCGACTCGGACGTCTCCGACCGCTTCTGAAGCCGCGGGCCGGACCTCGGCTCCAGACGCTGCTGCCGCGGGGGCCAGTTACACTGACGACTACTCGCGAAGGTAGGAAGGAGGCATTTGTCTCGGCCAGATGCTCGATGCTTTGTCACAGTTTTTCCGTGTAGTGTGTCTTGAGAGTGTAGCTGAATTGGTTGTGGTGAGGTTTCTCTACTGTCTTGTTTGTTTCTAAATCCTATGGGGGATAATTTATGTCTGTGAACTCACAGGCTTGTTTAATACCTACCATAAAAAAAACATACAGAGTTAAGAAAAGGTCAGTTTATATTTCAGTTTGCTTTAATAATCAACCTCCACGAAGCTCTCCACCATATTTCTACCGTCGTTCATATCATTTAAATATGTCAGGTTCTGAAATAATCAAAATCAGAAATCAATGTTAAATTTAGACTGAAAAGAATCCTAACGGTTTTTTACATCTTGATCCTTTTCTGTTGTTTAAGTCGTTAATTGGTATGTTTAGAATTAATTTTTTTAACAATACCAAGGTTGTAAAAACTTGTGGGTTCAAACAAACATATGTCAAAGTTCATTTCATGAGCTCCTGGTGACTTCATGAGAGAAAGTCTTGACGAGTGTAACTCTTAGCTGCACACTGCCAATCAGCTGGTTAAAGCCTATTTTCACTTTTTCTGTCTCTAACAAAAAGACAAATTTCACATTTCAGCTTCTACATTTTTACTTAACTTAACAAATTCCAGTGTTTTGTTGGAGCTTACTTCTAGCAAGCTTGGTTCATATTTTTCCAGCAAATGGCGTTTTAATTCTTTTAATTTTTCTTCACTTCAGTTGTTTATTTTACGTCAAACTTTGTTCTTACTGTACAAGTGGAACATGTTAGAAAGTGAAAGGCCGTAACTTGTTGTGTCTCTCTGTGCGTCAGGCCGCCGTCCAGCCAGTCGGCAGCGAACCAGAGACCTGCGACGGGATTCGGCCAGAGCCAGGGCCCGACCCACAGAGCTGCAGGCTTCACAAAGATCCAGCTCAGGCTGCTGCAGATGGAAGACGCAGCGTTTAACCAGGGCCTGAGCAGAACGCATCTGACTCCAGAAAGACTCTTGACGGCTCTGTCCGTCATCATGAGCAAAGAGGTAACACAGACCGGTCAGAAAGATGGCTGCCAGGCCCGACCTCTGGGACAGAAGAGCCTCTTCTTACCGCCTCTCTCTCTCTCTTTCAATCAGAGAATGCCCAGTGAGCTCCCGTTTCGAGACGACTCCGTAGGACCAGAGTGTGGTCAGGACTTCTGCAGACTGGGCTGTGTGTGTGACAGTGTGAAGCAGCTGCACACACACCCCGACAACTGCAGACAGCCTGAGTGCATGTTTACCTGCAGCTGCCTCAGACGTAAGATCCTCCAGATGTTAAACTCCGTCCGATTACTGCAGGGTTTTTATTTATTGTCGTTCTGACCGTCAGAGTAATGGGCGGCGTGGAAACTCCTTAAACAGTTTCACATCTTGTCACGTCACAAACTTGAATATGTTTCAATGTTGGTAGGATGTACAAACACAAACTGGTGCAAAATTGGGAATTGGAAGAAGGTTGCGTTGTTTTGATCATTTCAGACCTGGCTCGGGTGTCAAATACGAACAGAATGCCAGACCAAGTGTAGCTTTTGCTCATAATTCCGATTTAGTGAAAGTTAATTCTTTTTTTCTTTTGTCCCTCGTCATCCAGCTCGGACGCATACAGAACAACAGGCCCAGAATCGCTTTGGCTCCACTGCTGCCAAACTGTGGAACCGCAACATTTACGATGAGGATCTAGAGCCGCTTTACACTCCCAAGGTGGCTCCGCCCCCCGCCCCAGTGAAGTTGATCAAAACCTGGACGTTTTGCCCAGCACCTCCGGTAAAATAATCTGTTTTTTTTTTTTTTTTCTTCTCTTGAATCCGATTGAGTTTCACCAATTATTCTTCATATATTTAGTAGTAATAAAAAAAAGGAAATTTAAATAATAATGATTTCAGATACGTGAAGAGGACAAGGATCCCGTTTATAAGTATCTGGAGAGCAAGTTGACGTGCGCACGCGTCAGGGCGTACAACAGCCTGCCGCCTCCAGTCGTCACCCTGAGCACCGCACTTTTTGATCAACGGGACAAACCAGCGCAGAACGTCGATAAATCCGTCCGGAATCAAGAGAACGCGGCTGACGTGACCCATCAAAAGCCAGGTAAAGAAGTTAAATTAATACTTTGACACTTAAAGACTGCTCTGTGACTTAGTATTCACTGTTATATTTCAGATATTAAACGTACAACTTGACGCATATTTTTGTGTTTATGCAGCAGATTCGGATACAAGGCCTGTTGCAGCGAAAGCCAAGCAGCAGATCCAGATCCAGTCCATGTGTCTGTGGAAGAACGACCGCAAAATGGTGCTGGAGGGTTTGTGCGACCGCATGAACCAGAACCGGCTCCACCGGCGTTTCTACATTGGGCCCTACCACGTCAGCCCTGTGACCAGAGTCACCTTGAGGAAACCCAGCGGCACCATCATCACCTACAGGGTGGGTTTGTGTTGTCACGTTCCGTCAAATGGAAAAGCACACCGAGCGTTTCGCTGTTATTTCTACAGATGTTAAGATGTAAAGGCTAAAAAGATTGTTGGTTTTTTTTGTTGGTTTTTTTTAAATCCAAATGCTTTTAGATGAAGATCAGTAAACCGGAAAAGGTGAGCGACTGTGAGGAAGAAAGCGAGGAAGAAGAGAAGTGTGATGGAGATGCTGAGGAAGAGGTAGCAAAGGACCCTGGGAATCAGTTTGGGGAGACCCGGGCTGGGAAGCTGAGGGCCTGGAGAAAACAGTCGGGCAACAAACCATCCGGACTCATCCAGGTACGCTTCCAATGAACGCTGTGTTTTGATTGAGTGTTATTTCCCCATCATGCTCTTTTCATGTAAAGACACCTCTTTAACCTTGTTTAGTCAAAGTGAGAAACGCAGGACTAAACGTCAGAATAAGAGACATTAGTAATGTTGGCCATCTTATAATAATAAAACGGGACATTTCCAATTCATATCCTATTTACTTTTATTTTTTGAAAAAGAAAAAAACAGTTTCTAATGTGTGAAACGTTTATTTTCACGAGTGACATGTATTTTTATACATCTATTAGTTTATTTAGAAATTTTCAGCATATAATAATGTAAATATTCACCTTATCAAATGTAACAGACTGTAAAATACAACTGGAAAAAGGTGTGAGGAATAATTGTTTCTTTTTAGAACTTTTCAGAAACAAATTTATGTAAATTTATATTTATAAATGTGTGTACCTTTCCTTTGATTGAAATAATTTATTATAATTTTGTCATGATGCTTCAAAACACACCAACCTATGTTCTTCCATTTAACCTTTAGCTGTAATGAAAGTCTTATTTTACAAGAAATTGTAAAAAAATAAATAAAATCTCTCATATTAATCTGGCAATCTTAAAAGAAATAATTTTCTGGTAATCCTGACTGGTTCAAATAGGAGTAATGGTTAGTCTGCCAGTGACTTTTATTGGTGGATGTAATGAAATGATTTAAACTGTACAAATATATTGGATTAACTGTATGTTGTAGGTAATGAGTTTGTTAGGTTATTTGTGGAAGTATTATCAATTTCTGCATAGTTAATATATTTATGGGTTATAGTAACCATCCCTGATGGATAGATTATTTAAATATGTTTTTTTTTGTTTGTTTGTTTTCAGGTAAATGATAAATACTACAATCAGGTCATGCTGTCGCTCGGCAACATGGGGTCTCTGCATCCAGCCAATCGTCTTGCGGCCCATGTCACGAGCCGATTGTGGACCGATAAAATCTCTCAGGTTAAACAATCAGAGAACTTCAGCTCCACACCAGAATCCCCTCATGTAAAGACCACAAAGATATTTGTTCCTCCGGTTGTGGATCAGAAGACAACACAGCAGCCCAAAGGTGAGATCAATCCCAACTCGAGCTCCTTTCTGTGATGAGCATACAGGAAGTCAGCAGTTCAGAAAGCATCAGGCAGCACTGTCATGTTTCAATTATCTTATTTCTTGCTTCTTGTGAGTCAGGGGTATCCAACTCATTTTCCTATTGGACCAAATATCAACCTTATGAACGTTCCCAAGGGCCGCTGCTGCCAGAATGTAGCGATGAAGCTCATTAACAAACCGTTTAAAATATTAATAAATAGCTGTCTCTGCAGTCGATGAGTACTTCTTAAATAAAAATATTAACATCTTTTCAAATGTTTCAAATTATGGATTTTTTTCCGATTAAAGAATATTTGCAATTTTGCAGAATTTTAATGACATTTAATGTTTTTGACGCTCGCCATATCGATCATCGACTAAGGCTAAGGCAGCGGTATCAAATGTAAACTACTGCCACCTACAGGTGGGAGTTGGCAGTCACTTAATCCCAATATTTTTGACAATTTTTGCAGAAAATTTGCAATGAAATAAAATTACAATCATGCATAAGCTCACAAAACTGTGGGTAACTGTTGATTTTATGCGAATACCTCAAAAAATTGCCAAAAAAAGAACCTGTAGGGACTGATTCATCTTTGCCATCCATAGTCTGCAGATGAATGAGGGAAAAAAGCCATGGCGGGTCTTGAGTTTGACACCTGTGTTGTAAATTATCTGGTGGTTATTTTCCTAACTGCTGCATATTCTTTGCTTCCTCAGCTGATTTACACAAAACGCACTCTTTGAGTAATGGCTCCACGGCGCAGGGTTCTCAGAAGCCCCAGCCTGTCCAGTCGTTTGGCCCAATCCAGCAGAACATCCACAGCAGCTCCGCGTCCTCGCCCGTCTCCCTCACCGTCTCCCCCTCGCTGAAAAGCCCCAGCTTCCTGGCTAAGAGCGGGACGTACTCCTTCAGAATCTGCCCTCCGTCCACCCACGCCGGTGGAGGCAAGGGCCCCGCGGGCGTGGCCCTGCCGGGGGGCTTCACCCTCATCCAGCTCCTGAAACCCGGAGCTGATAAGGGCGGAGGGCAAGCGAAGCCCCCCGATGTCACCAGGAGCGCTCCAGCTGAGAACAAAGTTTCTAACCTGAGCCACTTGGCGAAGGAGTGGGTCGGGTTTGACACCTTCAGCAAAGTCAGGACCTTACTGAGCAGCAAGGTGCCAGAGCCCGACTCCTCCGCTGAGAGGAAGATGTCGTCCAGTGGGAACGATGAGGAGGACCTGGAGAATCAGCAGGAATCGCTCCATGGCTTGTCCTCAGAAGAAGAATTGAGCTCCGACTTCTCAGACTCTGATGAATGCCTAGAAGACGTAAGCCCTTTTGTTTCTCACAGTAAATGTTTAATATTTGGTATCGTCGATGTAATAGCTGTGAAATCTGTTTCTGCAGGAGGAGATGGTGGACATTGAAACTGTCGAAAGGAAACAAGGAGAAGTCCTTTCTAAAATGAGGGAAGATGCTTTTGCGATATCACAACAAGCAATGTAATAGGTTTGAACGTTTCCTCATTGAAGTTTCAAATACTGATAACAGTCTAATCAGCCTGATCTGTGTTTGTCTTCAGGGATTCTGCAGATGAATGTGGAGAAGTAAATATCAACGAACTGGTAAAGGCTATATACTGCTAACTAACCCTTATCTATCTTATCAGACAGCAAATATTCTACCTGACGAGATAGAATATTTACGTTTCCTCTGGAAGTAAAGCACATCCATTGTCTTACGTGCATTTATTATCTCTTTTGTGTCCGATTTTAAAGTACAACACCGATTCTGAAAACAAAAGGCCGAGGATGCGCAAGAACCACTCAGCGCTGGAGAAGCTGAGGCGCTGTGAACAGCGAGTTCTGTTCGACAGACTGCAGAGTCTCCTCAAACTGGACTCCAGATCTTCCAGGCATCAGGTTCTTAATCTGGTCAGTAGTCATCCAGCAGTCCTGGTGGAAACCTGAGTTTTGCAGGCATTTGTCCTAAAATGATGCCTTGAGTGGCCAGTAATCGACCTGGCCACTCAAGGTCAGTGGCCAGGTCAGTGAAGGTTTGATTCATTCATGCATGTTTAAGAATCCTTGAATCTCCAGTGGCAGCCATTTGGGAGTGCCTTAGGATGTCAGACTCAAAATTGCCTTGAAATTCGTCCTCCGTCTCTTTAAGAAGCTCCTGCTTTTTCCCACACGTCGCTTTCAACATGTCATTACAACTATGCTACTCTTTGGGCCAGTAACAATCATTCTTACGAGCGTTGGATTGAGAAGTAGTTCATATGATGAGCTCAGCAGACTCTCAGTTCCACCAGATGTTTGCTGATTGCTGCTGCCACTAGTCTGGGGGAGCCGAAATGGGGAAACTGTGGGGTGGCAACTCGGCTGGACACTGCCGCTCTGAGGTGGAGCTTTGTGAGAGCAAGCGTTTATCCACCCCTGAATGGTTGCTATGGGAGATTCAAGGATTTCTCAGACATGCATGAAAAAAATCTGGTATGTTTTTGATGAGGGAATAAAAAAAACATAAAGCTCAAAAAAGACAATTTTACATCATGTTTTTCACTTTGAAGACAATTTCCAGGTGTCAAAAAGTCAAATTTCTTTTAAGCCATATTTGACATAAATCAGTTTTATAACAACTGAAGGCAACAAAATTACTTTATTGTGCTATAAAATGACATTATATGTCTGGAAAATACATAATACCTCCCATTTAAACCCCACCCTACGGAATATATAATAAATATAAGGATATTTGCTTGTTACACCTACTCTTGGAAAGATTGGCAATATCTATATCTTCATCCTTCGTTTTCTTTTTGCTGTTTCTAGGCTGTAAAAGAAATTGAAAATTTGGGCAAGACTTCCAGATATTTTCAAGAGGAGAAAACGAGGCTGCTTCAAGCTCAGTCTGTCTATTTGAAGAAGCTGTCTGTGCTGGCTGGTAAATACATTTTGTTTGATGATTTGAATACATGTGTAGGTATTTGTCAGTTCGTCAGTAACTATCTTTCTGGTGTTCAGGGAAGCCTGAGAGCCTGATTCAGAGCAAGCTAAAGGAGATCTTTGAGCGGCAGAAGCAGCGCGAGAAGAACATGAAATGGAAGCCTTTCTTTTCCCAGCTTCTGCAGAGCAAGGCTGCTCTTCTTCAAGCCACCACCCCTTCTTCTGACCCGCAGCCCTCGTCACAGCCGAAGCCCGCCCCGAGCCCCACCGGTCAAGCCCACCTGTCTGAGGTGGCCAAAAGAAATTTACAAAAGCTGATGTCTCTGTTCCATCCTTCTAAAAAGCCAGAGAAGGCTCCGGAGCAGTCCGGCAAGCAAGACGTTCCGACTAAAGTGTCCATCATCGTGCCACGACAATTTGTCAAAGCGGCGCCGAAGACGGAGGCTCAGCAGAAAGAACCCGGAGCTTCGGATCAACCGGCTTCGAAGTCAGAGGACAACCAGAAAGCGTCTGAAAATCCAGATCAGAACGCTGTGCCCACTTCTGCAGCAAACAACTTGCAGCTCCAAGACAAAATGGCCGTTGAGGGAGCGTCCACCAAGCCTGGAACCTCGGCAGCTAAAAGAACAACCTTAGTCGTCCCTTCAAGGCCGCTTGCTCTTCCTCTGATTCGCTCCAAAACCGGCAGACTCATACTTCCCTCCTCCCTGAAACCACGTAAGCTAACAGCAACATTTTAATACTCATGCTCTAATAATACGTCTGCCTCTCTTTTAATTAGAATATTACTAAAGTTATTTTATTTCAGTGTGACTTGCTTTTGCTGCTAATAAAATAACAAAATTCAGTTGAAGGTTGTTATGAAATCAATCTGGCTTTAGTTAACACCACAGCAGGGCTTTAAATAATCAAAGCAAAAGCTGACTGCTGTTGATCTGATTTGGTTTGCCTTTTTGAACTGTAGCATCAGGGTACATTTACATCAGATGTCTGTCTGGAATCTGAGTATTAGGGAAAAGTTCTGTTTAGACTGAACCAAAAGACACCTGTTGTTGTCATGCCAGGCCACTGAATGGCACTGTGGCTTTAGCATGTTGTCGAAAAGCTCATGTGCCGTTGACAATTAGCTTCCTCTTAATTAAAAAAAACTGAATATCCATTTGATATGCTGGATAAGGCCAACATATCAAATGCTAACGCTAGCCTGTTCATGCTAATGACCAGCGGAGTAAGAATGCAATCCAGAGGGTGACCAACGTAGACTTGTTAGTCATTAACCTCTCCAAAGCTAGCGCAATTGCGTAGCCTCCTTCTCATTTGCTAGTGCCATGCGCTCAGTTACCACCACTGGCCTATCATTAATCAAATCATCATGCCATAGATTGGACAGGTGGATCCCATGACTAGTGTGACTTACTTCAGTAAACACGCAACTGAACGGAATAGGTTTACAGTACTTGTGTACTATTCAGATTTTCTGATGAGACTGAATTTAGAGATTTTATTGGCAGCAAGTTAGAATTTAAAAAAGCTGATTTGAATTATAGATGGTAATCTAATTTATAAAAATGTACTTGTACTATCAGTTTCATAAATCTTATTGCATCTTCTCCCAGTTGGACAAGGTTACTACACCGTGATGTTCATGGACTCCAAGAAGGGGGAGGGAGACGAGGCCGGCTCTTCGGCCAATGCAGCGCAGTCTCTGGCGGACCCTTCCAAGAGTTTAGAGAAAGCCACTTCTGATTCTGACCAGCCGTCAGATTCTGATCCAAAGAGTTCAGGCTCAGCGAGCCCCCTCGCTGATCTGACCTTCCTCAACAAAGTGATCGCGTTACCTCCACTCGACCTACAAGCCAGTGAGGCGAACCAAGGAAAGCCTGTTCCAATCTTGGTTAGAACCTCGTCGGGTCACATATGTTTGAAGCCGGTAGGTCAGATCCGTCGTCCTCCTCCTGCCAACCCCGAACAAGATTCCAACCTCGACAGAAGCCGGCCTTCGAAAAGCCAGGTGTCCCATCTGCCTACAGACGCTACCGAAACCAAGTTGGCACAGACCAAGAGGAGTGATACTTATATGCACAGGTTAGCTGAACTGAAGCAAGAAGACGTTACTGTGGAGGAGATGAAGGTCAAACGAGGCAGAGGAAGGCCTCCGCGAAAGAAACCGGCACAGGGACGAGGTGCTGGTGTAAAGCGAGGAAGAAGTCAGGACTCCGACGACGACTCCCCAGTTAAATTCACCATCGCGTCTCTCAGAAGATCAAGTTCACCAAACTCACAAGGGGAGGGGTTCACTTCCCGACCGCAAACGCGTGGCTCTCTGGGAAAGGACTTCCCCAGCGAAAAGAAACGCTCGTGGATAGACGTGGAAAAGGAGCTGGAACCGGACCTCGATCTGGTATAGTCTCTACAGGGTAAAGTTGGACTCGTTCCGTTTGGTACCACACAGCTCTCTGTCGCAGCAGCGTGCTCCAACCTGACATTTTTACCTCCTTTATTGTTTATTGGTGTCTATGTGACATGCAAGCTTCACCACATGTGCCTGTTAAAAAAAAAAAAAAAAAAAGGGCCTAGGAAAGGTACCTACTGCTGCTGCTGCTGCTATTGTTGCTGTAGAGAAAAGTCTAATTCAAAGAGCATTACCTGACCTGCTGAATGTATGAAGTCTGTGCTTAAACTACCGCAGTCAGCTTTCATCAGGCTGTTTTCTTAAATGAAATTGTCTATAAATGTGACTAACATGTTCTATTTTTATTTTTTTTTTACCGCCTTACTGACTCGATTACGTTGTACTTGAACTTGTTTGTTAGTGTCATGCAGAAGTGAATAAAGCCTTAGGAGGGGAAATCGTACCAAACCATGAACTGCTACAATAATGACTTCTCATTTTTTACACTTCAAAAAAAAATCTTTATTTTTTAGTTGCACTTTATATTTCTGGTAGAACTCGAGCAGTGAGACGTCTATTCTTCACCTCGTACAGAAATGCTACTGATCTCTACCGTGGGATGTTAGTCAGTGGTATTCCTTATTATGTATAAAGTTGATCTATAAGAAATAGTATTTGTGAATATTTTTGTTTTGTTTTTTTTTTGTAGTTTATTCTTTATTTTTTATGAAAGACTTTGGGTATGATTTTTGTTTTTTTTGAAACACTGTTAACCTGACTGAGTAATAAAATGTATAAAAAATGGGGGTAAAAACTATGCCTACTCTGTTTTTAATTTGACAAACACTTGCTCAAAAATAGTCCATGTTCAAAGAGTCACTATCTCTAATCACAATCTTATTCAATTGCCAAGTTTTTAATATTAAATCATTACATTTATGTTATAGTTAAACTAAAACAGAAAGAAAACAAAAAGATGGTTGAGTGCTTCGGTCAAGGTATTTTTGGCACCTTTTGTTCTCTTTAAAATGGTTGCCCAAAGATCGTCAAACTGGAACACGCGCGAGCTTAAAAACCACTCGGTGAGATGAGATTTTATACGAAAACGTCGAAGCAACTTCTGAACACATCTGCAGGAAGTTCAATCCTTCAAATGTCGACAAACCAAAGTAAACAAAATGTCTTGAGGACAATAGAATCCATTGTTCTGGCGTCATTAACACAAAGACTCAAAATCTGCCGAGATAAGAAAAAAGTGTTAAGCTAAGCTAATGTTAGCTAAGGTTCAAAGTAGCTAGGTCGTTGAACCTTAGCTTCACCGGGTATGTCAGGAGGAATGGGCCAAAGTTGTGGAAAAATACATTTTAACGCCATAAAGTCATATCAATCGAAAACCAAATATTAAATAAATTCAGAATTTAAATAACTTTAGTCAACCTCACATGAAATCCTTGGACGCGTCGTGTGCAGATATGCTAGCTACAACATCGCTAGCATAAAACATACATTTTCTGTATGTTCAGATACTTGTTTGGTCGTAAAACCACATCCTCCAGTTTAATCCTTTCACAATGAATAATTATTGCTTTTAAACTATAATAATACCCTTTATTTACGCCTCCTCGGCTCATAGAGAATGGCACGTAGCCTTTGATTTCTGCAGGAAGTGCAAACATCTTGACCCAGAAAAGATCTTTACTAATCCTGAAACATGCCAAGCCTAAATTCCTTTGATTGCGTCCAAACATATTGAGTGGATCATTACAATCGTTGGGCTACTACAAAGAGCAGCCAAATTGCTTTAACTAGGCCATTAAGAGCTGATTGATGCGTCAGATATTAGAGAATCTTTATCTGGCCAAAAAAACAAAAACCTCCTCATCCCCCGTTCCTCTCTAATCCCCAATACTCCCCGTAAACCAACAAAAGGAATCATTGATGTAATCACGGGAGCTGCGGTTTGGATTAAGGCTGTGACGTGATGTGAATTGTTCTCCATTCAAAACGCAGTGAGCGCTGTGGAGCAGCTTCAGTGTCCACACGTCCCTACAGCAGCAGCATTCCGACTCTGGAGACTCTTGGTGTTGCTTTTGACTCAGGGAGCCGCGCTCAAAATGCCCGGCGACGGCTTCACCATCACAAGCCGCATCAGGAACCTACTGCGGTCGCCGTCAATCAAGAACAAGAAGAAATGCAAGGAAAGTCTGACCAGCAAGGTAAGAAGAACTATTGGGGGGCGGGGGGGAGTTGGATAAAGTTGCAGATTCAGGGTACACACATTAATTGCATAGAATAAGTGTTCAAATCAAAGATATGTTATTGTTATTGTTATTGTTATTGTTATGTCAAAAGTGTGGCCCGCGATCCCTTCATGGCCCCTGCAATGATTCTCTGCACCCCCTTATAATGTGAGGTGCAAGACAAAGAATTCATAATTTATTAATAACGTTTTATTCATTTTATTAATATGTACATAACAGATAAACAATCTGTTTTTTGCTTTGTTTCTGGTTTTACCCTAAAAGCAAAGGGAGTTGTTCCCATTCATTAAACCAAACCAAATTCAGAAAGTGTTTTATTACAGGATGAGTGACAAATGTCCTATTTGTTGTTGTTGAGATATAGCTAAAAAAAAAAAAAAAAACCTTTTAAACCAGGAGAACAGTAAATGATTAACCTATTACACCTCCAAACTAAAAAAAACAAAACAACAAATGAACAAAAAAAAAGTTAGAAAAATAAGCAAACATGTTTTAAATCTGCAATGATCTGAAGATCCTTTTTCATGTAATTTTATAACTTTGCACATTTAGTTTGTTATTGAAAAGGTAAAAATTAGAAGTTGACAAAGTATATTTTTGTGTTTTGGAAAGAATTTTGTCTGCACACCCTTAGTGTACATCCAGCAGTTAGTTTTAGATGCATATAAAGTGATTACGCATCTAAAACTGCGTAATTTGGGATTTGTATGATTTATAACTTAAAATGTATAATTTATTTCCAAAGTACTGCTGTCAATTAAATTCTGATTTAATTGTTTTCCAAATGTGTTGCAAAGATTTCTAAAAATGTAATTTATTGCCTCGTGCGCGAACGTGTCTGGTTCTATGAAAAAGTTCATTTATGTCAATCTTATGTCAGTCTGTTGCGTGAAAATGTTTTAAAGTGCAGGAAGGGGCCGCCACATCACGGCTGTGCAAAAACCATAAACAAACATCAGGATTCTGAGGCGTTTTCATGCTATGCTGTTATTGTCCTGATCGGTTTGTTGAGTTTGTTGTTGTGAATGCATGTGTGTTAGTACGACGCCATGATCTCATCGAGACAGACAGCAGGTTTTGAGCCAGCCGACTCATCCTCCACCGATAGAACTTCAACGTCTCATTTTCACACACGAAAGAAAAAAAAATAAAACAATGTTTTCTCATTTGAACAATCAAAACAAAGTGCAACAATACTACCGTACCAAATTCAGCATTTAACTACTTAGTTTAAGGAAAGTCTTGAGTCAGAGACGGTTCTTTTCTATGTTTCGAAAGGTGAAACATAGGGAAGCTCGACGAAATTAAAAGTTGTTTAAACATCTGAGACGCTTTCTAAATTTCTGCTGACTTTGTGTTTTGCTCGGCGTTTTTGCCCCTCAGTTCTGTCGCACTAGCTCCATCTGCACACGTGTTGTGACCTGCCTCCCTTCTCTTGCGTTTCATTCATTAACACAGATGCTTAGTTACATCAGTGTTGGCTGGGCTCCCATCTGCCTGTCCACCAGCTGTTCTCCAGAGATCTGTAGAACAGGAAAAAAAAGGTCTCCTTTATGTGTCTTTACAGGTGACTTTGGAGAAGGTGCTGGGGATCACCGCCGCAGGAAACAGTGGCCTGACCTGCGATCCCAGATCTGGACTTGTGGCCTATCCTGCGGGGTAAAGACCCTTATCCCGCTCTTTGTCTTATCGGCGGCACACTCATGGCCTCTTATCATATCTGCCCCTTGCAGATGTTTAGTGTGCAAATTTCTGTGATCAAGTGTCATCTGTCAACTATCTGAAGAGGAGGATGAGGGCCCGGTGGGCTTCCTCAATCAGAGAATCTTATTTGTACAGTCCCTAAGGAGGCTTTTTATATCCGTCTGTGATCTACAAAAGGCTCAGATTCTGGCGTGCTGGAAGGGTTTAGCTGTAGCTGAATAGCTAAATTGAGCAGTTTAAGCATGGATCCTGATAATTGCTTCACATCTGTGCTGCATGAAGTCAACCAAACCTGTTGACTGGTTACAAAACAATTTTTTTTTCTTAAAAACAAACTACATATTATTCAACCGTGTAATTTTTTTGTCAGTTTGAGACGTCTACGTGTGTCCAGGTATTTGTACGTGATCCACAGTGCTTGTCAAATTAAGCACAAATTTTCTAAATTGAGCCCCAATCTGGCGTTCCACCTGCTGTCCCAGTTTAAAGCCCTACAAGCTGAGGTACCAGGAATGTAGTTTCCTGGCACGCCTCTCAAGAACTTGCCGTTCTGCAACAGGCAGAGCGCTAATCTGCGAGCTGCCAGTGAACAAAGTGCAGAGAGAGGAAGTGCTTCTCACAGGAGGCATTGTTTCTATCTGGGCGATTTGAATGTGGAAGAGAGCATTTACAAGGGTATGAAAATTACAGATAGATTAGGCTACATTATTTGGCTACTTAGCGTGGTTTCAGCTCAATAGCCTTGATTTTACAAGGCCTAAAAAATAAAAAATAAAAATCAATATACATGACTGATCTCAGGGGGGAAATTTGCTAAAAGGTTATTATTTGATTAGTAACATTAAGTTTTTGTTAGCTATTATATTAGCAGGCTCTCCCAAACAAAATGTGTTGTAGCCTAGAGAACTAGCAAGGTAGCGTTGCTCTCCAAGCAAAGGTGAAATATGCTACATATTGTCGTCTACAGATAGCTGAACAACATCTTTATGTAGATAAAATGGATCAAAACATGGCTGTTTGTGGTTAATATAGGTGGGATTTATGGGCTAATAAAGAACCTCTTGTCCTTTCGTTCCCACTTTCAAGTCTTTTTGGAAGCTATGTAGCCTAGCATAGCATTGTACCAGAAAAAGCTAAAATGTTTCAACATAAGAGGTGATTTAAGGCACTTTGTGTGGCTTTGCTTAAAACTAACAAACTCCAGCACCGCTTCACAACTTTGAGACACGGTAATTACATGAACTCAGTGACAATGGTTAATTTTACCGTCTGAACAGAACAGCCTGCCTTTGGCTAACGGTTGTAGCTTTATAGTTAGCATCCAGGAGATTTTTGTGCTCAACACCTAGTAGCAAAGTCTAAAAAAATCTACATTTTCTAAATCAATATTTAGCATTCACATAGCAAATCACTTCCAGTTTAATAACTCAACGTTGGTTATATTATTGTTATTTTAATGGTAGCTTGAATGGGAAACTACATTGTCAGCGACTCTCTTTAAACCGTCCATGCACCTGGCTCTGTTAGATAAAGCCAAAACAGGTTTAGCTATGTCAGCAAACCATGCAAAACGAGCGTGCATGTTTGAATAGTACACACATAATATTAAACTCTTAATAAATAAACTTCTTTAATGACGAAATGATCAATCTGTAATTGCTTGTTTATAGTTTCACTTGACTTTATTTCAGTGAGAAATATTAGACATTCTATATCTCTTATTTGTCATTTTTCTTGTGAGGATGTTTTGCAAACTAGTCAAAAAGATGTTTTGGTTAAAACTGTTGAAAGGAAAGTGAAGGAAGTGTTGTTGCTTAAGTCAAAGTTTTAAAAAATGACTTGTGGTTAAAATCCTCTGCACGTTTTCCTTGTGTCTCTCCTTTCTTTGTGAAGGTGTGTGGTGGTCTTGCTGAGCCCCAAAAAGGACAGACAGCACCACATTATCAACACTTCCAGGTGAGCTGCGCAGAAATTTGATCCACATTCACAAAGGAGCAAAATAAACTTTCAGTATCCCCCAGAATGTTAAATGAAACTAAATCCTCTGCCTCACTTTTACAGGAAAACTATCACAGCTCTCTCATTCTCCCCTGACGGAAAGTACCTGGTGACTGGAGAGGTCAGTTTCCTCCTTGTCCATATTTTATAATGAACAACATTCATTTTGCAGTAGAAACGTGACTGCTTTTTTTTTTAGCTAAACTCAGACTCCGGTTCTGCTCAGAGTTGGTGGTTTGCATGCTTTATTCCTGCCAGACACAGGCTTGGTGCTGACTACAAATTCGCAAATGTCGATCCATCTGTCTCTGCAGGCGGGTACGAAGTGAGCTAAAGCCTCCCCACTTTCAAGGCATCCAGGTTGTTGTTGTTGCGTCTTGGTCCCACATGTCCCGTCACTGATGCGTCTTCAGCCCTCTGTGTCGGTGTCGCAACGTGGGCCTCGGCTCAACGCGCGCCACCTTAATCCTCCCCTGCCTACCAAAGCCGATTACAGGACTTCGCCGCGCAAGTGGCTGGACACGCGGTGGTTGCTATGACTACGGGAATCAAAGTTCAAATGACCGAAACGCGGCGACTGTGGGCACTTTTTTCTAAAATTTTGGCACCGTTTTAATCTAGAACACCTGAAGGCCACTTTGCCTCGCTTTGCTTCGCTTTGAGGAATTTAATCTGGGAATCTGTTTGATTTGAGGTCAAAGCCGCACAGGAGCATCACAGCTTTATTACGGGATTTGATTTAAGCATTTAAAAAAAAAAAAAGAAGAAAAAAACCCAGAGTAAATTATCTGATGCCTCTGACGCGTGCTCATTCATCAAACAGAGGTTCATTTGCATACAAGAAGCAGCTGCCAGCAGATGGGCTGTCTGTCTCGCTTTTTCTTGTTTTCTGTCTCTTTCAGCTCAGACTTACTGGTTGTCTCAATTCCCATTGATTGCAACCTTCATAACAAAAAAAAAGAAAAAAGGACAACACAAATAGTCTGCTGACCTTTTGATCCCTTGGAGGCAAAGTAGCTATTCTCAGTCAGAGGACAGGGAGGATTAGCTCTTAGCGAAAGACAGGTAGACAGGATAGACAGGTGAGCACTGGGGTTAAGCTAGTGAAGTCAGCTTGATTTCCACAGTGGAGATACCGTATAAAATGCTACGTTAACGACTGCATGCTGTTGTTTTGTTTCGTTTTTCTCTTTTCATCAGAGCGGTCACCTACCAGCAGTGAGGCTGTGGGACGTCGCCGAGCGCAGGCAGGTGGCCGAGCTGCAGAAGCACAAATACGGCGTCTCGTGCGTGGCTTTTTCTCCCAACAGCAAATACATAGTCAGCGTGGGAAACCAGCATGACATGATGGTCAACGTCTGGGCCTGGAAGGTCTGTGTCATTCGCAGTAACCCTACTGCCGTACCAACGTTTTCTTCATTTCTTCATTTACCCAAATTTAATGAAAAGGACCAAGAGAGTTATATTCATGCTGTAACGTCCAGCTGAAAATGAAGCCAGCAGCTATAGGGGAATAATAATAATAATAAAAAAAACATACTACAAAATGACAACTGCATGTTTCACACGTAAAACAGACATTTAAACTGGCAGCAAGCTGATTCAGCTTTGATTTAATGACAGCGCTGAGTCTTTCCTGGTACGAGGCTAACAGCTTGCCACATCTTGACTTGACATTTGCTCACTCTGACGTGCCGAAGCTTTTGAAATCTGTTAGATTCTGAAAAGCAGAGTGTTGTCACACAGGCGGTAAAAGCCCATTTCTAACACTTCAATTTTCTTCTGAAGAAGCACAGTTTTTTTTTTTGGTTTGATTCTGAGGTAGCGGGCCTTTGAAACAATCGTTCTGAAACTGACCCATTTCCTCCTACTTCCAGTCTTTGTGCCAAAAGGCCAAGTGCTTACTGACTGCCTTATTGTTTGACACAAACACTGAGCGAGGGCCGATCTCCCATGAATTGCTAAACAAGCACAGCGACGTCACGTTCGACCTTTCAACCGCCTGCCAAATTTGACATAAAAAACATGGATTTTACAGTCAATATGTGCTTTAAAGTCGTGTTTGTGCTCTTCTCCTGCAGAAAGACGTCGTCGTCGCGGCGAACAAAGTGTCCAGCAAGGTGACAGGCGTGTCTTTCTCTGAGGACAGCTCTTACTTTGTGACTGTGGGCAACAGGCACGTCAAGTTCTGGTATTTGGACAACTGTAAGGCCAACAAGGTGTGGAAGGGTGTCTTCGGTTTGTTTGGTTGTTGCACTTTTTTAAGAAACTGGATTCTCATACTGCGTCTTAGGAGAAAGTGAGCCTGTCCTAGCATTACCCCTCCCTGTCGCGTACAGACCACCACTCCAGTGCCTCTGCTGGGCCGCTCGGGACTCCTGGGAGAGCTGAGGAACAACTTCTTCTCTGACGTGGCCTGTGGGCGGGGGTCCAAGTCCGACTCCACCTTCTGCATCACCTCCTCCGGTCTGCTGTGCGAGTTCAACAGCAACAGGATGCTGGACAAGTGGGTGGACCTGCGGGTGAGTGACACCGGCGGAGGCTCGTTTGGGCCGAGTGTGTCCAAACACAGACTGGAGATGTTATTAGAAAAATGATGGCAAAAGCATCATTTTTTTTATTGAGGTCTGTGATGTCTTTTTCTTCCAGTGGTGGTGAACTGGGTTTGCCTGTCACAGATCGATTTCTTCTAGTTTTGCTGTCTTGTTACATGTGTTTAGCTTGATCAAACTCATTTGATGGATCATTTTACTTGTTTTCTGCCCTCTGTTGGAAGATCTAAGTACAACATTTTCGGTAAAGAGACAAAAATGGCTGCGCACATTTGAAGAAGCAATTATTATGGAATGCAAAGTCCCACTTGTGTTGTTTTTTACCACCAGTAAAATATTTTTTCCGTATCCATTTAGACCTATGAAGTCTATTTCCAAAATCAGTTTCTTTATTTCTCTCTTTTTCTTACAACTTAACATTTGCATGTTGTCAACAGTGGTCATGTGGTTTATCAGCCTTATAATGTAGCAATTTCTGCATGGATTTGCAACTCTGGATCGCCAATAGCTTGTTCACATTTGTGTTCATTTATTCATTTAGCAGCAGTGCTCCGACCGCAAACAAAGCTGAGTATTGAGTTTGTCTCCCTGCGCTGTCCTCCCTCTCAGACCGGCGCGGCTCAGTCCCTGTCTCTGTCCGAAGACGCGATCTTCTGCGGCTGCGCCGACGGAACGGTGCGGGCCTTCAGACCCGCCGACCTGCACTTTGTCTGCACGCTGCCGCGGCCCCATCCCCTTGGCGCCGACGTTTCGGCCGTCACCGAGGCCAGGTGAGGACCGGATCAGGAGCAGCGCCGCATTCTCTTGGCAGCGATCCACTGCAGGGCCGAATCGAACGATCTATTTATAGAGCTTTCCTGTCTCGAGTGGCATCTGTCGGCTGTCTGAAGTGCTCCCAAACGCCTCTTGTTTGTTTTGGAGGAGTCTATGCTGAAATCTAGTCTATCGCTTCTCATTTTCTGTCTTCTCCCCCCCAACTTTTCTCCTTGCAGCGCCCTGTTTCACACCAAAAAAGAAGACAGATACCCAGACGTCATTGCGGTCACCTATGATCCCGTGAGCCGCTGGCTCAGCTGTGTGTATAGTGACCACAGTTTGTATGTGTGGGACGTCAGAGAGGTTCACCGGGTCGGGAAGGTGAACTCTGCCCTCTTCCACTCTGCGTCTGTTTGGGACCTGGAGGTAAACACATTCAGCGTTAAGCGATTGTGTAAAAAAGAAAACAAACACAAACTCTTCTGACACAATAATGACCTCTGAATGTCCCCTTAACAATAGAAAAATAGAGTCTATGATTAGGTTATTGATGGATAATTGATAAATACGACGATATTGACGCATCACATCACTTCCTGAAGCTTTAGGAGACTTTTCACATTTTGTCATGTTTCAACCACAAAAATATAGTATAGATTTTTTTAAATCTTTAATTTTGACATAACTTATGGGCACAGTATAGTAAAGCCAATTTTCAACACTTGAGAAGAAAAGGTGAGTAAAATGGTGCATTATGATAAATAAATCATCTCTATTTCCCAGGGAAAGTTTACAACTGTCAGAATGAAAAATAGGAAAATGTAAAAGAAAAAGAATTAAATAGTAAGAAATACAAAGAAATCAATAAAAATACACAAACTAAAACCATAGTATTAAATAATGATGAAGTGTATCTATTGTAAGCAAGTTTGATTAAGTCTGGTCGCTAAAAATGATTTGGATCTGATGAGTTTCACAGGGTCTACCCGACTTTGACACCATAAACAAAATTGTTGAGTCTCGTGATTGAGACAGGCTGTCAATTTTTTTTCTTTTTATACATGTTAAAAGTTTTATCCATCTAGTCTGTATTGGGATTTTACATCATCAACCAGAGGAATACGGAAATCCTTTCTGCTGTTCCAACTTCCTGCCGAATTTGAAGTAATCTCGTCGTCGTTTCTCAGGTGTTTCCCGACGTTCCCGGAGGTTTGGCCGCAGAGTCGTCGTCGTCAAACTCATTCTTCACTTGCTCAGCAGACGGCACCATCAGAATGTGGAGGACTGGAGACTCGACGCAGAACATCCTCAGCAACTTGAGTTCGCCTTTTTACACTGCAAGTTTCTTTTCTTTCTTCTTCTCTGAGTGGACATTTATCGTTTGTTTTCTCAGGATAAGAATTGCGATTTATCTGTGTCAATTAGCGTTGCGTAAAATCACAAATCGCCCTCCACTATCTCTGACATATTGAAACTTTGAGGTAACCCCCCACCTCTATATCCCCCTCAATGATTGATTGGCTCTGTTCTCATTGTTTTCTCTGCAGGATCTCTTGAAGATCATTTACATAGATGGAAATGCAGGCACGCTGCAGGATCCAGAGTGGAACGCGAACACGGACAAATCAGGGGACGGGCAGACGGCAGAAACCAGAGCAGGCGTCAGAACCATCTGCGTGAGTCCAGATGGCAAACACCTGGCGTCCGGAGACCGCAGCGGGATGCTGAGGTGATTTAGGGCCGGGGATTGACTGGCGGACCTCGAGCGTTCGTCTGTCTGTAACGTGATGCCGCTGTTGTGCAGGGTTCATGACCTCAGCAGCATGGAGGAGATTCTTAAAGTTGAAGCCCATGACGCTGAGATCCTCTGTCTGGAGTACAGTAAACCAGAAACAGGTCAGCGCGTGTGTGCATGTGCGTGCACGTGTGTGTGTGTGTGTGTGTGCACCTGTGTGTTTTAGTCCAGTCTGCCATGCATTAACATGGTTCCGTTGCTCTCAGACCTGAAGCTGCTCGCCACAGCCAGCAGGGACCGTCTGATCCACGTCTTGGACGCAGACGACGGCTACAGCCTGGTGCAGACGCTCGACGAACACTCCTCATCCATAACAGCCGTCCGCTTCGCCGGTGAGCCACTCGAGACGCCGCCGACATCTGACGGCTAATCTTTTCCTAATCCCCGCTATTATCGCCGCTCAGTCACACACACACACACACACACACACAAAAGTCCCGCTTTTGTGAGCTTATCTACATAATTAATGAAATGTACATGCATTGTCGATTTGGGTTTTTATTTCTTTGCCAGAGCAAAGTCCTTCTCTTTTCTCTATGCACATTATTATTTAATCTGTAATCAAATTTTCCCCCCACTGGTTGTAAATCAGGATTAAATACTAATAAGACCTTTTTGATAAGACCTTACACATTTATGTTTTTTCTGGGGTTTTTTGCCGATCATAAAACTGTGACCATAAATAAATCATTAAGTAATTGTATTGTTTGTTTTTTTTTGTTTTCCAGCCAATGACAACAAGGTGAGGATGATTAGCTGTGGAGCAGACAAGAGCATCTACTTCCGCACGGCGCACAAGGTAACATCATTACCTTTTATCTGATGTTTACTGTGGAACACGCAACAGCCGCTCTTGTAAATGTGATGCTGAAAGTGTTTGCTCAGCAGCTCAGGATAATTATGCTTACACAAACACTCGGCAGCAATATTAAAGAAGGGACATTTTCTTGGGAACTTTCCGTTTGAGCGGAAAGTGACTGATAAAGTGATCGTTGTCCCTGCTGCCACTGTTGATCAGACAGATGTGCAGTGTTGGTTTTCTGCCTCAAACGTCGATTCGCTTTTAGGTAAAAGAAACGAAAAACAAAAAAACACTTTGGCCTCGTCCGAGCAGAGATTTTCAGGGTAGCTTTTCCCACCTGAGCTGTGGATTTCTGCAGCTCATCTAAAGCTTGGACACGGTTTTATAACCTCATTCTTCTTCACCTCTGACCTTCTCGATACTCTGTGGGTGTGAATACTTTCGTAAGGCACCGTAAAACGAGGCGCATAAGCTGCTCCGCGGCTAGATTCAGATCTACGCTGGGCTTCAAACTGACATGTTTTGGTGTGAAAAGCAGCTGGTTGCTCTTTTCGATCAAACATCTGAAGATTTGTGAAATATTTATGTTAGTAGGTGATCTAGAGTTTACACAGTGCAGTTTTATTCAGTGTGGGAAAAAACTGCTTTCTTCCTTTATTTGTTTCTTTCTTTCTCTCTTTCTTTCTTTCTTTCTTTCTTTCTTTTGCAGACTGACAAAGGCACAGAGTTCAGGCGCACCCACCACACAGTGAGGAAAACCACACTTTACGACATGAGCGTAGACGCCACCTGCAAGTACGCAGCTGTTGGCTGTCAGGACCGCTGCATCAGGTAGGTGTGTGCGTGCGTGCGTGCGTGCGTGCGTGCGTGCGTGCGTGCGTGCATGCGGATGCTTCTCTTAAGGGTCGCACGGCTGGCACTTTGAAACTTCCCAAGGCCTGCTCTTCTTCCCGATGCAGGATTTTCAACATCAGCAGCGGCAAACAGAGAAAGCTCTACAAAGGATCGCTGAGTGAAGATGGCAGTCTCCTCAGGGTGACATTTCCTCTTTCAGTTCACGCTGCAGTGGTTGTTTTTATATATATATGTAGACACTTCAGGAAATAAGGAACTGTTTTTATTTGCTCTAAAAGGTTCAAATCGATCCTTCGGGTCAATACGTGGCCACTAGCTGCTCTGATAAAACCATCAGCGTCTTTGACTTCTGCACTGGAGAGTGTGTCGCCACAATGTTTGGACACTCAGGTAACAGAACCAGACTGAAAGCTAACGAAAGCTATCGCATTACCTGTTAGCCCAGGTAACACGATGCTAATGACTGGCTTTTGTTTTGCAGAGATTGTCACTGGGATGAAGTTCACCAGCGACTGCAAGCATTTAATCTCTGTGTCAGGAGACAGGTGAGAGGATGGTCTTTACGTGAGTTCGCACAGGAAAAGTGACTCAGAACCTGTTGACACTTACTATGAACAGTGACCTGATATTTCACAATGTCTCTTTACTAAGAAGGCTGTTTGTGGCTTTAGGCATCTGACTTGCTGAGAGATATGTTGCCGTTTTTGATCTGCAGGAGACAAGGTGACCTTTTATTCTGGAAATTACGCCCCACAGATTGTTTTGTTATATTCTTTTGATTTTTTATCAAAAGAATATAACAGGACATTTTTTATTTATAAAATGCCCTAAAATACATCAAAA
This sequence comes from Poeciliopsis retropinna, assembly GCA_010277075.1. Taxonomy (NCBI): domain Eukaryota; kingdom Metazoa; phylum Chordata; class Actinopteri; order Cyprinodontiformes; family Poeciliidae; genus Poeciliopsis; species Poeciliopsis retropinna. The sequence goes on from VMRM01000010.1 coordinate 15,806,285, forward strand.
GGTGTTCCTCCATTTATGTTTTCAAAGCCATGACATCATCATCTGCATGTAGATAATCTCGATATATGTAAACTTTTGGTCTTGTAATCTAATTTACCTTAAAAGGAAAAGTTTGTCTGATTCAGTGTCAGGTTATGAGTTAAAAAGATTCTGAATCTTTTTTATACAGTGTGAATTAATTTCTGGTTTTGGTTGTATTTAAAAGTAGCTAAACCACAAATATTATTTTTTTCTACAGATAATCTATAAATTGAACAGATGCTATCTTTTGTTACTGTGCAAGTTGAGACATTTTCATACAAACTTGTGTAATTTGACCTAAAGCTGTCTCAGTGCTGCCCTCTTTGGGCTGAATGGTGGCTACTGCAGTTGAATTGTTGCACGTGGAGCCAAAACAAAATGAATGTTTGCACATGAAGAGGGATTTGTGTGCTCCTCCTCCAAACACGATGTAATTTTTTATCTTTCCTATCATGTCAAAGATTTATTCTTTTGTCCACCTAAAGCACAAAAAACAAACCATTCAGAGCGAGAGAGTTAGTGCAACTCGCCTTCAGTCGCTTCTCGTACTTAGAAAATAAATTATTTCAATACAAATTGCAACAACCTGCCACGAGGTAGATTGATGTACAAGACTTAATGAGAGCTTTGCTTTTGGATCATCTACTGTAAAGAATGATAAAAAACATCCAGCAGTCGCGTGGCATCAATTTCCAGCTCCTCGCGCGAGAGGAAATGACTCCGGGAATGTGTTTGAAGACGGTTTCCTCGGTTGTTACAATGAGATGAGAACCTAAATATTTAATGCTGGCGTGCTTTTGCTTCCCCCAGCTGTGTCTTTGTCTGGCGCCTTGCTCCAGAACTTACAATGGCCATGAAGGAGAGACGGTACCAGCTGGGAGAACACCAGGACTCACCTCACTGTGGGACCTCTGGAATCAGGTGCACACCCACACCCCCACGCACACACACACACACACACACGCACACACACACGCACACACACATGCAGACACACATGTTTGCGCGGCTATCTTTGCGGGGACTTTCTATTGACTTCCATTCATTTCTACAGCCTAAACCTTACCCTTAGCCTTATCCTAACCCTAACCATGACATACCAAACCCCAACCCTAACCAAAACTCAATTCACACCTTAGTCCTAAATATGACCCCTGACCCAAAAACAGTGTTTCCCCTTGTGGGAACCAGGCTTCAGTCCCCACAAGGAGCAGTGGGGACTGTAGCATGTAGCATGTGTCAGGAAAATGGTCCCCACAAGGTATTAGAAACAAACGAGCACACACACACACACGCTCATTTTTAACGTCTACAACAGAGCCAGCGACTCTTTATAATGAGTTCTGTGCTTTACATGCTGACGCTCCACAGAGCCTCATCATTATGAATCTTTTTTTATTTATTTATTTTTGCTGCTGGGCCACAGGCGGGAGGCGTACAGCGCTCCGGCTCTGGTTGGCCTGTCGTCTGACAGCGACCAAGACAACGAGGCGGAGGAGAACGAAGACACTAATGATGCGGACGACAGCAAAAGCAGCGGCTCCTCCAACAGCTGCCACGGAGAGGAGGACACAGGTAGTTGTGTTAATGCCAGGAGAGCAGCTTTAATGAACGCCTTGGCTAATAAAAGGCCAGGAGAGAAGCTGATCAGCTCTTGTTTTGACCTGATCCATGTGGAGGTAAAAATGTCTTCAAGACATTATTTTTTTTTTTTTTACCTAATGATTGTTTTTTTTTTTTTAATCCAATATTAGGTTCAGATGAAGAACAGGACTGGGAGCAGAGAAAGGTAAGAAAACCAGAGGCTTTAAATAAGCTAACAACCATGCAGTTAAAAAATACCTTGGTGTTTTTGTTCGTATCTTAGCTATTAATATGCACAAACTTTTAACAAACAGAATGCATTCATACCAATAAAACGTTTCCACCTTTAATCAACTCGCATCCAGAAACACGACATTTACAGGATTCTTCTATCTGGGCAGAGCAGATATGTGCACACTTTAAAGTGTCTGTACTGTTCTTGTCTTTGTCTTGAACCTTTTTTTATTATCCTAGCATATGTTTTTGGCATATGTCATGACAACATGACAGTGTGTGAAAGAGCTGGTATGAAGCCTTGTTTGTTTCCTCCAGCACGGAGCGGTCAGCCAGGTCCTTCCTGATCCCACTAAACGTCCGCGGAGACGTTGGTCCCGTCGTATCGGTTCTCTGGAGCTGATGGTGAAATCCATGCTGGACCTGAGGCAACTTGAGACCTTTGGCCAAAAGAAAAACCTCAACTGCCCCACACAGAGCATCTCCAGCCTCCATGACCCCGAGGTGAGCAGATTGTTTGTTTTATTTTTGGTAGTGGTAGGAATTTGGATGCATTATATATATTTTTTAAAGAGCTGCTTTCATTTACAGGAGCAGCAAGTGGAAGAGAGATCCAGGAGGCATCTGGCTTGGCTGCCCTCGGCAACGTCCAATTGTGCCGGGGAGACGGCTGGACTGGTGTTCTTCCCTGAGGAAAACGAAGACGACGCGAGTCCAGTGGATGGGTAACTCATCAACTTCGCCACACTATCTCACCCAAGGGAACGGTGTTTCTTTTTCTTTTTTAAAAATTTTTTTTAGGAGTTTGACCGTTTCTCTCGCCCTGCAGCAACGATTACGTTGTGACGGAGCGGCCCCACAGCCCGCCGCGGCAGAGGACGCGCGCAGAGTGCCAGGACAGCCGCAGCCCAGACAGCGCCTGCTCACTCGGCTACGACAGCAGGGAGTCCAGCCCGGATCGCGTCCCAGACGGTGAGAAACTGCCGAGGAGGTTCTGCAGTTTCCGACGTCACAAACACAAACTGCAGAACAGAGGAGAAATGTTCCGTCTTGTCCCACGATGGGAAACTTTTGGTGCAACAGCAGCTAAGTGACTGGCAATCACATCGTTAAAAAGTTAGTTAAAAACTTAGTTTGGTCTGCCTATTTGAGCCATTAAAAGACCAACTATTTCCAATTAGTGACAATAAAAGACAAACTGTTCAACAGTAGCGTTGTGCATAGACTCAGCAAGTTCCTTGAGTTTGTTGCGAGCAGCGGCGGTTATTCAGTGTATTTTCCTGAGATCCGATGTGATTAATGAGCGTTATTAGGAAGTGGAAGGACGTCGTAACTCTAGAGGAAAAGTGGCGAGAGGACAACCGTAAGTCACATCCGCGGTTTGCCAAAAGTTATGCGGGGAGCACCGTAAAAATCCAGAACAAGTCGTTCCAGTCGGGACGGGGTGACGTTTATTTTTGTCTTTTTGTTGTTTTGTTTGTCGACGCACTTTTGTGATTTGTATCTGGGAAGTTGCCGGATAAATAAGAATTGTACTTACTTTTTGTCCGACATGCAAAAACTCTTTTCAAAAAGAACAATCCACATCTCACAGTGAAACCTAGCGATGGCAGCGTCATGCTGTGGGGTTGATTTTCTTTTCTCTTACAGGAAGAGTTGATGGATGGATGGAGGTAAATCATTGAAATGAGCCCGTTTATAACTCTGCTTTTGTGTGTTGTTCAATTTTACACCATTCAAATTAAACGCATCAAGACTTCTTGTCCTTCGTGACACAATTTGGAAAGGCTGTAGAAATATAAAAACTGTCTTTGACCCAAATACTGAAGGCGATGCATGCAGCAAAGTTTGCCCCTCCCTGCCCTCCCCACCACCATCTCTCAGTGCGTTCCTGGTTTTGCTTTCATTTCCAGCAGATGTGGAATCTCTGAGTCGGTGCAGCTCTGACGAGGAGGAGCGGCCTGCAAGGAAGACCGCGTTGGTGACGAGCATGGACGAAGCTCTGAGGACGGTGAACAACTCCCAAGAGCCCGGTGAGGAGGACTTCCTGCGGCAGAACTTTGAGGCGCTGGCCGAAAGCTGCGGCTCAGGTGGGACTGAACAGATGCTGCCCAATTAGCCACGACTCGGCCTGATTCCCCTTTAACACTTATTTGTCAGAAAAAGGTGGATTCAAAGATTTTTTAAATTCATTTTTTTCCCCCTGTAAGAAAAGTAATCTAGATATAAACCGCAACGTTTTTGTTTTCACACCTCAAACACTGCCAGATATCGAACAGAAAATCCCAGTTCAGGCTCGGCCTCGGGGCTTTTGTGCCTCGGAATACCTCCGTGTTGCTTTCAATGACCCCTACAGTCGAGCTCAGACAGACATTATTGATTCCTCTCCTGGTCTCACTTCCACTTTCTGTTTCTGTTTTTTTTACTCCCTTCTGCAGCCGAGCAGAGCAGAGTCCCGGGGCTCAGCATGTCTTCACGCTTCCTGGCCAAAGGACATAATAACAGGTAGTGCTGACCACCTCGGGCCGGCGCCGACCCTCCACTATAATTATAAACCCCTGTGGATGCTGACAGGCTGCTCTGTTAAACCATCTACGTACCCTCCTGATCCAGCTGGCTGTCAGTCTTCTGAAACAGAAGAATAAACAACAAAAAACTGGTTTAAAAGTTTAATATAGAAAAGGAAATCTTCATATCCCTTAGCGCGATATAGGCAGCCTTGCTACTAAAATGTGCACAAGGAGAATAAATGTTTCCCTTCTGTGTAGACCAGTAGCTCCACTGGCCAGAATGACCGAGTCGGAAGAAGGACAGAAATCCTCCAAGCCTCCGGTCTCGAAGGTCCGGCCCATGATGGACGAGAGGAGAAAGCTGGAGGACAGGACCGCTGTCAGAATCGAGAGGTAACGAGAAACCCAGACTTTTCTGGTCCTCGTAGAAACCCTTCAAACTGTGACAGAAAGATGTACACTTTTCCCCTCGGTCATTTAAAACCATACAATCAAGTGTGGAGTTTTTAGCATTGCTTATTTTGAAATGTTTTGCTCAGAGCTGCTGTCTGTCGTCTCTGCAGGCCTCCGGAGAGAAGTTCTCCTCCTAAGCTCTGGCCGCTGAAGAAGAAGGCGTCCTGGTCCCCTGAGTGGAGGAAGTCCAGCCCGGTATCGACGACCTCCTCCATGCTGGACATACCAGCTGCTTTCCAGAAGTCCCGTTCTGCACAGAACTTATCTTCAGACTGTATGTTTTTCTTATTTCATCCCATTCCTTAAATTTCTGCCTGTAGCTTTGCATTGAGACTTACTGTTTCCTCCAGGCTGCATTTTTTTCGGTACAGATTTCTTCATCTTTAAACTGAATTTGTTCTGTTGTCATCGTATTAATGTTTTGATAACTCTGTTTGAAAGAAGGTGGGCAGAAGTCTAAACATATTTCTTTTGCCTTACTTTTTACACATTAGTCTTTACCGAAAAAAAAATAACTAAATGAGTTAACATACAAATTTTAAATCATCTCCACCAGCATGTAGAATAAAACATTTTTTTCTAGAAGAATTCATTTTATTTTTCCATTCCTCCTTTTCTAGCGCCTCACTCCCCGGTGCCCCCTAGTGTCCAAAGGGAGCAGCAGACGAGACCTCAGCAGCTGCTTTTGCCTACTTCCACCTCCAAGCAGTCCCTTTACTTCTCGTCCCCGTCCTCCGGGTCACCACGCACCCCGCCGTCCCCTCCGCTGTGGGAGAGTCCCAAACTAAAGCCCCGCTACTCTTACATGAACCCCACAGCCAGCTCCAACGCCAAACGCAGCCGCCCCACCTCTCCAAGAGACGGTGTCCAGCCTTTCCAGTCGCCGCCTCGCTCCCCGCGCTTCCCCGAAAACAGGGGGTCACCCGACGAGCCGGAGCCGGATCCGAGCCTCTGTCTCCCATCCTCGCTCTCATCTGAGTCGTCCATGTCATCCGGTGCGTTCTCCAAAAGCTCCTCTCTGGGTCATCAGGCAGCCGGGCTTCTGACCCAGAACACAGCGGCGTCGCGCATCCCGCTCCCGAAGCAGCCTCTGAGCCCGCGGCGCAGCCTGTGCCTGGACGCCAATCCGACCCCCGGCTGCTCCGCGTCCGGCCTCAGGGCTTCCGCTTCAACCATAGATGTTCGCTGTGATGTTCCAGATAAAACACGAGGTTAGACAAGAAGAGAGGCAAACACTGTGGAAACTACACACACACACACACAGGAAGAGCTGAATGTCTAATAATATGTCTGTATCTCTCCTGGTTTCAGCGCGATGCAGACAACTCTCCTTATGTTTGGATCCTTCATTACCAAGTTCGCTGCCAGTGAGGCAGAAAAGAGACGCGTTTCCTCAGAGGTAAAGTTAAACTGGACTTTAAAGAAGCATACATATTTACGCCTCTTTCGCTTTTGCACGTTTTGTCACATTACAACTGCAAACTTCCACGATTTGTACTCGGATTTTGTGTGAGGCAAACACAAAGGAGACTAGTTCATAATTGTGACATTCAAGATAAAAATATCCGTGGTTTCAGAAATCCAAGAAGTGTTGAGTGCTTTTGGTTTGAACAGGACCGCCTGGTATCGATCGTCCCATCAATTCCCTGCGAGAAAAAACCCCACCCCCATCCTTCCACCCATGACGGTGCCACCACTATTCTGAACACATCAACCCTATGATACAAAATTTTGAAAACTATGCATCATTTCACAGTTGTGCCCTACTTTCTGAAGGTCTGTCACTTAAAATCCCAATAAAAAGAGGTTTGTGGCTGTAAAATGACACCATGTGAGAAAAGCTCCCTTTTTGTTTTTCGGTAAGCTAATTCCCACGTAAGATCAACATCCCATCTGTAAGTAACATACATTTTTAACGTTTGTTCCCAGTGTTGAGGAAGGTCAGGTGGCTAAAGAGCGCCCTCTGGTGTCAGGAAAAGACCGCACATCGAGCCCACAGCCAGGTTTGCTCTCTCAGATTTCAGATTTTCATCATCACTGCAGTCTGTTTCGTCCTTTACTTCTGGAAGATATTGGGTGAAAAAATCAATTGTTCACACAGACAGTTCCCTCTGCAGGCTCTCTGTTTTCTCTGCTTTGCTCAGTGGCAGAGTGTGCTATCCCGTGTTCGCATGTCATTCTCTCCATCTCCTCGCTGCAGATCACTCCGTCACCTTAGAGACGTGCAGGCAAGCCGTCACCGATCTTCGACGGAGTCTGAGGGAAGCCGTCGTTTTGTACACGGCGGTAAGTTGGCTTGGAGTGAGAAAGACGGTCAAAGAAACCAAACAAACAAAAAGATTAAACCGCGAGTGAAAACCTCAGAGATGGCTTGTTTTCTTAAAGAAACAAAGTTGAATTTATCTGATATTTTCTGCCTGATTTTTATTTGCGTCTTTGAATGAAAGAAGCCGATGTGCTCACTTCCTGTATTGAACATACTTGAGATTTTCAAGCTTCCTAATTTCATTGTCTCGAATCGGATTTTTGCAAACACATCTCAGCTGATTTCTATATATTTAAAAATTATTACTGTCCGATTTATCATCTCTTTCGCCAGAGAGTTCACTTGGAGAAGTGAATTCTGTGAACTTAAACACTTGGAGAGATGTACTTTGTTTTTAGAAATAACTTTATTTGCATATTTCTGGCTATGCCTTTTTTTTTTTTAAATACTGTAATTTTTTCTCATTTTGACTGTTTATAAAATTGTGCTTTAAGGGGTCTGCTTTTTGAATCTTAGACATTTTACAAACCATTTTCACACGTAAAAGACGCTTTTATTTTTCTGCCACATTGCTGCAAGATTTAAGAAATTACAGTATTCTACCACACTGAGCTTTTATTTAAGATATTTTTCATCTGAATTGATGAACACACTCTTGGTGTTCTGTCTAAAATCTAGCAAAAAAAACAAAACAGAAAAAAAAAAAAAAAACAGAAGATATGAAGAATATTCAATCTGATTGACTGGTTTAATGTGTGTTCCTGACTCAGTTACTGAAAAGCAACCAGCCGCGGCGCTCAGACCACCAGGAGATGAGGGGCCTCCTGTCAGAGGCCCTGTTCAGGGTCAAGGCCGAGCTGGACTCGCTGCCCCTCGGCTCATCGGGGCCCCAGGCGGCCCCCGCGTTAAACTGCGACGGAGACAAGGCCCTGGCTCTGCTGGAGCAGTACGCTGAGCTGCTGCTGAAGTCTGTGGAGAGGAGGCTGGACACCAAGACGTGACGAGACCGACGCAACAGAACATGAACAGCACCTTTTTCTATTTGCACATTTGCACAAAAAATGTAAACAGTTCACAAGGAGCTGGTAGAACGACGACTGAATATTAAGCACTGAAATAGTATTTAGTTTTGGTTTTCTTCTGTAAAAGTGCCTGACTTTTTATTCAACCCTACAATGTGATAAATTGAGACTGTAACTGTTGACTTAATGACAGATGGTTTGATTTTTACCGATCATGTAAATCTTGAAAGCGTCAGAGTACGCCATATTTGAAAAAGGTTATTGGGATAAACTGAAAGAAAATTAGTTTATCAGGATGTCACTGTAATTTACAGAACTGTAAATATTTCTGATGTTTTTTTTCAGTAACAAAAAACAAGTTTTGTTTTTGACTGGGAATGGATGAAAAATTAGTAACAATGTCTGACTCATTTGGCAGCAAGTGAAGTTTGCGTCAATTTTATATATTTTTGTGCCAACCGGATCTTTAATATTACTTAATTATGTGCAGTCTCATTAGTGTTTAATATCTACTTTTATTCGTCTAAATACTGGTTATACTTTGGTTTTGATTTTTCTTTTTTTAGTGCTCTGAGATTTTGTATTTTTCTGAAAGAGCTTGTTCTCTTCAAATAAAAATAAATAAACCTGAACAATTTCCTGCTCAAACTTTTATTCAAGATTCACTTTACCAAATTAGTTAGTGACGTTTTATTTAATAAACAAAATAATGTCAAAAATTAGGACAAACTCTTCAAACTGAAAAATAAAGATGCAATAAATGGTTAAATCAATTACAAAGGCGGTAATTTGCACTTATTGCAGCTACATGTAACACAAATGCACATGATCATCATTAAAGTATTACAAAAAAATTCATAAAATATTTAGCAAAGTAAACATTGCATGGACATGCACATTTTGATGCTTTCCTCTTGATTTTGCAACAAATATTCAGTTATTTTACAGTTATTCAACGACATCATTTCAACTTTCATTTACGTTTTTTATGCTTAAGATTTTATTTTAGCTACTGTTTGTCCAGGATTATCTGCGAAAACAACAAAAAATATATATAAAAAACACAAGTTTGTTTTACTTTTGTCATAAAACCTAGGAAAACACCTGGATATTCATATAATGGTAAATCATTAAAAAGCAATACTACCATTAGTTCATGCCGACCCCTAGAAGTAAACACAGGCAAAGCTATTAGATTTTTTTTTGGTCCCAACAAATAAGTTAAAGCTCATTCTGAAAACAATCTAAATTCTTCACCATTGTTTTTAGTCTGTTGTTTCAGAAATCTGCAAAAAAAAAACAAAACAAAAAAAACTTTAGATGTAAGCACATTTCTTAAACTTTATTTCTGAGTGAAAAGTATTAAAAAATCTGCGGGTTCCCTAAGGAAGCGTCTCCACGTTGACGTAGGTGAGGACGACGTCGTTCAGGATGTTGATCCGGTCGATCTGGTTCAGCTCTCGGATGCGGTGGCGGAACTCGAACAGCGGGATGTTGTTCACCGCCACCCTGAACGTCTCGGGAGTGCACAGGATCTTCATCTGGGGGAGGAAAACAAAGCAACAGTGAACTCGGTGAAAGCAAAGCATCTAACAATACCCGAGCCGCTGCTTCGGTGTGTTCTGTCGTCACCCGACGCTACAGACAGACGCGGCGTCTTCGGGTCAGACGGCTCCTGGTTGTTACATGTGATTAATATTTGTGTTTCGCGTTACACGAGAGCCCCACTGACCTCCAGGAGCCTCCCTGCAGTAAAGCAGCACTCTTATCAAGGGTCTGGCTGCACAAACGACCTTCCAACCTTTTCCACCTTTTCCAAACGTTAGCCTGACGTTAACCATGAAAAAGTAACCTGGAGTCAGTTACATGCTGTTCGGCATCGATGGCCTATTGCAACTTTAAACGATAAACTCTTTCTGCTGGCAGTTAAGAGGTCAGAAGTGTGTCGTTGAGTTAGACTGATAAACTTTGTTTTACGTCAGCAGCATTTCATTGAGTTTAGTATAGCTTCACAAACAAACCCTTTTAGAGGAGTAAAAAAAAAGGTGATCCGCTTAAATCCCCCTGACTTTAATTTTCTCACCTCAAACGGGCTCCCAGGAGCGAAAGGGAAGGGCCCCTTAAGGTCCCTCTCCTCCGGGCCCCAGCGATCACCCAATTTGTGGTTCCGGACGACCACCTGCTTGCCCCCCTCGTTAAAGCGTGGGTTGATGTGAAAGGCAATGTCGTTGCCTCTCAGGAAGTTGACTGTGAACCTAAAGGGAGGGGGAACCAGGCCGCTTATATTCATTCCCTACATTTACATTTAAACGTTGTTTAAACAACAATCATGCCCGTCGTCTAATGTCATGTCGGCCATGCAGGCTTTTGTGTTTTACATTTGGGATTTAATGAGGTAGACCAACACGTACTAATCCAGAGGCGCAGGTGAAAAGTGTATGCGGTTCTGTTCGGCTCCCTAAATAAAATCCAGTGGAATAAATGCCTTCAAAATTATATAAACTGGTAGTGGAACTGTTGAAAGACAGGAGGATCTTGAAAGAAAGCCATGAGAACCCTAGTTTACAGTTTGTCGTAACTCGTGTAGGGACGAAACAAGCGTGCAGAGGAAGGTGCTCTGGTCATGTGAGACCAACGTTTTATCTTGGTAAAAAGTTGGGATTTCTATTGTACATCCCTCCGAACACGCCATCCTCCTCTGAGGAATACGGCGGTGGCACCGTCATGCGTGTTTTCTTAACTTTCCCTACGAATGGATGTAGGGAAGTTTGGATCTTAAACAGTGCAAATATAGATGTAGTTGAACGTGAATGAAAAACGATTAACGTGATGAGATTTCGTTTAGAAACTGGATCAATTTTCAGCATGTTTCTCTGGGCCAAATGAAGAAGCGGTCAACCTGAAATAGCCATTAGATTTACCTCTGCTGTCATCCACACAGGTTCACATTGAATGTACATCTTGTGTTTGGGTGTCTGTGTTGGTCCATCACATAAAATCCCGACAAAATGCATAGCAATGTGTTTGCAGCATGATAAAATGAGCTGTGAACACTTCCCACAAGGCTCTGATTATCAGATAAAGGCTCACATTTTGGCATTGGGTTTGAGGTAACCCAGAATCGTCATCATCATTTTGTCATATACTCCTCGAGCCAGGTTTAAGTTGTACGGCACACTCTGCACAGTAAGAGAGAAGCAAAAGAAAGTGTCAGGACAGCACAGCAATACAACCGCGGTGCAGATGTTCGCTGGACGCCTTGTATTCACTGACCATTGGTCCAGATGTAGGGGGAAGCCAGTGGGGCGGCGTCATAGACGGATTCTGTCCGGGCCACCCTGACTGTCCCGGGTTGTAAGGCCAGCCGGGGTGAGCAGGCCAACCGGGTAAGCCCGGGTGGACGGTGGCGGGAGCCGGAGCCGGAGCCGGAGCCGTCTGCTGGGACGGCTGGTACTGCGTGGCAGGCCAACATGGCTGACAGGGCTGCTGGACTGCGGGAGTGGGAACCTGAACTGGCGCTGGGACCAAGGTGGCGGTCGGCGCCGGCGGCGTTGTAACTTGAGTCGGTGCGGAAACTGAGATAGGAGCGGGGACTGAAACCGGAGCCGGTTGGGGGGCGGGCCAGCAGGCGGTGTTTGGTTGGCCGGTCCAGCACGGGACGGGCTGGGTGGGCTGCCCGGGCCACGCGGGGAACCCGGCTCCGGACGGCGGCAGAGTGGGCCAGAGGCCGCCGGACTGCGGAGCGGAACCAGAGGGCGGGCAGCCGCCACACAGGGCGTCCGCGTGCTGAGACGGAGAGAGACGAGGGTGAGGGAGATACAGAGTGGATAAGATGGAGCAAACCTACTTCGAAATGCAAACATAAGCAAACAATTATTCACAGGGGGGATTTGAAAAAAGAAAATAAATAAAAATCAAACATGTCATCCTTACCAGTGTGGGGATCTGAGAGTTTGATGCACTGCTTACATCCATGCTGCCTGTCAGAATAAGACTGAGTTCAGTTGATCTATTTTAGCTTTTGTTAGCTCTCACAAACAAACAAAAAAATATATATGAAGAAGTCAGTGAAGCATATGGAAAAAATAAATGTCTGATTTTTTTTTTCTGGTTATAACAAAAAAAATCTGTCTCAATATTTTGTTATTTATGAAACAGAAATTGGTAATATTACCTGACCTGAACAGGATGAGCTCTGTCGGTAGGAGAAAAAAAGGCTTGGTTATGTGTCTTCTTATACATTACATGTAAATATTTGGTTTCAACCGTGCAATATTTCCTAAGTTTGTCTCTTAAGTTTTATATTTTTGCCATTCATGTGCTTTGATTTAGCAGTCTTTGCTCTGTTTTCCATCTTCGCTCTCACTGTAATGATCTTAGTTGCTTCCATTTATGTCGCCAATCTTTCCATTAGTTGAACCTTTCTTCCCTGGCAGCAATATAAAGGTAAATACTTCTCTACATATGCTCAGACAGCTTATTTAAGACTGATGCACTGATAAAATGTCCATTTTGCCGGAGAATTTAAACGCAACAGATTTAAAGTTTGTCTTCCAGACTTGTAGGGAATCTGCAAGAGAACCAGATAAGAGCGACGGTTACCTTGGTTTGGGTTTGGTCCTCAGGTCCAGACGGGTGCAGGCTGCAGGACGTTTGGCTGTGGCCAAAGAAAAACCCTTTTATAGTGAGTGATTCTCACAGCAGCAGACTCCTCCTCACCCCATCATCCAGCTGTCAGACTACAACAGCATGCTGTGAGGACAAACACACCTTTCCTGTTATCTTACACAAGTTTTACAGCCTAACAGTTGTCACATTGTGCTCAAGCTTGACATAAAGGAAAGATGTACACCGAAAGAAGAAGAAAAAAAAAGCAGCAAAGTAGAATCTGTACAACTTTTTATGCCGTGTTGTGAATCATGTAAACATGGCAAAATTGAACTGTTCTTCCAGAAAGTTTCTCTTTCTTTCACCAAACCAAATCTGAAAACAGAACAATGGATTGGGTTTTTTTTTTCATGCTGACGGTGGTTCGTTTCTCCGTTGAGCAGTCATGGGACTGTGAAACGCTCGAAGAGTAACGCAATTACCGAAGATAGACGAGGAAGTCAGGATGCTCGACGGTCACGTGGTTCACACACACACAATGTTTGCACAGCTATCTTTGCTGGGACTTTCTATTGACTTCCATTCATTTCTACAGCCTAACCTTTACCCTTGCCCTTATCCTAACCCTAACCATTACATACCTGATCCTAACCAAAACTCAATTCACACCTTAGTCCTAAATCTGACCCCTGACCCAAAAACAGTGTTTCCCCTTGTGGGGACCAGGCTTCAGTCCCCACAAGGAGCAGTGGGTCCCCTCATGTGTCAGGAAAATCCACACGCACACATACACACACACACACACTGATGGCTGAAAAGGTCACACACTACCTCCTGTTTCACCTCCACATTCATTTCATAGTTTCCCTTCTGGTAAAACTCCCACTTCTGCTTTAATGCTCAGCATTATCCCCCCCAGCCTCTCTCCGCCATGCAGCACTGCTCTGCTCTCCATAAACATTTCCTGCGATTATCCAATAAGTCCCCATGGCAACGGCATCATAACAACACATGTGGATTCACGCAGTTTAATGTGCCTCGCATCACCTCGTTATTAGATTACCTGTCATCTGAGCTGGAAAAATGTCTGAAACTGCAAATGCTCGGAGAACGACATAATCCGGCAGTCTTGCTGCTGATTTTAAGTTGTTTTTTTGGGTTTTTTTTTTTTTTCAGTTACATATGGAGAGCTTTACGTTACTTTTACCGCAACCTTTTTCTGTCATCGATGGCTGTAAGCTCTGAGTCTAAAAGCCTTTTGGCTTCATGTCAACAACTGAAACTCAGTGCTGCGACAATGGCCGTTTGCTAAGCAATGAGAGTAATGCACTTTTACATTGATTTGCCTGTTGCGGCAAACGGAAATTTATAGTCCCCTGAACGAATATCGGAACAAGGAAATTCACTCGATTTTAGTGGGATTTTATGTGAAAGACCGACTGCATAATTACAAGGTGGAAGAGAAGGATTTGTTTTGAGGCAAAATGGTTCAAGGCAGGACAGTTAAATTGGAGGAAGAGGGTTGGGGTTAACTCTGTGTTTATCTGATTTAGAATGAGATGTTCTGTGAAAAACAGCCCTTCCATGGTGAAGACATACCAAATCTGCAGCGATCACGCCGCTAAAAACTTGTTTCCAAAGTGTTTCTCTTCGGCGACTCCAAACACACACACGCCACACCTTTCAGATTTTTAACCAATAATAATAAAAAAAATTAAAAACCACAAATATTTGTTTTTCCCTTTGTTGATTTGCCTCAAAAAATTACACTGACGTTCTCCAACATGTGTTGCAAAATTTGTCAAGCGTTTTACACGACTTTGCTGGAACACTTCGTCCAGAAGTGTTCCTTTCTTCTTATGCATATTGTCAGCAGCATGTGGCCTCCATAGAGCCCAAACATCCTCAACCCATCTAAGAACTCAATTTGGCCTCAGCTGCACGACTAATTTGATGAATAGCCGAGATGGACACACACACACACACACATTATAGCTCGGTTTCAACTTGAGAGCAAATGACAGTGCTCCACTCGGGTGGATGTTTGCCATGTGGTCCTGACATGATCCTGAGGCAGGGAGTGATGACGTCAGTCGCAGGAGCTGTTCTCCCGTCGCTTCAGCCAATGGGAGAAAAAGGAGGGAACCGCGGGGCGCGCTGCTGTGAGGCAGAAGAGAAGCTCTCTGGCAGGAGAAGGGCTCTCCAAAAGTGACGGCGGAGGCTTCAGCCTCTGATACGCTCTGGGCCTCGCTCCTGAAAGACCCGTAAGACCTAAACTGCCCATCATCACCCTGACCAGCCCTCTGCCCCTCCCTCTTCATCTCTCTTCCTAAACGCACAAGAACTGACTGAGTGAAGCGCAAACATGCAGCGTTTGGGATTTATTTATTTATTTTGTGCGCTCAAAGACCGAGTGAAAGATGAAATCAGGGAGAAGAGGTAGTAAGCGTGAGGGAGAAACAATATTGCTACAGTTGCCATGGGGACAGCGACGTGTGTGTGTGTGTGTGTGTTCTTTCTTTCTTTCTTTCGCTCTTCTTGTTGTTGTCGTTGTGGAAACCCGCGTGTTTATGTGTGTGTGTGTGTGTGTTTCTGGAGGCAGATTACTATCACAAATCACAACACTGTTGTTCTCCACACACGAGCTTTTGTTGACGCTTCGCCCATAACCGTCAGCAGGGTAAATGTGTGACGCACCACCGCAGTCCACCACTAGAGGGAGACAGTAAAGTTTCCCCTGAGGTGGAAGAGAGATGAACACTCTCACCGTCGGCACAATGAAATGTTCTGTTTGTTCTGCAAGGCGAACATTGACATGCATGTATGATTCACTGAGGGGCTTTAAAGCCATTCTGGCAACCCGTTCCTCCTTTCATCGCCCTTCACAAAGCTTTACAGGAACCTGGAGCTTTTGCTTTGTTTGATCTCTTCTGCGCCAGGCCTTTGCTCCTTAAATCTTTTCTTTTCTTTATTTTTCTTATTTTGCAGCCACAAACCACCATATGTCTTATTGGGATTTTATGGGAGGTGTGCTGAACACCGGTTTTCATGTTTGGTCGCGTGTGGTCAACTGGATTTAATTGTGGATTTTAAAGGTCGCTGTAGCACACAGATGCAGTTTGATCTTAATTATTCGATCGCTGCTCCGGTTGCAGGCTCCTGGTTGCTGTTTCGCGTTAAAGTGAACCTCCGCTTCAGATTCAAGTCCTCTGCAGTCCTCTGACGGGCTTTCTTCTCAGAAATCGATCCTTCCGTCAACTTTTGAGGCGTCTCCGTTTCACGGGAGAAAAGTTTTCCACCACACAGCATTTCGCATGTGAGTCCGGAAACAATAAGATGAAGAAAAACGAAAATCACGTCCACCTTAAAAAAAATTTTTTTTTTTTAAGTACAAATGTATGCCACACTTTTCAGATTAAGCAAAAAGCAATACTTTCCATCCTTTTTGCTTTCTCCCATAACCAAGCTGTACTTTCGGTTGCTCATGTCTAACAGTCCTAATAAATGGACGCTGAGGCTGGTAGTTTGATTAAAACTGCTGCTGCAGCCTAAACCGATCCCACTCTGTAACTCAGACGCAATGTGGGACGACTCCCAAATGTGAAAAATAGATGTGGGCGTCAAGAAAACCCATGATAAGTTAGGCTTCAGCTGTAAATAGTCCTGAGCCAGAGGGGTGTTCCCTTTGCTGGCAGGGGTTCGCATTACCCAGGAGATTTATTTTTTTGTTGGGAGGATTAAAGAGGAAGGAAGACGGTGTCCGTTTCCAAGTCGCATCAGTCTGTGGCGTTGGCGCTAAATGTTTAGGAGAGACACTAGATTTTCAATTCGTCCACCCGGCTCAGAAAGCACGACGATAACTTTCAATGTCTACCAACAACCCAAAAAGATCCCAGAGTGCATTTTCACCTGGCGCTCATTCCCTTTTACTTGGAGGGGGGAGTTTGCAATCTCGCATTTTTGTGTGAACGCTGTGCTTTTAGAAAAGCATGCAGCATTTTGTCATACAGCACAACCGTAACTTAAACATACACAAAGTGCATATCTTGAAGTGAAAGGGAAGTGGAAAATGCCCATCGAAAACCTTTTTTTTTTTCCCACGTAGAAACCTGAAAAATGCAGGAGGCATCAACACTCTCACGCCACTTTGATTCTGTTATAAACACAGCCAAGATCCCACTGGTGGACTTTTAAGTTTTTGTCTCCACTTGGATTGGTAGATTTTCTAATAGTTTTTATATTATTCCTATCGGTTCCTACCTCTGTGTTCATTAGTGCCGTTTAGGTTTTGCCATATTTGTTCATTCCTTTGCGTTTAGCTACTTATTTCTTGTGTTCGGTGTATTTTATTTTAGTTTTTTATATTTTGCAGCAATTATCTATCTATCTATTATATATATATATATATATATATATATATATATATATATATATATATATATATATATATATGTACCTCTTTCTTGCCAATTGATGATGATTTTGGCAAAAAAAGGTCACTTTTGGAAGAAAAAAAAGCCATTATTTTAGTAAGGTTTCGATATTTTCTGTGAGTTATATGCTTTCAAGGAATTAAAACACTTGGGATATTCAATTCCTGTTCCTATAGTAAGTATCACCACATGGTTAGCGGTTTGAACCTCCAGTGCAGACGTCAACCTTGTTGTCGTCGCGCTGTATATCCGTGTGAGTGGAAAGTGCTCCCGGTGCCGCACCAGTACAGGTGCTCCACATTCCCAGCCAGCTCTCCGCCCTGCTCGGCGCTCATTCGCTCTTTCCCCCAGCAGCCCGGATGTGGCGCACAGGACCGCACAGTCCTCCGCTCCAAAGAGATAATAACATGGCGCTGGTGGACACATAGCGGTGCTCATCCCTCTGACAACATCGACGGGAGCGGAGAGAAACACGAGCCGACGGGACATGTGAGCCCTTCGACCCCCAGCACAAGCAAGGTAGGTGCGCAGGAGGACGTCGTTTGACGATGCGTTTACGGTTATATCAAAAAAAAAAAAAAAAAAAAAAAATTGTCTGCCTTCCTGCTGCTGCTGCTGCTGCTATCTCCTTTCGCAGGAGGGTTAAAAAAACAGAAGAAGAAGAAAAAAAAGCAGCAGCTTCTACTGAGGTGAAATTCTTGTTCCGATGATGTTTTTAGTTTCGTGTCTCCGGTTCTTGTTCGGTTCGGGTTGACCCTCCGCTCCACGCTGAAAACAGCAGCGTCATTACTGGGGCTGGTTTGCGTCGCCGCTTACGACGCGTCCGTGCAGAAATAAATCTGTCATTTTCTTTCTTTATTATTATATATATTTTTTCAAATATTTTTCTGGTGCATGTGTGTGTGATCGTAGCTTGTCAGGCGCTTCCGTGCGTCGGCCGCTGTCCTTGGTGTTGAAGCTGGAGGATAGCACGCCTAAATGCAAACACTTCCCCTCGACGCTCTCCTTTTAAACAAACAACCTCACTAATGCTCACACACCAAGAGGAATCGCTGTCAGTGCTTGGAGGTCGAAGGTAACAACAACAACAACAAAAAAAAAAAAAACAGCAGCAACATTATAGTGCATGTCTGTCCTTGCTGCTACATACATTTATTTAAGCATAAGAGCGTCTCCTATCCTTATTCACTCTGCAGGTGTAAGGCCTTTTCATTATTTTGGCTTTTATTTTTTTTAGTGCTAAATCTCTCAGACAGCCTTGGTTTGACTATGCTGTGGCTAATGCAGGCCAGGTAGGAGCAGGAACAGATGGCCCGTTTTTTTTTTTTTTTTTTTTTTTTTACAACTTCAGCCCGGATAAGAACGTGTAGACGAAAATTAAAAGTGGTGGCTTGGCACTCTGAGCAGGGGTTCCTCTCCCTAAGCTCCTAATTGCCCTAATAGCAGCGCTGATCATAGGGGAGACAATAACAGGCTGTCAGGAGCCCCTAAACACAGCGGAGAGATCACTGACAGTGATGTAAATATAAAGGAGGCTTAACTCAGACCTCCAGTCGGAGGGTCTTTCTAAGGTAATTGTCTTCACCAATTGATAGTACTGTGAAATATTGCAAAACTGCTGTTGTTGGGCATCCTTAAGCTCAAAACGTTCCAAGTGTTTTTGTTTTTGTGGCTTCTCTCGCACAAACGAGTCAACCAGAAATGGGGGATGACATTAAATTGGCTCTGATAAAGCTCATTATCTTTGACTACACTGTGCTTGCTTTTTTTTGTTTTCTCAGTCAAAAATTGACCCACAAGACTGGAAAGTAACCGGGATGCTGGCAAAAAAAAAAGCTTCTGGTTTTGCTTCCAAAGGATGTTATTGTGTTCGGCATGTGTTCTCTGAATTGTGTGTATTTTGTTTTTGTTTTGTTAATGAGGGGGATCCCCCCCCCCCCCATCATTCACCAAATGGGTCAAAACTGAATCAGCAAGTAATAGGTAGTTATTTTATGCATTTTTATGTATGCATTTTACTTTTATATATATATAAAAGCAAATCATATAAGAGCCTATAATTGGGGACAGGGTTTCCCCCCGGTGTATTATAAGCCTGGCAGGCCACCAGGCTGTTCTTGAGCCCCCTCCAGGCTAAGCATTGCTCCTATTGAAAATGTTTGCATTGTTTAAGACTTTATAGTTGGCATTCAGGTATTCATTTCCCCATCGTTTAATAACACATAATTATCAAGTGACAGTTTAACATTTCCTGTCAACTTCAAACATGTTTTAACTCAAAAACACGACACGCCGCTGGATGAATGATTGCCCTACCACTCGACCACCGGGCTTAGAAAATTCTCTGGGGGGACATTTGGAGGGATCATGTTGCAAATCTGTTGAAGTTAAACTAGCGACCTTTATCGCATTGCCTACAGTGCATCGTTTCTGGTCAATGTTGCCGTCTTTAGACATAAATTGGAGTCAACGTGTCACGGGCGAAGTCAGATTCTCCCTCACCCACTGCCAGCCAAACCTCGCAATGCATGATGAACAGAAATGCCTTTTATTTCGACTTGCGATTAAAATTATCCATAGCAAAATTCCAGTAAGTAATTTGTTCTGTGTCGGCAGGATGCGTCCGGTTTACGTTAAAGATGTCCATTGATGCGTGTCTGTTGACGGGATGCACCGCTGCTCCCCCTTCACACCTAAAAGAACAGAAAGTGACACTAACCAGAAAAAGCCTGATCAGAGCGTCTTTAATTAAGGACAGTATGTGATTAGATTTGAACAGTCAGTCAAATTTGTCCCACAACAAACCAAAAACAACCGTTGTCTCTGAAAGCCTCCAACACTGGGAAACTACAAGTATTGTATTTCTAGAAACTTAAAAAAAAAGAAATTATGCTGTGAGATGTCGACATTTGCCAACAGGTAGTTTGAGATAAAACCAATCAGTGTTTTCCTGGGATTGAAGGCCGCCAATTTCTACACGACGTTGTTTTCAGATTTTTCTAAAGTCGTTCTGCAGAGATTGAACATCAGCATCCTGCGGTTATAGGAAGATGAAGTTGCTCGGAGATGGTATTACTGCTGTACGTTTTGACACGGGTATCTATCATTTTCTTGCTGAGCTCTCTGTGACTCATTCCGTATGGATCACACGTTGATACAGAACTACCCAGGATCCTTCTTGTTCCCTCCAAATAGACTGAATGGATGACGGAAAACTTGAGGAAGCAAAGTTGAACACTTCTAATGCGAGAAGCAAGCGTCAAAGACGTTTTAAAGGAGTGAAAGCAAATCACGCAATAGCATAACTTTGGAAAACAGTAAATTCTATTTTCACGTTTTCTTTGGTTTACTGTGTCGCAGTAATCTTAAGCAAAGTAACATTTTTAATGTCTTTTCATCCAGAAGAATGAAGCATTGATTCAACAAACATGACTCGTTTACGTGCCACATCAGAACGAAAAAACGAATAACGTCGAACTGATAGAAATGCCGTCGGGACGAAACTCGTGGATTTGGCCGCGTGCCTCTTGAAGAGCATGGCTTGCCGTCGCTCTCGCCCTGCTGACTCACCAAGCAGGGATTTAAGGGCGCTCTTTGCATGTCCTTCAGAAAATGACTGGGTGTGTTTACTGTAAAAAACCCCCCCAAAAAACAACAACCTGGAGACGCTTGTGAGCTGAGTCAATGGGTTGGTCGGCGTTCGCCTGCTTGCACCTTCCCCGTCGAACCGCCCTGTAATGTATTCTGCCCCGAATGCTGAGCACAACAGCTTTACATAATGATCAAAGCTTGAGGGATGCCAGAGCATGGCTTCAGCCTGCAGTTATAATAATAATAACCTTTGAAGTTATCACAATCCCACAACCTCATCCTCATCATACATCATACTCTTCTTCTCCTTTTGTAGCCGTCGTTCTCTCTCTCTCCCTCTCTCTATCCGTTTCTCGCGCGCACGCCCACACATGCGTGCTCGCATGGACCCACTCGACGGGCCTCTTGTGTTGAATGCTTCTGGATGTGGGGTGAGCACTTGAAAGAGGAAAGTGATAATGAACACATGACAAACTATTTTAGTCCCTATGGTTCGGCACTAGACTGCTCCGCCGGCGTCTGTGAGGAGGCAGCCTCTGCTGTTTCCACAGATTTACAGTTACATAAGAGTCAGAAGGAGTCGTACATTCAGTCATCTAACCAGGAGAAGATGAGCTAATGCTGTTTGTTTTCTTTTTCTGTGCAAGTATGGTGATAATTACGTTTTACTCTATGTACTTGCTTGCACTACGTTTACACGCAAAGTAGTGCATCGTTGCGAAGTAGAAGCAACACTGTGCCTGTTTTGTTTTTTTTGTGTGTGTGTTTTTGTTTTTCCACAAATATGTCTAAAAAGTGTGTGTTTGATTCAATAAAGCAGTTAGATCATAAACGGAGAAATGCAGAAACAGCACACTGAACACACCATGCAGTGAGACTTGGCCTCGGCAGAGTCATGCTGTGGGGTCAGTGACAGAAGAGTTATCAGAGTTGATAAGAATATGGATGGAGATAGATAGATAAAGGTGAATCCTGGAAGAAAGTTAGGCAACTACCAAGAACATAAAGCAAGAGTTAAACTGAATTGCTAAAATGGCCTAGTCAAAGTCCTAACCTAAATTCAACTTAACATCTCTGGCAATACTTGGAAAGTTGCTGCTTGCAGATCCAGTCAGACTGAGCTTAAAATACTTTTGCCAGAACGAAAAAAGGGGGCAAAAATGTCTCCACATGTCACAGCCGAGCAGAATTACAGCTGGGATTAAATCCTGGGATCCGAATGAAGCTGAGCCACGCATTTTTTAAAAAAAAAATACATTTTTGGTTGTAAATAGTTTTATAAAATTGAATGTTTTTCTTCAACACTGTGTCCTACTTTGCGCCGGCCTATTATAAACAATCATAACCAAGCAGACAGGGGAACATTTCAAGTTGTCACTTAAAACGCGATACATCTTAAGTTGCGGCGCGTCAAAATGGACGTCCAAACCTGTGCAACAAACGTTTCAGCAGCGTGCAGGAGAGTGTTAAGGGGAGGACGGTTAAAAAGAAGAAGAAGAAGAAGAAAAAAAACAAGGAAAAACAAGAGAGGCAGTCGAACATGAACACTGATGGTTGGATAAGAAACTCAGGAGGTTAAAGGAAAGCAAAGATGGATGAACAGAGAGAGAACTAAAGTATTTTACTGTGTGTGTGTGTGTGGAGGATGATGATCAGGAAAAGGAAAATGGGAAATAAGAGCATCAGAGGGCCAAAGAATACCAAAAAGAAAGCTGTCCACAGAGGGAGTAGCTGCCTGTTTCTCTTTGCGGAGAGACTCGCTGTGTCCCACCTCAGGTGCTAGCAAGTAGTCTGAGCGCCAAACTCTTCCTCAGATGTCAGCACGTTTGTCAAAAGGTTATTGGATCCTGCTGTTTTTTCATGTTTCTGTATGGCAGAAACAAAACGGTGCATATGTTTCTGTCTGTTTCTTGAGACAGACAGAACATGTAGATATCAGCATCGCCTTTAAAAAACAAAAGTAGTCACATTTCTCTTCGCTCATCTTGTGAGTTTTTACACTCAAATGACGGTTTGAAACCTCCGTCTCGTTTTGCTGTTTACGACTGGAAGAGAAGTGATTGGCACTTTGCTGGAAGTGCATACGTGTGTGTGTGTGTGTGTGTGCGCCGGTCATAAGGTTAAAGCTTCAGAGGGCGCTGATGAAGAGGCCTAGTTAAGCTTGATTACCCGTTGATGCCTTGAGGCGGCAGAGTGCTGCATCTGCCTCTTCTGCTGTGAGGCCCACAACACTGGGCCTCATAGTTTTGTCATCCGCCCTCCAGGCTGAGGGAGCCGCGGCGTTTCGGTGGCTATTGTGTTGGGGGAATTTGTGTGCTTCGTTTTTAAAAAAAAACAAAAAAAACAATTATTAACATTAGAGATGTTCCATTCAGGATTTTCTTGTCCCAGATACAGTCATTAAAAAATTAGGACAACCCCATTAAATATCCACTTCTTCATTTATTTCTGGGAAGGGAAATTAATTAATCACAATCAAACAAAACAAAAACATCCTTTTAGTCATTGGACAAAAATATACAGTTCTCCAACTGAGGACCCAGTCGGTCCAATCTACCTCCTAATGCCTTAGTGTAACCCTGTTTGGTTAAAGTATTTTTGGTCAGATCCTTCCTGTAGCCGTCTACCAATCTCACCCATTTGCTGCGTTTCCGTTACAAATGTGTGCAAAACTTAGTCGATGTTCTGCTCGTGACGAAAAAACACAACTTCGCAATTGCTGTTTCCGTTAAAGAAGAAACTCAGTTAAAGTCACTCATTGACATGTTTGTTCAAGTCATTAAAAAAAAAACCAACAAGCCGCACCGTCATCCTCCTGCCACTTCCTGTCGTCTTCTTCGTCGTTTCCGCCAGAGGCAGCGTCCAATTGTTGAACACGTACTTATCCACACACTGACAAACATTAGAAAGACATAGTTTGCTATAGGTTGTCCTAATTTGTTAAGCATAAGTGTGTTTGGCCCGAGGAGATTTTCTGCGAATCAGATTTCTGTCTCTGAACATATGTCTCTCTTGGCAATGTTTTGATTCTGAACTGTTAGCTGAAGTGCTAATGCTAACATGCGACACTAGTTTTTCCATTTTTATTGTTTGTTTTCATTTTCACCCCCTGCACTTAAAGGAAGACTGTTGTCCGCCCTGCGACACACTGCACAGTGGACACCATGACCAGTAACATGACACAATAACATACTTTTTTCCCAATGAGCTGAGGCAATGCAGGTAGTTTTACTTATTTATAAAATTTGATAAACTGCAGCCCATGTTCCAGATGACATCTGGTTGCAACAGACTGATTATGTCCTTGGGTTTGATTTTAAACCTTCTCGAAATAGTTTTGATATTCTGAATTAGCAGATTTTAAAATCCATATACTACAAAAAAGAGAGAGGAAAAAAAAAGATCACAGAAATATGAAGATATACAAATTTGCTGATTGACATTGGGCTTAGACATCAAGACGAATTTTACAAATGAAGTCAGTGCTGCAAGTTTTGTTACAATCCCTTAATGCTTGTATGTGGCACATTTTAGTAGTTGCACAGGGACTTCCTGTTACTGCCTGAAATTTTGTCATCGACTCCAGGTTGCCAGGCAACCAGACGATGTTATCGTCTATGCCTGGGCATCCTGATAAAGAAGCACATTTCTCATGATGCTGAACTTCTGCTTGAATAAAACAGGACTGTAGTTTAAGAAAGTTTGTAAAAAAAAAAAAAAAATGCAGTCAAGACAAACTTCTTATAAGCACCCTCTTTATTTTGTAAAACCTCGACTTGATGTTTTCTTAACCTACTATTTTTTATTTATAAGCTGAGTTTTGTCCTCACAGCACTGTTTATTTATTTACTGTCACTGTTCTGGTAAAAACCCAAAAGCTGCATGTCAAGTTCAAACCTAAAGCAGCAGGAACGGCTCACGGGTGGTATACTTTGCCTACACAAATTCCTAAAAAACACTAACTTACGGTGCTTGTATATGAAGAAACGCTTCATGTTTCCTGAGTTTTTAAAGTCGGAAACTCAGGTCAACATAATGGGTTCACACTTTATTCAGCCTGATGTGAAAAAGTGTCATTTATCTCATTTTCATAGCCAAATTCATCCCGCTGGGAGTTTGTTTTGCATTTGGTTGCTGCATTTGTAATGATTAACGGCTGCAGAGGTATTCATGTCCCTGAAACACTTTTACAGTTTGTTACATAAAAATCTCAAACCTCAATGTAACCTGATGGGAGTTTATGTGATAGACCACTCAAGCCTCTCTGAAATCCCTGCAATTTAGATTCATAAATAAATGCCATTCATTTGTCTTCAGCGATATTTATACACTTCACATAGGTGTGCGCTATAGGCCTGTCACGATAACAAATTTTACTGGACGATAAATTGTTCCAGAAGTTATCGCGATAAACGTTTGTATTGTTGTTTTGAGACCATTTTCGAATAATATAATGGTAATAATGCAAGAAAAGATCAACAAACTTCAAATTCTAATTAACATTTAACGCTGGAACTGGAAGACATTTTAAATATCCAAAATAAGTAAACAAAACAACAAATAAAATGAATAATGACTCTGTAAACAGTACTGCCTTTTAACAAAAAGGGTTGAGTGAAACAAAAACACCAAGAAAAGTTGCTTATCCAGTTTTAGGTAGAAAAAAAGAGAAAAACGACAAAACATGCAAATAAAAATAATTGAGTTTGCTCTAATTTACCGTGCGATTAATTGATTTATTGCTTATTGTGACAGGCGCGGTGCTCCATTCACATTTCACAAACAGCGTTGTGTTTGTTTTCACATACGTCACGATTATGCTCCACTTTGTGTTGGTCTGTCACAGAAAATCCTACTATTGGATGAGTTCCAGGACTGTGAGCAAGACGCAAGGTGAATTTGGTTTTGCTTTGTCAAAAGGCTAAGCTATTCTCCCCAAATGACTTCTCCTTCCGAACGACACTCTGTTGCAGTTTAGCAATGTGTCATCAATTATTCATGTCGTGTTCAGGGTGGCCTCTGAACAACAAATCAGGCTGGCCATTTATTGCCTTTATTTAACGTTTAGTCATTTACAGCCACACCAACTACATTATCTGGCCAAATTGATGGTTGGCTGTGCAATAGAGCAAAGAACTTGCAGCTCAAGACTGTCAGATGAGCAAAAGGATACAAGGAGATAAGAGGCACTCCTCTCGAATGAAATGTGTGAATTCCCATCTTTTAGTGGACAAACCAAAAGTCACTTTTGCTCACTTTTTTGTTATGGGTGACAATCGGGATTAGCTGCTGCGAGTGCGGCGCGATGTGTGCCGAAGAAGCAAGACGTCGGAGGCTTTTACTTTGAAACGCCAATCCAAAACCGAAGACAAAGCCTCTGATTTTAGCTTCAAAAGTGACAACAGAGTAAGAGCGGACGACACGAGGATGAAGCTGAGAGGAAAACAGAGAAAAGTATCCTGAAGGGATCTTTGGAGTCTCTATCGGGTTGTGAGTCGGCGTTGTCAGCGGCGTCTCATTGTTTTGTTCTGTGATTTGAGATCAGTCAGGTGGAATTGCATCAAAGCAGACGTGAATAGGGACATTCATTATGGCTCAGCTTGATTCATCACCGACTTGCATACCCATATCCCTACGCCCCCATTGGGAGACTTCAGAGGTTGATGATGCGGGCTGCGGTTGCAGGAAAGTTTGCATCACAGCATCCTCTTCGCATCCACACTGCGTCTGCCGTCTGGGAGGTAATCATGACAAAAACATGCAGCAGCAGTGGCTCAGTGTGACCGCCGCCGCCGCCATCATGTATCTGATCCTGTTCAAATCAACCTTTGACCAGGACGATTTTGAAAGCTTAGAAGTGACTATTAATTTCAAATGGATGTGAAAAAAAAGAAATAAGAGTAAGAATAGCAAGAGTGAGTCACTTCAGTCACATTTTAAATAGAGCTGAAGAGACATTGATGGAGCAGCAGTGGGCTTTCACTGCTTTATTCAGTGATCTCCAGCCACAGAGCGAAATAGTTGCATGCTCTGATTTTGTTGCACAGAAGTCTGCAAACCCATTACAGACATTGTCTAGTCTGAATTCACAGCGCTTCACTTTTGATGCTTGCTCCCTATTTCCTTTTTTCATATTTCGGTATGAAAAACCTGATGATGAAAGTTCACGATGTTTTCTGAGTATCCAAAATTGGTCAAGTAATTGATAATCAGGAAGTAAGGCTGCTCTCAGTAGGAGCCACTTCAAGCAGTCCAGCATGTGGGGGAAATCTTCATCAGCGCAGACAGAGTGTCTGCATATCTTAGCATGAGTTTAAATTGTGTTATTTATTGGGTCAATGTTTTGACATTTGAACTGAACTCATACCTCTGAACCCGAATGGAGCTTCTCTGAATATTTTGACATGTGCAAATATTTATGATTGCCCTGCTTAGCTGGACATCAAAGTTCATATTCTACAGTTTCACGTGTAAAAAAACCCAATGTTTTAATATTGATTCAATGGTCTGTCTTCCTAAGTGCCTGAAATCTAAGACCTTTTATCATTTTTTGATTTTACACAAAGGAAATATTCTAGATTGACTTAATTGTAACTAAAGCAATATTGTGTCCCTCCAACAATATGCTGGTATTAAATAAGCAGTCACCGGTAGATATGACAATAATGGGATGATTTGACATTTGCTGCTTAAAGCACAGATAAAGTTATGGTTTTTGTATAGCTGTTGTGTTTTTCAAAACGGCTGAGAGTCGACACAAGCCAAACATTCCTCTCACACTCGTCAGAAAGCTCTTGGAATCCCATTTGTACAGACTAATAGGCTAAAATCCTTACAATCAGTATTACAGGCACCTCAGAGCTCCATTTTGGTAAACTAATTATGCAAGATATATTACCCTTTGACTAGATTAGGCCAGTGGACAATGATTTATTTGAGGAAAAGCAATCAAATCTGCCCTAACGTTTGATTTGTGGCTCCATAAAAACGAGTTCCATTCAATTCCCGGTTTGAGCTTTCAATCAGGATTCCTGTCATGCTTCTGGTCAAACACAGAGGACGGGTTCACATGTCGGATTGTCAAAAGCGAGTCGGCCTCCATTAATGCTCCGACACATTAATGATGTCGGTATTTGCGGGTGGAGAATGTCGCAACTTGGATGGGATTCATCTCTCGCTTGCAAATGAAGAACCAATGTCTTGATTTAGTGTTTAGCCTGGAAGTCAGGGGACATAAAAGTCCCCCACTGGAATGTTTTGTCATCATTTGTGTGAACATTTTTGTGTGCTGCATAATTACTGCACAAGGAGGCGCATAAACTCACGGGCCAGTGTTGGAAGTGTTGCAAGACGAAATAAATATGCACCAACATGACACACACACACTTTTAGGGAGGTGGTTAATGCCGCTCTGTAAGAACAGAGCTCTCGTACGCACTTGCTCAGTTGATTGAAGCATTCAGCTAATGGAAGGGCAACGCACTCCGATGTTCTCATAGAAACCTTCAGAGAAATTTCTCAGGGCTAAAGATTAAAGCAGGGCTAGGTTATGGAAGCATCTCAAAGGACATATTCGAAACCATCAGATACAGGAAGAGTACCAAACAAGAACAAACCTTGAGATACGTGGCAGTATGTGGCGGTAACTTTGAAGAGATAAACAGCTGAGAGAACAGCATCACTTTTAGGGAGACGCTCCACAAATCTCAATGAAGTCCTGGCAAGAAGAGAGCCACTATTGACAAAGAAGACAAGCTGGACAAAGATGTAACCATACAGATCATAGATAACGTATATACTAAAATGAGTCAAGTTGGCCCCTCCACCTTCTTCAAATCAGACAAAATTGTGCTACGTTTATGTCGCAAAAATGTTTTTGTTTGTACCGCTATCATTTTAAAGATATTAAGAAGAGTGTTGGGGCCAAGTTCACTCGGGTTAAAGGCACCCAGACACAGATCAGATCTAAATCTTAAAATGAGTTGCCAGATTTGAAATATACCACTTATAGGCAGGCATCTGATATAACTTGAACTATTTTGCACAGAATTGACAAACCTTTTAGTTATTAGCAGCCAATTTGTAGGAATACCTATACTTCTAAAATGTCTCCCCCCCATTAGATCCTAACAAACTGCATTCGAGTTATTGATCGGAACTTTACAAAAACATGAAATCCATCTTATTGTCTAAAAACAGGACAGTACAGGTGAGACGGTGTCTCACTGATTGTCCACGTTGACTTACACCAGCTCTCTGCAAGTGTGCTGTAACAGGTTTATTCACTTGTTAGCTATTTGTACTCCAGGGGAGTTTGTTTTACACCGGCTTTTGGTTTCATTGAAGCCGCTTCATTGTTGAGCAGCTTTAGTTGTTGAACACTCACATGTAGCTCCAATTAATCCTGGCAAGAGCTTCCTTTGAACCCCCTGGCGTGTTTAAGAGGCGCAAGTCCTCAATCAGCATTAGAGAGGAGAAGTGAAGGAGGAAGGGGAAAGTGTATGCCGCTGTAATATAAATGGGCTGCTTTTCTTTGTTTTACGTCTTTGGGTGTCTGCTAACTGCTAATGAGAGAATCTACTGAGAATTGGAATAAATAACTGAAATGATGCATCGCCAGAAAATTGATTCAGATGGTTTGGGTGTGGTTCATTCTGTTGTACCAACAATTTATCAGTTTTGCAGCAAACTAAGGCTTTTTTTTTTTTTTTTTTTATTGATTTAGAAGTTCATAGCAGGATCAAGGTCTTTTGCCCTTGTTAGCCTCGCAGAGGACCGTCTTACTTCTTTTGCTGTGCTCATTTTAAAACAGTTCTCCTAATTGTGTGTTTATGCAGCACGCTACAATGCAATGTGAATTATTTGGGTTTGTTTTTCCCCTGGAAGTACTATTACCCTTCCAGCTAAGCCTCTTTATTTCCTCTGCCTCGTACGACTGTGCCACAGAGTATTTCATTCCCTATAATTTATCCATCTGCAGAAATGGATCACGGATCAATGCATGTGTGCGTGTGTGTGAACTCGGTGGTAGGAAACGTTCTGTTTAAGGGGGGTGATTACTCTGCCCCTTGTGGTTCATAAGCAGATGAGGCAGCGATGGCTGCTACTTTCTCAGCTATCTTCACTCAGTCCTCTTGGTGTGAGTTGGTGTGTGTGTGTGTGTGTGTGTGGTGTTAGTGTCTCATTGAGGCAGCACAATGACAATAAATGACTAAGCCCATTCAGTGGCTCAGCAATCTACAATCATTTGTTTTGACTATTAATTTACATCCTCGCCATGAGCTTATTAGTTAGATAGAAGCTCCTTGTTGCATGTAGACTCCAATATATTTTTTTTCTAGATGACAGGTGTTTCCACTTGGAAAAACCCTGTTCTGCACCAAGAACCACGGAGGGAAACCACGTGAAGAAATCTCCGGCAAAATTGAGGGGAAAAATATTTCCTCTTTATAAGTGTATTGGTTTAAACGTTGTAATTTTTAACAACTGGTGTTTCAGCTGCTCTCACACATGACACAGCTGGGCAGCAAGCAGGTGCAGTCTCTCTGTTGTTCACCGTTTGTCCTTGTGGTAACCCCTGTGGCTCGATATCGGATACAATAGGGGATCTAGTTAACCTGGTCTGTGATGCGGTTTGGCAAGGCGTGCACAGAAGAACAATAATAGATAGTAGATGATAAACTGTATCTGGAGTTTCCAGAGGGACCTTCATGCAGATGATTTAAAAAGATTTGGAATTATGATGAATCTAAACATCACCCCCAAAACGTAAAAATATCTATTTCGGCATGAGATCTCAAAGACAATTTTTCAATTTTTCAATGACACCTCCTAGAGCTTGATAGTCTTTTGAAAATGATCTTTCTCAGTATATTGAGTTTGAGATATAGGTGGCTGAACTGCTACGCATTTACAGCTTCCATGTTGAAGTATCTGATGAGCAATAAGGATCAACGAGTGTGAAATGAATGGACATAAATGGCAGCAGTTGAAAAAGAGATTGTACCTTGGTGTGCAAGTTCAGCGGAAGCGAACAGTGTTTCACACTGTCAGTGAAGAAAAAGAAACATGATCACATTTCAAGCGTTCTTGGCGTTTCCTACCTGGGGTAGAAATGTTTGGGATTGAGAACAGACTCGTTCTTTCTGCACCCCTCGCATTCAGACCCGCCGTGGTCCTAATTCCGGTGCGTTATCAGCAAACATCAGTGTGGGAAGTCATGCGGACTGGTATGAGTCTGCGGCTGAGCCCCAATCGCCGCGCAGCTCCGATCCGCTGATGGGAACGTCTCTGCTGGACGCACGTCTTCTTTTCACACCAAAGCCCACCACTGCCTGGCGGCCCACATTAGCTCAGAAGTTGCGTGCTGAAGAGAGAAGAAAGTCTATATTTAGTTGTGCATGTAGTCAAGAGTCTGTGTTGTGAAGAGTCAGATATAGTTTTCCAGCGACACTCAGCAGCTGGAGCTTAAGCCCAGAATTCTTCCTTCTACTAAACGGGCCACGTATGTTTTCCGTCCAGAACGTAGAAATCTCGTTTTGTGTTCAGGAAACCTGAAAAAAAAAAGAGAAAAAAAGATTTTCCTTATCTTTAGCGATTTGGGTAAAAAATCCCTGCGTGTGATTGATATTAATGACATCAAGCGAGGGGTTGACGTGTTACCTACCGCAGTTCTCCATTATCTTACTGTGTGTAGTTTTAAATTATTCAGCACGGGAAACAGCAGATCTAACTCAACTTATTGTCTCTGCCTCTTGGATGTAGATTAGTTCGGAAAAACATGACCTACCTGTTACCTCAATCAACTCTATTACAAGTTGTTGTTTGTTTCAGATGGCAATGTTTAATGCATAAACAGGAACATTTCTTAAGACCAATTTTAGGCGGTTTCGGCAAAGTTGCAGTGAAATGTAACGTAAAATGTGATTTAGAAAGTTTTTAAACCACATTCAAGCTGCAGGACCAAAAATATCTAGTGATACACATCAAACATGTTTTATTCTCGGTTAGCAAACTATTGAGAGATAAAACAAAAATTCAAATGTTGCTTCTATACGAGTTTTGTTCAGTCTGACTGATCTAATCTCTGCTACGCCTTTACAAAAATTTAAGGTTCTAAATAAAAAAAGCTTTAATGAGTGACTGCTCTTACTAAAATTCCTCATAAACACTGATTTATTGAAAAGGCTCCCAATACAAGTTATGAGCTATTTAAATTATAACTTGTTAAGTTGCTTTATTTTTAAGTCTTTTTTAGTTTTCAGCAGAACTGGGCAAGATATATTAAATGTGGACAGTTCAAGGTTTCATGTGGCGCCCCGGAATCATCCCAGGATAATTTTCTGGATGTCTTCCTTCTTCTGTCTCTACCCATTTCCTGTCTAATATATTGCACATAAAGGCCACTTTTACCACAAAAACAATTTGTTTTTCTTTAAAAAAGAAAAAAAAAGGCTGAAAATCCACTGGAGATGCAATCTAATCCTGCTGAGTCAGGGGTTTGCTTGTTTGGACAGCTTGAGTTTAGATGTAGATTGTTGCCCATGTTGACCGTCTACTGTATATTGTTGTTGGACCTGTGCCTAAATTGAATTGCCATTTGTCAGATCAATACCACTGACACTTCTAACCATTCGGCGCTGTTTTTCTCTGCCTCGTTTAGTACAGTACTTGCAGGTGGAAGCTCCACTGTAATATCTGACGCATTGAGCGTGAGACGCAGCATCGAGGCTCCGCAGATATTACCGCCTGCGGAGAGTTTAATATTGGCCTACATGCATTCTGAATCCCTAATGTGTCGTTTGTCCTGTGCAAAAGCTGGAAGAGGACCTTGCAGAAGCCAATAATAGTGTGTAAAAAGTGCACTTTAGTCAGATTTCAGATCCAGCCTGTGGGGAACACTGTTTATGCTCAACTGAAAGCAACGGGCATCGATTATCTGCACATAAATGGCAGTGAAGCCTGTTTTCTCACAGGTCCAAGGGATAGTTTACCCCGAGGTTGTTACCCAGTGAGATACGCAGGGCCTTACAGTAATTTGCATTTCCTCACAATTTTTCATGTGCCAACCACAAACTTCAATGTATGTCATTGGGATTTTGTATAGGAGGACATAAAAGGATATGTGTTTAATTTTTTTCCCTAACAAACAAGAATCTGGATATAGTGGCAAGCATTTGCAATTAGCAACCCTTTACTCGAAGATCAATAAAAGAAATCTATACCTCAAATTGCCTCTGGAAGTTACCTAATCACCTGTTTGCAATTTAATCTCAGAATAAATTCAGCTGTTGACTGAAGGTTTGTTGGACAGCATTATTAACTTCAAAGGGCAGGAAATTTGGGTCATTGTAAATAATGTCCAAATACGAACACGGACGCAACTTCAAATGGTTTGAAACTGGGGTCACAGTTCATCTTCCATCATGATGACAACCACAGTCAGAGCTACAATGACATGGTTCAGATCAAAGCATATTCATTTCAATGTGTTTGAATATCCATTTGAAAATACACGGCGATACTAGAAGATTGCGGTACAGATTTACTCTGAAGCCAAGTCTGGCTCAACTTGAGCGATGTCATGAAGAAAAAGTGTCATCAAATCTACCTATTGATATAAATAGAGTTGATTGATTGAAGTACTGATCTGGGAGTTGCTGAATTAAGTGCATGCCAAGCTTTTCTGATTTCTGTTTGTATCCATTTCAGAAGCGTGTGCTGCATTGTGTCAGCCTGCCACGTTAAATTACAGTAAGATATATGAAACGTGTACAACAAAATCCGAGGCAATACCTTTTCAGTGCAGCGTAGATCACATTTCGCAACATCCTTCGTCTTATTAGAGGCGTTGTGCTATCAGGAAATCTGTGAAAGATCTGCCGGACGACCTGCTTGACTTACCTTCATTCAGTCAAGAATAGCTTATCTGCGTCCTTTGACACCATGATGTTTTACATAATCAACGCAATCCTTTGAATGCAACACTCTTCAGACCTCCTAACAGAACTGCATGCATTTTATAGCTAGCCTCTATTCCCATCGCTTAAGTCTGTGGGCTGCTTTTTACACCATATTGTGCGTAGAAGTGACCAGAAGCAATGTAGGTCACCAGGTACACACTTCCATCTACTATCTGTAGCCACAGACAAATGGAGGGGAAGAGAAAGTAGTCAGATGTTGGCGCTGAGTAACTGGTTTAAAAGTGTGTAGTTGGGGCAGGGGGTGACGGCACGTGATTGGTCCACAGCAGCGCTACTAAATCAATGTTTTATAAGTATCACTGCTCCGTTTGTAGGTTAGACTTATCTCTCTGCTCCCATGTGTGGTCTATTGTTGGAGCCGTGAGTCACAGTGGGCTGTCTTACGGAGATAACCCTCCCAGCCCCCTGCATTGTGTCTGCACTGCTGTTTGTTTCCACTTGCAATTACCGAGCAATGCTATTAGCAAGCCTCGCTTTTAATTTGGAGCATGAAACTATTGTGCTTGCTGAAATTTAAGGCAAGAACGGTGATCGTTGCTGGCGGATTCGTTTACGCTGACATGCTTGGAGCTCAGCTGTGATGTAGAGCACGAATATATGGGTTTACTCATGCCTTTCTGCTCTCCTTTTTTCTATTTTTGCCTCTTTTTTTTTGCATTAGCTTTTAATTCATTTTTGAGAAATAGCTAAAACCTTTGCTAGCGAACACGGCATGCGGACACTTCTGACCCGGTTGCTCGACTTTCTCATCCCTTTTCCTTTCTGTTTCTGCAGGGTCACATGGCCTTTTGCTCTTTAAAACGAGGCCACACTTTGCTCCATCACTGCATGCGTGCTTTCTCGGGATTAGTTGTGACACTTGAGGTGGCTCCAAGCAGTGGCGTAAACAGCACAGTCTACTGCTGTTTTCTCTAAATATTCTAACCACCATTATCTGCCAAAATCTCACATTTCCGCCTCCCGATGCCCTCGACTGATTTGTCGTTAAAATCACGTGGCCAGCAGCAGGCCTTATCACAGCTTGACCCGGATTAAGAAGTTTTCACACACCTTCTTGCGTGGCTGTGCAAAGATGTTGTTAAGTCATGGTAATATCTCCATGGTGCTAGTCAGGGCAATGTGTCCCAATGCTGTCATTGTACAGCAAGTTTTCACTGGATTTAGACTGAAAATGTGAATTTAGAAATTGGTTTTGGTTGACACAGGATGAGACATTCATGTGTTTGGAATAAGCAAAAAACAAACAAACAAAAAAGACCTTTTCAGATCGGCTAGCGTACAACATGGAGTGCTTCTCTACTTTGTGGACTCTACTCTGTAATAGCTCTCAGTAATTAGCAACCTGGTTAGTTTACATTCCTGCAACCAATCCAGACATTACCTCCAAAAGCGTGTCATTTACCAGACTCGGTGCTTTCTCCTGCCGAAGGGCATTTTTGGTGTAATGGCCAGGCTAAAGCACGGCGCTTGTCTGTTTTTGAGTTGTCATTTTCATTTTTTCTAGTTGAAATAGAAAGGCTTAATAGATCTAGAGAGATTTGAAACCTTCACAATGGCGTCTGGATATTTTTTCCATCTAGATCTTTATCTGTGTGATAAAGATAAAAAAAAAATACAATCTGAAATAGTTGACTGTTGTCTTGGTGTATCTCAGGGATCTACACTGGGTTCTCTGTAGTTTAGCATTAATATTAATGATGTATTAGTACATTCATGTCGGGTGAACGTAGGTGGCTGTTTTCATGAAAGTAAAATAGCGGCTGGCTGCAGAAGAACTGTCTGTCATGACGATTATGATGCCTGACTGGTTACATAATGCAGTGTTGATGTTGCTGTGTGTGTCTTCTTAAAGTCTGTGAATAAAAACCAAATTCATACATAATTTGGGAAGGGAAACAGATTGTCAATAGCACAGGGTGATAACTGTTTTGGTGCTTTTAAAACTCATAAAAACCTGCAAACAGAATTAAGTTTATTTTGATTCATTAAACCAGTTCTGTAAGTGATTTCCTGATGCAAAATCTAAACTTGTCCTTAGTTTAGGACATGGACAGTGCAGCAGAGAGATTTGTGTGCTGCGACTTATATACTACAATATAAAAATGATACTAATTTGGCCCCACAGCACAGATGGTGGATGCAAATGTTGAGTTTTATTTTTAAATTTTCTTTTATTTCACAGTAGAATAATCCATTCAGTGATTTTTCTCAAAGGCAGACTTTGGTGCACG
Source organism: Poeciliopsis retropinna (assembly GCA_010277075.1). NCBI lineage: Eukaryota > Metazoa > Chordata > Actinopteri > Cyprinodontiformes > Poeciliidae > Poeciliopsis > Poeciliopsis retropinna. The sequence continues at coordinate 15,842,221 of VMRM01000010.1, forward strand.
CAAATCTGAATTAGTTTATTAAACTTGGCTAAATACATCAAGTGTTTTCTAAGAAAATCCAAACCCTGTTCTCATTGCTGAGAATAAAAATAAATAAAATAAATTGAGCCCCCAAAAATGGCAAAATGGTTTTCTTTCTTCTGATAAGACAAATGTATCAAAAAGACTTTTTAAAAATGTTGTCTACAAAGATTTAAACATCCGTTTCCCCACACAAAACTAATTTATTGCTTGGTTTCAATATTTTAAGCTTAGTTTACTGTTGAGCAGGTAATAATTTATTTTCTTGCTGATATAGTTATTAAAAAAAATTAAAAATTATGACCTTTTGACTTGACAAATTTAACCAATGTGACAAAATGTTTGAGTGTTTGGGAAACGTTCTGAACAGAATGAAGGAACATTATCATGCTATTTTTTCTTTTAGATTTATCCTTTAAAACCTCAATTATTATTCTATAATTTATCAAATTGGGCGCTTTAATCTTTTTATGCAATTTATGCACATTTTGTGGACTAAACACAAAAATCTGCCTCTGTGACTAATTCCCTACCTTGAAGAAAAATCAAGGTAGGGAATTATTTGCTTCATAATAAAGCAAGCTTTCAATAAGTTCTTGATGTTGATTTCTCTGCGTGGACTTTCACGCACATTTCCGCTCCCACTTTGGAGCGGGGACGTCTCATTTAAGGCACCGCTGTCCCGGTCCGCTGCGGCTTTGCCCTCTTAAATTCAGCCACGCCACAGAGCGGCTGACTTGACAAATTCTTAACCTACATTTTTACATCTCACCGTGAACCATTTTCCCATAACACCAGGAGGAAAGGCTTCTTGCTGAGTTTTCAATAATAAACGATTAAGTCAAGGGTTTAACATGCTTTGGTGGATAATGGCCTGCAAAGGAGAAGGCTTTTAAGCCATTGAGTGCTTTTAGCCTAGAAAAGCACCAGTACATAAGAGCTGTTGGGTCCGGTCTGTTGTCCAAGAGGCATCCGTTACATTATGGTTAAAGAACTTTTTCATATTATCTCAATTATGTTCAATTTACATTTTTCTAATGAGCCACGTTTCTTTAAAATTATCCTCAATATATTTTATATATATTTAATTTGTTTCTATAACCTGTGGCCTTACAGGGCGTATTTTCTGTGCACTGTGTATTTTCCAGGTATGTAATCCCGTTTTATAGCACAATCAAGTGACTGTTACCTTCAGTTATATAAAAATGCTGCATATGTCAAGCATGACTCGGCTCCAAGGTGGAGCTTTGTGGAAACAGACTGCGCTTTGTGAGAGTAACCCCAGCATGGTTGCCACGGGAGATTCAGGGATTCCTCAAACATGCATAAAAGAAACATCTATTTTACATAATGCCCCCGTAACCCCCATTTAAAAATTTGGATCAAGATGAGGAACATACAGCGACGAATGTCCTTGATGTGGCTATATTGTCAACGCCTTACAGACGTACAGCTGGTTACACCAAATTGTCAATGTTTGCCCTCCAGCGCTGTCTATCAATCTCTTTTTTTTTATCAGGCTTGTACTCTGAAAAAGAAGAAACATTTGTCTTTGCAATCTGGCAGCTGACGGTGTCTGCATACAGATGTTAGCCCTGGAGCGAGCGCTGAAACTAACACCATGCGGCTGAGGCTTCGTTTGACATGCAAGTTAGCTTTTGCTATATGTTTTTATTCCCTCACTACTGTTCACGTTCCAGTGTTTAGGCGTGTCATCTGACGTCCACTGCTACCGTATAATGGATGCCAGTTCTTTTGGGTTTTTTTTTTTTAATTTTTATTTGAGCGTGGGGTTTTCTGTTGGGAGTTGTGCTCTTCAAGAACAAAATGCTTTGCAAATCCACTAGCTTATGTTTGGACATGACTGTTAAGGGAGGCAAATATTGCTAACTGTCATATACTGTATATTGTTTTGGGGCTTTCAAACAAATATGTCCAAGTAGTTGGGTTGAGGTTTGCAGATTTTTACTGGTATTGATTCATTTGTTTAGTTTTGCAAGCAGAACTAACGTGTAGTCTTCCAATGTTGCAACATGGACTATATATATATATATATATATATATATATATATATACCTATGTATGGTGTGTTCTGATGCAGTTAGACAAGTGGTTTGTAATAATTCTCTGGAAGTGGAGGGGAGGAGGTTTGTAGAATCAGCCTCAGCTGCCATAATTCTAGATCTCTCTTTCTGTATTTAGTCTGCAGCTCCCCACCTCCGCACTGCTTATCTAAGTCCTCTACATGTGTGTTTCTGCTCACTTAGAGAGGGAGAGAAACCCTTAGAAGTGGTGTGTGTTTTTACATGCCGAAGTGTGTTTTTATTTTTTTTTAAAGGGTGTCTCCCGATCATTTCGTTTCCAAGAGATACCCTGACTAAATTCAGCTCCAGTAGTTGTTGTGTGACCACTCTCTGTGATGTTGTTTTTGGTTGTTTATTCACATTTTAAAGTTAGTGCCCTGTTTCAATGTGCAAAAATCTGACAAATCTGGATTTCCATAACAAAATATTTGTAAACACTTTACAGTGATCCTCATAGTGAAAGAAAGAACGTATTAGAGAGCAGCCGAAACACCTCGTATTCAGTGTTAAAACACTTGTACCGAAACATATTCTGAAGTTAATGAATTGGAAAGTCAACTGTTTATGTAAAATGTGTGCGCAGGCGCTGGAGCAACACTGAAACAAGATTGCAAAACGGAGAAGAAATTTTCTAAATCCAGCTTAGCACGTCAGCTAACTGTTGAATTGAGTTGGACACGACACACAACCACGTAACACTAATGAACTGTGTTACCTTAGTGCACTTTAAAACGATGGCATTTTCAAGCATATATTTTGCACTGACTTCACTGAAGTATCTGGGACTTGGTGTGTGTAAGTGCTTCTTGTCTAGTGGCCGATGAGCATTTTGTGTTTTGGTCCGTACAGAGTTGCATAATAATTGCATACACTGCACACAAGAATGATGCATTTCTTGTGGTTTTAATTTAGACTCTAAATTAAGAGGGTAGGATAGCAGCTCCCTGAGAACTGTTTAATCTCAGGTCAAAGTCTGAGGAGAAGTTTAATGTCTCATTTACTTTTTTAACTCAGAAGTTTGTATCTCCTTTAGCTGAATAATCAGCAGGATCTGTTTTAACTGAATAAATGCTAAATGTTTTCACCCTCATACAATTAATATTCCAAATGTTTTAATAATTTACTCCTTTTTTTCCCCCCCATGAACCAAGTGGCCACTTGAACCTTTCACGCTCTGCTTCTGTGCTAACTGGACCTCTGGCTTCATCAGCTGGAGGAATGCGTGATTCTGAAAGTCTTTTTCTGCTCTTTGTTGGAGTGTTTGTCCTCAGCTCAAGGCCTGTCTCTGGCTGTCCTCTCGACGTGGGCAAAAGGCCAGACTGCACCAGCTGTTTCTTTCTCTTTCTTCCACTTTATCTTCTCTCTCACACTTCCTGTCACCTCGCCTCGTGAAACAGGTTGTGATACCTCGACCCGGTGGTGCAGCTTGTGACACTAGAGTTGATATCTACACATGTTGGCATCAGAGGAAGACTTTATTTATTTATTTATTTTTTGTGTAGTGTGTGTGTGTTTGACAAGAAACAAGGTCTTATAGACTGTCTTATAGACTAAGTACACATTGTAGTGCTGCTCAGATTTATGTACATATAGTCATGTCAACAAATTGTAATTTCATTGTGTGTCAAATTGCAAACAAATTAAGCAAAGCAGCATTTCTGTTGGATGTAAAAACAAATAGCGTAAGGGGCTGGACGACATGACTGAAAGGCACATCACAACATAAGCATTTCATATCAGTCGATAACAATAATCATTGATTAGTTTTTAGTTTTAATTATCTGAAATACCACCAAACTGATGACATGCTCCTGTTTTATGCACAGTTTTCACTCAATGTTGTTTGTTTTTAAGCAGTTACGAGGCGCAGTGGCAAAATCTGAAACTGCTGCTGCGCCAGTTACTCAACGGGCTGTTGCTGGGTAACCAAGGGGTGAGTGAGTTGCTAGGTAACCAAAGAGTGAACGAGTTAGTTGCTACTATTAATAACCTATTATTAACCTTGGTCGTGAGAGGTGGAGCGTCTAAAGCCTGTTGTCTGCCTACATCTTCCAGAGTGCTGTGCGGCTCTGCAGCTCAGTGAAATTTTTGAATATTTTATCAGACCTTTTATCTGTCTGATAAAATTAATATCTATTGATATTAATCATGTGTCTGGATTTACTGAGTAGATAAACGATAAATCAATAAAACACAAACAGATAAAACAAACAAGTCCAATATTTTCTTTAAAAAAATATTGCTTTTAGTAAATAATCTAAATGTAAATCTTACAAATGAAATAAAAAATAATGGCTAACAATAACATAATAAAGTTAACAGAAATAAAATAATAAGTTATCAAACCTAAATGGTAAAAAGCAAAACAAACACCAACTCTTATCAGTTCCAATATTGATCCTATGACAGACTCAGAGGTGAATAGTGAAGTTCTGACGGGGTGCACAGTGTGGGTCACAGCCGGGCAAACCCAGTTAGCCAGTGAAAACAAAACGGGCCGGGTCCAGGCTTAAGCCGCCCGGCTCTGCGTCGGCACGGGCTGCTGGCGTAGGCAATTTTTATTATATTTTTTTTCCCCCCCCTTTCTGTGAGGCTCACATTGGGAATTATCAGAGCATGCAAGCGGGGTAGTAGTGGCGGCAGCAGCAGCAGCTAACATTGGGGATTGCAGTGGGTCGTGGACTTGACCCGATTTGTCAGTTTGATAACTTTTAAACAACCGTCGTTCCTCTGGGGATTTTATTGGCTCGCAATTCAAGGAAAGGACAGTTTCCTCGTTCGGCCGAATGAAAATCAAGATGCGTAATTGCTTTGTCGAAGGAGACGTTTGACATCAAAGTGCAACATCTGTGGAGGCTCTAATTATCCCTGCCTCATCATGGACAATCTGGAGCACTTTGATATCTCAAAGGAAGCAGGCAGTTTGTTTCCAGGTAAGAACAGTGAGCGTGGAAAAATTATATATATATAACAAAATAAAAAGAGTGAGATTAGACACATTTATCATCAGGGCCTCAATCTAGGATGCTCAAGCTTCCCGATCATGTCAAGCCTTCAAATGTAATGTAAATGCGGGATGCTGTAAACCTCCCGGCGTGTTGTGGAAATTGTGCAAGAGTGATAAAAAGCCTCTTCATCTGCTAAAGTTGTTTACGACTCTGCGGATCGTCTGCGGGGAGCAAGGGGCGAAAACGCGTTTCCGTGTAAACAGTTTTCAGCCAATTAACTCATCTGGAGGAACGGGGCCTCACGCGAGCGAGCGAATGCAAATGGGGGAGACACGAGCTGACGAATAAGCTCAGAGGAACAGGGGTCAGAAGAAGCTCAACTTGATGATGATACAAAGACAAATAGGGGCCTGTTCTGTTGCTCGAACCAAATGAAGTTGGCGTAAACGAGCGTCGACCCGAAACTCTTGACCTTTCAGTTCTCATTCGTTTCTCTTCAAAGGAAGACAACGTTTTCCAGAAGAACTATTTCACGTTCATTTTGCTTTCCAAACTATCCAGGAAACCTGTTTCGTAATTTTTCGTGCCTCCAAATTACGACGCTGGGCGTACAAAATGAACATACTTGTTGTTGCCATGGCGTGTGTCGCGACCAGAAATAGACGCGGCCTGCACCGACAACCGGCGCACACACATGTGCAGAGTTCATGCTCTTACTGCAGAGTGTGTGTCGAGGTGTTGTCACACACAGAAGGGGAAGTGCCTGTGGAGGCTCAGATGGTGACAGATGGTTTGGAGACAAATCAGCCTGGGAGTCAGGATCTTCGTCCTGGGACCAGTAGCCCCTTTAAGTATCTTTGGAGCAGTGTTTATTATCTATAGAAAACACGTCTGTTTAATAATCCCTTTGTATAAACTCCCTCAGCGGCGAATGTTTGCTTTGTGTGTGCACATGGTGTTAAATGTTACATAAGAACAGAATATTATACAAGTGAAGAGAGAAAGGTTGTTTTTTTTTCTTTCTGCTCCATGTTGTACAACACAATGCATTTTTAGCTCTTCAAGCGCTACTTAGTGCCAAGGCCCTACAGCTGTGATTTATGACTTAATACACGCACGGTTCAAAGATCTGCAGGATTTTTTCAGCGCATGTTGGGGTTTTTTTCCAGCGCATGTTGGTTTGCCCTCTCCTCGGGCTGCCACCTTATCGTGGTGGAGGGGTTTGAGTGCCCCAATGATCCTAGGAGCTATGCTGTCTGGGGCTTCATGCCCCTGGTAGGGTCACCCAAGGCAGACAGATTCTAGGTGAGGGACCAGACAAAGTGCAGCCTTAAGACCCCTATGATGATTAAAAACATTGGATGCCGCGTTCCCTCGCCCGGACGCGGGTCACCGGGGCCCCACCCTGGAGCCAGGCCTGGAGGTGGGGCATGCTGGCGAGCGCCTGGTGACCGGGCTTTTACCCATGGAGCCCGGCCGGGCTCAGCCCGAAGAGGAGACATGGGTCCGCCCTCCGATGGGGCCACCACCCGTGAGAGGGGCCAAAGGGGTCGGGTGCATTGTGACATGGGTGGCAGCCGAGGGAGGGGGTCCTGGTGGTCTGATCCTCGGTTGCAGAAGCTGGCTCTTGGGACGTGGAATGTCACCTCTCTGGTGGGGAAGGAGCCGGAGTTAGTGCATGAGGTTGAGAGGTTCCGGCTAGAAATAGTCGGTCTCACCTCCACGCATGGCTCTGGTTCTAGAACCAGTCTCCTTGAGAGGGGCTGGACATACTTCCACGCTGGAGTTGCCCATGGTGAGAGGCGCCGGGCAGGAGTGGGCATACTTGTTGCTCCCCATCTCCGCACCTGTACTTTGGGGTTTACCCCGGTGAACGAGAGGGAAGCCTCTCTCCGCCTGCAGGTGGGGGGACGGGTTCTGACTGTTGTTTGTGCTTACGGGCTGAATGACAGTTCAGATTACCCACCCTTCTTGGGTAACCCAAACGTGTTGTGAGGGTCTGCTGGGAACGTCTGGTGGAATCCCCTGTAAGACGGAGTTTTAACTCCCATCTCCGGCAGAACTTTGAACACATTCCGGGGGAGGTGGGGGACGTTGAGTCTGAATGGACCATGTTCCGTGCCTCCGTTGTTGAGGCGGCTTATCAGAGCTGTGGTCGCAAGGTTGTCGGTGCCTGTCGTGGCGGCAACCCTCAAACCCGTTGGTGGACACCTTCGGTGAGGGATGCTGTTAGGCTGAAGAAGGAGTCCTATCGGGCCTTTTTGGCCTGTGGGACTCCGGAAGCAGCTGATGGGTACCGGCAGGCGAAGCGGCATGCGGCTCGGGTGGAAAAACTCGGGCGTGGGAGGAGTTTCGGAAAGGCCATGGAGAAAGACGTCTGTACGGCTTCGAGGCGATTCTGGTCCACCATCCGGCGTCTCAGGAGGGGGAACCCAACCGGTCTACATGTGCAGCACCAACACTGTATGTAGTGGGGATGGTGTGCTGCTGACCTCGACTCGGGACGTTGTGGGTAGGTGGGCGGAGTACTTCAAAGACCTCCTCAATCCCACCGACATGCCTTCCATTGAGGAAGCTGAGCCTGGGGACTCTGGGTTGGGCTCTCCAATCTCTGGGGACGAGGTCGCCGAGGTGGTTAAAAAGCTCCTCAGTGGCAGGGCCCCGGGGGTGGATGAGATTCGCCCGGAGTTTCTTAAGGCTCTGGATGTTGTAGGGTTGTGTTGGCTGACGCGACTCTGCAGTTTCGCATTGACATCGGGGGCAGTTCCCCTGGATTGGCAGACTGGGGTGGTGGTTCCCCTGTTTAAAAAGGGGGACCGGAGGGTGTGCTCCAATTATAGAGGGATCACACTCTTAAGCCTCCCTGGCAAGGTCTATTCGGGGGTCCTGGAGAGGAGGGTTCGTCGGATAGTCGAACCTCGGATTTTGGAAGAGCAGTGTGGTTTTCGTCCTGGTCGTGGAACACTGGACCAGCTCTACACCCTCAGCAGGGTCCTGGACGGTGCATGGGAGTTCACCCAACCGGTCTACATGTGTTTTGTGGACTTGGAGAAGGCGTTCGACCGTGTCCCTCAGGGTGCCCTGTGGGGGTTTCTCCGGGAGTATGGGGTACCGGGCCCTTTGATACGGGCTGTCAGGTCCCTGTATGACCGGTGTCTGAGTCTGGTCCGCATTGCCGGCAATAAGTCGGGCTCGTTCCCGGTGAGAGTTGGACTCCGCCAGGGCTGCCCTTTGTCACCGATCCTGTTCATTACTTTTATGGACAAAACTTCAGCCAAGGTGTTGAGGGGATCCGTTTTGGTGGCCTTAGGATTGCATCTCTGCTTTTTGTGGATGATGTGGTCCGGTTGGCTTCATCGGGACGTGATCTGCAGCGGCTGCAAACCGCTGCAGATCACGGCTGCAAACCGGCCGCTTCACACTCGGTTTGCAGCTGAGTGCGAAGCGGCCGGGATGAGGATCAGTGCCTCCAAGTCCGAGGCCATGGTCTTGAGCCGGAAAAGGGTAGAGTGCCTTCTCCGGGTCGAGGAGGGTGTCCTGCCTCAAGTGGAGGAGTTCAAGTATCTCTGGATCTTGTTCACGAATGAGGGAAGAAGAGAGCGGGAGATCGACAGGCGGATTGGCGCAGCGTCTGCCGTGAAGCGGGCGCTGTACCGGTCCGTCGTGGTGAAGAGGGAGCTGAGCCAAGCAGCAAAGCTCTCGATTTACCGGTCGATCTACGTTCCTACCCTCAACTATGGTCATGAGCTTTGGGTCATGACCGAAAGAACGAGGTCTCGGATACAAGCGGCCAAAATGGGTTTCCTCCGTAGGGTGGCTGGGCTCTCCCTTAGAGATAGGGTGAGAAGCTCGCTCATCCGGGAGGCACTCAGAGTAGAGCCGCTGCTCCTCCACATCGAGAGGAGCCAGTTGAGGTGGCTCGGGCATCTGGTCAGGATGCGTCCTGGATGCCTCCCTGGTGAGGTGTTTCGGGCACGTCCCACCGGGAGGAGACCCCGGGGAAGACCCAGGACACGCTCGAGGGACTATGTCTCTCGGCTGGCCTGGGAATGCCTTGGGATTCCCCCGGAGGAGCTGGAAGAAGTGGCCGGGCAGAGGGAGGTCTGGGCCTCCCTTCTTAAGCTGCTACCCCCGCGACCCGATAAGCGGAAGAAAATGGATGGATGTTGGTTTGCTTGAGCTGCACTGTGAAGAACCAAAATTACATGTATTTCTTCTGCTGCTGCCTAGTTGGAGCTGTGCAGGAAAGAAAGGGCATATTTTTACCACATACAGACTTTTTTAAATTATTATTCTTTTTACCCATTAAACAAAAGAAAGTTATGACACCCTACCTGGTTATAACTGTTGTTAGTCCATTAAGTTGAAACAAGTTTAGTGAAATACTTCTCGTAGACCCGTCGAAGGTCCAAAGGGAAGTTTGACCCACTTCTCTCATCCAACATTGAGATATTTAGGGGTTTCTTGCATTCACAGCTTAATTCAAGTTACCTGATAGTGTTTGAGCTGGATCAAGATCTGGACCTGAGTTTCCTCTCATTCATTCTCAGCCAGTCCCTTAAGCAGGCTGACATTTTTGGATTCTTCTTTCAGCAGCATGTGGTCTGCGTTCAGGGTAAACTTCCATGGAAAGCCAAACATAAGCATTTTGCAAAGTCCTCCACCTGTTAGCTGTTCTTAGTCAAATAGAACGACGAATATTTCAAACACTTCTTCAAGTTGTTTGTCAGACTCATGAGCTGCTGAAGTCCCAGGCCTACCTGGGCTCTATTCTCAGTGGGGCATGAAGGAAAAAACCTCAAAAATGAGCCCCACAGAGGAAATCCTGGGGATGAGCTCTCCCATTTGGTCAAACCTCATTTCACTTGCTTACATGTGAGATTGTGCTCTTTCGGTCACGGTTCATACCTCATGATCATAAGTTAAAGTAGACGGATTCGTAAATGGAAAAACGTTGCTTTTTGGATTTCCTCTTTCTTGACCACGACAGGCTGACATACAAGTCAGCAATTTGTCTCCATTTTCCGCTCTGCCTCCTCATTCCTCATAAAAAAATGATATAAAGTCACTTAAACATTTCTTCACTGGCAGCCACACCCCAACCGAGAGGGACCTGCTGCTATTGTTACACAGAATATTCATTTTTGTTGTTCTGATCTGTGTTTGGTATCAGAAAATGTCTGTGTTATCCAGTTAGTTAGCATGCTATCTGCTTGAGTCGCCAGTCTGGAGTTGACTAATCAATAGACATGCTACTAAAAGTATCAACGGTACTTTCAGCCAGGACTGATGCTGTTGTAGTATCCATGTAATGACTGTGTTTTACATGACTGGATATATTGCATTTACAAAACAGCCAATTTTTTCTTCTTTACAACAAAATGTAGAAGCAACATTTCGTCTATCATCTCATTTAAAGGCTATTCAACTTTTAAGGAGTACGGTGGGACATTTCAAACATCTTTTTGTTGATTATGTTTCAAATGTTGCTTTTTAGTGTATTTTTGAATTTTGTTTTTATCTATGTTTTTGTTGCTGAATTAATTTGTTGTTGATTTATTGAGATAGTTTCTATGAAACAGCAACAACTTCATAGCATTCAGTAAATGCCACATATAAACATTTTCAAACATTTTATGACTCCTGGGGTAAACTTGCAGACTTTTTAATGGCTTACTTACTTTGATTATTAAGAAAATAAGTTTATAAAATGTTTTCCAAATTGAAACATGTTGGGTTTTTTTCCCCCCTCCTCCTTTCCGTGCTGTTCAATAGAAACCGCCTGACTAATCATTACAGTTTGCTGACACTGTCACAGCTCACTCCAGCTACACGCCCATAATTACGGGTCCGCAAATCTCTAATCCCACATACGTCCAGACGCAGTGCTATCGATGAAGTGACATTGTTACTCTTCCGTAGAAACACCTCCCAGGCATTAGTCCGAACTTTGCACAAGTGTTTGTCACGGTCCGACCATAAACTTAACCTCGAGAGGTGCTTATGTGGCAGAAGTTGTGGAGTAAGTAGCTCCTCTGGCAAGAGCTCCCAGAGGCCTGCACAGCCAAAGTACCGTCCGATAAACGTTTGGACTGGTGTGAAAGAGGAGCTGCTAAAAGCTCCACGGGAGTAAATTTGGACTGGGCACGTAAACAGATCACCAGTTGTGTTACCGACACTCAGATGTACATTTGTTGTTGTGTCTCCTTGCAGCTGAGCTTGGACAACGAGACTTAAGCCCTGCTAGCTTTGAATAATCTCATCCTCATGTGGGTCAGGGGTCACATTCTCGCTCCGGATGCTTACAGACCACAATTAAATCTTGTTGCGCTGAAAGCAAGGTGGTGTACGGTTCATAGATTATGTTGTAACATGAACGTTTTCTGAAAGTCTTCCTTTTTTTGGTCCCAAGCTCCTACATTTTTATACGGTTTTATCTTGTGTCTCAATTGATAGATCTCACTTTATGCCATATTGCTTTTCTGAGAGACTGCAGAATACGCCATCTGATTCAGATGAAAATGTATGAAATCTGCTGCTCTGTCCTCCTCTCCTTCCGCTGCCTCCTGTCTCGTGTCTCCCCAACACTCAGCTCGCTCACGCCTAGCTGCAACCTTTCAACTTTAGCTGTGGCAGTGCCGCATCTCCGCTCACCTTTATGTTTCTGCTGGGCATCTACAGACGTGGATCCCTCAATCTAACAAGACCATATAGATAGAAGCTTCTTTTTTGCCATTAAAAAGCTTTCTTTACTTATTCTTCCTTTTCTGCATTTTTGACTCACTTTAAATCTACAGATTGTTCAATTTTTTTAAATATATCAAATTTACATGACCTAATACAAAAAACACAGCACAGTTTTTAAAGCTGCAATAGGTAACTTTTGTAAAAAAAAAAAAAAAAAGTGTTTGTTACACGTACACAGGCATGATTGATAGCGGTAAGACACTCCTCCTGGCTTTGATTGTTTGTTTATTACCGAGCGGTGTATTTCTGCAGGTGGCAGTAGGATGACAGGGAGAAGGCAGAGGAGATTGATCTTCTTACATATTACTTGCCTCACCTTATAATGCCATGACAACAGTGAGAGTGTTAACAGCTTTGTAAAGAATATATTGATTATATAATTTACGTTCTCCAAGTGTAAGAGAAAACTGCAAATAAAAGTGGCTCAAATGTTCTTCACGGCACTTAAAAGCAAAATAGTTATCAAAAACTAAAATAGTTGTTTTTTTAAAAACTTTTTTATTGATCGTCATACATCACATTCATTGTTAATAACTAACACATCCTCACTAAGATCTGGCAGTCACTACAGCAGCATGTTATTTTGGACCAGTTCAATTCTCTCCTGCCGCGGTCCGTCTCACCCGACTTCTCACCTCATGATCTGGACTATTTTAATAACAGTCACTCATCATCACTTGAGAATCTTCTTTAAACACGACCGTTGGCGCTGCTGACGCCTTTATATTCACACTATTAAGGTGAGCTAATCCACACCTTCCATCTTTACTCTGTTTCTTGCTTGAGTTCACATCCTCAAATGGTTGTAACTGATGTAGGAATTTGACAAATGGTGATAGCATTAATTTTTTTTTTTTTTTTTTTATGAATTCTTGAAATTTATAGCGTAAGTGTTTTAACACTGTACCAAAGCCATGGGTGTCATGAAGAATTACGCCTTTAGTTTGCTGATCATCCTACATGGTATTGCATTTTGAAACATTTTGAAATTTTAAAACCATAAGAATATTTTTTTACAGGCTTTACTGAAGTCTTTTTAAGGAGATGCTATAGAAGTGACAGTGCTGAGCTCAAAGTAGCTCAGTGCTGCCCCTTCCTGGTCTGTTGCTATCATATGGTTAATAGCAGCCCATTGTACTTTTCATTCAGTTAAAAGAAAGGCTTATACAGCTGTTTGGAAATACTGACACTGTGAGAAACATGGACAGCCATGGTGTGGAAGCTAAAAAAAAACAAAAAAAAACAGCCATGAATTACTGAAGCAAAACTCTAGTAGGTACACTACAACATTACAACTGAGCAGTTCCCGCTGCTCAGTTGTAATTCTTCTAAAATCTATCTTTCACTCCTGAATCCTTGGCGATAGTAAATTGTGATGGTCGTTTCTTTAGCGGAGACATCCCAAAACGCCACCAGATGATCCTCAACCTTCAATTCATCCATCCATTCCTTCATCTATTTCAGGAGCGTGCGACCTACTCGAGACTCGATTTTGTCCTTTAGTCTCAAGTCGTACTTGAGTTGCAAGAGTCTCAGACTTTTGCCTGGCTTGACTGTTCAAACTTGAGCCCGAGCTTTATCTCGTGTAATCAAGAGGAAAAGCAAGTCGGTATGTAAGCAGCAGACTCAGGTCTAGCTGCATGTTTTCCTGTGAAGGGACTTGATTACGAGCCTTATTCCCTTCTGGTTCAGTTGTAGTGATTCACTCCACAACTAGCAAAGCCCTGTTTAGCCGCGATGGGATTTAATGCACTGACTCCTGAAAGGATGTTTGCAGAAGACTCCTTCCAGCTAAAATCACAGCAGTGTCTAAATGTCTGTATTTTATTTAGCACATCACACCTCAAGCACAGGCTCTGAAAATAACGAGAAGGTCAAAAACTCTTTATGGATTTTAGCCAACAGCCAAAACGGCTGCATGTGTGTCTATATCACATTTTTCATAGCTAAATGAATTGAATTAATAATATATATTTAAATAATATATATTTAAAAAAAAAAAACATTTCTTTTTTCTTTTTTTTTGGAGCCACAGTTAAATCAGCTTCCAATATAAGTTCTCTTAAGATCCTGAGTGCTAATGATCACTTTTCACACGGATGATTTAAAATCATAAGTCATTTTCTTATGACTCATGAATTTATGGTTAAAAGTGGCTCATCGTTTAATTGAACCCTAATGGATTTTCTTTTTATTTGATAGCTAAATTTTTGACATGATAATTTTACAATCATGTAAACCGAGGATATGTATGTAAACATGCCTGTGTGATAAAGAGTCTCACCGTACTAAAACACCTTTTTGAATCTGTACCGAATTCTTGAAGCGGTGTTCTGCATATTCATTTGTTCCCGCTCGGTTTTGTCTTATTTCTTATTCTTCTTTAACCTCCTGCTTATGTTCTTCCTCAGCTCTCGTGCTCTGTCTTCATCAACCCCCCACATCCTGGTGTTTTCCCATCAATTTATCTCTCCGTCTTTCCTGTTTGAGGCCACTAATTTAGCCCGGCTGGCTCTCCTCCTCCCCCCCCGGCAGCAACGGAAACGACATGGAGCGATTTACATGATTGCATTTTTGCCACGTCTGTTTAAAGTTGCTTTGAGAACCTTCCCTGGGTGACTCCTCCGTGTGTGCATCTGAAAGGGAATCCCTGCCAAGGCAGAAGAGTTAGTCATTCTCTCAAAGCAGATTTAATTAACACGTCGCAGTGAGTGACCTTCTGTTACTAAGAAGCTTGTCGCTAAACTCTGTTTACGCCGAATCGTTTCCTGGGTCTGCATATATTTTTGCAGGTTTTATAAAAGCACGGATGTTTTGAAGAATGTAATTTTTGTCATGTTTCAAAACTGAAATGTTTGAACAGTCGTGCGCCGATAATAACAGGCAGCTGTAATCGGTGTTCAAGAGCTTCCTGGGACAGTTTTAATGAATGACAGCAACAAGTGGATGCTGTCAAAACTGTAACAACCAGCAGCTGTTTTAAAACCAGTTAAAGATTATATCTTAGTTGATAAAATAATTAACCCTAATGATATAGTAATCTTAAAATGCCCTTTAAAACAAACCCAACATATAAGAAAACCCATGAAAAGTACACTTTTCTCCTGCCAGTGTAATAAACATAAATGTTTCTGGTCATTTTTTCTGTCTGTGAAAAAATGAAATATTTGCAATAAGTACATGTATTTTATGTTAGATGCTAAGCTAACAAATAAATGATTAAAGATTGATTTGTTTTTAAAAAATTTACCTGATTTTCATTTGAAAACTGTAAGATAGCGACAGAGGGGGCTGAAGTTTTTATGAGGATTAAATTCAAGCGATACCACTTTAATTTATTTTTTTTAAAAATAAAAATTGTGCACAGCAGACATGAGCTGTGCTAAAGCCTTAGCAGAGAGCGAGGGGGGAAAACAAGAAGGTGGGGTGGACTGTTGTCAGAAGACAGTGCTTCCTTGACCAGACTGGCACAATAGTTTTCTTTCACAGCTGCAACAACAGAGTCATGACATTTTGTTCTTGTGACTGGGGCACTGCGCAAATTCCCAAACCTTCAGAATCACAATAGGGCACACACAGAGGTCCCAGTCACAGACCGGACGCTGTGAGAGCAGAGTACTTTCGGCCACAAGCTGGAGGCAAACGTGAATGGTGGAAAATGTTACCATTTGGTTTCTGCATTCACCCATTTGTGAAAAGACAAATGAATCTATTTCCACTTGAGGATTTGATAGTTTCAGCTGTTGTATTGTCGCTCGGAGGTATCCCAACGTCAGCTGTGGAATAATCTTCAAACCTTTTGCCTGCCAAACTGAAAGACAAGAAGGAGCCATATTTGTTCAAGGGACAAAGTCCAACACTAAAAAAATAAATAAATAAATTTTTTAAATCCTCACTTTTAGCATGAGAAATTTTTAATTGGGTCAAGTAGTGGCGGTTCTAGCATTTATGCCGCCCTGCGTAAAACCCTCATTTATCATAGATCCCCTGCCCTCCTGTCCTAGTGCCGCCCTGGGCAACTGCCCACATGACCCGACACTAGAGTTGAGTACAAACGTTTTACAGATTTGTTGATGAAGGGCGCAGGTTTTACCCTTTACCGTCTGTTGTTGTTTCTGCGCCGTGCTAATGTGCGTTTCCTTTGGGTTGCCAGGTTTGCCAGGGTTTTCCAGCATGTTTGGGAAGAAGAAGAAACGGCTGGAGATCTCAGCGCCGTCTAACTTTGAGCACCGGGTCCACACGGGCTTCGACCCGCGAGAGCAGAAGTTCACCGGCTTGCCACAGCAATGGCAGAGCCTGCTGGCCGACACCGCCAACCGGCCCAAGCCCATGGTGGACCCCTCCTACATCACCCCCATCCAGCTGGCGCCAATGAAGGTACAACACGAATGTGCAGAGGGCATCCGGCCTGGGCGCCGAGGACGAGTCATTGCCATGTCTCCGTCTGTCGCGGCCATCATTTGTCCTGCGTCATCGCCGTCTCCACTCACCCACGTCCCTCCTCTTTCTGTCTCTATACGCTTTTCTTTTTGCTGTGTTTTCTTGTTCCTGTCTTGAATCTTTGCTCTCTCTCTTTGTGTAGGTGTCGGTCTCTTCTCACCTCTTCTCCTCCCACCTGTTACCCTCTTCCATTAGAGAAACAAAATGGATTCTCCTCCAATTTGGCCACCATGACCAATCAAATATCTGAAATTATAGCAGCGTTGTCTCCATTTCAGTGCTTTCAACCTTCACTAGTTAGTTTCCTCTGACATTATGCGATGCACATTTACAGATCAACAAAGCTGATAAGCCAAATATTTATTAAAACGTGATAAAACCCCTGCTAAAACTTAATTCTTGATTTGATATTGACTGAAACAATTTCCCTGCCTCTTTGTGTTGATCTAAAACTATTTTTATCTCTTCAATTTAGGGAGCTGCTATTCATAGAAAATTACTGATGTTTTCAAAAGTCTCTGTGAGAGATAATGCCATTTCAGTGCCTTGCAAAACACTTAATTGCAAAGTGGTAGAATTAGAGAAGCCGGGTGAAGACTCTTCTTCCTATATCAGCTCAGGCTTAGTCAGATTAAGTGTGGATTGTTGGTGAGCATCAGTTTTGTCTTGCCACAGATTCTCAGTTTGATTCTGAGCTGGACTTTGACTGGGCCATTTCAGGATTGCCTCTACCCATCTTCCCACCAAGTCTAACCAGTTTCCCAAAACTGGGAAAACAAAAACAAATATGCATAATTAAACAAACAAAACAAAACAAAAGCAAAATAGTCCAACAACAACAACAACAAAAAAAGAGAGTAATGTCAACATAACATGTCTGGAAGGGAGTAGGAAGAAGCATGTGCTTAGTTGTTCCTATTTTTCAAAACTACCAATTACTAGTTGATATCAATATCCTGCCTCTTGAGCAGTTTTACTTCATCCTTCACAATTATATGCTCCCTTATTGATCTTTTACAAACAAGTCTCAGTTTGCGGCTGTATTTTGGCAAGGCACTGCACATGGCAGACGACGCAGCACTAAATCCGGTGGGACTTTTGACCCAAAACATTAAAAAAACAAACAACTCTCTAAAAAACACATTTTCTGGAATTGATCTGATTTACTTTTGTTTTCCATTTGACATTTAATCCTGCCGTCATGTGAAACCATCTTGCATGCCGATGCTTCTCTTCAGTCTGTGTAAACTCCTCTGTGACCGTGTGTTTCCTCTCCTCTCTCTCTCTGAGTGTCTCCTCTGATGTGTTGTTGTTCATTGGTTCCGCTTAACACGTCACTTTGACACGTTCAGTCCATTGAAAACAGTCAGTGACTATATATGCCTCCCCCCTCCCTCTTTACACATGGGAAGATTTCTCAAATTGCACCTTGATGCTTGTGCTCAACTTTCAGTCGGTGGCACCAGAACAAGGTTTTGTTGCTTAAATTGAGCCACAGTTTCTCTGCTAACGTAAATCTTTTCAAACACTTGTGTCATTTGTAACTGGACGCTCACATAGGAGCCCGTATTGCTTACAAGCACCACATTGTCTATTAGTCCTAGAGGAACCGCTTTCAGGTCCTCCTGACAAGAACACCTGAACTCAGTGAAAATTCAGTAACGCAGAACAGCAATATGCCACAGGAGATATCTCTGAAGAGGGGGAAACAAGAAAAATAATTCTCTTGCTCTCTTCACAGATATCTCCCCAGAAAGTCCGGTCGTCTGAAACGCCGTTGCCCAAAGTATGACCTCCTCTTTCCTTTCTGTTTTCAACCCCTCCCCTCCTTTTTATTTTTATTATTATTATTTTTTTTTTTTTTTACTTTCCCAACGGCCACCTTCACACAGTCCAAACTGGGCCGTTTTGTTTCCACATGTCTCCCCTGCTGCCTGCTGCCATGCATTTTCAGGTGGAGGTGGACTGTCAGCAGGGACAGGGAAGAGACAGAGAACGACGACTCCACACATGACATAACCACATCGCCGTGCCGAGAGTCTTTTCTTAGAGCTCATCCCCACTCCTCCTGTGTTGTCTTGCGCATGAAAACCTCCGTAGAAAAGATAAGACTTAAAACTCCGGCGGCATGCTTCCCTTTTGTTTTCCCAATTGCTGCAGAGCACCATTGAAAATGATGATGAAGATAATCATGATGATGATGATGATAATGATGGTTGCTGTGATGTGAAGTGCATGTTGTCATGGCAGCTGATTTTGCTCCGACAGAGGCCAGCGCTCTGTAGAAAATGGGTCGCGGAGGGTTTGCATGTGTTAGAGGAACCCTTCGTTTCATGTCGTCTTTGAACTGGAGCTCCTCAAGCTTGGGGTGGGCGGAGGGGCATTTCCTGTCCTCTTCTTTTCCTCTATAGCGCTGCTTCTCTGCCGTTTCCAACGCATTAAAACACAGTTAGCATGCCGGATCATGACGGCACACGACTGTGTGCAAGTTGAGGAAATCATCAACAAATTTCTAAAAGGGGGGTGTTAAAAATCAGGCTCTAGTTTCTGTTCGGCATGTTCAGGTGATGCTCACACTAACCCTAACCCTAAAACCGAATGAACAGGATGGAATCAGAGCAAAGCATTGCTTACTCCAAGCAGATGGTGTGCTGAGACATTAATTGTTGTCCAAGCTGTTTCACAAAATGAAGGCATTAGTTTTAGACTAGAGATTGAGACTACAGGACTCAATCTCTAGTCCAAAAGATTCCCCAAAAACTTGCAAGTCTTTGGAGTTACTAAACTTCAAATGTGCCTCAGGATGAGCTTACTTGTTTTTCCTTTTCTCCATAAAAAGAAAAACAAAAATTATGTTTTTTTTTTTTTTTTCTTTTTGCACCCTCATTGTAAATTTGGGAGTTGGACGTCAGCAGTTGTAAAGTAATTCAAGATAAAGTAACGTCATTCCAGAGAAAGTGCTGGACGCGACTGAAGTTTTAACCAGCTGGATGGACCATGTGGTAATAAATAACTCCCTTACTTCTTACCTGTCGCTGTGCACCATCGGTCAGGTGGCTGAAAGACGGCTACCACAATGTTCGGAAACCTCAGTGCTTCGATAGTGACAAATAGTGACAATAGTGACAAAAGGGTTGCTTTGCTTATTTTTTAAACAATTTGAAACTTTGGAGTAAAATTACACTAGACCAACAGTTTTCACTGTAAAATAGTTGCTTTTGAATTGGATTCAGAAATTTCCAAAACTCTCAAAAGAAATTACTCCAACTCAGACAAAATAAAACATCTTCATTAAAATAAGTTATTGGGATGTTTAGAGTAAAAACATCAGGCGATAATGTCAAACCGTATCTCAATTGATTTAGGAGAGACTGAGGTGTGCAATCATCTGTGAGACTCATAAATAACATTCATGAGGTCACAAGAGAGGCAAGAAGTTGCTGACTGGGACTCATGCCTCCCCTGCCACAATATTTAACAGCGTGACATGTGAACAGGGGAACATGCACAGATGAAATCTTTCTACATGTTTTCAAGGTTACCACTTACCTTACTCTGTTTTTCTCTTCCAGGTAAAACGATCTTATTCTCCCCAATACAAGTCCCGCACACTGATGTAACGAAGTAGTCCCAAAAATGATATTTCGTTTATGCTTTTGTTCTTCAGGGCGAGTTATGCTTCTTTTTTTTTTTTTACAGTTACGTTAGTCGTTATTATGTCACGTTGGTTTTCAGGAAGTAATTATAAGTCATCTTGTAAAATCTATGTGATTCATATCTATTCTTTAATGCGTTCATTGTCGTCTTTAGTGAGTTGGATGGTTAAACTCAGGAGCGACTTATCTCTTAACCAGCAGACTTCAGGTTTTCTATCGGCTTTTTATACTTGTTGCTCTGTTAAAGTAAGAAAAACAAAAAGGTGTGAAATACAATTATAAGAACTACTTAAAAAAAACTAAATTCAGCAGTGAGTTATTTTATGTCTTTGCTCTCATGCCACAAAATAAGGTCAACATTATTCTAGAAGTTGTAATCAATATGTCACAAATTAACAAGTGTTGGAAACACAGTTGATTTTGTTTTTTGTTGTTGTTTTAAATGAAAACTATCACGCCATGTTTGAGTTTCATACTTTGAAACTCAAATGTGTTGATGGCTGTTACAGCCTGATGGCTACTTTCACTTAACTTATAATGGCTGAAAAAGATATGAGCGAATGCAGGAAACACAATATTATATCATGTCATCATTAAAGAAGTGCCAACCAAAGTGACGCATTTATTTCTACAATGGAATCAACAAAACCCTCAGTGGACCGACTTTAAAAGTGGCAAAATGAATGCGTTAATGTGGCTCACATTGTGCCCTGGCGATTAAAAGAAATTTGAAGAAATATTCTGATCCTCCCAAAAACAAAGACCTTATCTTAAAGAAACAAGGAAAATTAAATGTGAAAAGATGCAAAATAACAAAATAATTTACAAGCTGTGAGATTTGTCAAGGTTATTCCTTTTACAAGTACTAATTACTGACTTTCACTTTCCCAACTTTTAAAAAAGTTTTTTATTACATTTTTCATTTCAAAATTGTAAACAAGTGGGACATAAATGCAATCTCTCAGGAAGCATCAAAAATACATAATCTCCAGCTTAATGTCTTCATAGTTGGATTTTATTCTGTTGGTGTGACAGGTTTTCACCCTTAAAATATTAAATCTGGGTCACTTTCATGTATAGCCACCTGGAAACCTTATGGAAACCAACAGATTCGTGGGTCAGTTTACTGGTTTGAAGAAGGTACATTTCCATCCATCTGGAAGATTCATTTTTGATCTATATTGTCCAGATTTGTTGTATTAGATGTACGGTCAGTTTTCAGGAAGTCAATTCTGGTATAGTGTGTGGGTGTGTGTGTGGTGTGTGTGTGTGTGGGTGTGTGTGTGTGTGTGTGTGTGTGTGTGTGGGTGTGTGTTACCATGGCTTCCAAGATGGGCTCTGTTATTTATAGTGTCCCATCCATGGCTCGATATCTTTCTCTCCTGGAGAGGAAGATATCTGCTCCTCTAACGCTCGGCTGTTCTTCGTGGCAGACTCTTTCTACGACGGCTGTGTGTGAAAGTGTTTATGCTCACCCCAGGAGGGCGTGAATAACACCGCCTCAAGTCTGGCACACCTCCGAGATGTCTTCATTCAGACAAGGTGCCGTAAAGGGCTGCCTTATTGACTGTGCGGGTCGACCTGTCGGAACGTCGTCGCTACTTTTAGACGATATCTAACGAGCATGTGAACACGGTCGGTGTGGCCTCGGGCTCCCTCGCTCGTTGTTTATTCGCAGGTTTGTAGTTTTTGTCGCCGGACTGCTCACCGCAGCTGATAATTTGTGTCGCTTAAAGGCCTTGCTCTGGCGTCCGCTCTGTTTCATCCAGCCCCTGCGAGCCGTTAGCACACATGCTAATGCCTTAGCAACGTCTCCGTGTGTCTCTAAAGGTGTCAGCAAATGTTTAGTTAGTCCAAAAAACCCCCCAAAACTTTACTGTGCAGTGTGATTTGGTGTTGAACACAAAGTGCTATGAAGAAGCTTTTTTCTTTTGTTATTTTTTTGTCACACTTACTGTCAGACAAAGATAACCAGAGGAAAAATACAAAGTTGTTTCAAAGCATGATTTTGTTTTAGAAGTGAGAAATCTAGCCAAACTAGAGGATATTGCCCCGTAGGTCAATATTTTGTGCCATCAAGCGTTTGTAATTAACCAGCAATAATCGTTTTACATCACTGTGTGGAGTAATCTTGTCCAACTCCTTGATTTAATTTAGTTATACTGGAAGAGTTTTGAGAATGGACAACATTTGTAAGGTAATACAACACAGGATTTCATTGTATTTCAGCCTCGCCTTTGATTAGGACACTCTAAAACACGGGTCTCAAACTCCAGACCTCAAGGGCCGATATCCTGCAGTTTTTAGATGTGCCACAGGTACAAAACACTGCAATGAAAATGGCTTAATTACCTCCTTCTTGTGTAGATAAGATCTCCAGAGCCTTGCTAATGACCTTATTATTCTATTCAGGTGTGGTGCAGCAAAAAGTTGCAGGACACCTTGAGGACTGGAGTTTGACATCCCTGCTCTAAAACCTTCATGTTTCTCTATATTGGGAGGTATTCCAAGGTGAACTTGCTGGTGTACTTTCAATAACTGTGGTATAACTTAAATGTACTTCAGCTAAAGGTCTGAAGCAGTTTTAGATGTCCACACACTTTTTCATCAGGACTTTCTGGTGGAGAGCAAAAATGTTTGGCTACATCAATTTCAAAGTTTGTTTGTTGAACATAAACGCTGATCTCACGAGCAAAGGAGAACTTCAGTGAATTCTGTGTTTTCTGACCACCTATAAGTCGTAGATGGGCTCTGAAACTAGTTTTTGTGAGCCGTCTACTCCTGGGAGAGCTCCCAAGTGTGCCAGTTTTTATCCTGTATGTGCATTACAGCTCTCAATTTGGTGCAAATGCATCCTAATGCCTTAGAAATTGCTTGGTAGTCTATTCCATTGTTATAAATGTTAATAATTGTATTGCTTGATTCATCAGCCTGGCAGTAAAATTATGCCTCGTTATGAAACTGAACAAATAAATGCGGTCAAAAACACTTAATTTCTGAGGTAATAACAGGGGAGGGGAATTGCTTTTTCCACACAAGGTCAAGCCGGTCTGGGTTTTTTTTCTACTTGTTAAATAAAATCATTAATTAAAGACTTCAAGATGATCTTTGCCGGATATTAACACTTGAAGAAATTGATAAAAGGAACAGCACTGTGTGTGTGCGTAGGTAGCTGCGGTAATTTGTTGCATTCATTAACACTGCAGGTGGAGAGCAGTGTCTTATATCAATATCAGCTTTGAGTTACGCTTTGGCTTTGACACCTGTAAATCGCAGGCTCCTTTGGAGCTGATGAGGCATTTACCGCATTGACATCTGTGTTAGTGTTTGTCTGTGCTGGTAGCTTAGTGTGTTTGTGCATGCCTGCGTGGATATTTAGGGCTATTGGCTTGTTATTGCCATCTGCTGGACCCTGGTATCTCGTGTTTCCTCAACACTAAGCCTGTATTGCATTTCTTCGTTCAGCGTTTCCCAACCCTGGCCCTCAAGACACGGTGTCCTGCTTTCTTTATTTTCTTTATTTTATAGGCGTTTTCCTGCTTCTGCGCACTTGATTTCAATTGATGGTTGATTAACAGGCTTTTGCTGAACTGCAACCGTCTGAATACGGTGTGTTAAAAGCAGGCAAACATCAAAAATATACAAGGCGCTTTGTCTCGAGGACGAGGGTTGAAAAACAGTGACTTAAGAGACTGAAAGATGGGTAATCAGTTGAACACAACTGACTAGTCACGTTAAATAAATCTTCAAATTTTACCAAACCGGTTCAAATCCTCCCATCTTACTTATTTTTGTAACTTATTCTGTTTGAAGTTTCAACCTGCTGATGCCAGTTCCAGCTGATTAGTTCAGCTTGTCGTTAAGAACCATAGTGTAAAATTATAAAAATTTTATAAATAGTCCTTATAGTCTATTTTAAATAGTCCTTATAGTCTCGCGTCCTGTCTATAATTAACTGTAGATGTAGACCTTTAGAGAAATGCGGTGTTTCCAGTATACTATCTAACATTTTTTGTTTCACAGTAATGTCACTGTGAGTACGCGAAAGCCGTGCTTTCAGACTTAGAGCGAGATTATAACAGGTAATTTTCTTTGAAGGTCATGTTGGCGCGGCTGAATGAGGCGGTATTCTCAGCTGACGCTGCGCAGCACTGATGATGGTGAAGGAATGAGACCGATTGTCGCCGAGACACGTGGATTTTTTTTTTTTTTTCTTGTAGCAGAAAATAAAAAAGTTATTCTTAGTTTAATACATCAAGACGGAGACCGTCTCCTGGAAGTGCTGACTTGATTTCCTTCCGGATGCCTGCCCTTTCCTTATTTTTCCCTACTCTATTTGCAATCTCTTAATATTTTTTTAAACAATCTGCTGCTACTCCCCAGATATCTGAGCTGTAGGTTTACATGTAGCGCAGGTAGCGTGTAGGTGGTGGGAATATTTTAGGGAGCTGAACAGCTTGCTGCAGTAAGACCCATTATAGCTCCACTGAAAATACCTCGGCTTACATCACGCCAGAAATATGCACTTGAATGCAGAATTTTGAGGTAAATTTGCAGAAGATCTTATTTAGGTGACGTATTGTTGTCTGTTTTATTTGAACAATGTGCCCTCAGTCAAAGTATGAAAGAAACAAGTAATTTCCTTATTGATGATCTCACAACCAAGGCTTTTAAAAAGGATTTGTGGCTGTATCCCTGCCTGAATTCAGCTCTTCTTACCTGTTGGGTCTACTGTTTGCAATTTTGTCAACTGTCTTAATGCTTATTGCATTAGAACAGTTTTCAAAACCACATCCTAGTTTGAAGTGCATGAGCCCTGTGTAGGGCTGCACCAAATTAGAAGAAAATGCAATAGGCGAAAAATAATTGTGACTGTTATGTCTGATCACAAATGTCTGGAATATTCCACAACTAATGGCCCGTTAGCTCGACATCTGAAGGTAGACTTGGTGCTGCCCTAAATGTCAGTGGGTCGGTCATCCAGCTTCCCCCACCAGTTTACTGGCAGATTATGGAGAGGGGAAACTTGATCATTAGGTTCCTCAGCAGATAGTTTCAGTGGGCTTGGAGGCCGGTTTACAGTGGGGTCATGCAGCTGCAGACAGGCTTGGGGACGTATTAGGGCAGGTGGGCAGTTTTCTGGGGCTGTGGCACGCAGGAGGACTCAGTGGTTGAGGGGAGCAGCGGCGCTTTAAGGTTGGAGACGAGGACAAGTCAAAGAAAGGATGAAGACTGAAGAGGCAGCAGTGTTAAAACGCCAGGTTCACAGGCAGCTGCAGGTGGGCTGTTTGACGTGCCACATTTCCTCTGATTCCAAGCTGCATGTAGGCGTGGAGGCTATACATAGCTTTGTGTGCGACAGGTGCTTACTGGTAGCAGTTAGGTGCACACCTCACGCCAAACGGTAGCTACAATGGTGAATGTTTTTATTTGCGTTTGCTTCGAAAGGTCATTTGTTTTTGAATTTACACATTGGAGTGGTTGAATGCTTCATCTGGGCATTTCTTGATTTATGGTTTCTTGTTCTCGTGTTTCGTGATGCGGTGCAGGTTTGTGCGCCAGAGCAAAAGCACCGCAGATGTACGTATGGCTAGAGAAGGGGAGCTTCTAAAAATAGCCTTCCTGATTTCCGAGGGTCACCCAGTCCTTGCTTCGGAGGTGAAAATGCAAACCTTTGTCCCTACTGAATAAGGAAGGAAGAATGAAGTCGCTGATGTGGACATCCGCTAAGCGTTTTAGAGGAGTTTGTGTTGCAAACATGGGGAGAGCTCCAAGATGGTAGTCTGTCCTGAATGAGAACAGAGTGAGGTGAAGGAATCTCCTGATACATCTTGATGCAAGGTTTGATTTAAAAAAAAAACAAAAAAAAAAAAAAACTTTTTTTTTTAAATTCTTGAACACAGCATCAGCCACATTTAATAATGTATGTGGGAATTTTTATATTTTAAAGAATAACATGAAAAGTTAGTAAATTTAATTAACATCATTATAAAATAGTAATAACGACTTTGGATTAAAAAAGCTGTGTAAGTTAGAACAGTGTAAAGACTTTTAGCGAAGTAAGTAAAAATGGATAGAGTAGCCAGAAATTGGACTCAAGCAATAATATTGAGATAATATTACTCAAGCAGACAAAAATATAGTAAAATCACTCATGGAATCTTTTTTTTTTTTTAAACGTTACTCCAGTAAATTAATCAAGCTTTGCTAAAGGCATCTTTTGTTGCAGCACCTTAATCACACAGCAAATTACAGGAAAATAAAGTCCTTAAATTAGCCATATTTGTTTGGTGGGAAGGGAAAAAATTCTGTTAAAAATGAATAGTTTTCAATAAAACCAGCAGTGGCATTTTTGCCCGCATCCCTAATTATTCTCAGAAAAGGAGGTTGCATACTTGAATAATCAGACTTTCTAGGCACTTTCAATTAGTCATACATGATTTTGTGTTTTCCTGGGGTAAGTATATAAAGTGACATAAAGGCCATTTCTTTTATACACAGGCCACGAGGCTGGACTCACTGTTATCTTGCCACCACTTGACTAGGGCATGATGGTGAAGTAGGTCAAAGCTCAGTGCTTGTTGTCAACAAGTCTCCATGACAACCATTACAGGCTATCTACATCCCGAATGCTAGTTTCTTTTTCTGTCCTACCAACACGAAAACAAGCATGTTCACAACACCAACTTTACTGAGACTGTAACTGGACTCATGCAAAATGGCCAGATTGAGCAGCAAAACACTCCAAGTGGCGTTGGCATTGAACTAAAGGAGTATAGTGGAGGATGTGTGATGCTGTGGGCCTGATTCTTTAACTGGGGAACTTTATTAGAGTCAATGAAGATGTTTTAAGTAAAACATCTGCCGGTCTCTGTCAGACAACTGGAAATGGGTAATCTCTGGGTCTTTCAGCCGCATAATGTTTTTTTTTTTGTTTATTTTCAGTGTGGGATTATGCTGCTGCACCAGACCGTGAGCTTATTATTTATTTTTATCTTTTACATCTTTACCAGAGGAGCCGAGGAATGCGACCAGCGCTTTACATAAGAATGTAATTTCTGGTGCAAACGCACCGACTCTTCCAGCCACTGAACTGTTTTATTTGACCGAACGTAGGGGGTTTGTGATCAATGTGCGTTTCATTTCACGTTTAATTCGATTTGGTCTCCCTATGTATCACTTTCCCCGCTCGCATTGATCCGGGATTAAATTGGTCGTAGCAGAAATAGACTAGAAGAAGGAAAATAACTCCGGATTGATGTGTGTGTGTTTGTGTGTGACATGTCGTCACACAGACAGAGGGAGCATCTGTCTCGCTTGGCACTGAGTCGCAGTGGATGGCATTGATTTAGACCTCGCTTGTTCCTTTCTCCGCTTCTCTCCACTCGTCTCTTACTCCTCCGTCTCTTAGTGTT
Source organism: Poeciliopsis retropinna (assembly GCA_010277075.1). Lineage (NCBI taxonomy): Eukaryota > Metazoa > Chordata > Actinopteri > Cyprinodontiformes > Poeciliidae > Poeciliopsis > Poeciliopsis retropinna. The sequence continues at coordinate 15,869,532 of VMRM01000010.1, forward strand.
GATGCGCGTCTGCCACTCATGGTCACATTGTACCCCCAAAAAATAAATAAATAATAAAAAATGCCTTCACAGAGGCTTCGGAGCCAAAGTTGGCAGTGAGGTTTGGCTTACAGCGACATGCGCTGCACTTTGCCAGGGGAGCTCAAACTGTCCTGGCATTAATGCCGTCCCTCAATGTTTCAGTGGAGACTTTTTGGAAGGGCATTTAGGCGGTGAATTTTCAACAAGCGAAAGTGTTGCTTAAGACGATGTGTCAGAGTTTAAGCGCTGCAATTTGGTAGCGGCTTTACAGCGCAGCCCAAATTTTGTTTTGATGAGAAACTGCAAAGCAACTGCTAATCCTCTTGAAGGCGTGACGGCAGCTGCTCAGACGGCTCGGCGAAAGGCAGCTTTCAATGGCCGAACCTGTGCTATACTCATGTGGCCGCGCTGCAAAGTGCAGCTCCTGATCTTCAGTGGAGATCAGGAGCTGCACTTAAAACGTGACCAGTAGACTGACTTCTGTTGCATACATGTATTTCTTCATGCAAAAACCTACAGTTTTATCTGCTCTCTCTTTCATGTTAGATTAGTGCAGCTTTGAGTGCAGCAGGTTGCTGGATCGGGATAAAACGTATTCAGGATGTGTAAAGCAAGAATGAACCCATGTTGAAATGTTTGATTTGAAGAGAAGGAACTTAAGATGTCTGGGATTTTCTAGGTTTGAAAAAAAAACAACCCAAAAACCCCCCAGCTTCCTCTCTTTTTAATGAAGCATGTTAGCTGTCTTGCAGGAAACAGACAATATTCTGGTTATGAATAAACAACAGGTGATTGTCATGGTGTATAGCTACAAAGTATTTTTTGGTTACAACATTGAATCATAAAATAAAATAATAATAAAAAAACTGCACTGCAGGTGGGCAGAATATTAAAAATATTAATTTAAAAAATTGTAGTAAGTGAAGAATATATGAATTGCATATTCCCAGGTACATATTCCAAGTTTATTTGTTGGAAGACAAAAGTAAAAGAGTCATGCATTTTATTTATTTATTTAAAATTAAGAATTACATTAATACATATTATATTAATACATTTAATTTGTGCCCAGTTAATTCTATTATCCAGTGTTCCAGGGTATCGATGACATTTCTGAGATTAAGCTAAAGATTTTAGTTTTTATTTTCTTCAAAATGTTTCTACTTTTCAAACTCAGAAATTTCCAAGTCATTTCTAGAAAATCTCTGAGATTTAATCTGCTGGAAATTTACTCCTCCTTTATTTTTCTATCTATAATGACTCTTAACACACCGTCATACAAAAACTGCCCTTGTTGGACTCAGGCAAAAATAACTTTATTCTTTCTTTTTGATTATTTTCTCCTCTTCTGAGTAGAGTCAAAATCAAAACCAGTGCTTCATTGCCCCCTATGAGACATTAGAGGTAACTGCATGCCTCTGAGTGAAAATTTGTTGGTTCAGATGAGCAAAAAACAGTAATGAATAGAGGTTATTTTGTGTTGGAGTGGATAATTTATTTATTTATTTTTTTAGATTTCTGACCATCAGAGTAAAATACGACTCTATGTACATGTGTGTAAAACTGTTATGTGACAGTCGGGGAAACAGAGTTGAAGCTGAGAAGCGGGTGACGGTTTTCTGTAGGGGCTGACAGGACTCAGATTAATGAGCTCTGCTGTGTAATTAATCTTTCGGCAGCTGTCTGTTTATCTGTCTCTAAGTTGACAAGAAGATAAGTGCAGGACAGACAGTTTGATCCCCACCTCTCCCTTCCAGCTTTCTTCCTCCTCTCCCACTTTTAGATCTAAAACTTTCTCTGACAGTAACACACCCAGGGCCTCCTCAGAGAAGGATAATCTCTCTGACTCAGTGGGATCACACACATGCTCGTACTGTCATAGCAGATGAATTTCTTGGCTATTATGTCTAGTAATTTCTGAAGGCTGTGCAGTGTGAGTCTGCTTGTTCTCACACGACCAGATCAAACCACTCGCAGCCGAGATTTGCTGCAGTGATGAACTAAAGCAGGATTTGGTTAGACTCTGTGATTGTGTTTTATTTTTTGCGTTTTTCCGCTAATCCTGTTTGCTGGAATTCGCTGGTGGTTCCAGCCACTGCCCTCTGTGTGACTCGTTCACCCTGGTCTTGTAGTTGAGCCACTGCCCAACTGATGTCAAAGGGGACCGGGTCACGCTCCTCTAAACGACCAGCGATGGAGATCTGGGCATAGCGTGAATGATACAGCTGCAGGAAACGGGCTCAGCTTCCAGCAGCACGGCACATACAGTATTCTGTATCTAAATGATAATATATGAGGATTACTGCATGAAATGTATCTATTTTCTGATTAAGTGTGAGCAAATTCTGCATCCTGCAACCAAAGATGGATGTAGAAGACGTAAAGCACGACAAATGTGTTGAGACAATCAAAGAGGCATAAAGAGTAACATTGAACCTCTGAATCACACTTTAGTGAATTAATAAATAAATGTTACCTGTAATGTCACATATTACTTTTAGTTACATTCTCAGAACATTGACCTTTTCAGGTCTAAGCAGCCTGTAAAAGCTCCTGCAGTCCTGGTGTGCTGCTAGCTAGTTAGCTCTTCTTCTGTTTCTGCTTTGTTCATAATAATGAGACCCACCAACACAATATTAGCCAAAATTAACAAAGTGCTTAGCAACACTTTCATTCTTTATTCTGGACGATTTATTTTATATTATCCGCAATTCTTAGAAATTTTACGTGAAGTTGTACCACAAAAACATGGCACCCCTGGTTTAACCCCTTTCTTTAGACACAAGAGGTCGCTGTTGTCTTAGCTACAAGACTGCAGGACGCTGATTTATCTTTAAACGGCCCCTCTTAATCACTTTGTTTCTTATGTTTATGATTATTTTTCAAGCATATACTTTTATTCGGCTTTGTAGACTTCTCTTTTAGTTAGACCTGTCTGTTAGAATTAGTAGTGTTTGGTTTACAGCAGGATGACGAAGATTATTTAGGATTGTAGCTAACAGCTAGCCACTAGCCGTTAGCTGTTAGTCTGAGGAAAAGGGTCAGCAGCTCGAAGCCTGTTAATCATGAACATGCAACTAAAGCCTCTTCTGTGTGTTGGGTAATAACACTTCAAGAAATCTGACTTTGTAAAGTCTCTTTCAGCTAACCTCGTTGTCAGGCAGTATTGTGATCCAAAGTCTCTATTTTACCGTATTTTACTATTTTACCTAATCCGTCTGGATTAGGACTTTTATTAATAATTGTAATGTAAGACATGAGCTTCAGAAATAGTTTACCGCGCCTGGTCAGCAGAGGGCAGCAAAACACAAAACATCGAGTAAAGAGTCAATAGCCTAATTTACCCTCTGTAATTTTGCCTTTTAAACGTTTTAAAAGACTTTTGATTTGTATTTGGCAAACTTCTCTGGTTTGTTTGCTGATGATCAGAAGTATAAAAAATTCCTTTGCTTTTGTATCTTATTTTACCTTCAAAAAAGTTTAACAACAGAAAACATGTTACTTTCCCCTGACTTTAGGTTAAGAATGTAAAATTAAACAAATTTATTTTTTCCTGAAAACTATCAACATTGGGAGAAATCAGTATAAACTTTCACGTCTCTTGGAATAACCAGGATGGTTTAAAGTGTATTTTTTTAGAGTTCTCCTGGCTAAACTTGACCTCTGTTTTTTTTTTTTTTACATCTAATGAAAATATTTGTGTTTTGAATAAATGTATTAATTTAGACATTTCCAAAGCAAAGAGGGAAGTAGTGGGGCATCACACGGTGCAGCGGCAGCCCCACTTCCAGAGTCTATAACTTTCCATGTAGTTGTTTTGGGTTCAATTCCTGACCTTGTGACCTTTAATACTTGTCTCGCCCCTGTTCTATTTGCCCATTTCCTGTCTGATTACTCTGAGTAAAGATTACTGGCACCAAGTTATGAAAAAAATAAAAATAGCAGAGTAGTATAGGAGTAACTTCTGTATTATATTTTAATATATGAGCATTTTATTCCCTTGAGAAAAGAAAGTATAAAGTATAGAAATGTGGATTTTTGCAGCATGTTGCAGTACGATTTCTGTTCAGCAGAGGTAGGTAGAGTACATCTTAAATCTTTTGAAATGAGTCAAGTTTTCATCTTACTCTCATGTTTTTTGTCAAGTCATGCATAAGAGTCATTTTATTATCTAAAACTACTTAAAGACGAACACACATTTGCTTCTGACATGATTTTTCTTCTGTCTGCGTAAAATCCCAGGTTAATCTTGTAAATAGTTCCTTCTTAATCAGCAGTGTAATCGGTCTGCTCCTGTACATTTTCTCTCCGATATCATTTAGTCATAAAGCAGTCAATGGGCTTCATAAAACGGTCACTGGTGCAGTAGGATAGTGCACTGCAGGAAGAGCACAGCGTAGTAGCACACTAGCGTTGTTTGTGTGAGTAAAACCCCATCTTTCTTTCTTTCTCTTTTTCTTTCTTTCTCTCTCTCTCTCTTTTCCTCTGCAGCCTGAGTCGTGACAGAGAGCCACAGGCTTGTGCCTGCGCTGCGTTTCACACACAAAGAGAGAGGGAGAGAGTTGAGATGCAGATGGCGGTGGATGAATATTTTTGTTGCACCAACGTTCACTCGTTCTGCTTAAGTGCATCAGATAATGTCAAAAAAAAAAGAAAAAAAGAAAACATGGTGTGTGCAGCTACTGCTCCAGCGGGACTGTGAGAGTTGGGAGTGGGTGTACTGAGTGGGCGATGTTCCTGCGGTGTGTGTGTGTGTGTGTGTGTGTGTGTGTGAAGCAGAGATAAAGGCTTGAGGTAGGTGATGAGCTTTAAGAGCATGATCACACGCATAAAAAAAAAAAATCTAGCCACTGAATCTGATTAAAGCGAAGCACAGGCATTGTTGTAATCCATTTTAGAGGCGCAATATTACACAGATTTGTGGCGCTTATAAATGTATTTAGGTTTGGAAGCTACTACTTTTGATTCACTGTGTTTAAAACTGCAGTCCCAATGACTGCAGTGAGAACTAGGTCATCAAATTACATTACAATTAACTTTTTTTTTGTCTCGAGTTTGGTCAGCTGAATGTTGATTTCATAAAATATGTTGCTCTTTTTAATGTTTAAATCCACAAAAAAAGGTTTATCACACAATAATATTATGTAATAAAATGAGTAATAATGTGGCAGCAGCTTAAGGATTTTTAAACAAAGTTCCTTGTTTTGGAAAAGTAATTTCTGAAGGGCCGTTTGGTTTGTACATTGTGACGATTCTGATTAGTCTTATTTAGTCAATCTGTCAATTACTGCTGCAAATGTTTAAGCTGACTTTTTTTAAATGTATGATCTGCTATTATTGTAATTATTGTAGTTTGTGAGTCTTTAACTACTTGTATGGATAAAAGTACATCTTTATTCTAGTATCAGTCATCACAGCTTCTGTTGCTTCAGTGCAAGGATTTATATTTGATGTGTTTAATACGTATTAAATTTACAATCCAGGTTCAAATACGATGTGATTTTGGAAACGTTTGTTATTTAACTGAATGATCAGTACCTCTTAATGTCAAACTTTACAGCTCTTTAAGCAAACAGAAAGTTTATTTATCACATCTAGGAGCACAAAGTAAAAAATGAACTATTTAGTAGAAGTTTAAGAAAAACAAAGAGACAGTGACAAATAAAATTAAGTACATTTGAAAATATTAATTCAAAATGTTAAGCTCAACCTGACACTAAAGACGCAAAGTGAATGGATCTTTATTGTTGGAAAGATGACCCATAAAACAGGAAATAGACGCCAAAGTCTATTTTTCCAGTTTGGACAAGATAAATATTTCCCCAAAAGTACACATTTAAGTAAAACCAACCGCAAAGTTTTTTCCTGTATCATGTCTGGTTTGTAAGAAAATACAAAGTAAATGCTTCGAAGTAAAACAAACTAAATGATTAACACACATTCACAAACACAGATTTTAATCGGACGCTTCTTAATATTCACCTCTCGTATTCATTTCCGCCGTGCTGAAAGGCTTTGGTAAATTGAACAAGGTGTGGGTGAATCTCCATCCAGACCTTGCAGCAGTGGACGGGGCCGTTTGAGAAGCTCAAACAAAAGCTGCAGTGCAGAGGAGCCGAGCAGCAGCTCTGCTGATCGGATCCTCAGCTGTCCAGGGACCCCGCTGACCAGCCAGGCGCGTCCTCCCAACCCGGGTTCTGGGAAGGAGTCACGGGAAGGGCAAGCTCATTAATTTCCTCCCCCTCTCCGCCTCCCTCCCATCTTCTCGTCACACCCTCCCTTCATTACCAGCAAGGTTAATCCCCCTCTTATCTCTCAATGAGCCTCATTTTTCATGCTCTCTTTCTACGTCACTCCCTCCCCCTCACCTCCATCCTTCCCTATCTTTCTTCTTTTTTTTATTATTTAAGCTGACTCAGTTTCTTCCAGCATCTCCTCCCTTTGTATGATTACCTTCCTAAAGAAAGTCAGTGTTTTCCCTTCGTTTTCCTTTCCGCCTTTCTGTTCTCGTGAAAAGGCCGTGCTGAGTTGAGAGAGTAGATCTATTACAGCTTATCACTAAAGGACAGGCCAACGGCGCGCGCCGGTGAAATATAGCCGCTGTCACCGCCACCGCTGAAGGCGACCCGTGCGCAAGGCTCGCCAAGCTGTAAGGACGACAGAAGACGGCGGCGGAGGAGGAGGAAGAGGAGAGAGGGCGAGCCGAGCACGGGAGCCAATATCAGACCCTTAATTCAAATTAATGGGAAGATTTCCAAGCTTGATGCCGGCCGTTTGACAGTGATTCGGCACGCAATTAACCTTGTCTCTCCCTCTCGCCTTTGCACCTCTGTCCTCCTCTCGGTTTTAGTCGCCTCCCTTGTTCGTCTCGACTCTTTCCTCCCCCCGTTCGCCAGCCCGTGCTTGTCATGCTCCTTTGACACGGCCCTTTAGATTATGAACCGAATGGGGATGATTATGTCTTATGAGATAACCGGCGCTCCCTGATCTTGTTTGCCAATTGAATTAGTTCTGAATCACCGACGTCCTCAAGTAGCGTGACGTGATGCGGGAGCCTCATTTTGGAGATTTTCACCTGAGTAGAGCTGAGGTGAGAGGTGAGATACTTAGTGTGACTAAATTTTAAGAAGCACTTTTTGATCTCTCACCTTTGTGACCTCAGTCCTTGTAGCACATATAGCAATACCACAACATGTAATAACGTAATAAAATTTGGTTTTAAAATGCAATCAATCATAATTAAAACTGTATTTTGTAATATCTGACAAAATGCACTAAAATTCTTTGAATCTTTTTGCTTTGAATGGCAGGTTAACAGCAGGCTTCTGGCTATGAGTGTGAAAAGGCAACGAAATGACCAAAAGTTCAGCATTTCTCGACCTCAGTTTTGATTTAAATGTGTCTAGAATCTATAACATGATTGTTATGATCGCATTATAATGGCTAAGATGAACTCAAATGGTTTGTGATTGTTTACTACATGATGCGCTACATTATTACACTATCATTTCTTAAAACATTTTTAAAAAGAGTTACTCCTGAATTTTGTAATAATTGACGCAAAATGTGACGACGTCATTGGATTTGTTGCAGAAAGTATCGCACAATGCGTTCAAGGATGTGCTTTATTTTTACTACGTTATTACATATTGTGGTGTTATTATGTTATGTGGCGCTACAGACCCGTGTTTACGTTGTGTGCACCCTGCAACATCTGTACCCAGCATGATAGATTTCCATTTGGTGACCTGTTTTAAAGACCGTCCGCCCTGCGGCTAGGTTTTTACTCTCTGCTTTTATGGCCCTTTTCACCTTGGGTTGCAGTTTACGGCTTCAAGCAGCCTACAGCTGTCAGGCAGAAGAGAACAACTGGACTGTTAAAGAGGGGGAGCGAGGTCTGCAAAAATAGTGAAACTAAAGGTGGAAGCACAACTTCTGTTGGATAAATAATGACTTCTGAATATCAAATCCCCTGTTTGGCTCTTATCTAGAAGAATAAAGTACAGGAATTCCCCCTGTTGTCTAAAAACTACACTTCCATGGACATTTTTAAAGTTAAGTGTCCTTTAGCTCAGAAAAATATGCTGAAAATTAAATATTTTCATCCCAGAGCTCTCGTCCAAATTTGATATGAACTCCAACCCCCTTTAAACTTTTGCACACAAATAGACATCTTCATGTTTATACCGTTTACTTTTAACCACAATTTCACATTATTTGCATTTAGATGTCTTATTTCAAGTCAGGCACTGAAATATGATGAGCTTCTTGTTTCATTAATCTCCTCTTTGCTTATCTGGACAAGCCTTATTGTTGTCTGACTGATACATATAATCCTTAAAAAGCTTTATGTATCTTAAATTAAGACCTTAAAATGTCTTAAATCCATTGAAAAAAAATAAGTTGGCCTTAAATAGGTTAATCACTGATCTTAAGACTATTTAATCATATTCTATGCATTTTTTTTCTTGTGGGACTTTCTGTCAGGCAAAAGCTTGAGTCAAACTCAGACATCTACACTGAGATAACTCACTGCTAACATACCCTAGCAAATTGTAAATCCTGTCGGATTTCTGACATAAAAGTAGAATTATTCCCAGATCTGAACAACATCTTTGTGAGTGAAATCAGGCGTAGCGTTCGTGCAACATGTTGGGGTACGAGCAGGGTGTGTGAACTGCTGGGAAAAAGATCAGATTTGAGGTTTTCCAAGTAATTCCAGAGTTGCATTATGATTTTTTCTTTGTTACTCTTATTGTAACCTCAGTGTTTTCTGTTGTTTTCTTCTTTTTTTATTGTTGTCATCGCAGTTAATATGACAGACATGAGTCTGTGAGCTCAGAGTAAGATTTCTGCTTTTTTTAATGGCAGGACTCTTGTGGAAACCATCCTGTCATGGATGAATTAGACGAGGAGAGCGCTGTGCGTTTGCCGTGACCACTCACGGTATCTGTGCCAGCAGAATACCGTTGAGGAATTGTCGTCTGGGGTTTTCTGACACTCTGCCTCAGCACATGTGACACGAGACGCCACAGAGTGACAGCGGCATGACTGTCAAAGAGTATAAACTTGCTGATGCGATGCTCCGGCGTTAAGAGTTGGGTTCAACAAACTCCTGCATTAGAGGAAATGACTGACAAATATCCATGCAAACAGTCTAGGTTGGTTTTGTCGCCGTAAGCAAGATTGCGGTTGCTGTCCAAGGAAATATAACTTAGTTTAAGTTTAGGGTTGCTAAACTTAAACTAAGTTATTTTAAGCTTTCCTTAAAATTCAGAGTTGGTGTTGGAAGTTTTCTTTCCAAAGATGGAGAGTTTCAAAGATTGTGAAATGTTGAATATAAATCAGGACGCTAATTTTTTTGACAGCCCTGATGATTAAACCTCAGTCTATTTGTAGTTTAGTTAGCTGAACTTTTAAATCTGCACTGCAATCACATCGAGGAGAAATGATTTGGGGGATTCTGGTGATTTTTGAGCTTGTGCTCATCTGTGTCTTCACCCAGTGTGGTCTGTTTCTTAGTCTTCATCATTATGTTTGTTCACTAAAGTTCTCTAATAAATCTCTGGGGTTGTCAAAGAACATTAACATCTTTACTAATTTTGAGTAAAGATGTGGCGGTCAGATTATGTGACCTGAAGGCACTGGATTTCATTTAAGGGTTGGTATTAATTTTTGTGAAATATTGAGACAAATTGAGAGAATTATGGGAACAGGTTGCTTTCATGAAATGAAAGTACTGAGACTCAGCATCCTCACTGTACAAACTGTGTACAGGCACACACACACACACACACGCATACACACGCATACCACCATGCATGCACACAGATTACATTCATAGGTGCAAGGCTGCAGCTTCAGTCCCCACATGACTCATGCCTTGTAAAAAAGGCTTAGCAAGGTAGGAGGGGATAAGCAGCACTCTTCCTGTGCTTTGAAGCAGATGCAAGCATGTCGGCCCTTTCTCCGCTCTCTCCCTGACTTACTCGTTTCTTTGTAGGTGCATGTCGGTGTGCTCATTTGACTCGTAAGCATGAAACCCCACTTCACGATTATTAATGTAACCTGATCAGCCCACTGGAAATGAAGCTAATCTGTTGCGAGGGAAATGGAGCAGGAATTAGCACCTTTAATCCACAGGGCCCTTTTTTTTTTTTTTTTTTTTTTATTTTAGCTTATGAGGTATTTCGCCATTTATCTTAATGCACTTCTTAGCATGCCATATTTTTTTTCTATTTTTAATTTTTATTTCTAACGATTAGTGGTTCCATGAACTGATTGATGCCTGCCGTTCTTTGAGATGACATTTACTGCAAGTGATGATTAATTTCACACTTGTTACAAAGCCCTGATGCAGATGAATTGAAATTCCGTGCTGAAAAAAACGTGTGCTGTAAAGAAGGTTGATTGAACAAGAATTTCAATTCATTTCATTCACTTTCCAGCTTGGAATGAATTAATTATAACTTTATCTACCAACCCAATGGCTGTCTCCCTCTGTGCTTTTATTTTTCAGGCTCTCTTGTGTGTTAAATGTAAATGTCTTTGTTCTTCCTTTAGACCATTGTTCGAGGGAACCGGCCACCCAAAGATGCATCTATTAACGGCCTGCTAGAGGAGTTTGACAACATTTCAGTGACGCGCTCCAACTCCCTGCGCAAAGAGAGCCCACCAGGCGTCCAGCAGGCTGGAATCAGCTCCAAGCCGTTAGGCGGTGGTCATCTTGCCGCTCTAGAGGAGAATGGATTCAACCACTACTACTCCCGCTACTCGTGTGATCTGGATACCTCCAGCAGGGACTTTTCCCTGGAAGCCGGCAAGCCAAGCTTCTCCATAGATGGAGACTGGGCTGTTGGGAGGCATTATCGGTTCACTAAGCAGAATGGCCATTCCCACCCTATTCGCAGCCCCTTCTACCCTGACGCCATGCCTCAAAAATCAGACTATGGGAAGCTCCCACCGGACTACCACACCTATTTGGAGAGCAAAGGGCGCTCGGCCGATGAGGTGGCCTCCACAGTGGGTAGCGGAGTGGGCTCCAGCGGCTACTACCGAGCGTCAGTTGGGGGCTCGTCCAGTCAGGACTACCGGGACACTTCAGTCGGCACGCCTTCCCGGGCCTCTCTTCACAGCGAGCAGATCAACTACCCGGACAGCGAGTGGAGCTACGGCGGCTTGCGGGACGAATACGACAAGAGACCCAAGAGCTCCTACGTGACCCAGACGAGCCCGACACCAGCTATCAGGCAGCGATCTCGGTCAGGATCTGGGTTGCAGGAGCAAAATGTTCCCTATGCTGCCAGCGGGGCTTTGAGGAACCCTCCTCAGGCCCACCCATACAGCTCCTACACCTACCCTCGCCTCTCCGAGAGTCTCGCCAACTCGCAAACAATAGGCAAGGTGAGCGTTTAGAAACACAAAAGCTGAAGATTCTCCTAGTGAATGGTGTTTGCTTTAAAAACAAATGATAGGAAACAGGTTTTATCACGCCCCCTGACGAGCCTGTCGCAACATTTCAGAGAAAATTACACAGAAGTATCCCCACAGTTAGTTCCATCTCTCATCCACCTCCAGTTCTTTTTGAAAACCCACTCCTTCTCACTTTCCTCATTGTGATCCTTAACTGTAGTCCCTAGGCCTGATAGATGGTGTCAGCTTTAATTTACTCTTCCCTGAAGGAGGCAGGAACTGCCACATAAAGAATTACTGCTCTGCAGTGGCCACTGTCACTGCAAACAGATCAATTAATGCTGATATCGACTGATTGGACATGAATGTAGAACAAAAGGAACGGAGGAGAGTCGTTGTTCTGACGGAATCAGACAGACATGAACATACGAAGGTACAAATCTCAATACAGAGAGTAAGATCTTTCCATTCTTGTCCAGCTACATTTGGAAGACCATAATAAGTTCAATAATGCTGCATGGCAGGACGAAAGGAAAAATAATTCCTCTCATCACCGAGTAGAAATAACTGAGATTGACAACTTGCAGAAAAACTTTAGGTTAGGTTGATTGTTTTTTGACCCACAAGCATGTCATCTGCAAAGAAGTGGCACAATAGCAATATAGTTATACCAAAGTCAAGTTGAGAATACATAGAATTATATATAGAGCAGATATGCATTTACATTGTAGTGAATATAATTGTCAATAGGAAATGTCCACTCATGTTTGAGTGTAACATAAGGTATCTGCATTCACAGTCTGACTAGTAGGAACAATAATTTAAGGTATCAGTTATATTTTGGCGAGTCAAAGTCGGATTCTTCATTTGAAAGGCAACACATCTATTATTAATATTCAAAATCCCTTTAATGTAATTATGACAAATCAAAGTGGCCATTTTTAAACATTTGAGTTTACTACCATCACATCCATAAGAGCTTAAACTTACAAGACAAGGCCACCAGCTGAGAGCAACAGGACAGCGCTTTGCTACACAGACTTCACTTTGACAAGAAGTGTTCTTGTATATACTTCAAGAATAGTTGAAGTTTTCTTGAATAATGGTTGAAATCTGCAGTAGCCAATCCAGAAATTGCCTTTCACAAATAGCAAAGTATCTCAATATTGGGACCTAAAATAACCGTCCTTTCTTTGAATGAACTGTTCCAAGCCATGAGGAGTTATGTTTTCCTTTAGTAGAAAACATAGCTGTAACATCAGGGGGTAAAATATGATTATGAAGGAGAGAAAGGCGGTCATTTCATAAAGTGAGTGACGTCTCCGCGTCACTCTTCGGCGCTATCGAAGCCTCATTACGCTCATTATTATCGTTATCGCGGCTCACCACTTCGCTTCCCTCCTCACAGTAAGTCGAACGGCGGAGAGGGAAAAACGGGGTTTGCTGATGCAGATCCCAGGGTGCTGCAGTGAAAACCCATTTAACCTGTGCACCTCAGTAAATAGCTACTCTGAGGAAAAACAGCCAGAGAGAATGCAAGAGTAGCAGAAAAGTGATTCGGGAGAAGGTCATTTTTCAGGTTTTTCTTTTTGTTTATCGACGCAACGCAGGTTTGGGCATTTGTACCAATCCATTTATTTTTGCACCGACTCACAAAATGTGCAGCAAAGGTATAACGTTTCTAATTTCATTGGAAAGCACAAAATAATGTTTGAATCCAAAACTTTAAAAGGTTCCATAGATATTAAGGCTTATTATAAAACTGCTGACATGGCATTTTCCTATTTAGGAAAATGCCATGCTACTAAATAGGAGCATGGCATTGCTACTAAATAGGAATGCAGCATTCCTCTCCAAATGATGACAATGTGAGCTAATGCGCTTATTGTTTTCTTCGATTGTTCAAGATTGTGCTCAAAAAGAAAGAAAGGGGGGGGAAGTATCACAGCCCACCCTTCTCTTCCCTCTGCAACCATTTCTTCCTTTTCTCTCCTTCAGCCCACTCACACCCCCACACCCTAAAGTAAATCCTTCTCTCTCCCTGCTATTGTTGGGAGCTGTTTGGGATGTAATCGTAGACAGCATGGAGTCTCCTCTCCCCTCTCTCTGCCTCTGTGTTTCGTGCCGGAGTGCGGCAGCTCTCGGTGACAAATTGATGTTGCGGCACTTTCCCTTTCTGCAGCCTTAGCATAAAACTGGCCGAACGATGTTCCACCGCGGAATTCAATTTCACAGTTGAGTTGGGTTGTTGATTACCCTGCCAAACTCAGATTAATGTGCGTTTAACCAACATGGATCAGGAGACCCTTGGCTGACAGCCAGCTTACAGCGCCGGCCGGCTCCGGGTGAGGCTGAGGGGGGCAAATAAGTAACGGGGGGCTCCCGGCTCCCCCTCCAACACCTGCCTCGCACTGATTGATTGAAAGAGTCCAAACCATGTAATTATACACCATCCCAACACATCAGGACTCCTCCTCCTGCCCTGTCTGTACACATGTGGGAGTGAATATGTGTCAGGGTAAAGACAAATGGCACAGAAGGAACCCAATAAAGGGGAGGATAAAGGGTTTTTTAATTTACTCTCGCTATACTTGTGAAGAATAAAAAAAAAAAAGACAAATGCTGGTGGAGCATCATTCCTGGAAGGAGTGGCGAAAGTAATTTAATTTAGTCTGAGAGCTCGCAGCGCCTTCATTTTTTTCAGTCTGGTCTTTACGGCTAATATTTGTCATATGAATTCCTATATTTTTTCTTTAAACTCGTATTATGCATACAAATGTTTAAAACACATCACACTTTCATACATGCTTTACATTTTCTTCATCTATCCATATCCAGACATTTATTAGGTAAATTACAATAAAAAGAAACAACAAAACATTTCACTTTACCTCAGGCTCCAATGAAATGCTGTACGGTTTGTTTGTAAGTCACCTACATTAATTTGCAACTTTGTATGATACTTCTATTCTAAAACTCCTTCCCACATTTTCTTTTATTTAATATTTAAACGTGTTTGACTGAGTCAATCAAACACCATGAAGGTCCCTGTTATGAATCGTCTTTTCATCTGTATGTCAGGTTTAAATCACCGACACTGGCCCTTTTCTTTCAGGGTGATTATGAGCGTTCATCGCGTGACGAAAGTCCCCAAGTCGCAGGTGGTGACACCTACCTTCGAGGGCCCCTCAAGCTACCTCAGAGCCACACCAAACCGCCCGGCTACCCACCAGCACACCTCCCTTACCCCCCCATGTTTCACCATTACAAGCCCTCTCCGTACCACCACCCTCCCTCCCAGCCCAGCCCGCCGTACACCCCGCAGGTACAGTACGGCCCGGTCTTCTGACAAAAACACGCTTTTTTTCCCCCTCATATATAAGTAACATTTACTGACTGTATTATAATAATAATAACAGCATAAACGAAATAACTTTTTACTTCTTTTTTTTTTTAATGCAGTGATCATTTTCTGCCAAATTAGGACAGAAAGGAATTTTTATTAGGTTGTCCACACACACACATCCTTAAAGAGTTTTTAAAAGTCTTAAAATCTTGTATCCAAAATGAAGACCTCAAGATTCAAATTCAGTTCAAATTCACGAATGCTTTATTGATCCCAAAGGGAAATTAAATCTGGTTTTAACACATGTCAGTTCTTCAGGGTTATTGTTGGGCGATGGCTGTTTGCACAGAAGACCTCCTGCAGAGGTCTGTACTGACAGCGGCTTTGAAAAAGCCTCTGATTAAAGACACTCTGGTTTTCTCAGATAATCTCATGAAAAGGATCAGGGATGCTCGTGATTTTCTTGATTCTAATCTATATAAAATCATTTCTTAAATTTATAAAGAAAAGCAAGTTTTATCTTGACAGAGGTTTTTTTTTTTTCTGTCTTGAAAAAGTTTGAGTGGCAGTCAGACATCTTCATTGCGTTCTTCTGACCCGAGTTGGCAGATGCAAAAACACTAGCTACCATGGTTAAGTGTAAATTTGCCAAAAGTTGGCTGGGCAAGGTTTGTACATTTCTGCGAAAATATACATTTTAAATTTAATTCATAATGATCTCAAAAATGCCTTTGAAGACACTTAAAAGTGAGTTGGGAAACCTACTGAAACCCTATTTATGGTATCTAATTTTGGCTTTTTTTTTTCCTTCTCTGTGCTCAGGACTTTCTTTCAAAAGAGAATCCCACCAAAATTACAAAAGCGCAGCTTCTTTATTCTTTTCGTTTTGTCTTGATTTGCATGTGAATGTGTCTGCGTTCATCCAGGGGGCCTACTCGCAGCCTTCATCCCCTTACATGCCCCCGGGGGCTTATCCTCCTCCTTCGTGGGGGTCAAGCTCAGACACGCAGCCTTCCAGAGTCTCCCATGAGCAGTTCAGAGCCGCGCTCCAGCTGGTGGTCAACCCAGGTGAGAACAGCAGAACAGAAGCACAGAAGCACAGGTGGATGCTGTGGCTTCCTCGGAGTGGAATTTTTTATTTTTTTATTTTTAAAGGAAAGGCTTTTCTCGCCAACAGGCGACCCTCGGGAATACCTGGACAACTTCATCAAGATTGGCGAGGGCTCCACAGGGATCGTGTGCATCGCCAGCGAAAAGCACAGCGGCAAGCAGGTGGCGGTCAAGAAGATGGACCTCAGAAAACAGCAGAGGAGAGAACTGCTCTTTAACGAGGTGACGGGGGAGAAGAACAAACACCGATACGGCTCAACCTTACTGCTAACTTTGAAATGTTCATGGGGGATTATCCCAGCAGATTTGTTTCCATGAGGAATTTAATGGTTTCATTTTGGATTCCTGCTCGGCTTTTATTTGTCACAGATTGTTGACGTCTTAAATAAGCAGCAGCAGCAGCAGAACTGGAGTTGGTCTGTGTAGCATCATTAAACAGGCTACACAAAAATAAATCTCTTTTGTCAAGTAATAAAAAAATAGTTAATCTCACCACTGTTTTTTTTTTTTTTTCTTTTTAAATATAGCGAAGGCAATTCAGTTGCTAAGACATTTCTGCATCTGTAATTGCATTTATTTGCAAATTGAGCAAGTGTTTACTCCGAAAGCCTTGAGCGAGTAATTTATTCAGAGATGTACGTGCACACAGTAGACTTAACTGGAAATTTCAGTTTAGTTTTTTTGGGGTTTTTTCTTTGCTTATGTACATGCAATTCGTCACAAACGGCTCAGTGGTTCTAATGTTACATGGAGACTGAAGTGGACCTGCAGACCGGTTCTGGTTTCTGTGTTTTGGAGAGACAGAGAGTGCGGCTGCATGGATAAAGACCGCTTTGGTTCCCATGTAATCCTATTATTTCTGAATGTAATCCCATTAAGGTTAAACCTGCATCAGAAGGGAAACATTACATTTTATCCAATAAATTACAAGTTATAGTTATTAAATGGAAAAACTGTAAGAACATAATTTATTTTCACTCGTGAAAATTAAAATAAATTTTAGTTTATTGCAGTGGATCTGACATTGATCGTTGAATATATGACTTCTTTAGCGTTGTAAATTGAATTTTGTTTTACTTCCACAGACAAACAATTTCTGAACAAGTAATTGACACGCAGCTTTTTCCACCCTCCTCTGCTGAAGGTGGTGATCATGAGAGACTATCATCACGAAAACGTCGTGGACATGTACAACAGCTACTTGGTGGGAGACGAGCTGTGGGTGGTCATGGAGTTCCTGGAGGGCGGGGCGCTCACCGACATCGTGACTCACACCAGGTTAACCAAACATCATAAATAAAAGTTACTGCTGACATGTGGAGAGCTTTGGTTTGAGACTTAATATCAGTAAAGACTGATGGGTTTTAAATGTACTCCACAGTCATTTTATGAATTTATTCTTTTTTTTTGTTTGAGCCAGAAAAGTGAAACATTTTGAGTAAAGCCAGCAGCATATTTGGTTTATCTGCACCTTAAGTATTATTAATAGTAACGATTGTAATAGAATAGTAGTAGAAGTTGCATCTTGACTTTCTAACCAACAGTGGCATTTTTAGGTCTAAAGTAATCTATATATAATTAAACATATTATTCAATATTTTTGCTGCTGTCCAACTATTAGCAGGTTGTCCTAAAAGTCCTTAGACATCTGGCCAGAGGTTAACTGACTTCCGCAGTTATTAGAGTAGCTGAAAAGCAGATTATGTTACACATTTAATTTAATTTAATTTCATATCCATTGTAATTTTATTTAATTTGGAAATAACTACTGGAAATTTGATTATGGTTTTCAATCAAATTGGTAATTGTTCTTTAGTACTTTTTCACATAAAAAAGAAAGAAAACAACAACAACTTAAAAGAGAATATAGCTGGACTTTAAAAGAAATGGTAAAACAAATGACTAGTTCAAACCATAGGAACCTGGAAATGTCCATCTAATCTATTTGGAGGACAGGAGGGAACATATTAAAGATGGATAAGTTCCATCCAAAACCTGCTCAACAGTTTAAGATGATTTTTCTTCCCACTTACCAACTTTCTAAATAGTGATAATGTAGCTGAGTTGTGTTTCTAAGCGGCCTTCCTCATTGTTTTAAGCTTACTTTGTGCTCGGTGTGTAATTACAGTCATTTGCGTTGAGTGTCAGCAGTAACGCTGCACGGTGTCGGCTGCTAATAACACGCTTTGTTGGGGCCAAGCACCACTGCTGCCGTGAAGGACTTTGAACGCTCTCCCACGCAGATGTTTGCCTGTTTGTGTGTCAGATGTGTGTGTGTAAGGGAGAAAGTTTAGGCACGCGCGAATGCTTCTGGAAATCCTGATGGAGAGATTGGTGAAAAAAAACAAAAACAAAACAACAACATTACCTCACTCTCTCCGAACTTTATTTTTAGAGGTTGTTTCAGTGAACCAAAACGAAAATCTCAACAAATCTCATACATATGAGGAATTATTTATCATTCTTAGATTTAATGCACTCTCTGTAATACTGAATGATTTTACATAATGGATTTTTGATGAAAACTATGAGAGAAAATTAAAAAAATCTATATGTATATTGTAGTGTATTTTCAGTCCAGCTGAAATCTTTCCAGTGTTTTTGTGAAGCTCTTTGTTGCTTTAATAATAGCTGCAGGTTTCACATTGTGCCCTCATCAGTTTCTTCTGCTCTTGGCAGCCAGCTTACACACTCAAGTGTAGCACACGCACGCAGGCACGCGCACGCACGCACGCACGCACGCACGCAACGCACTCTTTCAGTTCTGTTACATGTGGCACAATTAAATATCCTGGTGTAGATTTCAATTTCACTCATTTAATGAGTTTTTTTTCTTTTTAAATCTATATAATAAGCTGCATTTTTTTCCCACCCATGTGTTACTCTCTTTCTCCTTGACAAGCTTTCCAGGCTCATTAAAGTTGTTTTCCACATTGTCAAACAATTTCCTTTTTCAGTGAACATGTTTTTCCACTGTTCACCTGTGTGTGTGTGTGTGTGCGCGTGTGTGTGTGCTAAAGAGGAAGAGTATGAACGGAGGCTGGGGGCGAGATTGCAGGGGTGATTTGTTTCTGGGTACTCCTCTCAGTCCTATTCATTTTAAGTTAACCAGGTGGTGTTTTTTCCCCCCTCTATTTGCTGAGAGCTCATTAAACTCCTGTGATTGGAAAAGCATACATGTGTGACTGAAATAAAATAACAACAAAAATTAAGAAGAAGAAAAATAAATCTGCGCCAAGCTAGACGATGATATGTGTGTAGCTGGTTAAAACATTTGTGCGTGTGTGTGTGTGCATGTTGTTTGTCACAGTTAACCTTTTCCCTCTTTTCAGTAAATCCTTTTACAGTTGGAGGAGAAGAAGTATTTGCATGCACATACCGGCGCAACGCGTGTCGCTTTGTAGAGTTTTCCACAAACATAAACGAGGAGAGATCAGCACACAATCTCTTAGAAAATGCACAGGATGGCCAGGCCAGCTGGGTCTGGATGTTAATGTTCAGTGAGGCTGTGTGGGCTCAGTCAGATGAACTGCATCGCCCTGTCTCTCCATATGGGACCCTCCTGCCTGCTTGAACATCATGGCTGCAGCCGCTCCAGGCTACAGGGGGATGTTTGACAAACTGCATCTCTAAACCGCATCTCTTTGTTCGGCTAACGTTCGGTTTTTTATAGGACTTTAAAATTAAGACTTTCAAGTCTGAAGATGTGTTCTGTTAGTCACCAATCAAAAGAATGGCTAAAATCCTTTGCTTTGTGATAAAAAGTGTCATTTGTTTCCAATGGATTAAGCAATGTATGGTATGACTTAAGTAAAATACAAGAAAATTGTTGCAAAGTTGCTGTTTTGCTAACTCTATGTGGAACAAAACGAAACCTGGACTCAAATCTAGGACCTGTTTCCTACAAGGCGGCATTATATGCAGGCTGATATTTCACACAGTTATGCCCAAAATTAAATTTAGAGGGTTTTGTTCTCAAGAGAAGATGTAAACACTCAAGCCATGGCAGATTATTTTTATTCAACAAACACGCTTCTTTTGGAAAATCAGGCATTTCTCAAAAAAAGATAATAGTCATAATATTCATAATATGTCACATGGCATGTCAAAAATGCTTGGTACCCTTCTCAGTAATATTTGTTGATTTTATAGCAATAAATTCATTTCTCAAAACAAAAAAAAACATTAATATTATTTTGAGTAAAAAAAAAAAAGATTTCCTTGGCAGATTTCAGATTAGCTGTATTAATCAATAAAGTTAGTGCCTCTGCAAGAGGTGTGGAAGTTATTTGTTATTCAAGATGGCAAGACCAACTTCATTCAAACTCAAAACATGACCATTTTTCAGCACAGAAGCTGAAAAATGCACAGAAGCTGCATTTTTACAGGGATGTAAAACTAAAACATCATGTTAAAAAAACAAAATTTTTTCGAAATATATAAGCTATATAGAGCTATATAGAATGCTATATAGCGAGCTTTTACGACAAGAAGCTTGCTTTAGGGGGAAAAACTTTCCTGCAGGCCCACCTCAAACGTCTGACCAATTACATCTGTCTGACACCACACAACAAAAAAATGACTTGATGAAATGTTCTGCTTTCTGTGGAACACATGAAGGTATGAGAAGATGACATTAGCAGGCGTTAGCTCAGGTATTAGCCAGCCCTTTGTCACCTGCATAACAGATGCACTCTGTACCTTTGTCAACTGAATCATTTGGCATCTGATTCAAAGTGCTGCAATCGGCAAAAGTATGACGTAAAACTGTTACAGCGGTGAATGCGTAGCTTTTTTCTTTCACCTCTGTGGTCTGGTTACCGACCCGCGCCTACAGCTGCGTTTGCTTCCTGCAGGATGAACGAGGAGCAGATTGCGACGGTGTGTCTGTCGGTGCTGAGAGCTCTGTCCTACCTGCACACACAGGGCGTCATTCACCGAGACATAAAGAGCGACTCCATCCTGCTGACCAGCGACGGCAGGGTAAGTGCAGTTCACACAATCTTTTTAGGCAATCAAGCTGTTTGTCCTTAAAGGTACTCCAGGCTTTGGCCATTTATTGACATTAATGCACTCTGACCTGCTTCGTGGGTCCTGTTCTTCACTTGTGTGCAGGCAGTGCTGAAACTCACTCATTCATCAATTACAACTCGTGCCCGAGTAATTAAATCCTACATAATGCCTCCTAACTACTTGATAAGACATGATTAACTGAGGCATAATTAACTGCTAATAGGAGAGATTAGTGTCTTCTCTCGAAGCTCTTCATCACACGGGGTCAGGATAATTCTGATCTAATATATTTCCCACTACATGTCCTGGTGGCATATCTGCATGTGTGTGTGGGTGTGGTGTGTGTGTGGTGTGTGTGTTGCAGATCAAGCTGTCAGACTTTGGCTTTTGTGCCCAAGTTTCCAAAGAGGTGCCGAAGAGGAAATCTCTTGTGGGCACTCCCTACTGGATGGCACCGGAGGTCATCTCAAGAATACCTTACGGGACTGAGGTCAGAACATGTTACCGTATCCTCACAGAGGCGGTTGGTTGTGAGAGGGTTTCGTGAGTAGTAACACATCGGTTTCTTTGGGTGTCAAGGTGGACATCTGGTCTTTAGGCATTATGGTGATCGAGATGGTGGACGGAGAACCCCCCTACTTTAACGAGCCCCCTCTTCAGGCCATGAGAAGGATACGAGACAACCTTCCCCCACGGCTTAAGGAATCCCACAAGGTATGGAAAGAAACAGGGCAGGACTGTTCAAGAAAAGATGGAAGTACGTTGTTATACGTTCGCTGGCTGTTTGTTTTGTTTTACAGTTTTATTGGGCAACATTTAGCAATTGGGTTAGCAGAGTTTGCCTCAGACTCAACGAAAGCGGGAATAACAGTAACCTACCATAATGAAGTATGGTAACGATAATCAATGTGAAAGGGATTAGGAGAAAATGGAAAGTGACACAAAAATATGCCAATCAGTGCACAATAGAGTTATTTACCCTCATTTATAAACCTTTTCAGCAGCCTAACAGACTTTAAATGTGCTTAACATACCAACATATCAGTAATCAGCAATATTTCACACTAAAGAGTTTAATGCAAACTGTGATAAGATACAAAAATGACTTGCTAATTAGTGTAGAATCACTTTTGGCCACATTTAGCAATGCTTTTGGCAATAAGGCTTTGAAAATGTGTAATTGTGAAAATGGAATACTTATAAAAGAACATTTAAAGTTTTTGTAAACTGGTGGAGGCTTTGAGACAAAGTAAAAGTAGGTGAGTTCAGTGGAAAAGGTGACTTGGTCGTATTGAATATCATTGTTGCAATTGCAGCCCTAGTTGTTAGGTAAGTGATCAAAACTAGAACTTCATCTAAATTGAATGACGGTTTCTTTGGCTCCACTGTGAGTTCCCTACTTGTTGAGCTCAAAATTTCTGCGCTAAAACAAATCTAAGCAGCTCCTTTCTAGTCACTGAATGATCTCTCATAAGTGTTTCTAACTTTTGAAAACCGTAATTAGCATACTGCAGTTTACAGTAAATCAAAACGCTAAGAATAAACACAAATGTGTTGCATACCTGTAGGTGTCGTCGGTGCTGCGGTCCTTCCTGGACATGATGCTGGTGAGGGAGCCGTCGCAGAGAGCCACTGCCCAGGAGCTCATCCAGCACCCATTCCTCAAGTTGTCCGGACCGCCATCCTGCATCGTTCCCCTCATGAGACACTACCGCCATCGTTGATCTCCTGGCCTAATCGCGTCCTCTTCCACACTAAAAAATACAAAAAAAAAACAACACATGCCTATTCACCCCCTTAAGGGAGGCACCGCCCTCACCCAGTCAAAACAACCTGCTGCGTGATGGCCCGCCACTAATACCTGTAACCGTAAACGTAGATTAGCGTGAGGAATATTTAAGAAGTATGTTTAAAAAAACACATGCACACGGAAAAGAAGAAGAAGAAGAAGAAGGAGCTATCGGGACGTTCTGTTGAGCCTGTTCACGATGCTGCGCTCTTCTTTCGTCCTAGACTCGAGAGTCTCCAGCTGCACGTAGACTCATAGTAGCCATCAGCCTTCCACAACTTCTGAAGGGTGCGCTGAGTTGCTGGCGAGGCAGAAGGACCTAAGTGACCCCCGCTGCTCCGCAGCAGAGCAGCAGAGGGCCAAACAATCAGTGTGACGAGAGAGGCTTTTGACCGCCATCGGTCCATCAATTTGAGAGGGACAGGCTGCGTCCTAGCAGCTGAGGCTGGCGCCGACAAGGTCACTCGCATCCCTCTCTCTTCTCACACACACACGTCAAAACGCGAAAATGTATTTTAGAGAAACCTGTAACATTTTCTGTACAGTTTTGATAATTTGCAGTATTTTATCGTGTCGTAACTATTGTGATATGAGCAGTATTAAATAGAATTTCTGCAGAGATCTTTCCTACTGTTTATAATCCAATTTTTGCTTAAAGATATAAGAGATATTCCAAATAAATCCAGCTAAACCTAACTGTTACTAAAAGTGCTTAATATATTTATGATCTCAACATTTGTAGACAGAACTTCCATTAAATGTTTGAAAGAAAAAAAAGGGTAATGTCAGAATTTTCTATGACAGTTTGAAGTATTTATTTATTTATTTATTGGATTTGGGGTGATATTTTTTATTTGTAGTGTGGCCTTTTTTTTCAGTTTTTTTTTTTTAATTCATGTTTTTTTTCCACGATTCTTAATGCACTCGAGCAAAACAGTGATATCAGTTGTTATGTAATCCAAGCAATACCCCAAACCTATTTGTAAAACCATCAAGCCCAGCTTTTATGACACTGTAACACCATGCATTTCGATGTAGCACAGATTGTGTGGATTTGGCAACAAAAAAAAACGAATATTCCTTGCCTTTTAAAATTTTTCCTTACCTACTTCAAGTTAGCTTGCCAGCACACAGAGATCAGGATGCTGACAGAAAAAAAAGAAAGAAAAGGTCTTATTTTCCACTCGTATCCTCATCCCACCTCCGTCTCTTGTCGTCACTGGAAACCGTGCTGCCATTCTCATCTCCAGTCGAACCAGAGCAACAGTGTAATCCTCCTTCCCACATCCTCTTTACCCATCAGTCACTGTGATATGTACATATGACTGTGAGCGTGAGTCTGTGTTTGTCGGAGAGCAAAAGAGTTTGGAGCGTACGTGTCTCTGTACGGCATCTGAAAGCAGCGTGTGCCTGCGTGTTGTGCGCCCGCTAATCCTTGACACCGGGTCAACATCTGAATGAGTATACACTTATTTGTGGTTTTGGCTTGTACAGTGATATTGCATGTTTGTTTTCGGTGAAGCTGGTTTCAATTAAAAAAAAAAAAGAAAGGCACATAAAAAAAAAAAAACAACAACAAAAAAAAACATCAAGTTGTGTTGCATGGATTTTTCTTTCATCGCCTTTTCCGATCTACCGTACTTCTCTCTCAGTGTCTCATATCAGTCAGAGATGATTTTTGTTGTCGTTTATCAGCACACTGTCGGTTTGCTCCGGGGGAGCTTTGTTCAGTCATCATCAGTTTTTCTCTTTCTTTCTTTCCTTTCTTTCTCTCTCTCTCTCTCTTTTTTTTAAGTCTTTCATGTTCTCTAAATTCAAAAGTTCTCATTTCAAACGACTCCACCCCAACTTGGCCGCTTAGGAGAGAAGCAAAGCGACACATCCATGGATTGGTGTTGCTATAATATATTGTGTTTTTGGTCTTTCTTTCCTATAAGCCATTTCCCACTGAAACACAGTAATGGGATATTGATTCAGTTCAGACAAAGAGTGGAGCTTCTCTTTCAGAGAGGAAGGCCTTAGCCTAGTGAGTGAAAACATAAAAAGTAAGTGAATACGGGTGGCCACTGCGAACCTTTTTAAATGTTGTTAAATGTGTTTAAATGTGTAATTAGGATAAAGATTATGCAAAATATTCAGAAACCATTAATACTCTCCCAATCAATCAATCAAAAGAGTGAAATGTTTTCCTTTTCAGGAGCTCTTTATGTTAGAGTAAAAAGAAATGATTCATGATTCAGAACTGATGAAAATCAACCAAAGAAATTTGACAAGTTTAATTTAAAAATAAGTCATAAATCCACAAACAAACTTAATTAAAACACTATTTTTAACCCAACAATTACGTATTAAAATACTAATGCATGGAACCTACAGGTTACTCATAAGAATATACCTAAAATTAATTAAAAAATAACAATTAAAAACCCTAGCTGACATGCTGGGCAAAGACTGTCACTCTGGAAGAGCTGCTGAGATTTGTATTTCTAGGTGGTGAATTTAACAGAAGAACTACTTGAACGGAGGAGCGGCAAGAGGAAAGCCATTGGAAATGGCCAGTTAAGATGCTTCGGTCACACAAAACCACAAGGAAACTTTTTGGCCCTCATGCAAAACACTTGGCGGAGGAGAATTAACATTACACTTCAACCTTGAGATATCATTGCCTCTGTAAAACATGGTCATGGCAGCAGCAGGCTGTGGGAAAGCTTTTCTTCAGCAGGTAAAAGGAAGCTGGTTGGAGTTGATACGAAGACGGATGGAGGTAAATGCAGGGCAATAATGGAGAGACGATAAACTCTTGAAGGGTCCTATAGGCTTGAGACTGGGACGAGGTTTACCTCTACAACTTCCCAGAACACACAGCCAAAGATACAGTAGATCAAAGCATACACATGCATTAAAAATGAAAAATCCAACCAAGAACTTTTGTCATAAATATTAAAGCTGACAGCATACATGATTTCTGTCCAACCTTGAGCAAAGAATGACGGTAGAGAGCCACCATATTCTCGTATCACTTTACAGTTCAGTTATTTGTTTATTTTTAAGGTGTTTGAAGTGAATAACTCATGGTTCTCATGTGAGCAACGTCGTAGACTAGAATGGGCTCAAATTCCCAGTAAAGACTTCCTGGTTATCCGACCCGGAAGTGGAATGACGTCACGCTAATTAGACGACACCTGTGAAGCTCACTGTGAGCGAGTCAGACGGAAAACACCCAAAATGAATTGTAGCAATATTCTTTGAGCAAAAACCGTTTCACATACAGTCTCTACCGCTTCTTTAATATTCTTTTGAGTGTGAAGATTTACGTATTTGTCAAGAGAACCAGCTGTCAAGGTAAATAAAGCTGAAGGTGAGGCTCTCTTCTCTGTTAATTAACCCTTTTTTTTAATCCAGTAATTGACGCAGTCTTGTATTGTTTGTTTAACAGCGGGTTAAACGTCAGTTGGAGGCTAAAGCTAATGGACGAAACCCGTCCGTTGGACCGCAGGTGAGGTAAATTGCTCTTAGTAAATGTGTGGTTCTGTTTTTTTTTTTGCTAACTTATGGCGTACATAAGAAAGGCACACATGTCTGTTGTTATCAGGTGGAGGCTGAATTAAATTGGTTAACTCGGCTCATGCTCGTTATTGAGGACCTAGCTTAGCAGCGCTAATTAGCACGGGGGGGGGGGGGGGTTACTGTAGCTTTAAATGTTGCCATAGCAACATTTTTCGTTTCATTTGCTGTTTTATTTGATAAAGCAATGCTAAAGTTCTCATCAGGACATGTCAGAATTTACAAGGAGTAAACGAGTCAGCCAGTATTTCTGACCATTACACCATAAACAAAAACAAGTCCTTTTTTTTTTTTTTTTTAGTTCTGGGACAAAAAACCAAATGTTCTCGTCCTGTGGAGTATATATTATGAAATTTTATAGAAGGTCAGGGTCAGAGAAGGTCAGAGAAAAATGGCTATTTTTAATTTCCAATAGTAAAATATGCAATGAGTTAAAAACTTTAGTAAAGGGCTTGGTGGTTACGTTGCAATTAAAGATAATGTGGTTTATGAAATGTTTTCATTTAGACTTTTCTTGGCTTATGTTTCCTCTCAAGACACAGATTTAGAGGAAAATCAATACTTCATCCTGGCAGTGTCTTCTCTGATATATGTGTCTTGTCAATGTTTCCAGTTAACCTGTATTATTTATTGGTTGTGTCAAAGATCTCAATCTGATAGTTGGACTTTTCTGCTTGATGGAAAAATTCATGATTTACATTAAGCAGCAAAGAAGCACTAAAATAGCACTCTACCACCACCATGTCTGGCTGCTAGAGGGAAGTTATTTTTCTGAAATGTCAGATTTATGCGAAGTGTAACATCACACACAACTGATAGGAAGTTTCACTTTGTCTTCAAGATGTCTTTGTGCAAATGTGAAGTGGGTCAGCAGTGGTTTTGGCCTTTTGAACTCTCCCGTGGCTGCCATTTTTTCACAATGTCTTTGTTAAAAACACTGACCTTAACTAAAGAAGTGAAGATTGTTGTGCTTTAAATGATATTAGTTTGTGAGTAATCTTAATTCTGGTAATTCTTGGGAAGGTTTACAACTGCTCCATATTTTCTCCTGTTTTTTAATAATGACTTTCACCATGGTCAGGTGTAATCCCACAGCTGAGTTGCTATGTAACTTTTAATAGACTGATGGATGTAATTGACTTTGTGTCTCTGATGGGAACATCATGATATCTTTCAGCCTGCTTATTGTCTGGTTCTATTTATCCGATTTCTTTTTTTTCTTTTTTCTAGAGGTCTGGCAGTGAATTTGAAATCGAAAAATGTGAATAGAAAAAAAGTCGTATCACAAGTCATAATTTAAAAATATTATGTTATTGTTTTGGACTGCTCTTCCCACTTAGTTGAAAAGGCATGATTTGAAAACTTTCTGTAACTACTCAGGCTAACTTTGTCTGAAAATAAGTTATTTGATGTGAAACTACAAAAGAGAACTGTAAAGGAAGAAATACTTTTTTTGTACAACATTGCATAGAATTAAAATGCGATAGATGACAGTTTGAATAGTGTGTAGTGTGATAAATGCTGAAATAGAATAATTTGGTAATTGTGTATCCAGCAATTTATTTCAAACAGAACAGAGTACTGCATATGATTGCATCAGCAGAAGTTTATGCATAGACTTTCACTCTAAAAATAATATACACACATTTTTATAAGCCTCTCCACATTTTCATAAATACTTTTCTCAAGTTTTATAAGATGTTTTGTATCTGACTTTTTTTTTATGTCTTTCTTTCATTGATCTGTGCTGAGAAAAAAGTCTGATGCCGAGGCAAAACTGCACTGTACACTACAAGACAGTCCACTGTCAACACTATGGCTGCATTCTGGATGTATGAGCACAGGGATGGGAACCAAAAAAAAGGAACAAGGTTTACAAATACAGATGGATTCCAATAGCAGCAAATTCAAACAGAGAAAGAAGGAACAGGGTAACAAGGAATTTAGAAATGTTTTGAAAGACAAGTTAGATCAAACATTGTGCAAGTTACAAACCATCTTCGGTAAAGGTTTTTTTGGGGAAAAAAAAATCCAGAAAATTCAATTCAATTTATTTGAAACTACGTATGGCACAATCCAGCAGTCAATTTAACTAGGTTTGGGTGGGTTTACTCTCCAATTACACTCATGCTGTGTCCCAAACTGTCTAAATAACTCGTAATTTTAACAGTTCAAAAGCTCCAGCGGGCAGTGCAGACTATTCGCTTTTTCCAATCAGGGACACAGTCCAGTGTGGGGGACACAATCCTCAGGCCCAGGACTTTGAGGAGACAAATCTGTCATTAGGAGAGCTTTGGAGGAAGTCGAGGGCGCCGCTGATGCGTCACGTGACTACATGTTCTTGTACATAGAGCGATCTCTTGGGAGCTGTGGCTGATTCGCTGTCAGCTTGAGGTGGAAGTGGTAGATGGTGAGTGTGATGATGATTATTAGACCAAGAATGAGGCCCAGGATAAGGGGGAGGATCTCCTCTAGGTGCTCCCGCTGGTCTGTGATACACTTGTAAGCTGCAAAGAGAGGAAAACACAGGATCAAAATGTAGAGATGGCAATATCTGTAGAGGTCTAGTGCTTTAAAAGCTTATTTGGATTTTATGAGTGAGGGCTAGAGTTGGGTCAGGTTTTGGTTTCTGTGTTTCTTCACACGTTGAAACAAATTTAGTCTGAATTGCAGATTGTATCCCTATAAATTATTCAGAGAATTTAAGTCTCTTTTAGTTGAACCAAACTGTTACGACAAAAGGCTTGGTAATTAAAGGATGCTTAATCTCTGCCATATTGACCAAAGTATTCATAATACTTGAACTTCTCCATTTCGTCATGTTACAACCAATGACTTTTCATTTTTGTAATTGAGTGAAAGACGAGGATAAATAAGTACAGAGTGAAATGCACATAATCCATGGCTTCATCCTTTAGCCGTGGATCTCGATACCTTTCAATTACCATGAGCCTCTTGGCTGCTTTTCTGATTAATGCTTGTAATGTTTAGGAGGAGGTTACCAGATTTTTGTTTTTAAAAGAATTTGAAAACCTAAAACATAAAATCCCAATTAAATACATTAAATTAGTCTGTGGTTGGAAAAAGCTTAAGGGTTATTTTGCAACAATATAATGCATTTTCTCCTTTACACAGTGCACTTTTAAGAACTGCGAGGTGGTTCAGAGTAAGGAGGACATTTAACCTCTGCTGAGAATAGAGTACGGTATGCATATGGGGTCTGAAGTTGAAGGTGTTTCTCCCTGTGGACAGCTGTAAAGCACACAAGGAGAAAGGCAGTGAAGCTTAGCCCAGTATACTTTACTGCAGCTGAGGCCACATGATTCCTCCAAGGTGATTGGAAGATGAAATGCACGCAGTGTTCCTAAAAGCTGCATCCAGGGCACAGATACCATAAAGTCCTAATGACCTCAACCTCTTTCCTTTCAGTCGTCCTCCCGCTGCGCCTATTGTCTCTTGTGCATCCTCAGCCTGTTCTTTTTCTCATTTCACCCTACATGCTCCCCATACTGCAGCAATAACCTGCCTCTCCCCTGAGATTTGGACGTTAGGAAGAGACGTACAGCTCACCCCCCAGGATTTCCCATTACCGTCCTCATCTGTTGTTTATCTACAACACGAGCAAACAAAAAGCTGCTGAATGTCTTCAGCTGTCCTTACGTGCACTGAAGATGAAGTCCGAGGCGATGTCAAAGGGTTGGATCTGGATGTCGTACATGGAGAACGTGATGCCCTTCTGGTGATCGCTCGAGATGAGGGTGACGGTCTGTTGAGCCGTGCACACATAGGAGCGCTCGGCTGGGGTCACCAAGGCCGAGAGCTTGTGGGTGCTGGCTGTGTGCTTTCCCGCTGTAGACCGAGAGAGACGAAGGACTTTTTAATTAAAGGAAACAAATGGCACTGAGATGGTTTTGAAAGTGCTTGTTTCAATAGAATATTGAAATATGAAATACAGTCGTAATAGTTTAATGTCAGTTGTATTATAGACACAACAAAATGATTCAAATAAGATATTTTTATACTAAAATTATTAATTAGATTTTTTGTTAGACATTTTGATAAATGCAACAATTAATGTGAATAATATGCTAAAGAAATAATAAATATAGCTGTAAAATAAAAATCAATTCAAAGAAAATTGTTAAAAATGTATGTTTCATATTCAAAAGCTGCGATTAAAGGTTTTCATGTTCTAAAACCTTCCAGTGCTGTGTAAATAAATGTCTGAGAACTTCCTAAATCTCCGCATGAGTCCATCTTCAATTCCGCCGGATAGACTGCAGAATAAACGCGGCCACGCTGCGATCCCAGCAGGGGAGCCGCAGCTTGTGCTGCTGCAGAAGGGACACTCACGGTTGTATGCGTTGATGAAGTGCGAGGTCTCCGAGGTGTCGTAGACGAACTGGATTTTGTTGATCTTCCACACCTCAATGCCCTTTTCGCGGAACTCCTAGATAAAAACACGCCAGAGTCAACACGCTGGCGTGGATCGTGTCATCCAGGACCTGACATTCTCAAGTGCTCAAGAATACAAAGTCCAATGGCTTCCTGCTCAAGCACTCAGAAATGCAGGAGTCAAGGTTGGCGTGCGCACTCAGAGGATTTCTGTGGGGAAATTTCTCTACAAGTTTTAGTCAGGAAATTATGGGGGAAAAAAAAGTAACCTTTTCTATTCTTTGATCATATCATAAAGTTTTATAGTGTATTTTCTGTTTGCCGTTGATGCACCTTTGAGAAGTAAATGCGGAGGATGTAGGCGTTGTTCTTCCAGGAAATGTGGATCTCTGAGTCGGTGCTCCCACATTTCCCCTCGATTTCTGCCCCCCGGGGCAGCGTGAAAGAAGCCTGCTCTGTGATGAGCTATAAATAAATCAAAGACAGGTTGCACGATGGAACATATTAATAAAATTAGTCTATAATCACTAAGTGGTATAACAAACCTTTTTAGTTCAGCATTTTATGCACTGCTGCAAAAACTGCTTTTCATTGTTGCAATTTATTTGTATCCACAAATGTATCTTAACATGATTTAAGATAAATTTGAATATATCTAATATTTACTCCAGTTTTCAGAACGTCGGGCTTATTTTAAGCACAGCTTGATCCCAAAAAAAATAAAAAAAAAAATCGTGAACACTTTTATGCAGCGTGCGTGTTTTTCCTCTCGTTATTTTGGAGAAGCTAAAATGAGAATTAAAATGCACGCGAGGGAAATCCTTACGTCTATCCCGTTAAGCGCGAGCACGTCATATGGCACGAGGAATTTGGCGGCGAACTCCACCATCAGGCACGTCGTTCCGTTCTCGCGCACCGCGAAGATGGCTTTGTCCGGGTTGTCCGAGAGCCCGGACAGGTTCTCCCCCTCCTGCTCCGCCAGCACCGCGGGCAGCGCCAACACGCCTGATAACAGCAGAAACTGGTGTCTGCCGGGCAATAAATGGTTGGCACACACTCATGCGCACAAGCGGCTACAAAAAAACATGCAGAATCAGCAGAAAAACAGAAGGACTGATCAGAGGTTAGGAGAGGGGCGAAGTCAACATCTACAGAACAGTAAAAGTAAAATCTGCAGCATCAGGGGAGCAACAGCTCAATCAGTTTGCAACACTTTACAATAGCAAAAAAAGAAAAATTGCCAACTCATGAAGATGAAGGAACACATGCACCTTATGAGGCACGCATACATGCAGTTGTTGCATGCGCGTGCGCGTGTCCGCTCCGCAGAGAGTAGTCACGACATTCCGACAGACACGCAGAACACACTCGCGCTCTTACCACACACACACAGCAGCAAAAGTCCAGCGCTCTCCTTGGTGCTGAAGCTGAGCCGCCCCATTGCTACCAGCTTCCCCGGCGCTGGGGGAAAGAAAGGGGGGCTGATTGACTGGGCAGTCTGGGCTGAACCCGCGAAAAGAAAAGAGAAACGCGGACAGGGAGGGGAGACTGTGAGAAAGAGAGAGAGAAGGGGGAAGGAAAGAAAGTGAGGGAGGAGGGCTGTCTCTTCTTAGCGCCAAGAAGTGACGCTCAGATGATCTTGAATGCGCCAAAAGATGCCCCGAGATTGGCTGCGAGATCCGGCACCGACGAGTCCCATCTGTCCGAACCGACCTCCTCACTCCTTCAAGGTGGACAGGTGTCAACCCGCTGACAACTGCAAGTCCGAACCTCCTCTCTACGTATCATCGGACACAAATAACGATCCTTCTTCGATGGAAGTCGGAAACTTATCTCCTGTGAGGCAGTGGCGGCAACTACTCCTGCAGTGCTGTAGTCTCCATCTCTGCGATAGCAGCTGGAGGTTCAGCTGAAATGATGCATGTCTAGAGGGAAACGCCGACAACTCCCCCTCT
Source organism: Poeciliopsis retropinna (assembly GCA_010277075.1). Taxonomy (NCBI): domain Eukaryota; kingdom Metazoa; phylum Chordata; class Actinopteri; order Cyprinodontiformes; family Poeciliidae; genus Poeciliopsis; species Poeciliopsis retropinna. Next base: position 15,902,137 of record VMRM01000010.1, read on the forward strand.
CTCCCTCCCTCCCCTCCACTGAAAACCTCCACTCCCTCAAGGTTGAAGCTCGGTGTGTTCGTGAGGGCTGAGACCAGATGGTTAGACTTGCATAAAAATAAAAAATAAAACACTAAAGCCTTATAATTATGTTTCAGTGAATGCAAACGACTATTTTTGTTTTGTTTTTTTTAAATCACACCATATTGTATCATTACTGACTAACACAAATCAGATCTTTATCTTAGCTCTTTGCACTGATCCATCTCGGAACCAACCTATTTTCCATAAATTTGCTCTAATTGATAATCCACTGATCAGATCCTGACAACTTTGCACTTTTTTTTTTAGTTCAGTTAAAAATGAGAGGTCGGCACGTTTTGATGAATAAATGTAGATCATAAATGTATTTCCATTTCCATCAAGCAACCAGCCGCTCATATTTCCGCTGTTATGCATTACAGTTCTTCACATGAAAACTCGTTAGACTGGATGAAATCACAATTATGCCAGAATTAAAAGAAAAAAAAAACTCCATAGAGACTGATGTATCTCTATGGATGTTCAATAACTAATAGTATCTATCACTATCACACATTTATTGAACACCCTAAGAACACAAAGAAGTTACCAAATTTTACTAAAGTATTTTTTAAAACTTTTCCGCCACTGAAATATGAATGTGTAAGTTACGCAAAAACATTATTGCGTATGTGCAAAGGGCAGTCGCCCCCACTCCCCTTTGCACATGGCGCGCAAACTTAAGAGTCTGTCTGTCTGAACTGAAAGTCAAACTCGCACTTAACGGAACTGATGCTGTCGATGCTGGGCGTGCTGTCCACCTGCGGATGCCTCGTCTCCTGAGGGAAGGTTTCTGATCGCAGGATGCGGCCTAAAGTCGGCAACGGATTCTGCTCCAGATCTCCAACGACTTTCTTGAACTCCGGGGAGGTAAATCTTAGGAAGAGTTTATTAGTCAATGCTGAGAAAGTCGTTGGAGTCGAGGCAGCAGCAACAGCTTTTGTGGCAAACTGAAGTGGTTCGGTGAAGCTCATCGACTCTTTGCGCCTCCTCACCGTCCTGGATTTACGCACGGGCACCAGAGTGCGCTCTGGAGGTGTGGGGCTAAGCATACTGGTTGGCAGACTGCATCTTTTCCTATAGTAGCACTCGTTAAATCTTCCCACGCGGAAAGATTTCTCCCTTCCCCTCTCAGCGTCACATTTGTTGGGAACAATGGGAGTCAGTAAGATGCCAAGAGTGGATGGCGCACAGGGATGCGGCATGTTTCTGTTTGGCTGGAACTTTTCATCATCACGGCCGTTTAAGAGAGGGGGCAAGTGATGAGTAGAGGAGGGCATCTTTTCCTGAGAGGTGCATTGTTTAGAAATGGGTTGATTGTAAATCCCTGGAGTACGTGCTCCAGAGAAGATCACATCCTGTGGACCCAGAGAGGATTTATTTTCTCTTTCAAACTCCATCGGTGGCAAACGACCGGGCTTTATCTGAGGCATTGATTGCAAGGTGCAACTGTGAGGCATTTCTGCACGACCATTCATTTTGAGGACTTCAAGTTTACTGGCTAAACTATCAACTTTCCCCTCAAACTTGCCTTCATCAGCCTCACGGCTCCTCTTAGAGATATTGGTAAGCGCAGAAATGCACTCTGTGTGACCGAGGAACTTCGCCACTTCAACTGCAGAGTTGCCAGCTTTATTCTGCCTGTCTATCCGCAGACCTAACCTCTTGAAGGCTCTCACCAAAAACCCAACAACTAAGGTGTGATCCGCTACAGCCGCGTACATCAACGGGGTGTTCCCCCACGAGTCCAGGATCTCTGGATCTGCGCCGTTCTGGACCAAGATCTTAACCGCGTCCAGGTAGCCCTTCTCGCAGGCGTAGCTGAGCGCTGTGCGTCCGCTCTCATCTTGATGGTTGACACTGGCTCCTCTGTGCAGCAGAAGCTCTATGAACTTGCATCGAGTCTGGCTGTCGGGCAGCAGGACGGAAGATATGAGCGGCGTCTGTGCGCCGTCCGCTGTGGAGTCAACGATTTCTCCATCCAGCGCGTCCAGAACAAACCTGGCCAAGTGGACTTTATCCTTGGACATCGCATCCAGGAGGATTTTTGTGCCCGTCTGCCCAGTAGTTTTGAGCATGTTTCTTCAACAAAACCAAAGTTTAACTAAAACAAAAAACAACAACAACAACAACAAAAAAAAAAACAGCAACTCATGTCTGCTTGTCTGCTTCCGGGGAAAGCGTCCCGATAAACCCAGGGATCCTAATATATAGGCTGGAGAAAGCGAGTTTTCCGGGGGCAACTCGAGCATAATTATCGGTCTTTGTTCTGCTTTCTAATGGAAATACGATGTTTATAATAATAAAGAGACCCTGCGATGGAGCGACCCGAGCTTGTGAGGGGCACTGGCATATAAATTTACTCCACACTTGTTGAATGAGATGAAGGAACATACATTTGGAAAGTAAATAGGAGCGTGTGCTCTCCACTGGAGACATCAGATCACCAGCTTGAACTGTTACAAAACCAACTGCGGCTTGTATTTTTTTTATTTTACTTGATGCAAAGTGGTGCATAGCTGGAGTGGAAAATGAGACACTGTGCAAATATTTTTATACTGCATACTAATCTGAAAAGTGTGGCATGCATTTTTTAAACCAATCTTTTTCAGACAATTTTGCAATTGCAGATGGAAGTCTTTGGCATGTCTGTACCAGCTTTTCACACCATTTTTTGAAAACTATTTGAAAATAGTTCAGGTTCAGTTAGACCAGATGGATTTTCTGACATTAAATGTTCACATCTTAATACAGATTCAGACTTAGAATAAATCAAACATAAATGTGCACTCTCAAATTCTGCAGTTAAATCAACACCTCGCTGAGTCTAATTTGTCCTTTTTCAGTATTGGCATTAATTTAACTATTACAGAGTTATTTCAACAATAGTATGAATAGTTATAACCATTTCAACTGTTCAAAATCAATTTCTTATTGAAATAACTCTGAAAGAGTTAAATTGACACAAATTCTGATAAGTCTCAAATAGACTTGGCGTAGTGTTGATTTAACTCTGCAGAATTCCAGCATTTTATTGTTTCTCTGGCTGTAGATTCCATTTGAACCCCCCACCACAGTCATGTTTTTTTTTTTTTTTTGCAGTCACTAATAGGTTTTCTTCTTCTGTGCTTTCTGAAGAAAAGCTTCTCATCAAGCTGAGGTGGTGTGCTCAACAAGACCAGTTCTAGTTTACAGTCTTATGTAGGTCAAACAGAATGACAAGTTTCCCTGTCATTTTGTTCTCCTTTCTGACTTGTGAATCTCTGCAACTCCTCCAGTTACCATTGGCCTCTTGGCTGCTTGTGGCTGCTTGTTTTGGTTTGTAGGTTTGTGGTTGAGCCATGCCAGTAACTTAAGTGGGATAAAATGTGCAAAAATTAAAGGAATGTGATTACTTTATCAAGGATCTGTAAAATAGACAAGGACACAAATCAGCCAAAGGTAAATGTTTTGTTTTTACACCTGGATTTATTGATACACGTACTATAAAACAGTATTAAAGGAGCTGGATAACAACAGTATTGTTAATGCTATAAGTTCAACAGTACAATATAAATACAAAAACACACACAGAAAGTCTGTTGACAAGCTACAATTCAAATAGAAAACAAAGAGATACAGTAGAAACTAAGGAAATAAAATCAGGGATGTTGCTCTGCAAAAATAATGTTTTATTTTTTTCTTTTAGGACAAACTCAAAATCCAAGGTTACAAGTTTTCACACATCAGAAACAACTAGTGCAAAAAAGCCTCTAACATAATAATCTTAAACTACACATTATCTAATATATATATATATATAATATATATATATTTATTTATGTATACCTTCATACAAATAACCCCTTAATTTGGCATTTTATCATTCATAAAATAATTTAAACATCCTAGCAGACACTGAGTGGCACATCTGAAAGCGATGGAATAAACTTTAAAAGCACTTTTTACTCATTTTTATCTCTGTTCTAGATATGTGGTGAGCTTTAGATTGTGTGATGTGGTGCAGTGAAGGGAAACAAAAGGATAAGAAAAAAAGAGGCCAGTGGTTGATAAATGTCCTTCCCCAACACGACGGTCTGTCCCCAAGCTCTTAAAAGAAACACTGGAAAGACAAGTCATTTAAGTACATTCCAGCAGAATCTATACATAAACATCTCTTCTACCATTATTTATTACAGCAGAATAAAACAGGACAAAAAACATTCTCTATATAAGGCCAAAATCCCAACAAGAGCTTTTGTCCCCCTTTAACATTTTATATTAGGTCTTTGTATCATTTGGGTAAACATTTGGATGCCATTTCTTTTCTGTATTCATGTTGGTCAGGGTTGTAGATAAAAGCCATCTATAAACCTACAAGCAGTATTCTGGTGCAATTAGGATCAATTTTAAAGGGAGTTTTAAGTCTACAAACTAAAACAAGTGTGTAATGCAAGACAAAGTTCCACTTTATCTTGAAATAGCTTTTATTGCCTCTGGTAATGTAAAAAAAAAAAAAAAGTATAAAAACACACCACTTTTTGGTTACTTTTGGTTAGGGTCTGTATTTGACCCTCTGGTTGGGTCACCTTTAGGCAGAAGGTAAAGCGTTGTGAATAAGACTGTCATGACATTGTCATAAACATGACTTAACAGCTGTCATGAACATGAGTAAGTCTTCGTGAATATTTATGACTGTTGTCATAAAATGTCATTCGGTAAATCATGACACTTGATACAAAGTTGACATTATTCAAAATGTCTTTATGACAATTTGACATTAACCAAGAAATCATGGTCTGACATAAATTTGTTATAAAAGCATTACTGATTAAACTTTAGCTTTATGTAATCAAATAAAATGTTACCAGACAAAACTATCACTAGATCCTGTTTTTCTTTTTTTTTTTGCAGGGATAGGGAGGGGTGAATTTACTTTTGCATAGTACGTATGATCTTGTGGCCCCGCAGAATTTATAGTCATACTAAATTAGAATCTGTGAACCTCATTTGACAGATTGAAAGTAGCTTTAGAAAATTAGCAACATTTTAAGCAGGTGTTAAATGTTTCTTTACATTAAGCCCACATTTCTGCATTACAGCTTTTTTATTGGTCCAATGTGATATTCTAATCTTAAATGTCATGTTTTGATTAGCTGCAGGTGGAAAATCATTATAAGTAAAGGTTTAGAGCGTCTCACTTGGTGAACAGAGTTGCTAAAATAAATGAGCTTTTCGATAATATTCTGATTTATTGAATATGAGAAAGATGAATTCAGCTGGAATCTGATAAATCAAGTATGTGCGAAAGTTATTGCACCATCTATTTGACTTTCTGTATCAAATAGTAAATCAACATAACAATCTGGCTGAATATTAGTAATAACTGATGCGATTAATTACCCGTCATCCCTTTACAGGTATCCAACTCAACAAGACATCAATATTGGTGAGGAAGGGGTCCTCTCTCTAAGAGTTACCTTTTAATAGTTTGGTGTTTTAAGATACATTCTTACTGAAAGACATAGAAACATACAGTAGTGCACTGCTACATTTCCCACATTGAACAACCTATCATATACAAAGTGCTCAGGACAGGACTGGCGGTGTGTGTACAGTGTATTTCACAAAGTTTATTCACTTGTGCTGGAGTAACAAAGTCGAACACCTCCTCTCCCCTCTTTACACACGGAAACTGTGAGTTTATTGGGTGCCAATTAAAAACAGAAATAGATATCTGCTGTGTGTGAACCATGGTGCGTGTGTGTGCTTGAGTCTACCAACAGCTGAAGCTTTTACCATGTAGAAAACTCACTGAAGTCAACAACTCACTGAGATTTACGTACTGCGGAGGAGGAAGGGATGTGTCTGTTTTTGTTGCTTGATCCACAAAGTAACGTTTCCTGTCCGCGATCGAAGTGGTCACGCCCCCGGTGGAACAGCGACAAGCAGCAATGGCTCAGTGGTACAAAGTTGATTGGCAGGATAAAAAGTGCAGAAGACACGAGGCGTGGCTGGAGTGAACAAAGGAAAAAAGCTTCCACGTGTTTGAGTCAGGATTAGATTAACATTAGACTGTTTAGAGAGAATTATCTCTGCACTGTCGAGGATGTCCTGCAGGGGGAGTGTTTCTGCACCGCTCTGTGTGTGCGTGTACGAGTGTGTGTCAGTGTACGTGTGTGGGCCCGTGACTCGGTCAGTCGTTCAGACCACCGTGGCAGGTCTGCGGTCCATCTCCTCCTCCAACTTCACCATCTGCTGGATGTCCTTGGCCTTTGGGTAGAAAGAAAACAGTGACTCAGACGCAGATGTGACCGGAATGTGGAAGCTCAAACATTTTGCAGAGAACTCATCCATCTTTTCCTACAAATTCCTGTTTACAATCTCAGTCTGTGCTTTACGACTCTCACATAAGTTTTTTCACTGTGCAGATTAACAGAGTAAAACAAATCCTTCCATGCTAGTGACAGTTGTCACAAAATGTCAACAGATGGATGTTGTCACATGCTATGAATGTAAATGATTGTGAGCTGGAATGAAAACACATCACATCAGGTTGTGAGCTGGCTTCTTTTTTGCTTCGTAATGGCTGGTGAGTCATGGTGATAAATGAGTCAAGCTGCTAGTTGGCATGCCTGACACCTTCAAGTGCTGCAGCCTGAAAAGGCAGGATTGGATTTTACAATAGAGGAGTTTCTTTTCTTTTAAGTCGTGCCACTTTTCTGCTTTAATTTGTAGTCATTTCAAATACTCAGGGGAAGATATATCAATGAAAACAGTCAAATTTTGAGGAGGCTCTCCAGATATCGCCACAGAAAGACAAAAGAAATGTACAAAAGGAAACATGTCCATGAAATGAAGCACTAAGCTGGTATCAGAGGTAGAGCTGACAGATGATGATGCCTACCTTGAACCTGTTTGTTTGCATGGTGTGATTTCAAAAGCTGTGACGGAAGAAGCAAATCATAAAACAAAAAATGAGCATACATGTTAGACATGTACAGATATTGTGACAGATGGTGGAAAAAAAGCGATATGACCTCACAGCATCCCTCACATTTTTGCCCAAACGTGGTAAAAATGTATAAAAGAGATTAAATCTTGAAATGCAGTAGCATAATTTCCCATTCAAATGACAAAAAATCAATCTCTTGTATTACATTTATTATTAGGATAAGTGTTGATGTTTTTAATCATGGCTACCAAAAATGATGACAATAATGTTTTTTTGTATTTTGGTACTTTTTACAAACTGATTAGATTGAGAATCTTAGATTGACATGACAAACTCTTACTCTATACAGCTGAAAGATTTATAATAATCATTTAACTTAACCAAAATGTTTCTTCTGACAATAAGTAAAGCCAAGATAGGGTGAGACCAGCAGAAGCATGTAAAACTAGGTAGTAAGCACTTATTAAAGGAGATTAATTGCAAATATAAAAGCCTTGTCACTGAAAATACACTGTTGATATCCTATAAGCAAGTTTGGTTTTCCACTTAAATTTAGTTTGTGAAATTCAGGCTCCTTTAGTTCATTATTATCTGCCTACCTGCTCGTTGTGCTTCTCCAGTTTATCCAACTGCTCCCTCTGATTTTTCTCCAGCTGCTCCATCTCCTTCTGATGTTTCATAGCCAACTGGGAGCGAATCAGAACATGAACATTTCATGACTGTAATAACAAATAATCTAGAGACTTACTTGATAGCACTGCTTTGACTTAAGTTACTTTTGAACATTTTCCATGATGCTACAAATGTATATGAAGTAAACATTTTTTTTGCACCCAGGTGGAAAAAAACCTGGGTGCAAAACACATAGAAAAGCTTGAATACTTTTTGTCGTTTAAGACACAAATTTAGGCCATCACAACCTCCTACGTTTAGGTTTCAATGATTTTAAGTTGAATTGAAGTCTAATAGTTTCTTAAACTAGTTTAAGAAAATAGTTTATTTTCTTAAACTATTTGTTAAGAAAATAGTTTATATCAATATACATCATAGTAAACATACCCTCTTCCTCTCATCCAAAAACTTCTTGGTGTTGCTGCTGTTTAACTCCCGCACTCTCCTGAGTGACAAAAGCATGTAATCATACATCACTTTGCAAAAATATTTCTACTCCAATGGAATGATTTATTTATCTTTTTAACAAATAAATACTTTTGTAAAGCTTTGTATTGTGACCCACCTCTCTCGCTCTGCCTTGTTTTTGATACTTTTGTCTTGGCTGATTGCTTTACTGTTTTCCATGGACATCTTGGCCTGGTTGGCACGCATCTCTTTGCTTTGCCTGAGTTGTACATTTCCAGAAAAAAAACAAAAAAAGAGTAAATGCGACTGTTGCTCCTCTACTGCGTTTAGTAGAATTCTGAGACTATAGCAAGTGAACACAGTGTGTGTGTGTGTGTGTGTGTGTCTTACCTTTCATGAATGAGTTTGAGCTGCAGGGTCTGCTGCTCCTGGACACTAGAAAGGAGCTTCTTGAGGTGCTCACACTGCTGGGTAACATGACTGTCCTTCATCTCGCGCTCTTCGCTGCTGTGACTACTGATCAGCTCCGACCACTCCTTAGTGTGTTGTGCTGTGATGTCTTTCACCTGCCCACACACACAGACAGGCAGCACGGTTGAGTATTGATTGTTTTCCAAGTACGACCATCTCTAGGAGACATTAGTTTTTGATACCTTTGCTTTATGATCTGTGGTGAGAGTTTGGATCTTATCTTCTGTCTCCTTCTTCAGCTCTTGGCAGTTGTTCTCCCTGTGAATAAACAACACAGAAATGAGAATCAAAGTAATCTGAAACCTGCAGATTCACACTCAATGTCTACCTCCTATGTTTTCACATAATAATGATCTTGCTTGTCTCATGGTTGTTTTCTTACCCTCGTTTCTTGATGGCTTTCTCCAACAGTTTCTCCAGATTAGTCTTTTCCTTTTCATGGAGGGACACCATCTTATCCACCTGGGTGCAATGGGCTTTCTGCATTGCATTTTGATCCTGTTGTGTACACAGAGTAAAATCGTAGGTGGATGGACGTTTGCCTTTTGCGCCACTATAGCTTTGATTTAACAGCAACATTTGAAGCAAAACAAACCAGGCAAGATTAACTGTTATCATCTTTCAGTTAACAGATGTATCCAGATGGTGCTAATATTCATATGTTGCGTAACAAGAGTAATATGCATCACTTATAATTAATGAGGTAGTGTGAATGAGCTAGCATCCACCAGGTCTCCATGGAGATAGCTGGTCAAAACAGAACTTTAGCAAGTCTAATTTCTTCCTAAGCATTCGTCACGTGGTCGTCTTCTGTTTGTTTACAAAGGACTGTCTGTGTTTATGTGAGCAGGCATAAAATGATGAGGCAGAAGATGAAAGGTTGCAGCATTTCCCTTGTTCTGCTTCTGATTTTCTGTGCTTCAATCGCCATCAGGAATAAGCAGAAGCCACTTTGCATTACCAACAAACTCCCACCTACCTTTGAGTGTTTCTTCTTTAAAGTGTTGAGCTCCTTCTGCTGCTTTTTCATCAGCTTTAGGTAGCTCTGCAGAGAGAAACACAGATGTAAGGCTGTCTTATGGTGGCCGTAATGAGGGCTGACACTGAACAGAGCAGCGTAATACTATGTACAAGGCCTTACAAAAATATTCCTACCTCTTAATCTCTCCCACATTACAACCTCAAACTTCAGTGCATTTTTGGTGGGATATTGCAGCTGTTTTTCCACGCAACACTTTTTAAAAATGTATTTTCACTTTTATCTTCTCCATGGAGACTAACATACAAACAGAAAAGCTTGAATACTTTTTGTCATTTAAGATACAAATTTAGGCCATCACAACCTCCTACGTTTAGGTTTCAATGATTTTAAGTTGAATTGAAGTAGAAGAACTGCAGCAGCTTCTTTAAGTATTACTCCATCATAAAGTTAGGCTTTAACTATTAGGCTTTAATAGTCAAAGCCTAATAGTTAATAGGTTTTAACTATAAGAGTTTATCACAATCTTAATTTGAGTTAAGTGATTTTATTCCCATTTTAGTCTTTAACCGCTATAAAATTGTCAAACAATGTCTACAGATAGTAGACTAAATGTTCAAGTTAGTTCAGCTAAAACTGAACTAGCTAAATACATAAATATGTATTTAGCCCTTTTTATTACAACACTCCTTCATAAAATCCGATGCAACTCATTGCCTTCAGAAATCAGCTGTGTAACTTGATCTCAGTATAAATGCAGATGGTTCTGTGAAGGCATCTGAGGTTTATTAAGAACAAACAGAAGACACAGCAGAGAATATATGGAGAAGCTGAAGGTGGGATTGGGTCATAAATCAATAGTCTAACAAAACACTTTGAGGTTTGAGGTAATGTGGAAAAATGTGCAAAAGTTTAAGGAGCAAAAATCCTTTTGCAAGTTTTTTTTTTTTTTTAAACTTTAATTAGGCATTTTTAAAAATAATCTTAAATCCTGAAATCCACATTAATCACAAATCTTTCAAAAGTGAAGCAGATGTTCACTAAAACAATACAAACCTTCATTTGCTTTAAGTCATCAATGCTCACATTAGGCACAAGCGCAGCATCTAAAACAGCAGCAAAAAATCTCAGTGTTAAGAATAAAAACGGTGCACATCTTTAAAAAGTCTAAGAATTCAGTGTTTACCCTTCTTGTTCTCGTTTGTGTTGTTTTGGATAGAATTGGAGGTCTGGGCCATGTCTGAGCTGGCTTGTTGTGTCACACTGGCTTTCCCTGTGTCTCCTTTTCCCTTTCCCTTCTTGTCATTCTTTGAGCTTCCATTGGGAACATCTGCTATGTCATTCTGTTAGACGAAGGATAAAGTTAAAATAGGAAGGTGTTTTTATTGTGAAAAGGCAGTTACTATTTCCATTTGTTATGTGTACCGTGTCGATCCCCAGGGCCTTCATCTGGTCGGCTCTCTTCTCCGCTATGGTCAAAAACTTCTTTGGATCTGATAGAGCATCCACAATAGCTGCATGCAAAAATATTGAAAAAATGCAGTTGTAAAAGTTCACTATCCTTCATATAAACAGAGAGGGGGGGGACAATAATATCAAGTGAAGAAGATTCAATTTTGAGCAGTGCTGTACTGGATAGGGAGAGAAACTAATAGTCTCAGTAATAGCTCCACACTCAAAGCCTTTTGGCTTTATTTAATGGCAACTCCAATTGTCCAACTCATTTGTATGCTTGTGCCCGTATGAAGCAGTCTGCAGATTTACTGTCGTCATCATTTGTGCCGTGCCATTACTGCAAATGTTAAAACTAACCCGCCCGGGGCACAGGATGAGAAGAGCTAAACTTTCCATTTCTCCCCTGCTCTCCCTGTAGGCTACAGATGTCTTTTTTATTATCAGCTATGAATAATCTGAGGGGCGTTAAATATTGCAAGTCAGAATGAGAGCCACCTGTAGTTCTCTGTTCAAAAATAAAACACTTCAAGTGAATAAATGTGCTGCGAGTGTGTAATCCTGTTGCCTTCACCTCCGAAGCCGTCGGGCACATAGGTCTTGAGGATGATTTGGCAGAAGACGGTCGGCAACGACAGAGGGTTGTTGCCTTCATTCCTCAGGGAGATGTGACGATAGCCAGCCTGCAGGCCGTCCAGAGGCAGGATGCGTTGGCCAATCAGCTTGTTGTTGTCGTCGTACACTGCGATGCGCAGCACCGCCAGATCTGGTAAGATTACCTAGAGGTTGGGAGGGAGGAAAATGTTTATTTAAATAATGGTGTGAGAAACACAGAGAGCAAATAGTGAATAAAATCAAGCAGCCAAACTTAATTTAAAGCCGTGAGTCAAGGATAAAACTGGGGACATTACATGAAGAGATGGAGAGCAGCGCGCTACCGAAGAGGCCATGTGTTGTGATCAGTGTCTCTTTAGAAAAAAAAAAACTAGGTGTTTACTGGTTCTGTGTTGGGAGATAACTGCTCATACACGGGAGGATAAATGGATACAAAGGACATGAAGCTGGAGATCAAGGGTTGCAGGCACCATATGTGTGTGTATGGTTACATTTACATTGACACAGTATGAGTACTGCTGATGTGTACTGTTTGCTCAGTCATCTTGACAGCAGTATGTAAGCACTGAATGTACAGCAGCATCTGCAGCCATTTGTAAATGAGAGACCCGGCAGCAGCTTCGGGTATGATGGCCCTGCTTTGATAGCAGTGTGTAAGTGTGTGTGTGTGAGAAGGAGAGAGTAAAGCAGCACTGCGGCAGGGTTTGATGGATGGTGTGTGTTAGAAAGCTGGAGTCACAGTCATGGCTGAGAGACTTCCTATTCTGCTGAGAGCAGCACTATTATCTACACATTACTCCATGGCTTTCTGTCTCAGGTCTTTCAGTTTCTTGTTTCTCTTCTTTATCTGTAATTATTTTTTCTTTCCATGTTTCTACGTCTTTTATTTTATCCTCATTTCCATCTTCGCTCAGACACAAACTAACATACACCTCACGTTGCCCGGCGTTTTAGGATACTAGAAATAAAGACTATAGAAGCCTGCGAAAGGCTTGCTAATGGGGTTGGTTTACTGTCCAACAGGAGGGCAACTCAGATCAGGATCGGCTCAAGCTTTTAGAAAGTTTATTTGCTAATTCCTTCTACAAAATTATGAACCATTTTGTGTTGGTTTATCACAAAATCCCCTAAACATTCATTGAAGATTGCCCTGTCAATTGGAGGATTTTCAAGGTCTGGATATGAACTATTTGTATTTATGCCCTCTCTCATTGCGTAACTGTTGTATACATATGTAAACCAATCCTTTCTTCATTCTTACCCTCCTTTCAATTTGTAATAATACCACTAAAAGATGGTTGTGATATATTTAGCAACAAGAAAAGATCACAACTGGACAAGTCTGCATGCTGAAGGTGCTGGATTTTATGTACCAGTGGGAGATGAAGAGTTTGCAAAAGCTGAATTCATGGATGCAATGGGGTAATTGGATCTGGAGTAAATTGAAAGTAGACGTTTAGATTTTTATTTTAAAAATGGACATAAAGTTAATATTTTTGCAAGTCTTTGCAAGAACAATGCAGACTGATTCTAGAATGACAGGATCTATTATTGCTCCCCTCTCATATCTTGCTACATACCTTTCTGAAAACAAAGGGCTCTTCGTTGTAAGCTGGATTCAGTCCATTGTTCATCACCATGCGTGTGCGGAACTCTTTCCGAATTGTATCCGTAGGCAAGCCGTACATATCAACTTCAACATATGTGCCAATTTTTTTGTCAGACAGGAACTGTCCTGAGAACACCTGAAATTTAGCAGGAAGACACAACTTAATGCAGATTTTTACAAAGAAGTGTTACTGAGGATAAAAAATAATAAACATGCTGCTGTTCCTGTTGTAATAACAGCTGTCAGTATTCTGGTGGGCCAACCTGAACGCTGCAGGTTGCTGCAATGACGCCATCCACCGGCGTCTCAGAGAACGGGTCAAACGTCCTGTCTGACCGACGCATGAAGTCTGGCTTCAGCAGGTACCTGAGATCAGGAACCACAAAATCACTGAATATCAATATTTTGAAAATCACACATTTCTACCTATATGAGAGAAAAAAATTATTAGAAACTCCACATTAGAAAATATGAATAATGATAGTTGTCTGCAAATGCCCTGCTCTCCTCACAGATGACATTCCTAGTATTAGCAGTACAATCCCTGCCCTCAGGGACAGTATTAGCCGAGGAATGGAGACAGCAATGGGAGGAGGAAGATGTAAATGAATTCAGAGACAAGTGAAAGGGAGCGTCCTTTTCCAAAGCACTTATTGGCTCTCAGGGGCAAGTAGTAGCTACTGGCAATAAGTAATGAGATGTGACAAGTTGTAATTGATGAGCCTTAGAGAGAGGGAGGAGGAGGGGGGTCTGCTCTCACCCACAACAGCCGTTGTACTCAAACTTTCCTTGGTTCAGCTGCATGGCCAGATCTGAAAGAGCACAAGGGAGAAAGAATAGATCTTAATAGCAAGATCTTACATTAGAACCACAACAAATCTAAAATTCTGAAGGTAAAAACTCAACATGCAAACAATAAATTAGAGTACTGGCAAATGTTTTAGGATTTTGGCAGAAAAGCAGAGAGAGATTTATTTCTTTAACATCTTTGCTCTTAAATAATCTACTTCCAAGAGCTCCATCTCCTGTGTAAAAGGCCTCCAGCTCTTGCACATGCCCTGCATACAGCAGACCATATGGTCAAGCTGCTTTTGCTTCCAGATACAGAGCAGCAGCTGCTGTTCAATAGGCATAACTCACAATATATATTATATATATATATATAATATATATATAATATATATGTCTGTTTGTGCACATTTAAAAATGTTAGTTTTTTAAGAGACTTGCACACTCAAAAGCTGAAAAACAAACAGGAGCAACTGTGGAGACGAGGCTAATATATAAAGTGTCAGCAGGTTGATTGTGTTCATAGTTGCACAAGAGACTCAAACAAAATGCTGTTTTCCTTATAGTTCTTCCGAGCTAGGAATGTAAACCTGAAAGTAAGTACTGCATATTGATTCATGTAACAAGAAAATAAAAAACTTGACAGTATGATGCAAAGTCAAATGCTCCACTTGAACTTTTTCACATTTCCTCATGTAGCAAGTACAAACTTCAAGAATTTCAGGAGGATTTTTTGTAGTGGACTGAAACAAATTAACATGTAATTGTGAAAGTATTAAACAGATTTTAATTCAAAGAGTACATATCACCCTCTTATTCCTTTCTATCATCTTTAGCTGCTGATTAGAGTATCCTCCTTCAACCATATAAGATACCATAAGATCAGATGCGCTTTTCTATATTTCGGGAACACATTAAATACACACGTGTGTGTGTGTAAGAGAGAGAGAGGTCAGAAGTCCCATGTTGCATGCTGTGGTACCTGGGGTCTGGAAGTTGAGGGAAACCATCTGGCAGCCTGCGTTCCAGAAGATCTGAGGCATGTAATTACTGGAGTCCACCCTGCCTCCTTTGGGGTAGATACGGCTCATCTGACGCTTGTTGTAGCTGCACTGATGCTCAGGAAAATTTCAAAAGGGATTTAAAAAAAGAAGGAGAGCATGTGTGTTTCTGCACATGTAAGTGTGTGTGGGGGGTGTGATTAAAAATGTGTGCATGTCTGTAACAGCGATGAAAATGCACAAGATGGTCAAACAAACCAACATAACTTAGCAAGACATAAAGCTTGAAACGCTGCATGTTCTGTTTGAACAGAAAACACAGAAAAATATGCAGCTATAGTGCATCAGAAACCAGTGATTTATGAAATCTCTATTTCGCTCAAAGAATGAAGGTGTTCTTAATAGTGCTGATCATGACATCTTTAAGTTTTTCAAATCTAAAGGAGCAGTAATTTCAGTGGCTCAAAGGATACTTGACAAACTCGATGGCGTTGGTCTTCAGATAGCCCAGGCCCACCGACTCGTTAAAGGATGACATGTTGTGGTGGATATTCCTCTCTGAAACACACAAAATAGGACCAAAAATAGTAAAATCGGGTTCTTTGCCGTGGACTTTGAGGCTGTTTTTCTGCTCTCCACATCAGTGTACAGAAAACAGAAAACTAACCTGTAGAAGAGGTAAAAACTGTTATGATCCTCACCTTCTGCAACATCAAAACCCTGGAACTTCACCGGCTGTGCATAGTTGACCATGGCTGAGAGATATGGGTGGATATTTGTGGTGGCTGACTCATATTTATATTGCGCTATTAGAGCCTCCTCAGAGTTCTCTGCCACGTCTCCCCCCTGCACACAACAGAGCAATAGTTACAAATTACTTACGGTGTACATAAATATCTTCTAAAGATCTCTACAAAGTAAGGAGAAGCATCGGCAGGTTCTTGCCTGCTTGTTGTTGTCTTGATCAGATGCCTCAGAGATATCTGTGGCATCTGTTGCTTCAGAAATCTCTGTGACCTCATCATCAGGTACCTGGGGGGGGGAAAGGTTCAATCATGAGCAGCCCTGTGATTTTTACAAATATGGCTAATCTGACTTCATTAAAAAATATTTATCACCACCATTTGCTGCAACTTCATGAAATGTTTACCTGAACTAAAACTGAGGCAGGAAACACATGATGCGTTTTAATTACATTTTCAAGATGCAGTCAATGGATATTTACTTTATGCCTCATGAATAATTTTACATAAATGTGATATCCTTCCCACTATTGTCTACTATTCTGCACTGAAATGTGAACTCCTGTTTTCAAAATAAGAATTTGAGAAATTAAACTGTAAAGAAACAGCATAAAGCTGTTTAATCTGTGTATCATTTGTTCTTTCCATTTTGACAAACATGAATCAGAAATTAAGCGATTTGTTCTTGAATTGTATACACAAAATAATTCAGTTGGTGTCTAAATTAAGTTAATATATTTATTGTTGTACAATATTTGCAGGTTCATTAAAAAATTCTAAGAATAACATCATAAATGTTTAAGCTAATTGTTTTTGTTTGTAAGAGACTGTGTTTCTTCCAAGGAAACGCTGTCTCCTTGTAAGATTTAATTTTAATCTTGCTGTATACAAAGTGATCTGAAAGTCTATAATTGCATTCCCTGAAAAGTGCAAACTACAAACAGCTTTTTGCCCAAGTCTGATCCTCAAGCTACAAACTGACCTTTTTGATGCTGTTGCTGCGCTCTTCCTCTTTTCCAGAGCTGATGGCGTTACTCTGGGAAACACTGTTTGTCTCTTTGTCACTGGTGACTTCTGACAGAATGCTGGGAGCCTCTGAATTCAATTCTTTATCTTCAGCTTCTTTCTCTCCTATACCGAGATACACAGTATTAAAAAAACTTACAGTTACTCAAATGTATGTCAGTCCCTTTTCTTTTAATAAACAAATTGTCTATATGGAGTTTTTCTTTTACACGGAATCAGACATTTTTCTTGGAGAACAGTGCTGGTCAGAAGGGAACATGCAGTTAACATGGCTATAAATGTATTAATTCAATTTCACGCTGGGAAAATTGTATAACTCACTTGTATAACTCAAACAAAAATGTAAAAAAAACAAACAAAACAAAACATACAAGCTAAACTGACTTAAATGCATTTTATACTCAGACAAACAAATATATTTTTAAGTGCAGCGGTGAGGCTATAAACCTTAAAATACTATAACAAACATGGAAGGGGAAGCATGATGCTATGGGGCAGACTTGCTGCATGTGGTATTGGTACGTTGCACAAAAGAATTATTGCAGTTGCATCATTATGTGACAGAAACAACTACTCAACTACATAATTAAAAGCAGAATATAGCATTTATGGCCAAGATAATCAGTTATATCTAATATATTGACTCGGCCTGTCCAATTGATCAGTTTACACAAAAACAGTTAAAGTTGTATTCAGCTGACCGTTCTCTGGATCGTCCTCATTCTCTTCTCCCATAATGATAGCAGGAGTGTTGGTCTCACCGGCCTCCATATGCTTCTTTAAAGCTTCAAGTTGTCCTGTGTCACACATTCACAATGTTTATAGTTTCCAAACTTAAAAGCACTTGAGGATGAATTTAAGCATCTGTACTTTACACATACTCTGCTCTACTTCAGGTTTTAATCGCTTATTCTTTATTAGGATTTTCCTTTCAGGTCATTTGGTGAAGGTAAAGGATGCCCAGGATCCATCTGAAGACAGGCAGAGAGAGACATGACACAATCCCAATTCTATGACTGCTTGTTTTATAGAGTGGGAAGAAATTTCAGTGAGAGAAAGAGGAAATTTTTACTGGGTAGTTCTCTAGAGGCTGCCTGAGAAGGAGGTCGCCAAAGAGCTCCTCACAGTACTTGGCCATCTTGTACTGCTGTAGTTTACTGGAAATAAACAAAAATAAAATACAGCGAATAAACTGACATGTTATTACAGTAGATATGTTAAAAACAATAATGGAAAATATACCTGCAATGATTTTCAAATGATAAAATAACAGGATAATCAGATGTGACAAACGCCGTCTCCTTGATTGCTTGGATCACATCCTATGGGGATGAAAACAGACAAAGGAGTTAGGATATGCAGTTTCACAGTATGAGCACCAGGTGGCATGTCGCTATGACAAGACAGAAAACAGCACTCATTTCTCTTCTGAATCCTCTGCTCTGCTTTGTGCACATCATTTGAAAGTCTTTTTGAGTTTGGCTGGCTTGATACATTCTTTTATGATGGTCAAAACCAGATATTTGTAAAGACTTTTATTTATCAAGCAGAATATGTTTGGTAATCCTAACTTAAAGCAAGAAAAGTTGAATGCATCTGTGAAAAAAGTGGACCTCTATGTTTGGTCCCTAAATCATCTGGAGGATACAGTAAACAAAAAACTTTCTCAAGAAATTTAAATGGGGCCTGCCAAAGTGTGCCCGTTGGTTGGAACCCAGCTTACTTATGCTAAAAATTAGCATCAATGCTAAAGTAAGCTGCAGTGTATTCAGTAGCATGTGGAGTCACAAGCATGTTGAAAAAACATGGACTTACTCCATTCAGTATGTTAAAATTAGTGTATAAGCTAAAATTAGCCAAAATGTTAATGTTAGCCTAAATGCTGCCAGTGGTATGTGTGGTATAACTAGCATGTTGTCTTACTTTGACTTGCTCCATTCAGTGTGCTAAATGTGGACAATATAAATTTAAAAAAATAGCTAAAAAGCTTTTTTTTAGGGAAAAGTCTAGGAAAATGATTGTGCTAATGTTACTGCACTGCCTTCTGATTTTTACTTTTGCAAAAGTAAAAATCAGGTGTTTACTTTGTGGCATTGGGTTACCAGAAAACGCGCTAATCTCTTAGCAACAGATTAACAACAAACATTGTTATTGTTCAAAAAACATAACATTTCTTCTGACTCTTTTGAAATACTATTTATCATACACTACTTATCAAGAATTGTGCAGCTGGTGAAAGAAAAGAGATTTTGTTTTTGTAATGGGTGGTGAATATATTATAGAACATTCAACACAAAAGTAAAAACCTGATTTATACTTCGGGGCAGTTCGTTACAACAAAAAAACAGCAAATCTCTAGACACTAAATTAATTATTGTTTATAAAACATAAGTTCTTTTGAAATACTGCTTCTCTGCTCAGACAAAAGAAATTTACAGTTGGTAAATTTTGCAAAAGTAAAATTCAGACGTTTGCTTCGTGGCACTTGGTTACCAGAAAACGCAGTTATCTCTTAGCAACAGATTAACAAGAAATATTATTGTTCAAAAAACAATATTGCTTCTGTTCGTTTGAAATACTACTTATCTTATGCTATTTAAGAAGAACTGTGCAGTTTGTTTGTTTTTTTGTTTTTTTTTTGTCATTGGTGGTGTTTTATATGTTATAAAACAGACATTCAACACAAAGGTAAAAATCTGATTTATACTTCGTGGCAGTTTGTTACCAGAACAAAAAGCTAATCTCTTAGCAACAGATTAACAACAAATACTATTGCTCAAAAAACATAGGATTTTTTCTACTCTTTTGAAATACTAATTATCTTACTACTTATACTTAAATAGAATTGTGCAGTTGGTGAATTTTGCAGAAAAGTTAAAATATACATATTTTTTTTCGCATTGGTGGTAAAACATAATAAAATATATATACTTGTCTGTAGTAAGTGTTCCGCCAACATGGCGCTTCTGCCATCTCTGTAGTTCTCGACAACTCTGCGCTCCTCAGTGTTCTGTTGCTAAGGAAATTAATTATCTCTGAAAACTGTCATGTGTGAGCGAGACACAGAGGAGGAGACAAAATTCTACCTCTGTTTTGAATCTAACACAAAACAGTGTCAGAATTTGTTTTGATTAGAATTTGGCTCGTTTTTCGCTCATTACGTCGCCATGATTGCTCGAAATGCCAACAGACGTAGCAGCCAGCTATTCTCTCCTATGCATTGCTGTGGCAACCCCACTTAATGGGCAGAACACAAATGCACAAACCTATTCAGTAAATTATTAGCTTAAAATGTCAGAATTTGTTAAAGCAGGTTGTCACAGCTTATGTTTTTCCTCCATCTTGGATACAGAAACCAGAGGAACCCATCTATGAACAGAAGTGACTCTTGAATATATCAGCAGGTTCTCCGCTGCTGTGGGGATTTACCTTGAACAGGATGTCTGTGCACATGGCCTTGCCATGAGTAATGATGGGTTCCTGGTCCTCCCCTTTGCCATCCCAGCAGTCCAGCTCCACACATCTGATTAGTAAGCAAATAGAAATCTTCCTGAAGTACTCAAATTGCACAATGGACCCATTACAAATAATAAACAGGACATTATGTATATGCATAACCAGATTTTAGCTTATTTTACATCAATGCAGTTTATGAAGAACATTCTGAAAGTTTTGCTTATGAATAACTTTTTGTACAGCTACACTACTTTGAGGTTCAGCTCTGGAAAAAATTAAGAGACCACTTAAAATGATCAGTTTCTATGAATTTACATTTTATAGGTGTAAGCTTCAGTAAAATCAACATTGTTCTTTTGGTCCATGAAGTACTGATGTGTCTGTGAAATTCCAAGTCAAAATTTAGTATTTATTCGCAGAAAATGAGAAATGGCCAATATATCATAAAAGATGCAGTGCTTTCAGACTTCAAAGAATGCAAACAAAACAAGGTTATATTAATTTAGAAACATTATTAATGTTTTAACTCAGGAATAGTTCAGTGGGTAGAATAACCATGGACATTTCAATGGGGTTCAGTATAGTGGGCTCTTAATTCTTTTCAAAGCTAATGTAAAATCAATAAACGGCATTGATTTTAATGCATCAGATTCAGACGCTGAATCAGAAAATGCTTATTTTTAAATTTTATAGGCAGATAAACATGCCTATTCATTATGCTGAGACTGTGTCACTGTGTAGTACCTGCATCCAGACAGCAGGACCTGGCGGTACATCTCCACAGATGACTTCCCTCCAAACTGTCTTCCTGTCAGGTATGTATTGTGGGAGGAGCTGATAAAATAATGAGCCAAAGGCTGATCCATGTCTTGGTACAGCTCTAGTCTGTCCAGGAACACCGGAGCATTTTCGTCTGACATTAGGTACCGACAGAACCCGTCACTCGACATGCGACCTAGGAGGAGGAAGACAAGATGAAGATGTAATAAAATATAATAAATTAGCCAGGTTTAAATTAAATAAATACCTGTTTCTGTAGCTTCAAGATTACACAGGCAGATGGCAGCAAACACAAAGAAAAGTCTGTCTCCAGATTTCATTCATACATTGCTTTTACCTTTTTTCTTCAGCTCTTCGTCCCTTTCATATTTCTCGATGATCTGCATGGCTCTTTTGGGGTCGTAAAATGGAAACAGAATCTCATTTAACCTCGGGTCACGTTGGTTCTGCAGAGCAAGACACGAGCACAGGTGTACATCACATGTATGTTATGTCCAGATCCTCCCAACAGAAACGCTTCTTAAAAAATTTGAAACTACCATGCATGTCAACACTTTCAGTGGAATTTAAAACTCAATTTATATCAAGGATTAATTTTGTGCAAATGCTCGGAGAATTTCTGGCTTTAATTTCAGATGTTTCTAACACTAGCATGTCTTCAACAGGATGGCATTTAGATCGTAGGGCAAAACCAATCGCTACAAAAATAAGTGCAGAGTTAAAAATGATTCATAACAAGGCAGTCATATGTGCTGGAAGGGTTGAAAGCAGCTCTAACAAGACGTTACAGTGACAGAGCACATTCTTGTAGGCAAAGTGGGAATGAATCCAGCTGAGTCCAGAGCATGGAGCAGCACAGACATGACTGGGGAGCAGATGCAACAAGCAGGTATTCAGCCACACACAGGAGGACGGCCGCAAAACACAGACACACAGCAGGAAGCGAGATGAACCAAGCCAGACGCAACAGAATGGAAACCTCTCCTCCTGTTGTCATGACAACACCAATCAGACAATGGGAGGCAAACCTCTCTAAGGGAGAGCAGGAGGAACGGGACGAGAGGGGGCATGCAGAGTTTGGTAGCTGGTGGAAGTTGCCCCTTCAGGCAAGCTGAATGTTGTTTAATTGGGTTTTAATGATGGCCGTCGTGTTGGAGGGCAACTTCTATCCACAGCAGGAAGGGAAGAGGAGGCGGGGCGGGAGGGGCAGCAGAGAGGGGCTGGCTGAAGCCAAATACACAAAGAAGTTAATGAATGATAAAGAGCTTACTTCATTCAGAAAGCTGACTAACTGGTCTACAGTTAAATAATCTGTTTTGTTCCCATTGCTGCAAAGGAATTATTGGAAAAGAAAAAATATTGTTATAACTCTTAAAACGGACATCCACACACTCATCCACACAGTCAGTTAAAATTAGAAAGTGTTTTGTGTTACACTTTTAGTCCAAATTTGTTAAACATCTCTTTATGTTTGAATGTTGCCAAAAGGTTGATCCTAATTCAGTGCTGAACTGAAAGCAGGTTAGGCTGTCCAGGCGTAGTTAGTGTAGCAGGAGCAGAAACATTTATCCAAATCACACCCAATGTAACCTAACAGTTCTCCATTTTATTTTAGAGTAGATTATTGAAACAACAAAGAGTTATTTTTTTTATTTTTCTGTTGATCCGTTCTATTCCTGATTATGTTCAAAGTCGGTGAACATATCGGCTACACAAACCAGCATGCAGGAGAGTTTAAAACAGGACAGCTTACATTTTCTTGAAGAGCTCCTCTATATCTGTGCGAGGGCAGATCTTCTGTGTCAGCGCGTAGAAAATGTCAAAGGTGAAGTCCGAGGGTTCAATCTCGTCATTCTGCAGCCATGCACAGAAACACCAAAACCTTTAAGATTCATTGCATAAGAAGTGATCAAATGGAAGTACCTGGCTCTCGCTTTTACCTTTCCACTGGGAAGACCTAGATCCTTCAGAGCCTGAAAGATCCCTTTCTCTGTCTTCCCTGATGCAAAGGTTCTTGTGATACTAAAAAGAAAAGGAGAAAGTTACAAGTAGCAAATCAAAAAACCAGTTCTCGTCTTCCAGCAAGACAAACAGTCCTATATGTACAAACAGGGCTACAAAGCATATTCATATCTTATGCAAAGTTCAGTCCCCCTAAAATATCTTTTAGGGAACAAATGCTCTATAACATATACGATGTTTAGATTAAGCTATTCTACAAATAATTGCCATTAATCTATTTTTTTTTTTTTTTTTATAAAACAGTTTGAAATACAGAAACAACTTTCCTTCACCTTTACATTTTGCACTATTATATTGGTCTGTCACATAAATTCACAATAAAATAAATATTAGGGCTGCAGTGATACAAAAGGTAAAAATAGCTACAAGTTTAATAAAAAATACTTAAGCAAGGCACTGTGAAGCATGTTCAGAAATGCATAAAAATGATTCTTACCCTCTAACAGGGATCTTCCCGTTGACATTGGTCAAGAAACACATCCTCATCCAACTAAATAAGTACATTTGAAAGCACACAAAAACAAAACCAATCAAAGAAAAGTTCAAAAAGAGGTCCTGGGTATAAGCCCATAGACTTTGCAGGTGGATCAATTTCTCTATAAACACTCCAGTGTAAAACGTTTGTATAAATACACTCACTGTTTCTTGAGGCATGTCATTGGACACACGTTGTTGGCCTTAAAATTGTGGATCACCGACCTCAAACCCTCAATCCATTTCTGAAAACAACCAAGCGTGAGTATTAAAAATTACACACGCGCACACTGCTGCCCCCTACAGGCAGTGACCCGCAAATAGAAGACACTAAAGGTCATATAATAAACTGTCAAGAAAAAAAACTCAATTTACACAACATGGGCAAAACATCTTAGAAATGTACTAATTAGCTGAAATTAAAATCAGACAATTTTCTCTTTATTAGCTACTTTTCACAGTAGCTGAAAATCTACTGTGTCCAAAATCTGTTTGCTGTTTTTTTCTAATATATATCAGAAAATGTTTTATGCATTTTGTAAAGATAACATGCTGTTATCTTTACATACTGAAAGATAACAGCATGTAATGTCACATACTTATCCTGAGTTGAGTAAAAAATCAGATGAATGTTTAGGACTTATACACACACACACACACACACCCACACACACACACATATATATATATATATATATATATATATATATATATATATATATATATATATATATATATATATTTAAACAATGTCCAACAATGTAAAACCTTTGCTGGTTTAAAAAATAATTAACAGCATTATTGTGATTGGAGTAAAAAAAAAAAAGAGTGTGGCAATTGAAAATCCCAAATTACTTAGGTGAAAGTTGGAGCTCATCTAAAATCTAAAACATGGCGGTAATAAAAAGTGAAAAATATCAACAGATAGTTTGGTGAAAGTTACCCCTCCAGGCAAGCTCTTCTGTATCTTGCCTGAACAAGATACAGAACAGAAGCGACAGAGAAAACGATTCCCTCAAATGCGTCTATTTATCACAATGACTCAAGGCCGTGTGTAGGAGGGAATATACATCATCCTGCATTCTCCTTCCTTTCATTCTTAATGAAATAGTTACTCTGTGTGGGCGCTGCTTTGGCCTTTATATACAGTAGATTACTGAATTAATTTTGGCTACACTCCAACTGCTGAAAAGCCTTTAGGATGTTTTTTTTTCTTCTTTGCAATATGCTTTGTGACCCTTAGAGATTTCTGGCTTTGTGCATTATTAATCAAAGTACCATGCAATACAGATCAGGTGGAATGCCAACTATATTTTCTAATTGACTGAAACAACATTGTATTGTTTCCTGTTCACTCCTGTGTTGGCACCATTTGTGTAATACAAAGGTTTTGAAAATAACTGAGTGCATTTACCCTGGCTGTGTCGGGGCTCTCTGCCACCATGAACATGAAGCTCAGGTTGACCAGGTCAGTGCCACTGCAGATGCAGATGATGCATCCCTCCAAGTCAGCCTCCGTCTTTCCTATGGCCTCGAATGAGGACAGGATCTTTGGGTCCTGGGAAAATAAGGAAAGATCAACAAACTGAATGCTGAACACGCCATCGAAGGTAAGCAAAGTTAAGAACGTTAAAACGGGGCAAAGAAATATCCTTAAAAAGTAATTTAATGTGCCTCTTTCCTAGCTTCTAACTTTCTGACAAAGTTACAATGTAGCTCTTACGTTTATATGTACTTATTGGAATAAATGTCATTAATTGTGGCCCTTTAATAATGACTTTGAACAGTAATTTTATTGGGTTGTTGATGATAACATCACATTTTAAAACATTAAAAGTTGCTACACCAGGTTGAATTTTATGTATATTTTCCTCTAAGCCAAAAGTTATGCACACAACCTCAAGTATATGCATGCACCCCTCTAATGAATATTAGAGGGGTGCATATTACTTTTTGAAAGGTATATTTTTTGTAGCAAACATCAGGTATCTGCCATAAATCTGGTTGGACATCCAACCCCGATTTTTAGCAGAATCAGTAGAATTATTATAAACTGGTTGTTTCCTGGTACAAATCTGGATTTTATGAACAATTTATTTTCAATAATATTGAAGTTTGGACCAATTCAGAATCTTAATATTAGTCTGAATTATGCGTTCCAAAAAACAGTTTTGATGGATTTCAGTCATTGTCCTGTTGGAAACCTTCAGCAAGATCCAAGTTTCAACCATCTAATTTCCACCAGTTCCTGGAAAGTAGAAGCTCCAGCCAGAATTATACGAGGCAGCATGTGGTTTCTCTGCACCCAGCAAAGAGACATTTGTCCAAATTGTGTGGGAGTATGCCTATATTTCAATGCATAATTTTCAAGCTGATTGGACACATTGGCTACCCATTTTACGTTACTGTTTACAATAACTCCAAAATTGAATAGCTAAAAAATGTAATTAAACTGCCAAATGATGAGTGTAAATACACAGACAGGCTGTAAATTACTATCCTTCCAGTGGAGCATAAAATCCATCCACAAAAAAAGAGAGAAGAAAATCACAGCATCAGTTGTCCCCCTCTCATGGTTTTAATCAGACATCAGCTTTGTCACCGCAGGAGAAACTAATGTGTATTTGTTGTATGATCGAATTAGCAGCAACAGGCATTGCAGCTTTAAAATCCCAGCCACCTATCTCATCCATCTCCTCTTCCTCATTGGATTATTTGGAACAGCTGTGCTGTCCTTTGTGAAGAAGCCCTGCTATCGCCTCCCTGCCACTTAAAAAACCCCGTGCAGCATTTGAACAAACACAAGGCGCTGCTATCGAGCTGCAGCATCTGTATACGTGTCCACACACACGCACAGCGACCGTGGACCAAACACACAGATTAACATCAAAATGTCTGTACCCGATCGGTTACGTTTGCAGCGCTTCTCTATGCAGTCTTTTGCAGACTTTCAGCTGCTTGATGAGTTTGTATACAGATATTGATAAAAAGCAGGAACTTTACTCCTAAGTTTAGAAGCATCTAATAACAGTGTCCATAATTCATACAGTTGGAATCAAGTCAAATATTACATTATAGTGAGTCGGCGTCAATAGTGCAGTGAATTAATCAATATTTAATCTAGAGAAAGACCCTAAAGGTTTATATTTGTGTGTGTCTGGCTTGCTGATTGGTTGCCAGATGCAGTAAAGAAGCAAGCCGAGTCCTGGTCAGAATGTCTCTTCAGAATCACCTCCTTATTATAGGACGAGGATGTTTTTCCTTTTTTCGTCCTGACAGAGACACAACGTCTTATTCCTGTGAGCTGTTGATCTCCTTAACCCAGAGGTTCTCTGGCAGCGTATTATTATAGAGGCACCATTATCCATTTTTCCTCTAGGGTCAAACAAACACAATAAAACACGATTCAAATACAGCCGGTGGCCAAACTAGTCCAGGGTTGTATCAATATTGAGGTGCTAAATATTTAATGTTTACGTATAAGTCATCAGTGAGAAGTCGGTCGGGATTATTAGGTGATGTTGAAATGCGCCACCGAACCATTGCCTAATTTTAGACATGAATTATGTCGCTTAAAAATCGGCCTCCCCAGATTTGTTGTTTTAAACGGGAGATTCACAGTGAGAAAACAAGCCTGTGATGTGGGATGAGAGTGCAGGTTTCAGTGAAAGCAGAAGTGAGAAGATTGTCTTTCCAAAAAGTCTCACCTTAGGGACGGCGCCGACACGGATACTGTTGATAAGAGAACACTCGAGAACCTGGCCCTCCTGTGGGACACAGACATCGTAGGAGGATTAAGAAAAAAACACTAAATAGCTGCATTTTGATATTTTAGCTCAAATGTAAGCAAACAAAAAGGTACTGTCGAAAATTTAAATTAAAACTGTGTCAGAGAAAACAATACCTACAAAAGTATTTAGCTAAGCTTAGCATCGTCTTGCTGTACCAATAGCAATGTCAGTGATGCCTCGACTTTACAGGTATTACAATATTTTTGACAGGAGTCCAACTGGCAATTTAAATAGATTTTTTTCTAAACTCAAAGAAAAACCTTTTAAAATTAGAATTAGTCAAATTTAGATTATTTTTTTAAACAATACCCAGAATAGTGTAGAGTCGTAGGCCAAGAAAATTGCTTATTTACCAGTTAATCTGTAGGACTGTATAAAATAAGACAGAAATTACAGTAAAAGTAAGGCTTTACTGTGGATTTTGCTTATTTCTGTCAAATATAAATCATACCTTTATCGTATTAGTTAAGGCTGTAACTTTCTGCACTTTGCCAGCTTTTCTATGCTTCTGACTTATTTTTTTCAGGAACCACAGTGAGGTCTGCTTTAGGAGGGTAGACTATTTCTTGAAACACAATATCAGAAGCTTTAATCTGGAGTGTCTCCTGACATAAAAAAATGATAGCTGAAAGACAGATAAGAGGAAGATTGTACCTTTCCCTCACTCTTCCATGTGATAAAGAAGCCATATTCATCCACCTTCATCTGACAGTTGGGCTCAAAGAGGTATGGGTCCTGAGAAGGAGAATTGCATTTTCATATTAGAGGCTTCATTGATCAAAGAGTTTCATTTGATGTAGCCTCACGTTACACAACCTGCAAGGCTTATACAATCAGACAAGAGGATGAAGCCCTAATGCATTCTATAAGGTAAGAACCTTACACAACACACACGTGGCAATCTTTGTGGGGACTTTCCATTGACTTCCATTCATTTCTACAGCCTAATCCTTACCCTTATCCTAACCATTACATACCTAATCCTAATCCTAACCAAAACTCAACTCTCACCTTTGTCCTAAATCTAACCCCTGACCCAAAAACAGCATTTCTTCTTGGGACCAATCACTGGTCCCCACAAGGAGGGCATCAAGAAAATGGTCCCCACAAGGTGTAACAAACAAAAGCGCACACACACACCCAGTTGAAAACTTGTCCTTCTAAAATAATGCACAAAAGCATTCAATTTGTACAAATAGATAGTTTAATCTAGATAAAAATGATCAGTACAGTAAAAGAGACGTACAAATGTAAACATTTGGTATATAGGATTCGTGCTCCACTTCACATAAAGGAAATATAAATAGGAGTATATCTGTATATGAATAACTTCAATATCAAAGGCAGAGCATATGAACATTTGTATTTCCTTCCCCTCTGATCTGAGATAGCCAAAAAGATTAAAAGGGGGGGGGGACAGAAGGGGGTTGATGCTGAGAGGTCACTCTTCTTCTAATATTAGCAATGGGGAACAATGCCACACACAAGTGCACAAGCACATCTACACGTAATGCGTTATTTTAGGATGCCTGCCGCCATTATCTACATGGCCACAAATGGGGCGACGCTGCCCTGTTTAGCTGACGCGCGTCATCTGAAACCACCAGAAAATGAAGAAAACATTCAATCTTCCATCCAGGAAGCAGCGAGGCCTCTGAGAGCTCAGCTAAAAGCTTTCAATTCACTTTCATCTGAATTAAGGCTGACAGGGACTTAATTTTACAAAGTAGCCAGTTCTTTGAGGAAGATGGCAAAAGGGTGCGCTACGGCAATAAGACCAGAAAACTAGATCTTATAATGACAAAGGAATCAAATATTCAAGGGTTTGACTTTCATCTCCGAATGGATGAATTCTGTCTTTCCTGTCCAAGATGCCACATCAATGTGTGTGTGGGTGTGTATGCACAAAACTACATTTAAAACGGAAAGCGCAAATCTAGAAAGTCTAATATGTACTTGTATCCAGTCCCTATGCTTCCTGCTGTGTTTCTTGGTCTCCATGATGCCGTTTGTTCACTAATGTCCTCCAGCAAACCTCTGACAGGACCAAGCATTCGCCAGAAACCCATGCTTATGAGTTTTCAGCGTCTCGCAGTTCTGGCCCGTCGCTCTCTGCCTTCAGCAGCTGTCAATATGAGGCTGCCTGGTCCCATAGAAACCAAACACCAGCCATATCTTCAGCGATTGATTTCCTATCAGCGAGATAATGAAAGAAACACGCAGAGGAAGAACCGCTTTGGCTCTTAGCATGATGAATTGCACTCCGTCTCTTTAACCTTTCACTTCCATGGCTGTGGGCTGTCAGAGAGGGAAAATACATTTGAAATGTCTCTCATAGACAAACACATTGTAATTACTGCAGATCTATAAACTATTTAAAATCTTTCCATTGTACTTCAGAACACTTAAATGTCAAAACAGGGAAGCAGAACCTCTGTTAAAGTAGTGAAACCGCATTCTAACTAGAGTGAATGTTTGATTAAAATTCAACAGGCCACTTAGAACATGTGCGTATTACCTGCCTCCACCATCTGTCGCTCAGTGGGGTTTCAGTCAGTGGGGAATGTTTTTGTGTGGAAACAAAAAACAAAAAAAATCTTTGCTTTTCAGCATGGTTCTGTGCCCTCATAAGTGACATGTTTATGTTGTTTCAGTCGACCTAGAATGTACCCTGCAATCTTTACAAAGTTCAACTTTCCATCAGTTTGGTTTTTTCAGATATAAATAATCCCATTTTAGAATATAATTAGTCCTTAAGGAAAAAGAAAAAAAAAAAAAGCAGAGGTGAGATGAAAAGCTGACCTTATTAACATTCAGGCCGGTTTCATCGTGCTCTGCCTCTGCTTGGCTCAAATTTCACATCAGCAACACACTGAGGACGCTCATCAAAAGTATGGCGACCCAGTTTTAATTGCTCTCTTTGACGTGACCGTGGATATGATCATGGCTCTCCACGCACGCTTTCATGTTTTCCACTGTGCTCTGAGAGGGATCCTCCTCCCCTCTCTGACAGCTGCATGGATGGAGAGGACTGAGGGGATTTCCTGGTGCATGCAGGGCGACACGCAAGTCTTTCTGCCAGGGTGGGTGACACACTTTCTCTTTGCCTGTCAAATGTCCTACCTAAGTGCCCTCATTAAGTTCATCAGAGGAAACAGGGTCCAAAACAAGATATATTTTGAAGTTCGCTGTTATAATTAAACTCGGAGCATGTTTTCATCCAGCGATAATTATTTGCAGATGACAAACGCACAGTTTACCTCATCAAACCTGTCGAAGGAGGCACCTTCTTGCATGAACTCAGGCAGGTGCTTCTGCCAGTTGAACTCATAGGACTTTGTCATGGCTGCTCACAATCCTGAGACACAAAAGAAAAGCAAAAGAACAGGTTAGTCTAAAAACAAAATGTGCATGACAACTGGTAGTTCACACAATCTGTCCCAGGTGAACCTCACCTCTTGCTCAATTATTGCTGGGGTACAGGAAAAAGAAAAAAACAAAACATCTTTAAAGACTTTGAAATCGCACTAAAACCAGGTTTGGTGCAGGTTTCACCAACTCAAATTTAAGACTTTTGAAAACCAATTTAAGCCTCGCGTTTCCACAGAAAAGTACAAACTATGTACAGCAAACTGCCGATACTTCTGCACTTACCCATGACAGACGCAAAAAAGCTTTCTAGCTAACTAGCAAGGGGATGTTAGCAGTGAGCCATCAGTAGCATCAACCATCCAGAGTCACATGCAATGTCTGAGTGCGACTCAAACGTTTGAAGTCCCACAAAAAAAAAATACATACGATTACATAGTCCTGACAAGACAAAATTTAATACCCAAGATAAACGTATTTGATGCAATTAAGATGACAAGAAACATGAAGATGAAGGAGACATATTAAGACCTTAATTTTAGATAAACAAATTTAAGACTTTAAGGATGGGCGGTCTCCTGACCAGCATGACCACACAGTCACTTACAAACTTCTGCTCAGGAGAAACGGCTTTATAATGTCAATTTAGACATTATAAACATTATAACATCCAAACAGGAGACTAGCTGCACCACGCTAAACAGCAGTGACGTTATGTCCCAACTACAACTGTACAAGGCCTACAAAGGTTATAAAGTGGCTAAGAATTGATAACATCAAGGATTGATTATTACATCCATATAGTTCCCATGTGAATGACCCAACTGGGTTTACTTATGCAGTTAGTCTGAGAGGGGGCTTATTTGAAGCAATACGTATTGAACACAAGAACAGTACCCATGATTCCTGCAGCAATTCATCAGGTCAATATAGAGCAATTAGGGAGCCTTTTTTCAGTCTATCAGGGACAAAGATCCTTTGTTAGGTAATGACAGAACCAGGTTGAGGAAGCAACACACTACATCTTGAGCTAACCCCTGGATGAGATTTGAACATGCTGGTTTATGGCTTTTTTAAAACTTATTTTAAATGTTTGCAGTTTAAAACAACAAAAAAAGACAGAAAGCCATTTGTTTCCTGTTTTTAATACCCATTTATAACAGGAAACTCAAATGACCTGGGTCACAGTGAAAAGACACAGTGACCCTGAACACACAACATGCCCTTTTTCAAACATAAATCAAGTCAGTTTTGATTCTAAAGACCACAACTCATCCGCTAATTCACAGGATATTGTAATATTGTGGATGACAACAACCCAAATGTGGCTTTGTCTTACATAAGCCTTAAATGTGTCAGGCAAAACTGTGAGGGAGCCGCTCACATGAGGACGTGAAATGCTATGTATAGTCTGAGAACTCAGCTAATATTAAATTAGTATGGGAATACTGAGAGGTTCAGTTATATTGTGATCAACTGTACACTGGTATCACTTACCAGAAAAGATACTGCACTACTGCAATACATTATTGAACAGAATAATTTCTATAATTTAACATTATGCCTTCACTATTTGTTCTAGAAGTGTAATGTGTGTCCACTTGGTTGAGAGTGGATCTGTTGGACTTATAGAAACGCTTATTAGTGCAACATCACTTTCTTTTTAATAAACGAGAAATTAATGGGATGAGTGAAACATAGTTCAAGAAAGACACGAGAAAAGGCAAAATGTCAGAGAGGAAAGATACAGCTTCTGAAAATAAACTGTTGTTCAGTTCAAGAAAATGTTTATTCAGTTGTTTCTCATTGTACAGAATGAATGACCCAAAAATTAGAGAGTTATAAAGACAATCAATTTTGTAAGACAACAGAGTACTTTATTGCATCTCATGTGTTATTTTTTTAATCACAGCACAACTTATGGCTAACTCCTGAAAAGATGATTTTCAGAGACAGAATATCCAAGATAGATCATGGACTGTTTTCTCACCATGTTATTAAGTTAGCATGCTTTTATTATGGATTATTTTAATGGTCTGTGATCAAACACATCCTCATCTGGAAAAACAATTATAATCCCTGAATCAATGTTTCATTTTTCCCTGTGCATGTTATAAACAAGCAACTCTCTGGGTCTTTGACATTACAAACCCTGATGGCCAAGCACTTTGGAAATTAGCCAAGGAGTTATCCAGAAGAGGTCGTCCTCAAGTGTGTAATGCAGCAAACACAAGGTTAGGCAAAATCATATTGATTTTTCAAGCTTATTTAAGAAATCAGCTTTTGTTGAGACACTACAGAGAGTGGCGTGGTGAGGCAGAAAAAGACAGGAGATAAACGAGTGAACAAATTACAACTCTGTAATCTGCTCTCTCCTATTCTTTTGAATGTCTTTATGTAAAACATTTCATTGTGGCTTTTACATTTTTATGACATTTTACTTTCCGACATCCAAAAACCGTGAAACCCTCTTGGATCGTCTGGGCCACCTCCTGTTTGCTTGATCCCATATGAAATTTTAAACAAACCTGATGAGAGACAACTGATGTGTTTTTGCTGCCCTCCAGTTTGCCTCACCTTGTTTAAGTGGTTACATGATCTGCTCAACAGCTCCAGCTGACAACTCCTTTTGTAGCCATGTTTCCAGCCAGTCCACAGAGAGCAAGCTGTCTGTAACAGCTGACTATCAATCTATTTCATTTTTTACCTTAGCTAAGATGATGGCAAAAACAAATGTTGCTTTTTTTAAGTAGAAGACAAAGTTCTTAGTGAAGCGTATTTTTCTGAATTTATGGCGTTATGGAGAGATAAAAATCTCTCTGTTGGAAAATGAATAGAGGAAAAACAGCTGTTTGTGACTGGACAGGCTGTGGTTGAAGTATTAAAGGTAGTAGGGGGGCATCTGGTTTTGATTTGTGTACACTGATCAGACAACAAAAGTCAGAGAAAATACCTGCTGGGTGGGCTACAGTCTCCCCTCTCAGGTCATCAGATGAACTGAGAATGCTGAAACGTCTGAGTGCCATCATGATAAAAACACAGAACAAATCTGAAAGGCTGAACAGCTGGACAGCGGGTAGTAAGAGCTGATCTCACTCCTACATAATGGCTCCAAACATTAAAAAATTCAATTAAATTTGCATTGGAAATGGTCAATCCTCCAGTGAGCCAGAATCCAAGTTTAATACGCCCACTGATTATCAACGAGTGAGACCGAACATTAAGGCCACAACAAACAGCCACCGCACGAAGGGAATGAAAAGACTCTGGACAAAATGTCATTGATCCCAAATACAGACATAAAAGCTGGTATAAACAGGCTGCAAGCTGTTGAATATTACTGAATAAGCAAACTTCAAATAAGTATTATTCATTGAAAAATGCTATTATGAGTTTGGTTGCAATATCCATCAACTGCGGTATGTTTTTTTTTTTTTCCTGCAGTCCATGTTTTATATGAACATCTGAATCTGAAACTTGTCCAACAGATATAAGACAAAACTTGTAGCCTCTGGCTGCAATCTTGCATATTTATCTTCTAAATGTTTATCAGTATACCCCGTCCCCATTTTAAATACATAAACTTAAAAGAATCTCCATCGTTTTGCCAGTTTTTTGTGTTCTGCAAAAATCATCAGATGTAAAATTGCCAGCACCATCACTAATTCTTATCACAACAATTTGTTATTTTTTCCCCCTGGTGGACTATAAACAATCCCATAGAGCCCAATCCTGCTCGTTTGCCTTCCACACAGTAACAAAACCAAAACCAAACGACACGACTGATGGAGCTTTAACAGCGGTGCAGTGCTACGGAAACAAAACGCAAGAAAGTTTGAGTTATAAGACCCAAAGACAAATGCAATGAAAATACATGACAACATTTTTATTGTGATAAAACAATGAAACTATAGTAATTACAGTAATATAAGCATTAATGAAATGTATAGCTACATAATCAGTTTACTTAGAGCAAGTCAAATGTAAGCGTTTAACTCATGCAATTGTTTTTTTGTTATTTTTTTTATTTAGATTTGCTTCCTTGCTTCTCTGACAAAATTTTACAATACTGATGCTGAGAGATAATTCCCGTCTGTAATTCAAACTAATTGGGTTGTGCTGTCCTGTCTGCCGTTAGCCTAGATCTCACCACGCTGCACAGAATGCGTTAGGTAACATTTTACTCAGTGGGATCAAATCCGTCCAATGGCAGTGCAGCGACTGAGCCTCTGCCAGGCTAGCCTGCGCGCCGGGGCCTCTGAGCGCCCCGATGTGAGAGTGCGCACGTGAGGAGCCGAGGGAAGCTGGAAGGAGTCGCCGAGGTCCGAGCCCCCTGTCCAACCCCTGACAATGAGATAATTACGACAGATCGGAGCCCCATGAGGACCTCGCCTAAAATTGCAGCTAGGGTAACACCCAGCGGTCCCACACCTCATAAACTAAAATTAGGTTATAGCTACATCAGTTAGTCGGTGGTGGAGGGGTCGACTGGGGACAAGCTCAAATGGACACATGTGACAACAGAAAGAGAGCGCCAAGTGATGGGGCTTTCACAATAACCAAAGGTTGCAATATATACAGGATATATATATATATATATATATGCACCTCTATATATATATATATATATATATATATATATATATATATATATATATATAGAGGTGCATATTATATAGCAAAGTACAGATAAATTAGCACAAACTCAGAACAAAGGAGCAAGACAATTCTGCTGTTGTAATAAACTCCAAGTCTGCTTCTTGTTTATCTTTTCTCATGTCTGTGAGACTGAAGGAAAGTGGTTTCCATGTTTGCAGTTCACGTCGCCTTTTGCTGTGACATTAATGAGCGACTGAAAAGTATCAGCTCTACGTTTTACAGACTGTAAATCTATTTTGGGAGAGCAGTGTATGGTAAGATTAGATGAAAGCAGATGTGTTTCAGAAGCCTCTGCACACTCACATGAGTATTTTTAGTTACGCTGAGTCATTAGACATCTCTTCAAGTTTGACTTGAATGTAGTATTCAACAAGGCATTCATAGTCAATAAATCGAACTAAAAACCATGTGTAAAGTCATACTTGAATAGATTTTGATAGAAAGCTGGGCCTAAAAATAACCTTCTCAAGAATAGGTTGAAATATTTCTCATCACTTCCAAAATTCACCTCGTATGACCTTATTGTAATGATCATAATACATACTTAAGGGATTTCCTTGACTCAGTAATGCAAAATCACACATTTTATACACTGATCACAGATGTCTTTAAGGTCTTCTTTGTAAGTGAAGCTTATTTCTTGAAAGATATATTTTATCTTCAAGCCTTATAGATAGTTCCCACATGACATCACACTCCCAACATCCAGGTTCACTGTCGCCATCTTGATAGTGCGGGAGCAACATTCTACTTCACCGATTGGACATAAGAGAACTGCGTTGGCTGGACATTGTGGGATTCAAGGATGTAAAAACAACAAAAGGCGATAAAACAGTACAGAGAAGCGTTCATTCCATCCCGTGAATGTGAGCAAATTTTAATTATTTTTGTTTTGTGGGTTTGTTTTTATTGATCTGTGCAGCACTTTGAGCTGCTTTTAGAATGAAGGATGCTTTCTAAATAAAATCGATTGATTGATACTAAGCATTGAACGTTAGCATGCTAACCATGCTAACGTTAGCATGGTTACAATCCATGTTTGGCTAACATACCAAACATGGATTACAATGTCAACTCCCCAATTACTTTCACCTTGTTTTGAATAATAGTCAAAGCATTGTTCTATAAACACTTAATGAAGAAAAGAAAATATTCAGAATTGTTTTATGCTACAATTCCTAAAGAACAACTCAAAATGGCTAAAAACTGAGTGTTTACAAAAATGAGAAATCAGTCCTAAAATGATTGATCTATTTCTAAATCAAAGGCAAAATAAAATGAGGTATTATTTATATTAGCATATTATAACCCCTTTTAAGGAATCAATCCTATGATACATTTATAGTTTTTCTAAAAGCAATTGTTTTTTGTGATTAAATGAAAAAGACTAATTATTAATTTTATCACTAAGACCTATTGTTACACACGCTGCATTTCAAGAGAGCAATATTGAACAATATTTTGATATCTTAATTAATGACACTGCTGCTCTTCCCAGCTAAATTCAGGATGAGAAAATGAATGAAGATAAAGATGGAGAACACTTTCAGCTGTCCGATCAGATGATTTATTTATTCATGCATCTGCACAGCGCTAATCGACATGTGCTTATGTAAACAAAGTTATTGCTACTTGGAGTAAAGTGTTCAGAGGGATGCTTGTGTTGTGTTTAAAGCAGTAAAGTGCATTTTAGCCGCAAGTGTTCAGAGTCACTGGTCAGAGCTGGTTTCCACTGAAACCAGCTCCAAGGCATGTTGCCTTGGAGTAAGAGGTGTACATTTGATTCTGGCTCAGTTTGTGATGCCTGAAAAATACCAACCTGCAACAGTATGTTAATGCTTGCACAATGCTCTGGGTGGGCACACTTAAAATGGAGGAGTGTAAGAAAATTAGAAAAGCAATAAAAGTCTTAAAAAGAGTTACGATAGAACAATGTGCTCTACAAAAAAGCACTGTTTGGAAGTAAGCTGTGTTTAGCTAAAACAAACCACTTGTTTTGATGGTTACAGATTAAAATTTTTAAATATAATTTCTGGTGTTTAAGATTTTCCAATTTAGATGAAAATCTGTGACACCACTAACCAGGACACAAAGAAAAAAGGACACAGTGCTCCATGTCCTACGAGCAAAGTACAACAAGCTGCTGTTCTGAAAAAAACAGCTTAACATTCAAAATCACATTACCGCTTTATACAGCTATTTATTCAAATCAATTACCATGAATTAGATTAAACCCTAACATCCACTTTAGGACAGAATCCGTTAAGCATTCACTTGTTTTCGCATAGTTTTCTGGACACATCAACAACATTGCTTCAAGTACAACACCATCAAATTGGAGTGTTCACACTGGATAAATGGTAGTCTTAAATTCAACGCCAGACTTAGAAGACTTGTTTTTTTTTTTTACTACACCTGTTCCCTGAGCAAACAGTACAAATGAAGGTGAGATCATTGCAAATATCGCTCGAGTATATTTTTACAATGATTTTTAAGGGACTGGATGCGAGGTTGGTGTAGAGAGAGCAGTGTAAATAAAGACTTCATCAGGATGGACATCCTGTCTGGTTTGTGTATTCACTGCAGACGATATCTAATTTCACAGGCTATTGCGTCTCGCAACGCCTAACAAAACTCAGTGAAGCATGCAGACTTGGGAACATTTACTCAAACTCAGATAATGAAAATGATGATGCAAACATCATTTATTGTAAAAATGGACAGCAGGATCATCTTTAACAAATAATAGCGAATCAACAGATTAACCTTAATAAAACTTTTAAAACCATTTAAGTTTTCCACAAAATTGGCCAGCCAAGCAAGAAGATCAATTATCAGAAAAGCAACCAAGAAGCCCAGAGTGTGCAGGAAAACTGATACTACACATGTGCCGGGTTGCAAGGGATTTGCAGAAAGACTTAAAAATGTAGGTTCTTATACCCTCAATTCAATATGTTTAAACTTAAGAGATTCTGCAAAAACAAAAAAAGGCAAAATATCACGTTTCTAGGTATATAAGGCTGGTAGAAACATTCTGAAAGATTTGCAGCAGATGGAGCCTCTTTAGACCTGGAACACTTTTCGTATTTGTCTTCCTCGTTTGACCACCAAGTTACGTCCAATAGCAAGTTGGATCACCATCTCCTCTTAAAAGACAGAAAAACAAACATTTACAAAACCAAGAAACGAGAATGACTCTGTGTAACTTAATCCTTGCTTCAAATTAGTGAGCAGCTTATTGTGAGATGTGAACATAAATTCTTTTATTATTGAAATCATTGACTCAACATAACTCAATTGTGCAAAAATAAATCTAAAGCAAATCCAACTTGCAGATCACTTGATTCAAAAACGTGCTCTACATCCTTTCTTTGGTTACATCCTCACCTTCATCTCACTCTTTGCTTAATTTCAAATAAAATCCACCGCTCAACTGCTTTTCATGTTGGTCTTTATTTAATCTATCCTATTTTTCCACATGATTTGAAATTAGTTTAAATTGCTTGTAAATGGCCCAAAATAAGTATAATTGACGATGACTATTGTTCTTCTAAAGTGATACCAA
The DNA here is from genome assembly GCA_010277075.1 of Poeciliopsis retropinna. Taxonomy (NCBI): domain Eukaryota; kingdom Metazoa; phylum Chordata; class Actinopteri; order Cyprinodontiformes; family Poeciliidae; genus Poeciliopsis; species Poeciliopsis retropinna. The sequence continues at coordinate 15,941,012 of VMRM01000010.1, forward strand.
GCTCAGCTGTGTATTTTGCAGTAAAAATGTAAAATTATAAACTGATGTTTGCAACACAAAATGCTTTGTTGAAAGCAGCTTTTAGTCAAGATAATCTGTCTGCAAATTATTTTGAAATTTAAATTTCATGGGAAGTTTAATTTTGAGGATTTTGTTATGACGTACAATGTAATCGCTAAATAACTGGATTCTTCTGGCTTCAGGCTGTTTTCAATCGGCTACATGGACATAAAAAATACATTAGTTTCTCTGGTCAGACGGCTAAAGTAATATCAAACAGCTGAAAGTAAAGAATGTGTTTTCCCCAAAGTCCAACGACCCTCTTCTGCCATCCTCTTTCCCTTTTATAGTTGAGGATCACTGTGCTCACTCACGCTCTGTGGCCACGGGTTACATAATTAGCTTAAGTCAGAGATGGAAACTCGCAGCGCACAGACTGCAGTGCCCAGCTGTGGCCTGACAGAACACATATGCACTAACAAGCATTTGGATCTGAATATCAGTGGCAAATATTTCTCATTACTTTCAGCTAAATTGTTTCTAGTTCACTTTCCAAAGTTGATAGGCTCTTTAACAGGTAGAAATGTACTTTTCTGCAAATTGTTTTAACTTACGGAGGGTTAGATGTCAGCCAGGTTTCTTGTTTTAACCCTTTTCAAAATGGGACAGAACCAACAAAGAGGATAAGTTATGTAAAACAATAATATTACACTTGATCAAACATCTTACAGCTTTTTGAATCAGGGCTTAAAAATCTGTGTTTTTACAAAGAGAAAATGAGGACTAGTTCATAAACTTCATGATGAAGAACTAAAGACGAATGGTTTGAACATCAAAAAAATGCTTCTCTTAATAAAATGGAAAAGAATCTAAGCACCCTTTGAATGTTGTACCCTGCCTGCACATCTCAATACTTTCACTCTTTCTTGGGGACTTTCCTGTCAACCGCAGCTATAAGTGACTACTTTGCAGACTTTCACAAACAGTGAAGCTTAATTAAATTGACTTTTAAGGAATCTGAGATTCAATCAAAACATTGCTGAAGAGTTTACTACTGTGGACTGGCAAATAATGCTAAACAATAACAGTGTAATTAATGTCCTAACCAGGACTTAGTCCCAGTCTAAAATTTGCTCTTTTCGACACTCAGAGGCAAATTACAGTATGAAAACATTTAACTCAAAAACTTTCACTTCATTTGTTATTTACCTAAAACCATTATCTCTTTTTCTTCTGACATGAAGCAGAAGGTCGTCTGATTTATTTCAGATGTGAAGTAAACTCATTACTCAATAAGATAAAAGAACCACCTTACTGTAAACATATGAAGAATAACTCATTTGTGCCAAGACAGACACACACCTCCAAAAAGCAACAGCTTCGGTAGCACAAATGTGGAAGGAGTCAGATTTAGGGATTAAATCTGGATGCAATATGTTTCATGTCTGTATAAATGCTAATATTCATCTCGTATAACAATGAAGCACTCTCCAACTTTATGTTGATACATGCTCTGCCAATTTATTTCATCTTGTGAGCCAACTATCTTGCTAACCGATATTCTTTGTTAAAAAAACAGAGACAACGAGTGATTTAAGAAGCATGGGTAAGACAAACAACAAGCTGAAGATTATGGAAGCAGGAAAAATTCACACACTATCCAACTATAAATTAACATAAATAAAATTATCAAGACACTTCAGACTGGGACATGCTGTGAATGTGGAGGAGTTCATCAACCTCAGGTTCAAGCGTGTCAAGCAAGGAGCACTAATGGAGAGCAAAGTATTGACGCTGTTATGATGCCCTCCTTTCTAACAGCTTTGTTGTTCATAATATAGAAAATGCATTTTGCCTAATGAGTGATAAGCACATCTGCAGTCTGGAATAAGTTTGAACAAAGCCTTATTGGTTCTGACAAAAGTAAGTCAAGAGTTACAAAATTAGACAAGACCCGTTTGTGAAAGGTAGTTATTTTATTAGATTATTAATTAGGTTAAACATTTGTATTCAGTTTGATCTAAAATGTGCCCAATATGTGTATCTGAAACATTTTTGATTGAAATGATTCCTAATTTAAAATACAAAAATGACAATCTACAAAAATTTAATTTTAATCTTAAATTTCATCCAAAGCACAGTAAAGAGCACAATAAATTCTCCCTAAACACTAATTACTAACATTACCGCTCACCTATTGGGACTTAATTAGAGTTTGGGGACACATATTTAGCTCCTAGTGGGATGTATAAATCCCTGTTGCTGTAATTAACTTCTATATTAGGCGATGCACAGCAGGAAAACAGGATAACTTACCGTATATCTGCCACATCAAAAGCCAGAAATGTTTGCAAACTACTAAACCTTTAAACTCTTGCATGCCGCAATGATCAGCAAGTCTTGCGTTGCTGTTACTATGAAAAGTAATTTAATCTGAAAATGTTATTGCATTTAGCACAAAGCAATAGAGAGCAGCAAAAATGTACCATTACATCTTTCCATCTAGCACATTGGCTTATATTGCTATGTTGGTCAGTCATCTAAAGCTGTTAGCAACAGACAATCACAGTGGAGGCATAATCCTGTGTCGCCACAATATGATGAAGCCAGGCAGTGATCATGCAAGTCTGATTTTTTGCCACTTAGTCCATGTTTTACTCACGACATCTTAAATACAACGTGGTCGCGTTATTAAAACGTTATAATGACGCAATATGCTACATTGGTAAAGCACTATATGTTTGTCTACAGTTTAGTTGCGTCACGTTAATGCTCCAAATGCTGGTTGGAAGAGAAGTTAAAATTATCAGACAATCAGATCTCTTCTTTATTTGGATCAGACACAGAGATAAAAACTATCCTGCTAGAGCCAATAAACAAGCAGGACAAAGGTTTAAACAAAACAGCTATTAATCTGTTTTCCAAAGTGATTTGTGGACATCAGCAGATGCTTTCTACTAACATATAAAAACTGAAACCAAAGGAAAGAAAAAGCTTGATAAACATTATGTTCACAAACAACACCGGTGGTTCCTCACTGCTGCGCCGGCCACCGCTTGAGGCGTTTTGTCCAAGTGGTGGCATACACTGTGTTGTGTCCTCGTCCACGGTCCCAGCTTTTTCCCCTTCTTTAAATCTAAAATCCTGAGACACAGTGCTTCCAACAGAGAAACTGTTTTTAGTGGATGAGGACAAATCCAACCTCTGTAATTCCACAGAGCTTACCCACGTTTACTACATAGATTATCTTTGGAGCAAAAGTCTCTGTTCTGGTGCCTGAAAAGGTCTTGGTTTCAGAACATTACAAATTAAAAATTACTTGAGAAACAATAAACCACCCATGATCGTGATTTATTTGTGCTTCATACTTTAAATATTTTTAGGGTCTGCAGCTATAATTTTAGCTGAACTTCACTGGCAACGTTTGCTGTTTGAGGAATGTGGGGATACAAGCACTAAAGCTTTTCCTCATTTTGGAGTAAATGTGGAATAAGCTGTGAAACGAGAGTTAATTTTCGGATGAAGTTAGGTAACTGGCATTTGTGAAGAGATGCTTGCAGAGTGAAAATAAATTATTTCAAAATGACTAAGTTACATCATGGGGTCAGAAATGCACTGCTCCGTGCACCACTGTGCTGTGACAGGATTAGGAGGTTAGGGTTCATTTTACCGTGACACACATGCACCACACAAGGCTGGTCGAGGTAAGGTGTACCCAAATATGGTCAAAAAAATACTAGGAGACATTTACACACAAAGTAGGCTACAGAAGGTTCAGAAATCTATCTACAAATTATATAGATAGATGGAAATCAGTATTAAGGGGAGCTAGACATAATACATTAACGTGGAAAAATGCTTCAAAGAATTAGGAGATGGACCTCAGACTGATAATATGGGACATTTCTGGCTTAGATTTAGTTTTCTAATCAGGATATCTATTCATAACGGGGTTCCACAAGCAGATAATTTAACCAAAACAAAAATATGTGCAAAATAATAATAATAAAAAGCCCAGAAGGTTGAACCAGACAGTAGGAGGACAGAAGGAAAGTGGAGGCTGCTGAAAATTAAGGGAGTTTGCTCATTGCCCAAATAAGTACCTATCAACAAAAATCTGTGTCCCGCTGAGTTGTGGATAAGCAGCCAGAAGAAAGAAGCTGTGGAAATAGAACATGTCCATATAGAGAGGGGAGCCAAGGAGAGAGGAAAAGGGAAGGCCAAGGGGTTAAACGCTTCCCCAGAATGTGAGCTTTCCACTAGCATGAACCCAGTGAAGAGCGTCCCCCCCAGTCCCAGATGACTTACACCCTGAGGGTCTGCTGTGAGCACGACTAAGTACAGGCAGTTGAAAAATTGCCCAAAAATAAGACAGTTTTCCATGATCCAATTGAAATGTTTACAAGTAATCTAAGCACTAACGACAACAGACATGGGAGTTTTATGGACCCTAATACAGAATTAGTCTTTTTTTTCTGTCAGAAGTAGTGACTTTTTAAGTACTGGTCAAACACTGAAAAGAAAAAGGGGAGAGGAGGAAAACCTGTCTTGACAAACAAAACACCCCACAGATGTTGCGCTCCTCTTCGATGCCCCTGGTCTCCATAGCAACTCTGACGACCAGTAATAGCCTCCAGCCCGGCCGACTGCAGTGGCGTCACGAAGACGCGCACTCACATTAATCCTCTGAATGGGATCCCAGTGTGTATTTATAGTGACACAGGGACTCGCGAGGACCCGCAGGGGACCCACCCAGTCCCACCGCCCTCCCTGGGACTGGGAGGGCGGTGGGACCCTCCCTGAGGCATCACCAGAGAACATCCATGTCTAAAAAAACGGACTCTGAACTCCTGTCATTAAACAGCTTGGACACACGCACACAAACACACCCTTAAAAACAGATCTGCCAACTCCCATGGTTCAAGTAAACAAGCTCTGTAATTGGCAATAACAGATAGCGGGAATTAAATATTAAAGCTGGCTTGTGTTTTGTCCAGTACGTGCAAAAAAACACAGACCGAAAGGGCTTAAGAAACATCTACTATAATCCAAGGTTCTAGCTCGTTTTTCCAAGTCAACATTTCATGGTTTCCCTATCTAACATTTCCAGTATTGTCAGGTATTTTTTAGCAAACATTAATGTAATAAGCAGAAAAGATATCAATCAATTCATGTCAGTTTTTTTTATCTAGTTATTTTGGTAATTAGACTTTAAATAAGCATTTAAAGTCTAATTAAAGTCTAACATTCAAAAAACATTAAATAATGATGGACGTATGGATGGATCAGGAAATAATACATCATCACTGCAATATCAGTGTGTACAATATTGATATGGCAATGTTTGGAGAGCAGTAATTGTTGCAATATAGTCTAAGTGTAATAAACACACAATTTTCTCATACTAATGTAATATTTAGCCAGTTGGACAGTACCAAACGATATTGCCCTAAATGCTAAAGGTCACAGAGTGACTAAGGCACAAAAGATGAAAATAGGCTTATATTGCTTAATTAATCACAATTTTTACCAATATTATCGCCGTAACACTCTAATGTCACACAGTCTTAAATAAGCTAAATACCCTATTTTCAAACTTTTTAATTTAAGGACAGCTCCTTTTGACCTAGTATAATCCATCAGAAAATACCAAAAAGATCAGTTATTTCCTTAAATACATAAAATCTGTTTTATTATAAGACATGTTGCATTACGTTCCAACCACAGATCTCCACCGTCGTTAGCTATAATAACCACTTTACATCATGGCCTTTCATGGACATTAGCAAGAAATTCTGCTCCATTTTGTAAAGGTGAGAGTAATTTGCAGTTCAAGCCAGGCAGTGAGATGATGATTACGTAAAAGACTGAAATACACTGAGAGCATCTGCTATGGAAGCAGGAGGTGAATCTGAGAGTACTTACCAGGTGACAGACAGTGGGACACAACACTGAGGGGAGGGGAAACACTGGAAGAGAGCACCGGTCCACTCTAAAGAAAAGAGAGAGAGTGTTAAGTCATTTGCAAGAATCTGGCATGCTAACTTCTTTATTAAGCTTCACTTTATACACTTATAACAATATTACAAACAGTTGCTATGCCCTCGGGGGAGAGACTCTTACACACAAGCACACTTGCAGCATTGTAATCACTGGCTCAGAGAGACTCTCCTCATCCTATTTGGCCAGAGCAGATTTTTTAATTATTCTTCTGGGCTCTCCTAAATAAACCTTAAATAGGAGGCTGGTTTCCTTAAGAAAGGCAGCCTTCATCAAACCGAGAGCTGGAAATGAATTGGCAAATTACACAAACCGCGTCCGCCTCCGCATCTGGCCTGCTGTAACTTCTGAGCGACAGGTACGCGGAGCGAGAATTACAGAGTCTGTTAAGAGCTTAATAAGCAAAGGCGAAGGCAAAGTGGGGGGTACGGAGGGCAGAGACACAATGAGGTTAGGCAAAGAGTGGAACAGTAAAATGAAAAAAACAAAACAAAAGGGACACAATCTTCTTCTTAGCAGGATAAGGATTTTTTCATTATTTCTGCTAATTTACAGAGACCTGGCTGGGTTTACACGAAGCAGAACCGGAACAAGTCAGTTATGGTTTTGTTACATAATCGCTTCGCAAGATAAACTTAGCCAGATATTCATCGACACTGCACGAAACTAATTTTTTTTTGTGTCTTGAAATAACCTTTTTTATTATCATTAAAAGTGAGAAAACAGTTCTGTGCCTCAGCGTTATTTGATCAATCAAATCAAAGCAGTTTTTATCTGAATACTCCCAAGTTACCTTAATGTGACAAAATGCTCAATATTATTTCAGAAGTACAAACTAAATTTGTTTATATTTCAACTGTTTAATGGATAATCTTATCAATACATTTCACCACAACTGGCCCTTTGAGTGCATTCATGCTCTTGATGTGGCCTGGAATAAAAATGAGTTTGACATTGACATGAATCATTTCCAAGTAAATAAAAGAGTCTGCACAATATATTTTATGTGAATAATGTAATTCATAACTCCTACTTTTTAAACATGCTTTCAGATTAAATAAACATGTTTAGGCCAATTGACAGGGTTGGGGACCACTACGAAACGTAAATTAAACCGTACACTGTACAGCAACCTGAACTGAAAATGTAAACCCAGATTAACGATAGATGGTAAAAAGTGGTAGAGCTTAATTAAACTGGTTTGGTTTTCTGGTATAAGTGCAACCTTTAAGCTTAATGCACAAATTTGTCTGAGGTTGGGATCATTTCAGAAACTTAATTTTTTTTCTATATGTTTGGGAACATTGTTATGTAGGTGCCAACTACCATGATGACAAACTCGTCAACTGAGAAGCATGTGCATTTGAGTGTGAATTTAGGAGAAAGAAGAATATTTTATGGAAAATAAACTGTAACTGAAACTATTTATTTTGCAGAAACCCCCATTAATACCAACATAATGTTACTCCCACCTCTGCACACATAACACCACCAAAACAAATCCTGCACTGTCATTAGGATCCATCATTGTAACAACAAAACAGTGACATTCTCTGCTGCAAACCCTGCAAAACCTAAACAACTTGGACTTGTTCTGGATGCTGAATCTTATTTAGGAAAACAAACCTATAAAAAGCAAGTTTCTTTTGTCAAGAAAACAAAATTAAGAATGAAGGAATAATCTTAAAAAGTAAGCTGATTTTTATGATGTTCGCCTGCTCCTGCTCCCTCTCCATTTCCTTTTTGTCAGGACCAGTGTCTCCCATAGCTCATGCAGATCAAGTATTCCACATGTCAAGTGGTTCCCACTAGATGAGAACTGTTCACAGGCCTCTCCAGCCAAAGCAGAGGATGGCTGGGTGTACTACTCTGCGCCAAAAAAGGTAAGCCATGTCTTGTATACACGTAAATATATAAAAATATACTCAAATAGTGATACAAATGCTTTTCTGTTGCTCCCAAGGGACCAAACCGGCGCGTTGCTGAGGAAGGGACAACTACCTCACCAAAAACACATTTGGAGGCTTGAAGCTTGCTTATTTAAACAGTAATGCTTGTTCTGCATTCAGTGACCTGGCAAATTGTTTGCAAACGGCAACCTGTTGCCAATCACACAGACGTCCAGTGGTGAGGATTCATCATTTTTCTGTTTTTAATATAGTTCTGGATAGAATTTTAAATATACACACGAGCCAGATCATATTAGTTATACTAATTTTGGACTTCAGCTGTGCAGTGATTAGTTTATCGAGTAAGAGAGGGGGGAAAAACACTTACTCATTATTTTACTCTCAACAACATGGTTTCTGGCTACATCTGCTGCTTTGACAATGAAACAACTTAGTTGGAGTTTCTTACTGACGTCACCAGAACATTTTAATGCCTCATTAAACAAGTCTTTATATTCCTTATATTACCAATAAAGAAAGCCTAACAGCATGGTACTTATACAAATGGGCGCACATTTATTGCAATTTAAGCAGTTATTTGTCTGGTATAATTCACTTGCATTACTTGGTTTTCTTGCACAAACTCAGCTTTATCCATACATTAATTCTCACGAGGTCTTTATAGCAGCTAAATATCTGCTTTATCTAAAAAAACACAGTTTTGATGAGTTTCGTGGGAAAATATCCTCTTGTAAAACCAAGTTTCAAATCTCTGATTCGCCCTCACATTAAAGAATGCTGGTTGAGTTCTGGTGACCAAGTAACCACCAAGGAAAGAAAGTTTGACATAAACATGAACTAAGAGGTTGATAACCAAGAAAAAAGCTCATGCCCCAAGGTAGACACCTTCAAGTTTGACTCAAATCTGCAGTTATCCAACCTGGATAGAGCAAACATCTTCTGAAGAAATGCTCTATACTTACACAAAACAAAGACTGAGGTATTTGACCAAAACAAGAGGAAGAATGTTTGCAGGAAACCATATAGAGCACTGTACCAACAGTTAAGTACGATGGTGATAGCATCATGCTGAAGGTCTTGCAAATAGTAGATGGCATATTAAGTCAGGATGGCATCTCCCAATTCTTCAACCTCATCTCAAACACAGTTGGATTATTAAACAAGACAGTCATCTCAAACATAAGTCTTAACCATAGCTCAAACAGACCAACACTAAACCTCTGGAATGGCACAAAACTTAAACCAAATGAAAATTCACGTAATATGCCGACAAACAAGTCTGTACCAGGAAACAATCCAATTGAAATTCACAATATCCAGTCCTGCTGAAAAGAGCCGTCAAATCTTAAGCCAGAAATATCAAAATCTTGATATGGTGGTTTTTTTGGCTGTTGGTAGACGCTTCTATCCAAAAATTACTGATGATCAAAATATGTATTTGAGCCTTTATGTACAATTATGATCGTGAGTGGATATGAGCAGTGATCCTTGTCCTCAGGGTTTATTGTTCTGTATGTTTTAGATCAGAAAAAACTACAGAACAGTGGACCTTGGGGACCATTATAAACTCTGAATTGGTGAAACTCCATAATTATTTAAAACTGTTTTCAAAAACACTATAACTGTATGTAATGTAATCCACCCATAAAAGGACAGTCAAATTAATTAAAATCCCCAAATTAAAATATTTTCATCAAGGATGAATGTGTGCGCAAAATTCTCATCTGAACTATATCTAACCTTTCAAACTGAGTTTGGCTATAAGCATGTTATTTGTGGCTGATAAAAACAAGGAGATTATCTGTCAAATGAAGGATTTTAAACCAAGAAGCTCACAGTCTAATTGCTGACATCACTGTGTCTCTGGTCATCTTATAAATGTAGTTCAAGGGAACACATAAAATTTCTTCATATTTCAACAATTGCTATTCAGTAGCAAATAAAACTCCAAAGATTTAGCTACCTGATAGAATCACTCCCTTTTCTACTGTCTGTTGTGCATTTTTAGAAGGTTCTATTCCCGGTAACACCCAGCAGTGTTGTAATAAAACCTTTTGATCAGAGCAAGAGGTAAGAGTCTCGTAATCTCCCCCCTACCTTTCACAGGATTTAAATGGCACAAACAGAGGCAGGTCTACCTTCGTCACTCTGCTCAGTAGGGATAATACACAGGGGGGCCTGATTAAAAGGATAGCAAGCACACACAAACCCTGAAGTTTCACAAGATGGTATATGGCAAGGGAACATACACAATGCATGCTTGGGTAAAAATATCCTCAAAAACAAAGCAATGGCCACATGTTTCATATGCAAGATTACCGAGTGATGTCTTCCTTGATTCGGGAGAGGTTGGAGTTAGCGATTAAGACTTTTGACAGGATAAACAACAAGCTATTCACACTGAGCTTATGGTTTACTGTCAGTATCAGTGAAACAAAACTATTTTGGTGGTAGCAGCCAGATGTTGGTTCAACAAATGTTTTGTTCAACAAAGGATTTGTTGAACCAGCCAATAAATATATTGGTTGAGAGTTCCCTCCAATTGAGCTCAGGGATAAAACCAGTTTTCAGATTTGCAAAAACCTTTTTTTAGGCAAACACACTGCTCAGCCATCTAGACTACACTGTTCACACAAATCTTATAAATTCTTCCTGCAAAGTTTCTATGGACATGAGCTCACGAATTTGTGATAATCCCTCCCAAATAAATTCTTTATATCCCTAACCCACTTGTAAGTAACTGGATAGCATGCTTTTCGTCATTGTCTATTTGGAAGACCCGTTTTTTTGCCCAAGTTTCAAATTGGTTTCAATACGATCTTTTCCATTTTTCTGAGACAGTACATAGATTTCAGAAATAACACTTTCATCATGAAGTCAGAAAACAGACGCCTTCCAGAGCTGTATAAAGGCTGGGCATCTTTGTGGTGTTTATATGTGCATATAATAGTCAGCAACTTGGATGTGGTGTGTTTAAGAGGTTGCCTTAAACGTCTGACTCTATTTAAAAGAAATGTGGTGAAATAACATATTACAAGCTGACTAAGCAATGTTGCCATCAGAGCTTTCCCAAATGGTTTAAAGGGGTAGTGATCTTAATGTATGCAAACTTCTGACTTTGAAACAATCATCTTTAAAACATAGTCAAAATACTTTCTGGCTTCATTCTGCAGACTTATTAAGATATTGCATCTCCATATACTATAAAGGTTAAGATATTAGTTCAACTGTATAGAAGAGAAAAATGTTTATTGTGAAAAAGCAACATATGGTGAGCAACTATGTGCCATAAAAATATCTATTTTTACCTTATAAAGTCAAAGTAACTGGAATTTTCACAGCTTCCAAGATGTGTTTTATAGGCTGTTTTTGAAGTGAAGAAAATGACAGTTCAAGTGCTAACAGCATATGTTCCCTCCTCAGGAAATCGACCCAACCCAAAGTCTGACGCTCGGTTTCCCCATGAGTTGCTCCGCTGCCATCAGCAGCACCTGCCAAGGTACAGAGAGGACATGATCATTTTGTCCTCCACGTCAGCTATGTTCATCCTCAATATTGCTCCTTTGAGAGTCTCAGTGAAAGCACATCAAACAACGTCAACCCCCTAAGCAGTGGAGCACTATGAGAAAACCCCTCCCCTTGTTTATCATGCAGCTGTGTCCCACTGAGTGGAGGGGGTCTGGCTGGAAACTTAAGGACAAACATCATAGGAAGCTCTGGCACAAATTACTAAATTATCCAAAGTGAATCTCTTGAATTCATATATTTAATTATGTTTCTTCAAAAAAAATATTTATACCACAGCTACCATAAGTAGTTTTACCTTTGACCACATTAAACCATTGCTTTTAGGCCACCAGTTTTTCAGCCAAACCTTTTTCTTTGCAAATAGTTTTTACCCAAAGTTAAAAGACAACTTGAAATGGCTTAAAATTTAGTGCCAAAAAGCAGTATTTGTTCCAATGTTGTCTTATTAGAATGTTTGTGAAATGGAACCAAATTGGATTCAATACAATAAGGATAAAAAACACTTGATGATTGGATGAATTATCTGCCTTTTGTTGTCAATCATATTTGATATGCAATGCAATCAGACCCATTTTACCTATGAGTGCTATTCACAAAGAAAATAGCACTCAATGCATGCAAGAACAAATCCACCAACTGTTTTGGGACCAACTTGTACCAACTTTTGCATGAGATTGCGGTTGTTGTCACTATAGCAATAAACACAGCAGTGGCAGAAATGACAAAAGAGAACAATAATTGTTTGAATTAATTGTTTTAAATTAATGATTGCAAAGCAGGTACAAAGAAGCTTTACAAGCCCACCTCTGAGTGGGATAAAGCTAGTTTTATGGCTGATGCATCAACTCCATTTTCCCGTCCCAGTTCTTCGGCCTTGCGCACTGTAATATCGTCTCGTTGTGCTCCTCTAAATTTATTTTTGCAACTATACATGAGTCAAATACGCCACTTTTTCTAAACAAAAGTGCACAAAAAACTAAACAAAATGGTACAATTTTAAAAAACAAGAAAACGTAATATTACTTTAATTTTGTACCCTGTGAATATTTGGTTAAGCATACAAATATGCCGACTCATCATTGTCTATTTTAGTGTCCATTTCTTTTATTTTAATAAAGCTTGTTCTCTGAGCCAAGACTGATGGATTACTGAACTTGGATTTAAATGAAGTGCATAAAATGTTAATTTTTTAATTTTAATTGTAATATCTTTTGACATTTTTTGGACCGTATCGTTGGTGTTTAAGCACCATCAATAATTTCTTCCCACAACACATATTTTCCTGGTCATGTTTTCAAATTTTCAGTCAACTATACAAATTTTTTAAACACAAAAATGTCAGAGGCTGCTGGTGGTTTACCATAGCGCCCCTACTACCGGGTAATCAGTAAATCCTAGTTTAGAGCATTCATTTTATGCAGGCAACAATAGAGAACCCTTCAACATACTATAAACATGTACAACTAAGTATTCAAAACTGAGTGCTGCATTAATTAAATCACCAATCACTTGAAAGCTGCAGCTTACAATGGTCACGTAGGTTAAAGTCTGACAATAAACATTCTCTTATGATGTTGATCTCACAAATTTTCCAGGAATCTAGCTATATCTCACAGGGTTGAATGAAAAGTACGCTGTGAGACCAAAGAACGTGGGAGAAATGGAAACAGAGGCAGAGTCAAGAGCGAGGTATCCTAAGCAACGCAGACAACAATGCATGAAGAACGAAAAGCAGTCGAACAATGACAGACGCACAGACACCAAAACATTTCACATACACTTTGACTTTTCAATTTTATCCTTTCTGTGTGATGCTGTCAGGAGCCAGCTCCCCTGAGGGAGAAAGAGAGGCAGGCAGCCAGAGAGAGTAAAAATGCAGGCAGAGAGAAAAGGTGAGAGGGAGATTTTTTCTGCTTAGTGAGTCATAGAGAGAGAGCTCAAGAGAGAATATTGCTTCCTTCGCCTTGGAGAATGATGGACGACTGTCCTTAACGAGGACAAAATTAGGTCGGGGTCTCTTAGGACATGCACATCTCTCACACACAGGGAGAGCACTTCTCCCTTTCCACCATTATTCTGGCTAATTAGAGGATTACATTAGCAGGAACCAATAACAGGAAGCCATTCAACCCCAGCTAATACTTGTAGCCATTAGGAGGGATAATTTGTGCTGGTATGACATGAGCACTGAAGAGATGTAGCCTCTGAACAGAGCTGCAGATATGCACTACTTTAATGTTACTTAAACCCTTTGCAGACCTTGATTCGCTAACACAGGATGCCACCAGTAATTTAATTTTGAATGGGTGTGCTACATATATATTCCAATTATGACTCTTTGCATACATGACATGATGGCCGTATAGCAACAACATTTCTGTTATATTTATGATCTGGATTTATTTTCCCAGCATCTGCCATCCTTGCATTTACAGTTATGTGCAAAAAATAGTTTATATTAAAAGGTTTTAAATCCATTAAACAAGACTATTGCTTAAAGACTTGAGTTTTATACAGAGGCAGGAGCTTTAGTGAGACACTCGAATAACATTTGCTGTTTGTCATTTCAGCTGCTCAACGTCAGTGCTCTGCTGTTGTGCAGTAACCTTTTCATGCTGCGTGCAGAACGAAATCAGATTGCAGATGCAATTATTTTTCACTCACTATTCAATCCCAATAACATGCGGTTCGTTACTCCAGATTTTACACCCCAGTATAAATCGAGTTGCTTGTTGGATATTTCCTATGGCATAACAGAATTGTAATTTCACCACCCTAAAAATCCACTAGCATTATAAGATAAATGTTGTTTTTTTTTCTTTAACTTTACTAGATATTCATAAAACGGAAATAGGTCTCCAGGTTGATTACACATCTTTTCATCCAAATCAAGTCCATCGCAATGACTTGATGTGGGTTAGGGGTTCTAATAAATACTTTTTTTCTTAGGCCTAATTAATTGCTGTTTAACCCCTGATTGATGGCAGACATATTTTTATCTTTCAATATTGTTAAATAATCAACAATTTTCTTAAATTTTTTGAAAAAAATAACTCGGGTGCAAACAACTGGCACAGCTCACCTTATGTGGTAATAATTAATATAAATATGCATCTACGTTCAAAACAAAAATGAAAACAAGAGTTTAACCTGAGAATGTCTTATAGATTTAAAACAGTAAGGTTAATAGTAAAATGTTCAGACTGTAATAATTACACCACAATAAGTGAGGCGCAGAGAAGAAGAGACAACAACACATTTTGATTGTAATAGTCCTTTAACAGCTTTTAGTCTGTGGGACAGGTTAATCATCAAGAACAATAAAACTTGTGAGTCTGACGTCTTTGTTTTTGTGACTTAAGTGTCTGATTCACGAGTCACTTCCTGTAGTCACTATTTATTTCTTTGTTTTAGGTGCAGAAATTAGTGATTGTAGGCAACTGTATTTTTGTGAATTCAGAGCAGAATGTAGAGCCATGAAAAACAAAAAATTATATTTGACTTTTCAACTGTTTGGTCACCAGACAGGGACAGCATCGACCAGTTCCTCAGTGCATATATAACATTTAGAATAATTTTCCCCACAAATAAGGTAAAGAGTACAGAAACGTAAATTGTGGTTTGAGCTGTAAAAGAGAAGGTTGGGGTCAGTCCTTACACTCCTAAGTTCTGAGTGTAAACAGAGTTGTTGACGTACTATATCTGTATATCTAATTTTATACGACATTATAATGTCCCTGTAGGAATAATGTCCTGCAGCATCTGGCAAAGTAAGATTTAAAGCACTCCTCTTATGATATACTTAGACTTGACACTTTTCTAAACTTCGTCTTACTCCCACAGTTTGTTATGATAGTCGTCTAATGGATGTCAATGAGAAGGTAAGAAGACTGTTGGTCGGTATGTGAGAAGAAGTTTTGTGAACTGTGGAAGGAGTCCTATTGCAAATATCAGACGGTGGTCGGAAACATGTGTGTGCCTGGTTTTTCTGCATGTTTATTCTCTCTAAGCGTTTGTTTCTCTGTGTGCAATTTTTACCTTATGAAGTGTAAACGTTAAAGAACGCCTCACAAAAACAACATTAAAACTCACTTTGTCTTTCAAGAAATAAAACAAATAAGACCATAAATAAAATCCAGCGTAAATACTCAAGGACATTCCGCCCAGCAATTTCTGCAGGAATGCGCCTCGGGGTTATTTGCATTGAGAAAAGTGTACAATGCCTCGTACTCATCACTTTAACTTAGCCGAGCAAAACTGTGTGGTGTAATTATCGTCTTGTACAGAAGTTGGCTCATTACAAGTACTGCTCTGACAGACATGCACAGACTCATGTTGTTTTCTTTTTAGCAGATGTTGCATGCAAACGCTCATTTCTGCAATCAAAACTGGATCTGGGGCTCAACTTCCTCCGACCGACAGCCATCCAGCCTTAAAAATGCCAAAGCATAATCAATGCAGTTTCACAAAGACACACGCCATCTCTCTCTGCCTTCCCAAACAGATGGGAACAATGCTGCAGAAAGAGGAAGAAGCAACATTCCTGCTGTTTATCTAGTCATCTGATCTAGCCAGCGAGTCATGTGTCAGAGCAGAGTTAGAGGCTTGGCAGGACGCTCTGTTATGTTTTCAGAATCCAAGCTTATTTTTTAATAGCACCCTTTGTTATAATCTGAATTGGATGCTCACATTCATAAATTTGTCAAAAATATATCTCTGAAATTTAGACAATGTACAAAAACGCTGTAAATGTGCTGACTTCAATAATCCGGTGTTTTGTAAAACTATTTATATGTCTTGCTGTGCATTAATAGCTATCCCACAGAGGATGGTACCAAGTCAAGTATCGCATTCTGGAGCGAAGGTCAACAGTTTAATTGGAAGTGAAAATTATGTTCACAAGTAATCCCAGAGTGGATTGAGCCACGGGTAAAGTGAATGTGCACATTGCAAGAGTGTGTGCATTTAGCAAAAGGCAAGGGAAGAGTTCCGATGTATTTTTAGACCTGCACGTGTAGCCAAGCTCCGACTTTTATTACCACAGCATTGTTTTTAGTCCTCAAAGCCTTTTTCAGTCACACCAGTTCAGCGGTATGCTTGTGATTCAGCTAAACTACCACTGCCAAATTTTTTTTTTCCGTAAGAAAAGAGTAAACATTGATTTGATGACTATGGCTCCCATCTGTTGGCTTAACAGTGAGCATTCCCCCCCTCTTTCTGTCCATGCTGCTTTCATTCGTCATCTCTCTCTCTCTTTTTCTTCCCTTTTTATTCTCAATCTGCTGCAGGCTGATAGTCTGCAAAGAGTACCCTGTCATTGTATTCCCCTTGCAGCCACACTTACCCTTGCAGAGCAGACACAAGCTCTCATCATTGATCTTTCTCTGTGTCTCTGAGAGGCAAAAAGTGATGCTGCATATCTTATAATCGTCAACATCCGAACGAGTCAGGGTTGGAGCCGTATTTGATGCAGAGGCTGCTAAGTGGAGCCGAATGGAGTGGGTTATCGGTGCAAAGAGCAGGGGGCGAAACTGAACCTTTTAGCTGTGTCACGGGCCAGTGGAACTACATATCCACGATGGCACAGTGTTCGTATCTTAGATACTTGTCAGTTCGAGTTCACAAGCCAAATGACCCCGTTAGCTATGCCTGATATTTCTTGGCATGGATAAAACTAAGCCTGCATTTAGGCATTGTTGAAAATAATTTCTTCTCATCGTCGGGACTTTAATAATTCAACATTCTTGACATAATACTTTTATAAATGCATAATGCTAACCGTTCAATTCAACAGTGTCACAATAAAAGCTGTTCAGCATGACGTGCTCTTGATCCTGTCTGACGCACCCCTAAGTGACACTCACAAACACATTTTCTGCCAATGTCAAGGTCTGGAAATTTATCTGTGGGTGGGACAGAGTTCCAGGGTGTTGGATCTATGCAAATATTTGCACTGCAAGATTAGGTGTGTTGACTCTGTGGCAGGTCCAGCCAACACTGATGCAACATTGCAGCTGCTGCAGATAGCACTGGCATCTCAATTGTTCAGAACGTCCTCAAGTTATCTGTTTTTGTATGAAGGACTGACCTTCATTGCTGTTTTTCTCCCCTATTTCTTGAAAGTAAGGATATGCCAATAGGTTTTTTTTCCTCTTTTTCTATGGTTTTTATCACCCTAGAGAATACAAAATGTTCAGGAGTTTGTTTTTCCGGTTCTTTCTATTTCTACATATAAGTGTGTTTCCCAAACTTTATCTGATTTTTATTAAAGTCAAAAATTTGCATTAAAGTAGATAGTGGTGGTTGATTTGTTTATATATTGAAAATTGAGGGAGTTCTCAGCATCCATGCACTGAAGCATTGATTCCATAACGATCCAAAATGTTTGCTTTAATGCTTGTGCCAACAAAAAGTCTGTCATTCCATTAATTTTGTCAAAGGATTTTTGAATAATTATGCTGCACAAAAATGTGATGCTTCACTCAGACGTTTCTCTTCAAGAGTGCTGCATTGCAGAAAGACTGACTTGGTTGTTCAGTGCGTTTCAATAATAAATAGAGCTGGTTAAAGAAGCTAACAAGACTAGCAATCGCTCTTTACATTGACTCTAAAAATGCACCAATCAGGCATTTAACAGCCAATACTGACCAACAACACTTTTATTTATTTTCCTATGGAAAAGAAAGAAATATGCAGTGCAAACAGAAGGAGCAACCAACCAACCACAAATAAAAGCAGGTGAAGATAAGATTTGCATAGTATGCAACAGAACAACATACCGCTTGTTTGCTAGAGGTGGATGTGTTGATGTTTTTCATAAAATCGGTTTTGAGCCTAGTTAAATTTTCATACTGACCTTCACCTCTGGCAAGTGCCAATAAATTCTAAAAATAAAAAAAATAAATTCATACACAAGAGGTCCTCCAAATGTCTAATTGACTTCATCGAGTTGGATCTGTTAATGCTGAAACAGATCCAACTTATTAGAGATAAAACCTATTAAACTAACAAATAGGTTTTAATTTTTTAATAAGGGATAACCAATTATACATTTGTTTCCACTTAAAACAGGAAATGCAAAAAAGGGAAAACATTCACAACACGTCTTTTATGTATTTTTCATATTATGTAAAATCACATCTTTTGAGCTTTGCATCAACTTATAATGTTATTCCCTCATTAAAAACATGCCCCGCGTGTTGCTTTAATTCTTTCACGCATGTTTGAGAAATCCTAGACTCTCCCATGGCAACCATGCAGGCGTGCCTCAGTATTTGTTCTAACAAAGCATCGTCTAGTTTCATGAAGCTCATCCTTGAAGAAGCAGTCTCTAGCCGAGCTTCCTGGAAAGAGCAGGAGCTTCTTAAAGAGACAGAGGCCCAATTTCAAGCTGTCAAATTTTAAAGTCAAATTTCTTTCAAGTTATGGTTGATTTATGCAGTATTTTTATAAGGTAAAATTGAAGGTAAAATTGTTATTTGATTGTTCTATAAAATGACACTATGCAACTGTAGAACACATAATACCGCTTACCTTTAACAAAAAAAACTGTACTGCCTAATTAAATGGGCTTTTCAGAACATAATAGATTTGAATTGAATTTGGAGTGATTTGTTTTCAGTATAACTGGATATAAATCGAACCACTTTGATTTGTAAAGTGCCCTGCAATTAAATTAGTTATAATTTTGTGCTATATGAGCAAATCGAATTGAAAATCATTAACTAAACGGTGTTTTTGAAGCAAACCAACATGAAAACAATTCCATTCCATTTAAAGGGAAAAAAAAGAAAGATAAAAACACAAAAAGCATCTAATGTCAAGTTAGAATTAGGAGTACTATTAATTTTTTTCCCCCCTAAAGTTTATTAGACAAACATCTAACCCATTAGACAATAAGAAGATCCGAGGTTATTTCTCAAACAATTAGTTGGAAAAGAGAGCTCATGCAGCTGATTGAATCTACTACTGAAGGAGGCTGATCCTTCTCTGAAAGGTTCTCTGGGTTCTGCTTGTAGCTTTTTGGCTAACAAGAGGCGGTATCAGCCCATGTTTCAAACAAACCTCATAGTACTTTATCAGGATTTTGACTGCAAGACCAACACAAGGTAGCGCATAATTGTTAACGGGGGAAATGGGACAATTCTTCACAAAAGCATGAACAGTTCAGTGTGTTTATTTAGCCCCCCTTACTCTGATGATGTTACTAAATAAAAGCTAGTGCAATCGATCTATAATCACAAAATAAATTGGTTTCTCCTACAAAATTTAAGGAACAAACATCATGAAGAGGAAGGGATATAGCAAACAAGTCAGAGATTAAGTTGTGGGGACGTTTTAAGGTACAAATAAATATTATTCCAAATATGAAAGACATTATGGAGCGATGGCTAGTTCAGCATCTGTATGCAGTTCTACCAAGATATAAATGTCTACCAAGCTAATGGGCCCAGTGAGGACATATTTAGTCAGAGAAAGAGACAACATGCCTTCGGTAACTCTGGTGGAGCTGCAGGACCAATTGATCAATGCATCTCTAAAATCAACAGAGAAACACGGGGCAGCAATATGCTATAGGGATGTTATTCTTTGGATAATTTAGTTGATCAGAACATCAATAGAAGTAACCCTGGGAGAAAATCTTTTCGAGGCAGAAAGCACTTGCATAAATGTAAAAGTTTGCACAATTTTCCCAAATGATGTCAAGCACAATTGACATTTACTACTTTGGCATTATTTAAGTACAACATGCCTCAAACGTGTTTTAAATATTTATCAACTCAAGTAATTTACCCTTTCCACGTAAGAAGTATGTAACAATATGAAACTCTTCTGTTTGCAAAGATGCCTAATTTATAAGATTATCTTCAGCAAAAACACAGTCAGAATGTCTCAGATGATTTGTTCAATACACAAGCAAAAAAAGTAAATGAAAATGGTATACATTATGATTCTATTCATTTTATTTATTCACCCTTAGGACAGAGTTTCACCTCCATGAATACCCATAGCAATGCACCATGTGCTCAGGGAGAAAATATTGGCCTAATTTATCAACAGGCCATTATACTGACCCACCTCCAGAGGAGATACTTTTTTAAATATATGAATATAAGATTTTTTTTTTTTTTTAATAACCAAACACTGATGCAATCATATTTCCCTCATTCGTCGCCCCCTTGTAGTAAAAAGGCCACTTTCCATGAACCCAGCACAATTTTACTTCCTGCTTAAAATAAATAAACACTCGAAGCATGTAGCAATTAATCAGAAATAGCATTCATGCTACACACCATTAATGTAGATTACATCATTAATTCCAAACGCATTACAGAGCACAATCACATCTCAACTTCAGCACACAGAGCTCGGCACGGGGGAGTATACAGAGGCATACAGCAGCAACAGCTCTCATGCAACCTACTTATCAGTGCGTAATGTCTGGCAGTGGATCAGCAAATGCTGCACATCACCCTCACATGAATGAGACTGAGAAAAATGAGCTTTGTTGCTTTCATCATTCAGTACAAATGTAATAAACATTGTATTTTCTCCAGCATGCTTAATGCTGAAGAGCAAGAAGCACAATAATTAGTTAATGGGGCCTCTGGAAAAAGAGTGAGTAAGATCAGATGGGAAGTAGATCATTTTAGCCATAGAGGCAGGATGAAGATCTATATTATGCATATGTTCTAATCAGATGATGACTGCTGCAGACTGGCTTCTATGGTAAGCCATAATAGAAGAAATTAATGTTGCAGAAGTGGAAAGGAGCCTGTTAGTCAATTGTTACCAGATGGCTTGAAGCCCTAACCAGGGCTGAGGGGAAATAAAACAAGTTCTCACCAGTTCAGCATTAATATTCTTCAGTGGGAGAGGTTCATGTCTCAGCCTGGAAGAGACAAAAAATAAGGGACACACTGTAAGATTCGTAGGGACTTTCACAAATCACATTAACCCAAATCTGGTCAGGCTTACGACCGCACTAAGCAATGACAGATAGATGATGCATCCTGGTGTTATCGCTTGCCAAAGAAAAAACAAAGGGCAGACCTGACAGACTCAAAGTCTGTAATTCAACGTGCTTTTAACTCCAACACTGAGTATATCAGTCGGTGTGCCAGGCTGCTCGTCTGTCGGCCTTTTCCTCCAGGTGGCCGTCGGAACTTCTACAGTCCCAGATCCTTTGGCAAGGTGTTAACACATCCATAAGGACGACTGGCAAATTTTTCAAGCTTCTACTGAGGAGAAACTATGCTGATGATGCGCTATGCTGGATTTGTGCCAGTGTGCAGCATGCCAAGATTTTCACACTTATTGTGGTCTGGAACCAATGTTTATACTGATACATGGGCATACTTTTACAACATGATGAAAACAGAATCACAATTTACAGCACTTACTGTGAAAGAAATGTCACATTTCCTGGCAAAGACCCAGTTTTGAAGAATAATCGATACATTTCCAATAGGTTATTCTGGACCCACATTGGTCCAAGTTCCAACCATCCAGCCGATTTAAATATATGCTAAAAAAATAAATAAAAAAATCCACTTTTGTGAAACAAAAAATACTGGCATCAAAACAAACCATGGCATGATGTCACCATGTGAGCAGTGACCTTAGGTGCAAATTCCTCATAGCTTGTTTCCTGCCAAACATCTTTTGACTTATTTGGCGTACCCATTTTCGTAGCTACAAATTGAATCTATTAATGTCTTGAAAATCCAAGCTTTAACTTCCTGGCTGATTTGTTAGTTTTCTGTGTAGCTTACAGACTTTCAACACCGTTGAAGTTAAATCTTATGGAAGATCATTCCCCGAGCTTCAGTTTAGCTGTCTGAACCCGTAACAAACAAAAAGCCTGCTTCTGTGTTTTAAATAATCTTTTGAACTTCTTGGTTTTAAGTTTCAACCATAAGGATGGAAAGAAAAGATGATTAAGAAGTTCAAGCACAACCACTGAGGCTCAAATATGAAAATTCAAGTGTAAATCTCTGACATGTCCTTTCACTCATTGTGGCATTTACCAAATAGAAATAAGTTTGGTGATGACCCAAAACAAGAGTAGTTTGGCTTCCTTTATGTTCAGATAGTGAGAAAAAAAATATGTATTTTTATTCAGTGTATTCTTTTGTTTATCTATCTGAGATTTCATATTATAAATTTGACTCGTATGGTCAACCAAAAAAAACAACCAAACACTCAACTTTTGCATCATCTTTAAAGCCATATCTAATATGCCATTCATGTGTATGGCAATATTCTGACCATAACTATAATTTAGTTAAAATGTATTTTATTTATTTTATTTCTACATATATATTCACACGCATACTTAAGACATTCACAAAATGCAAATTGGGAAGGCTAGATAAAACTGCATCGGATAAATATTAAAATTAACCAATAGGAGTTGTCAAAGGTGAGCCTGTTTTGACTGAGCGCTCCAACTCATAAAAGAAGCAGTGCAATATAAAAACGAGGAGAGGAAATGAGCAATAGAGCATGTCCTGTAAAGTAAACTGCCATGAAGTGGAATTCAATTTAAGTGCCACCAGTAGAAAAACTTCCTGGCGAGCAAATCGATAAAATGTTGGCAGGCTCACCATAAAGTAACCACAGAAAAAAAATTCTCATTTTTTACAGCGCGTATCCCTTAAAGCCATGATATAGTACAAGCTCTAAAATATCTTCAAATATTTCTCAGCTGCCTTTTCATCAGTAAACCCTGCCTCTACGTTGTACCGTTTAGCTTGTAGGCAACTCAAACAGTAAGTATTGTTAATATGATTGGCTCAGTGAAGACGGAAACAATCAAACTGTAGTAATTGTCCAATCCGTACTGCTGTAAATTTGGCTAGATTGCATCACCGCCTACTTTGTTGCACTCCAATTTGATGTATCTCTACCCTGATGTGCTGGAGTTATTACTTTCTCTTTACTGTACAGATGCAAGATGCATATCTGGAATCACATTAGTCAGATGGAAATTGACAAAAAAAACAAACAACAACAACACAGGAAACATTTAAGCTAACTAAGTAGACAGACTAAAAGCTGTCTACTTCCAGACCGTGTTGCAAGCAGAAAAAAAAATTAAATAACCAAATCTAGAGAAGGTCTAAAGTGAGAAAGACTTTCAGCAGATAACAGGAAGGCCGAATTGAGTAAAGCAAAGTTGAGGTTTCATCCTTTTAAGTTGTAAACCTCAGTCTTTGCGGCCATTTGGAAATCTCAGGATTAAAGTAAAACTCAACATTTTTCAAGGGAGAAATAAAGTTAGCTGCGCCAATAATGCTACTTGCTAATATAAGATGCTGAAGGCCAGTTTAAAAGGTCAACATTGTTACCATTTTAGCATTGTTTCACAATGTTAAAATCCTGTTTTTCCTGCGAATGCTCCCTCTCTCTCTTTCTCTCACACACACGCGCACAGACTGTGATGTCAACTCTGCTTATGACATAAATAATTAATCAGCGCTCACATCAAGTGAAGCAAAGTAGTATATTCAAATCCAAAACACATGGAACAGGATGTTCAGTGAATCCAAAACACTCTCAAAGGCATTATATACATAAAAGAGAGAAAAAAAAAAACAATTATAATGCTATCTGCTCTGAACAATAAAAGAATATAATAAAAACACATGAATGCCCTCAGCTAGCTTTTAAGCTCCTTAGTCCACCTCTATTCATCAAAATGCCTCCCAGTCTGGCTTTAAGCCACAGGTAAGGGATTGGTATTGTGTGTGAGAGCGTAATGTTTGCCTCTGTAATCACCAGCGAAATGTTCACGTGGCAAAGTCAATATCTCTGAGAACAATTTGTTTTCCTTCACATAAGCATGCCAGACTTCCACAGGTAGAGGAGGACGCACGCGCTTCTGGAGGCTGGCGAGTGGGAAACCGTTTTCAATTTTACAAATAATGGCCACTGACATGCTCTGCACCACTTGATTAAAAGCCTGTTGCTGAAAACGACATTTACGACGCTCTGTAGTGCACCTGTGAGCTGCAGTTTACGAGCGGGGAATCGGGTCCCTCTGCAAATATGGCTTATGGCTCCTAATATATAGGTGGACACAGCAAATTGGACACAACATGTGGAGAACTCCTTTAGGTGTCCTCTGTGCTCGTTCATCAGTTAATTTTAGGCGGCTGCCAAGCCGGGTCAAAATGAGGTAGCGTGCTCTATTTGCGGAGCAAATAGACAAATGGAGTTACCTGCTACGCATTTTTGGACAAATAAGACTGTACCTTCAGCTTGTATGGAGAGAAGAGCTCTGTTTTCTCATTAACTGAAAATGAAAACAGCGGTGACTATGGTTCTGGCATCAATAAATAAATTCATCTTCCCTGAACTAAACATGCTCCAAATAATAATATGAAACCAACTGAAGATCAAGTCTAATCATTTAACGACTGCAGAGAGAATAAAGATAAAAGTTAGAGGCATGTGGTCTGACGTGTCAAACCTACATCTGAACCAGAAAACAGAAAATGGAACATTTTTCTCTCGTATGTTTGTATAGTCATTAAAAAAAAGAAAAGAAAAAAAAAAGATAAGGATCAACTGGACAGACCTTAAAAACGTCAATATAGGCCAAGGCCAAGAAAAAAAATGATTTCTAGTCATCTGTATTTTTTGTGTATAATTAAAGTGAGTAAAGTCCTCTTGTTCCGTCATCTTCCCTCAGGATGATGGAGGATGTGGTGGACAATAGTTGTAGTTTTTTCAGCTATAAGGAGTATAGAGCGCAGCGCTGCCTCTACACCACCTGTTCCTGTGTACTAACTGTAAGATAACAAGAGCAGACATTTTTGTCTCACTTACAAAGAAAACCCCAATTAATTAATTTAGAAATATTTACCTTTGCAAAATCCATATAAAGTCATGACTTGAAAACTAAAGGAGTGGCACTAATCACTTTTAATGTGGTAGGTGTTGTTTTGAAATTACATCTGGCTAAAAGCTCCATGTAACTGCAGTGATTAGTGCTGTAGTATTTTTAAAGATTTAGGAATAAGTGGTTCTTTTCTGTTTCAAATGAAAATAGATGCATTTTTGTTTAAAGTTTACATGTAAATGAGTATTTCACAGATTGCCACATAAGCCAATTGCTACATCCCAAAAAATTTGACATTAGAACAAGTCAAACTTTCCTTGAGGAAAACCGGAACATTTAGGAAAACGTGTAACCTGTTGTTCCTCAACCTTACAATTTCACACCAATAGCTTGCTGGTCAAACTCAACCTGAAAATAGCCAGGAACATGTGTTCAAATGGAAAGGAGCCTCTTCCTTGTAGTTGCAGCAGCAGCCTGGGATGGATGCGCAGCAGCTGCACAGTCCTGACTCATTAAGCAGTCTTGGGGCAATTTCTGCAGGATATATTATTATTTAATCACATTTCTAAAGGCTCGACTGACAGTAAACACAGAGAGGAAGTAAAGTAGGAGCTTTATGCGTGTGTACATGTCAGAAGTAACCCGGGCTCCGTGTGTTCATTAGTTGTCCCTGCCTGAGTGCGCTGTGCTTGTCGTCCCTCCGCTCTGTCCCGCTACAGCTAGCATCTCTGGCTAGCCTCCCAGGCGCTGGAAACATCAATAAACCCCCCGCATTTCACTTCAATTTCAACCCACAGCGGCTCTCCGTCGTATTTACCTGGAAGAGGAACCAATTCCGCTGAGCGTAACCAGAGTAAATCCGACAAGTCCCCAGCTAAATGTCCGTTTTAATGCGTCTGGCTAGCTAGCAGAGCGATGCTACGGTCTCCAGCGGTGTGTGTGACCGTTGGACAGACGGAGAGGATGAGTGGCGTCTGAATGGGGAGAACGGGATTTGGAGGGAGCCTCGCTCAAGCCAGTGTGATGGAGTTCAAATGAAGGATACATCACTCGCCTCGCGTTTAAATTCAACACTTTAACGCAGCAGACGACACCGTAACTATGAGTGTTATAACAACAGCCTCAAAAATATTTTTTTTTCGGAAAGCGTCGTTTGTTCCTTACGTGATTTCGGCGGCGGACGCTGGGTTTTAATCCGTCGGCGGACAGAGACGTTGCTGGGGATTTCGCTCTCTCTCTCTCTGTCTCTCTCTCTCTCCCTCCCTCTCTCTGTCTGCCAGTGTGTCCTCCAGCTGATGCTCTATCCCGTCTCCCCAGCCTGCCGGAGCGTTCCGGTGCTCTTGTAGCACTCGCCCTCCAGTGGAGAACGCTTTGATTAGGGGAGCCTCTTCTGATAGGCAGCGCGCTCCTCCCCCCCCCCTCCTGCACCCACAACCAACACCGAAAGACTGAATGAGCGAGCGCGTCTCTGACAGGAGAGTGAGTCATCCAGCAGAACCACATCCAGCTCCTCCCTCTGTTTCTAACAGCTGACTACTGTAGCCTCCATACGCGGATAAAAAAACAAACAGAGCCTCCCTCTCCTCCCTTTGTGGAGTCAGTAACACGCTGCTTACTCCGTGAAGCCACCAGTGTGACTGAATGCATATGAATCTACGAGCTGCTCTTTTCAGCATCTTCAATCCCCTCTGCACAGCAACACCCCAAACTCATTCTGGGGAAACTTACGGTGTTCCAAGCCATAAAGGATGTATCATAGTGTCATGTTTTGCTCTCCGTAGTACTGGTGGAGTCATGATCAAATTGTTTAACATTACCCTGATGGTTCAAGTTCGTTGTCTTGCTGATAGAGATTTATCCAAATCCTATATTTTGGAGGAATATTTGGAATATTGATTGTGCATGTAAATATTCGTCTTCCAACTTCATTGTTTTTTTCATTTATTATCTACGGACCATCTCGCCCAAAGCCCCATGTCAATGTGAGAACATGTTTACTTGTAGGTGAGGTATAAATAAAAAGCAATTCTGAGATAAAGTTTTCTGAATTTGAATTTTCTCTCATTTGCAGATTCGAGAGAATTCACAAGAAATTCTTGTGGTCCCAAAATCTCGCTCTAAGAAAATTAAACCCAGTTGTACGTTCCCATCAGCCTGTCCTAAAAAATAGAGCTGATTAAATAATCTACGAGATTAACGACGTTCAGGGACAAGATGACTGTATGTAAACTTCTGACCCGATCTGTCACTACTGTAACAC
Source organism: Poeciliopsis retropinna (assembly GCA_010277075.1). Taxonomy (NCBI): domain Eukaryota; kingdom Metazoa; phylum Chordata; class Actinopteri; order Cyprinodontiformes; family Poeciliidae; genus Poeciliopsis; species Poeciliopsis retropinna. The sequence continues at coordinate 15,968,559 of VMRM01000010.1, forward strand.
AGAATCTGCGTCTACAACAAAAACAGTCTTCACTCTGAGGCCCAGGCAATGGAAATTACATCACTGCCGTTTTCTTTTAGAGCTTCACAAACCACTTGCTTAAAACTTGAAAGGTATTCACTAATTTGTTACTGTTTAAAATCTAAAGCGATATTAAAGAAAAACAACAACAAATGTATGTTAAGCTGTAAATATACTAATGAAGTCTGGATATGAAGTAACATTGTTCTATATTATTTAACAGTCCTGTATTGTCAGAAATAATATGAGTTTTATGGTTTGAGTTTTATCCAACTCAGATTAAATTCACATGTGGGTGGTTTGGGCAAAGATTGCGTTTAGGGACCAAAGACTGGATCACTCACATTTCTGTGTAAGTGTGTGTGTGTGTTTGCTTAGTGTACCTGCCCAATAGCACTCTGCAGTCCTCTCCTCTTCTGCTGCCCTGGTGTGCCTCATTAAAGCTCGGTTACAGGACACCTCTTCCTCCTCTTCATCCCCGCAACAGATGGACAGACACGGGGCGGTAATATTCCACGGAGTTCCGTGGAGGGGCGTCACTGTTTATATAACTCGGGGAATCTTATTAAAAAGCTGCTCTCCTTCCGTCCTGAACTCGAGGTTAATTAGCTCACTTCCTAGTTGCCGGCGTTGCACAGAGGTCTCTGACTGGACACAGCGGTTGCCACGGGCGACCGGGGCTCGCCCTTATCTCTTGTTGCCCGTTGGGATTCGAATGAGGAGCTGCTGCCGAAAAGGAGATAGTGTTTATGAAGTCTGGGAAACGGCAAACGGCAGCAGCATGCAGGGGTTGACACAGCCGAGGACTCGCCCGCTCACGAGCATGAAGGACATGAGCTGCAGGTGCAGACAGACCTACTGGGAGACTTCTCCCACCTAAAGAAGAAGATAACGTGTAAAGATAGCGGAGTTAGTCCTCCTTTGTTTATATGAAAGACCTTGTTACCTTGGAGTTATTAGAAAAGTAGGTTGTGAAGACTGTCCCTGCTCCTCATTGCCCTTGAATGTGACACATATGTATCATAGACATGGAAATGCTACACACAGTCCATTTGCCTCAGACTGGCTACTGCCCAACTCTCCATAACTGGGTTGCTCGCTGCTTCATGAATGTCCTGCTTTCTTTAAATGTGGCCCAACTATTTCATCATTTCCAACACATGCTTTAATGTGTTGGGAGACATGCTCCAAACAGAAATAACTCATCTTTGCCATGCTGCAAAGACTGAAGCGGTACATTTTATCCCCGACAATATTTTAAAGGTTTGGTTCTGGATAAGGTTATAAGCAGAAGTATCTTATCTTTTCTGCGGTTGATAACGGCATCTTTGTTTTGTATAAACCCACATTACTTTTACTTATGGCTTCTCAGAAGTGGATTTCACTCATTTTAAAACAGCTTCAGTCTTAAAGAAACATCACAGTGAACAATGGAAATGCTATTTTGGAAAATGTACAAGTTTACCAGGTTTGCATTGGATATAGACACAGAATTCATTGGTCATTTACACAGAAAAAGTAGTTAGGAGATCATGCAAAACCAATGATCATCCTGAGAGAAATTTGGCTCCTGATCAGAGAATAAAACAATAAAACAATTTCCAGTCAAATATTTAAATATATATTTGGTTTAAAAACTACACATTTCTTTTTGCATTTTACACCACTTTACTTTTAGTTACTCTAAACAGTAAATACATTATGTTTTGGGTGCTTGTTTCAGACAGGAAACTAATTGCTGGTGCAACATCTCCAGCCTCCATTTCCTGTGTCAATAAACCTCGATGTCTGTGTAAATAAAAAGCCAATCCAAAAGTGATGATTGTTTCAAAGTTTAGAAAACAGCATTCTCTTAAACTGTCATATTTTAAGTGTTGGAGTTGTTTGAGGATGGTGCAACTCCGCCTTGCTCTGCACCGTCTAATCTGGATTTATCCTAAATAAAGATGCCAAGAGAGTTATCTACTGCAGATAAGATTAACTGCTTCTAATATCTTTTTTGACACAACCTCACTTCAAAAACACAGAGCTATCCCTTTAAAGCACACAAAATGAAGACTCTAGAACTGTTTCTCATTTGAAATCAGAATGTAAATTTATGTATGCAACTGAAGATCAAATTGCATACATGAAACACACAGCTTTAACATAAAAGAAAAACTGAATTGACAAACTCAAAAAGACACACAGCTCCATTCCAGCAAAGTACGATAAAAGCCACATTTATTTTAATTACAAGCAACTTCCCTTTACACTATATGAGAAATATAGTGCCACAAATATAGGGAAAAAAAAAAAAAAAAAAAAAAATATATATATATATATATATATATATATATATATATATATATATATATATATATATATATATATATATATATATATATATATATATTTCTTTTTTTTTTCTCAATTCCATGTTTATCCTGAAAGCCATATACATTTACATTTTCCGAGTGCATACATTTAAGTTAATATGGGCCCTGTCAAAAAAAAAAAAAAAGTGGTTCAAAGGCAGAAAAGAAAAATGTCTCTCCTTTCTTTAGAGACACTGGTCAAATACTGCTCATCACAAGCATCATCAGTAGTGGTACTTTACTAAAAAGTGCACACGGTCTATTCAACACAGCTTCATATGGTATATTAAAATGTCAATTTAAACAGCGATGCATATCATACATTCAACATCAAACATGACAACCCCATTCAAAGGCACAGGACTCTCACACCAACCATCTTTTAAAAACTGAATTAAATGTTTAATATTTTCTCACTAGCAGTTCTTTTTATTTTCAGCCGGAAAAAAAAAAAATCATTTAATATCACATGACACACTTGAGAGCTGAATGGCACTGGGCAGGTGGGAAGTCAAAAGGTACTTCCCCGTGTGTACTGAATGTGGATACATTACATATGAAACAGAAGGAAGCTGAGCCGTACAGAACAGGTTCAGGAGTTTTTTTTAAGTGAGCTTCTGGCAAATAATTGTGATCTATTCTTATTTTAACTGCATTTGGCAATTTCTTTCTTTTTTTTTTTACTTCATTTTCTTCTTCATTAGTATAGGTCCATATTACAAAGCTCTCAAAGGCTGAAGCTAATGTCTGACTCAATAGGAGTAAAAAACAAACAAACAAACAGTAGATTTTATACCATCGTAAAATAACTCCAATCTCAAACTGTGTTTTTTTTCCTTAAAGATTACGATAAGTTGATATGAAAATAAAAATTTATCTGGATAACAGTTGTTTTCAAGTCGTTATGAAGTGGTCCCCTGGTGAGCATGAATTGAGGCATGGTTGATACAGGATATCTCGTGGCAGATGGCTCCAAATTTAGTAGAAGCTGACAAATATTTTCAAGACAAATGGAAATATTTGGTAGTGCGACACCAGTGATCTTCCTGTGTGGAACACGTCAAGAATAGAAAGCATAATGTGTTTCAGGTCAGAGTAGCCACCAAACCGAAAAAGTTGTGTAAAAAAAAAATAAAAAATCTATAAAAATTGTTTACTAAAGCCACAAAAATATATTTTCCAGTTTCTCTGATGAGAAACAACTTAAATATTCAGTTCTTGATCTGTGTTTCACATAGGACGATTACCGGCACACAGCAACCTACCTCTACCTGTTTGCCATGCGATTAGTCGCTGGCTGCTGTCTATAAACTCTTCTATTGCAAAGCTGATGACAGTTTAGAGGTTCAGAAAATAGCAATTGCACAAACTGCTACAAGGTTTTGAGATTAGAGTTATTTTAAGACAGTAAAAGTCTGCTTGGATGCAGGTCTCTCTCTCACACGCTTAGAGAGAGCCCATCAGTCATCTCATGGAATTTGGTGGAAATTAGGAAGAGAGTCATGCTCATGTGATTTTGCTTGGAGTTCCCAGGCCAATAATGTAGCACCATTACACAATTAGCTAAATGTTCTGGTGTTATTAGATTCAAAAATTGTCATACATTATCGCCAAGTTACTATGTTGTTTGCTGCATTGCATTTAAAATTTTAAAAAAGGAAAATTTAATTTGTTATTGGCAAATTAACGTTACTGACCGTTATTACGTTGCCCTTTGCTGCATTGTCTGTTGGAACAAAATGAAGCCATTTCCCTACTGCTTCCTTATTCCCAGATAAAACCCCTCAAACTGGGTGAAGATTAAGAACGGAGGCAAAGGCAGGGGGCTGGCATGTTCTCTGAGTTTTGAGTAAATACAGCCACAGCACCAAATTATAGGAAGACCACTTCTTTAGACTAAAACTGGATCTTCTTGTGATAATGTTTCCTTGATTTAGCCTTAACTGGGGGGGGGGGGGGGGGGGGGTGTAAAGAAAACAATAAACTATCTGTTATTTGAAAACTGCAGCCATTGGATCTTAGACACAGTCCCGTTTCCACAGTGTTAATGAAGCCACAGCTATTTTGCAAGTTCAATCAAAACGTACCAGGAAAAAAAAGGTTGATTTACATAAATAAACATCTGTGCTACACCGCTATTGTAACATTTACAGTTGTTCAAATGCATGCACACACTGTACAACATCCTTTCCCTTCTCATCCTGGTGCGACAGAGTTGGCAGTAAACGATGTAAAACTTATTAAAAACTGGCCAAAACATAAAAAGGATAAGAAATGACTGCATTGTATTCAGCCGAAGTTTACATCACACAAATAATAGCTAAAATGCTGAGTAAAAAACAATAACAACAACAACAACAAAAAAACCAACATAAATTTTAGCAGCAACACAAAGGCTTAGTTCTGTGAGAACAAAACAGCAAACCAGAACGTCGCCAGTGCTTCTGGGTTACGTAGTTTTAAAGAGTTATGTATTTTTATACAGGGAGGCGTCAGTGCAAACATGAAGGGATGAAATTCAACCTTCTAAAGATAGAAACTTTAAAGGCTACGTAAAGTTGTTTTTTTTGTTTTTGTTTTTTACAGTGCAAGTCGACTCAACTGAAAATCCACCATAAGACAAAGCAGATCTTGGCACACTAAACCTCTCTGACTGTCACAGCATCATGATAACATAAATGATAACAAAAAGGAAACTACTCTGTCTGTGCAGTAGTTCAAGTAAGTTATTTCCTGCAAATAATTAATGTCCAGTAACACGTCCTGTGGCCGTACCGAAAGAGAGAACAACATACAGGGTTAACATACAAATACACAAAAAGAGATATTTACATGAAACAGTTTTCTAGACAGGACTTCACGGTAAGCTGAGAGGACCTCTCTACTCACCCATTCAGGCTTAGTTTTGATCTAATCCTCCCAGTGGTTACAGGTTGGACCAAAGCTGGGGCAGTCTCATCCTAAGTCTGTAGTCACAACGTCAACGACCAAACAATGTCCCGGTATGAAGCAAGACGCCAGATCCCTAAAGGGCGGTGTCGAACGCGTGTTCCGACGAGCCCTCCTCCATGTCGTCCTCAGACTGTGACGCCTTGTGGTTGAGCCGCTCCGTCGTTGAGGAGGAAACAAGGTTTCCAGGGAGGCTGTCGTCGCAAAGCTTGGTCTTACTGCTGTCCTGAACAAACTCCTGGATCTCCACGGGCAGTCTGCGAAACTTGTCCTGGTACTCCTGGTCCAGATCACTCTGCAGCTGCGGAAGAAGAAAATGCACATCAGGCAAGAATTTGTATCCGTGGCTTTACTGTTTGGTGGGACAATCAAACCCTTTTTCATCCGTCTGAAGTTATTGCCAACGTCACAGCTACAGAACTGTGCTAAAGTATTCACACTCCTTAATCTTTTCCTAATGCGACCACAGACTTTTAGGGATTTTGCAGGGATTTTATACCAACAGAGCAGCAAAGCACAGTGATTAAAGGTACGTTCAAGTCATGACTGGAAGTCGTAAGCCACCATCCTTCTTGAAAAGACAACCTAATGACGCTGACCTGTGTTACCGATGCACCAATCTGCTACACACTCCTTCTTCTCTCAGAGTAATAGAAAGAAGATGTTTTCTCCGAGGCATAGACGCCCCAAATGATTACAGATGACAAGACTGTATTCATTTCATTGTGAGCCAATAATTGCCGTAATGCTGATTTCTGTTTAACTACCCAGCAAGCTCCCAGGGGAGGGCAGTAATTAAAAAAAAAAGAAAAAAAAAGGCTACTAACGTGAATGGTGTCAGCGTCTCCCAGTTCACACCAGCATTCAGAGGAATCAAAAATACCTGTGGAGTTTTACTGAACCCTTGGACTAAACTGACTGTAAACAGTTTAGTCCCTGCGTGAAAGAAAAACCTGCTTCAAAAACAATCTCAAAGATCCAGACATAAACATAAAACTCTGACAGAGAAACAGTTATCACATGTAATCACAAAATGCTTAGTGAAATTCTGTTTCACATTTTAAGATTCCCTGCCAGAAGACAAACCTGAATCTGTACCACGAGTTCTCAATCCATAAATCTGCATGTTTCAGGTGCTTCCCTGCCTCCACACACCCGAATTAAATGAATGAATGATCAACAGGCATCAGTATCATGATATTTTTTCTTAATTTTGCTACAAATACGTGAAGGACTGCCAACAACAACAACAAAAAAACCTTTTTATCCAATAGACTAGCGTGTAGGTGGCGTAAAGTTCATCCACACACCAAATTAGATTTAATAGGAATTTATGATTTTCCTTTAATGCCTCAGTATGCTAAAGCAAGACTAGCATTTTAAAAGTCAAATACTGACAGCAGAAACTGGCTCTCTGCCCTCAACTGTCAGCTGTCTCACAAGCCATCTGACCTCATCGCCTCTCGCCGCAGGTGATGAGCTCACGTACTTTTGTAGCCATGTGCAAAGCTGCAAGGGTGACAGCCAGCTTTTCTAATTCTGAGGCCAATGCTCGTTTGTTCTGGGTTTAGATCAAGTGTAAAATTGGGGTCCTATCTGATAATATGGGTGATGCTAGCTTAAACATATGGCTTGTAACCAGTTTGTACATGTGGCTGTTCACAGCATGATTCCTGATGGACCGTTTCCCTTTAAAAGTCTCACATAAGAGCTGATTGGACGTTAAAACAGGATACTTGATTTATTGGTCTGCCTGCTTTTATATGTTCACTTTTAGTTATGGATCACATAGAATAAGACCCCAGATACAAGCCGGTTCGCTATATTCTACAGCTATATTCTTACAGATCACAGGAAAAGCTCCATGATCTGAGGAGCTTTTCCTGATATTTTGAGTTTTTATGGCATGCCCCATTAGGACTTTAGGTTATGTACAGTCAAACAAGAACATTCACTAAAAATCAAGGGAGAATAGTGTGAGGATGTTTCTCTGGTTTTCGAGCACCTAAGTTTGAGGAAAAATAATTTTTCCTCAGCACACCAGAACATGTTGTATTATGACATTTTGGACAGGGATTGCTTCTTGTTGTCCCGACATAACTGGGCAGAAGTCCATAAGCATGAATGAATGAGTCTGATGTGGGCTTGACCTCAAAAACTGCCAGACAGGCCTTCTCGTCCAACACTAGTGTCTGGCCTCACAAATGCTCTTGTGGAAAAAATGGTGTGAAATTCCTTTGAACTCAATCTACTTTAAACATTGTGGAAAAGCACATCTTTAAGCCCTGCAGCGGGGCAAAAATGTAGCAGGACGGTTGGGCCCATATCATCTTAAACCTTGTTAATTAAAAATTGGGGAAAAGGTCACTCCAGTTCATGTGAGTGAAGGCAGACAGAAAAGAACTTTTGGCAATATGCAGTATTTCCATAATTTTAATTGGAAAATCAAATGGTGCAACAAAGCATAAATACTGCTGTGCACTGCCTGTTGGAAATTCTATTAAACCCAAATGGTAATTAGTAGCAATGGCTAAATTTTCCATTTTGCTGGCAGAGAGTCAAATTTCAGTGAAATTTCCTCACTTTGCATCAAAAAGGGAGGCTGTAACAACATTCCTTAAAGCTCCACTGGGCATTTTCACATTATTCCCCCTGTTCGATACACTAATCTGTCTGAGAAAACAAAAAACCCCTGATGCATCATTAATACAACATTTTTAAGCATAGGCAGTAAAATGTAATCAGGCAGATGATTCAAACATCTACAATACGTGATGCAGATTGGCTTTGAATCAAGGCAGCTCTTGACCGATGTCTCCCTGATATTTTGGAGTGCCTGCTCAAACCCCCACCAAGCACTGCATTTCAAGGTCACCTTCTCCATTTCCTCCTCCTTCCACGCTTCTTCAACTCCCTCTTTCTGTCTTTGTCACTCTCTCTGCGGGTCTCATGGACCGGACATACATCATGTCAAAACCAGATGGGCTAATCGCGCATTGCAGAGACACACGGCTTCCCTGCTCTGCAATGTGTGTGACCTACTTGAGCGAGGGACTGTGTGCACGCACACAACCTGGAGTCTTTTACCTTTCTCCTGATGAGGCACAAACAGCTTCTGATTAAAAGCCGTCACCTTCCTCCCAGCTGATTCCACCCTGCCTTATTATGAGGTGACGGAAAGGAGAGGCTGGAGAAGTCTGGGGAATATCTCTGAAAAAGCCAGAGCTCGTCTTCTGCGTGTAATCAACAACTCGGAGGGGGTAGGGGGGGAACTGAGCGTCTTCTGTTGGAGTTCGGGTGCTGAGTGATGAAGACAGCACTTTTCTTTTTCCAAAGCAACAGCTTGAGTTAAAAATAGTTTCACTGAATGACACGGAGACGGCTGGAGCAGGAAACAAGCAACAAGAGCAGCAATATTTAAAGTGATCTCATAATATGCTTAAGCTTTCTAACTGACGTCTTCTCAGTTTGGTGCTAGTATAGATGAGGAAAAAGACAAAGTGAGCATATGAAACATAATCCTTGATATTTTTTTGAAAGTTTTTAAAACTGGAAACAATTTACAATATCAGAAATTGTTTTACATGAATGATGTATATTGAAAATATACAAAATACGGTGGCTAGCAAAAGCTTTCATACTACTTCACTTTGTCCACCACCTCTTTCATTTGAATAATTTTTAATAATTGGCAGGAAGAAAGCCCTAAGAAATCCCATTGTCAGTTTGCCAGAAGCCACTCATGTGGAAGAAATAAGACGATTTTAAAGACAGCGAACAGAGCAGGAGTCACAACAGCAGTCGTTTCCATTTAAAGCATTTAACTGTTTGTTTGTCATCAGAATTCAAAAGGCTGAACGTGCTTCCAACTAATAATGGGTTAATCATCAGCTTCATCACCTCACACTGGTTAAAACTTTTGTTTATTTAATGTGTTGGTCATCTTCTGCTGTTTTTTCTTCTTTTTTTGTGTTAGTAGTTCTAAAGGTTTCACTTTTGAAAGGTAGAGAAAAGTAAATGAAATAAGGAGACGTCAGTGGCAGAAAACCGATGCCACCAACATGAAACCTGCTGGATGATGTGTCCTGACGTTAAGATGTTGTTTCTTTTTCCAGCACGGAGAGGGAAGCCGGTCAAAGATGATGGGAAGATGGACGGTGCTAAACACAGGCCAAACTGTGGAAAACAAACGTTTGAGGCAGCAAATGACTCAGGGTTTGTCAAAATAACCTGAGGTCATGCCGTTACTTTCATGCTGAAGATTCTATTTCAGCAGTATGACTGTAACGTTTGAAGGAGTAGGGACTCCATGTTGGTATTTGAGCAGGGATAAAACATAAAACTATGCTGCATGTAAAAGAAACCGGTGTCCCATATGCAGGCTCTGTAGTGAAGGACTAATTTGCAGAACCAGCCTCTGATTAGGCTTTTATAAGTTAACCTTTAAATATAAAGAACTATCAGCACTACAAGACTTCAATGAGGTTGTGCTCATCTGTTTTGTCTTATTTTCTTTCTCTATCTCATCAAGAAGAAGTCCTAGTCAAAGGAAAATTGTAATGATGGGAAGGGTAAATTGTAGGCAGTAAAAGAAAGATGATTTTTCTATTTTTAAAAATGAGTAACGATGAACAATGGTTGTAATAACTGGGAAACAAGGGTATTCTTGAAGTAAGTCTGTGATTTAAATGATTATTCAATTAGAAATGCTTAAAATGTGTTAATCAGTAAGATAGGGACAGGATGTGACTCATATGGTCAAAAAGAAGAAGCTAACTGAGTCAGAGGTGAATGAGGGAGTGGATCAGAAGGTAAATACAGGTTGTGTTAAGTTATATGCGGTTCATTCGGAAGAAGTTTAGCTGATGTCAGGGATAATGTACGTGAGAGCAACAGGAAGGCAACAGCGAGATCTTGCAACGATGTGCAGAACATTTGCAGTGTGATGCAAAGGTGGGCAAACAGGCAGAAGGTTGCAAAACCACAAAAGAAGAAGCTGACAACGGTTATTCTAAAAGCAGAAACAAGGTTCCAGTAAAACAGGTGCATGCTTTAAGGTCAAAATTATTTGTGAAGGGGTTAAAGACTGCAAACAGCAAACAGTCGTGTACATGCTCAAGTAGTATCGAATCGAGACGAAGTAGCATTTGCATAGCTTTCAGAGAAGAAAGAACCTCGGCCAGACTGGAGTTGTGAAGTTTTGAAAGGCGAATTTGGGGGCCAGCGGGTTGAGGCTTCTGAATTTGGACTGCTGCTCACACTGGGATAACTCTTTCTGGTTTCCTCCAGAGGACAAGTTGAAGGATTTTTTTGTTGTTGAAATTGCTGGACTTACAACCTGCAGTCGTGGGACGCTTGATTTCCATGCATTTTCCACCCAATGTTTAGATGGGTTATCAAAGGACGGGACGAATCCCAGTCTCTGCCTCGGATTAAATTTAATACATCAAAAGTGAAGCGAGCCGCGATTTTAGGAAAAAAAATACTTAAAGTAAGTCTGGACTCTTTGAATGGAGAGCTGGTTTGGACTGTGCAGTGAGGTAAGCTCACGGACAACGAAAGGCCGTGATGGACATTCAGTTTGTCCAACACATAAAATCTGTTTATATTGAAATGTGACATGATGTGTAACACTCATATGATAGCGTTAAATATACGGGAATAAAAAATAATAATTTTAGAATATTTAGGAGTGATATAAAGCAAGCTTTAAAATGCTATTAAGACTTAATAAAGAAACCCTAATCACATGGATTTAAAGAGAGAAAAAGTCTCGGTTTACCCCTGACAAGTGAGTTTAAAAAAGGGAACATATCACATTTTTATGAACAGCAGGGAATTAAACAAGCAAATGGCAAATAAATACCACAGGCCCCCCTTAACTCCCTTATTATCTCCAGTTTATCCAAACCCCAACTCGCAGATGTCATGTGTGCAATATTTGTCTGAAACTTTGGAGAGCTGTAATAAGGATAATGAATTCATTCTCTCTATGTACATAGAGTATTTTGACCACTATGGAGTCCTCGCCCTTGACCGCCATATCTGATCGAGATGCTATAGTTTGCTGAAGAAAGGGCAGAGTGAAAGGGTTACTCAAAACAACTGTCATAGAAAAATAACCAGCAATAATATTATGTTTGAGTGCACTGAAAAATCTCACGAGACTGGTAATCATTTGCAAAAGGACTAAACAAATATCATTTGAACAATAACTAAACTAGACCCTTTGGCGGGAACAATAAGGATTTAACTGGACACCAAGTTGCCCCAATATCTCGTAACTAGTGGCTTTTTGGAAATGAGGTCATTATCAAAGCTTTTCCCAGGAACAGAAATTTTCACCAAACTTTTCTGAGTTTGGTCAAAAACTCAGAAAAGTTATCGGCGCCTTCAGGTCAGTTTACATCCGGACGCCGACCAGCAGCTGCAATTATTCAGCCCGCTTTTTTGAATCTGTATCTCGTCTCTGGAGACCTGTCGTCTGTCAACAAACTGTGTCCACACCCTCACAAACAACATCTGTGAACACGCGCACACACATTTCTAGTTTTCTTAAAATACAACACTCGGTGACCTTCTTCACCAGCTGTCCTCATTCTGAGGCGCTATCGAGGGAAGCAGGGAAGGCCTCCGAAGAGCCAAATTAATTCTTTGCTTTGAGCGGCGACATGTCGCCTGCTGTAGCACCGGTAAAAAAAAAGAAAGAAGATATTATAGTTAACCTGTGCTAACTATGCTTTGTCACAGGCAAATCAGCTTGCATTCATACTTAAATGTCTTTAGAGACAGAAATTAAAAATGTTTAGGCTGAGGATTGTCCAATGTGATGTATAAAGCTCTCTGACCTCGAGATGGATTAAGAAACCTAAACAGAGTCCAATTAAGCTGAACACATGTCCAAGAGAACAGACGTGGTCATAACCTTGTCAACGTTAAAGAAAAAAAAAAAAAGACACTTTGGGACGGTTGCAATTAGGAGATGTGTGAGAGACCAGCACAGCGCAGAGAGCACCATCTTTTCATTTCTATCATCTCCCTATAGTGGTGATAACGCCGAGGTAACAATAAAAACAAGTTTGATCCTCCTTCTTAAACTCCTGTCTCTTATCTTGTGTGCGTGTGTGTGTGTGTGTACGCGAGACACTGACCTTTCCTGACACTTTTCAGATATTTTATCTGCAGCTCTGCAGGTGTTTTTCTTGGGTCCTGCTCTTCAGGTCCAAGAATGTCAAAAACACGCTGCCACGTAGGTGCAATGAGTGTTTCCCCTAAAAGGTTTCCTTCCAAAGGGAGGCTGAGCTATAAAATCTGCTCCTCGGTATTTCAATGTTTTTACTTCAGATGCCGTTTTAAAGGGATGACATTTTTATCTTACTTATTCTTAAATTTTTTAATATATTTTAACATCTGGCATGCCTAAAAATCCTAAATAATATGAAATGAAAACTCCTAACACCCAGTTAATGATACATTTATTTACAACTTCAGTACTCAAGCTGCTCTTGATTACAGGGTGTATGCAGGTGGATTTTTCAATAATTTCTCCTCCCTGACGATGTCCAGGTCTTTGAGGCATTCCAGGCATCCATCTGATTTTTAATTCCTTGCTAAGAGTTTGGCAGAGATTCAAATTTCAAGTCTGGCAGAGATTCAAGCTTAAGTTCAAAATCCTTTGTGTCAGTCGTTTTGCCGCATGTTTCTTATCACTGTTTGATTATAGTAAGTCCAGTGCTGCAAAGTGTCTCCTTTAGACAGCTCATCCGGAATCACAATGTATTCATTTTTTCCTCATCACAGCAATAACTTAGGTGCCTGGATTAATGACTGACAAAAAACACAAAACTGTAAGTCGAAGGTTGCAAGTTGAACACAGGTTTAACTGCAATTTCTTTCCATCCTTAAACTTTCGTCTTATTGAACCATCAACGAAAGATTTCCTCATTGTACATGAAAGGTTTTACTGAATCTACTGCTCCGCTTTGCCACCCCCATAGGATCCAACAACGAGGAATGTCTGCTACAGTGTCTGCCTTTATGAAGGCTGATCCATCACAGCGGCCTCGACGATGTGCCTCAAAGCTTTTAAAAGGACTTTTTAAAATTTTTTATTGAGAATAATTGTAAATTACAGCAGGAAGAGAAGATGTTGACACACAGTGCCTTTCAAAAGACCTCATGTGCCCTAACCTTTTTCATGATTTGACAACTTACAATAACAAACTTCAGTGCATTTCAAAGGACTTTTATGTGACAGACTAAAACAAAATAGGACCTTATGAAGAAGATGAAATATTATTATTTTCAAGACGTCTTATAAACCAAAACTATAAAAGTATGACATTCATATTTAGGCCACCTGAGTTCAACTCTGTAAGCCACCTTTTGCAGCTGCGGATCTTTTAGAGGATGACCTCAGCAGCGTGCAGAGAATGTGAAAGTTTTCCCCATTATTTGTAAAACAGCCTCCGCTCAGTCAGACTGGATGGAAGGTTTCCGAGTCCATCTGTAAGCAAGTCTACAGATTCTTACTTGAATTTTCCTCTGGACATTTACTGGACCATTTTAACACATGAATAGGCTGCGATCTGAACCATTTTATTGCAAGAATGGCTGGAGGTTTAGGGTCTTTGACATGCTGGAAGGTGACCCTTCACCCCAGTCTCGAGTCTTTTGCAGCCTCTAGCAGGTTTTCTTTCTGAATTGCTCTGCATTTGGTTCCATCAAACCAAATGCAAACTATTTTCCCTGTACCTGATAAAGAAGAGCATCCCAACAGCATGATGCTGCCACCACTATGTTTCAGGGCCAGAGTGTGCTCTGCTTGATTTTTCAAGAACTAAGTGGTGGCACTGGAGTTTATTTAGGCCTAAATAAACTCACCTAAGAGTGAATTAGGTTGAAATTTCATTTGTAAATAAATAATAATAAAAAAAAAACACTAATTTTTTCTTATAACTTTTAAATCAGAAACAATAGATTTATTATATGATGCTTCATCAATTGCAGTATTTCACAGCATTTGTTGTGTTTAAAGTGAAGAAAAAGCCTCAGCTGTCTTGCTTGACTGCCAGGTTAAAATATCTATCACCACTTTTTGTGTTTTTGCTGCTTCAAGTCCATCTGCCATGCATTTTCTTTTCTATCTACCGCTTCATCCCCACAGGCGAGGATCGTAAGTGCCCTTACCTTTCCATCACCATCTCTCTGCTGGTGCATTGTGAGGAAAAATCATCTCTACCAGCTGACGGCAGAATTCTCAGAACCAAACTGTGTTTTGGGGGACGGATTTCAGCAGGAGTTCAGCAGCGACTGTTTCTTAGATGGAGCACAACCCAGGAGAGTGTCATTAGCACATGTGGGCATACATAATGAACACTCATGCACGGATCTAAAATAGCAGCCAGCATAATAGAGCAGAAGAGTAACCAAGCGTGCGACATGCACACGCGCTCGCACATGCACAATGGATTTCACCTCGCCACCTCTGGTTTGTACTCGGTGTTCCCTGTGGCTAGTTAGTGTGCGTGTGTGTGCGTGTGCACACAAGTGCATTATTGATGCAATTGCACACTGGGGAGCGCTGATGCAGATCAAAGTCTGTGACGAGGGAACATGGTGGCTACCTCTACAGCATCCAGGGAAAGAGATGCGGGGAGAAGGTCATATACCTGCTCAGTGGGGATTCCACTTGAGACGCCCACCTCCCCCCCACGTCTGCTCCAACCTGTTTGAGCTCCTTCTGTTCCTCCTCGTACTTCCGGTTTTCTCTACTACCGGTAGCCATCCCGAAATTGCGTCACAAGGTCTCAGCTCCAAATTAACAGATTGCAGAGAATCATGAAGGAGAGAGGAGAATGTGAGAGGTGGTGGTGGTGGTGGGGGGGGGGGGAGATCAGAGTTTCCATGACGACAGCACAGGACTCCTGCTTGACGAATGAGGCAGTGTGTGCGCACCTATACGGGTGTTGATTTGAGGCTTTCTCAGCAGGGAGGCACCATGTTTGCCTTTTTACTGTTACAACAAAGTCACAGGTGAACCCACTGCAATGCCATGTGCATTCAAACAACACACAGCAGGATGTCAGACCCAGTGCTTTGTCACTGCTACATTTTATACCTTTCAAATCTATACAGATATGAAAGGAAACTATTTACAAATAACTTTCTCGAGGGAATTCAGTTTGTTTGTTTTTTTAAGATTCTAGCATGTATTTTTTTTAGTAAAGATCCATTTTTAGATTGGATTTCCACCCCGTCTGAAAAACTGACTTCATCTGATTATTAGGTAATTCAACTTTTAAAATTTGGCCTGAGACAAGGCTTAAGGAGAACAACACACCCTGACATATGGTCTACAGACACAGCTTGCATCAGCATGCTGTGCTCTGTTGATTCCTACGGGGTGTTTTGATTGGCTTGTTAACAGGACCTCAGAGCACATCCTGTGAGTGACAACCAGCCGTGACATCTCTCTTTCTATCCAGTTCAGCTTATCAAGAGAGTCTTAAAAGTAGAAGTTGGGGATAGTGATGAGCTTTCTCAACAACAACAGTGCTTTGCAAAAGTATTCCTACCTGTTAAATTGTAACATATTGTCTTTTGGGGGTGTTTTTCTACCAGAAAGTGAAATGGTTGTCTATTACTTAGCTCTACCTCAGTCGGACTGAATGGAGATTGTTGGTAGACATCAATTTGTGTTTTGTCACAGAATCTCAACTGGATTTTGTTCTAGAATTTGACTGTTCATTCCTAAAATGAGCCATTTAGAGAATTTTAACGTGGCATGCTTGTTGGTCGCAGATTGGCTATGTTGGGTATTTTTAGAAACTGATCTACTGTGATTTTTATGCACAATGATCACTCAGGTTGAAGAGAATGGCCAAAAAAGAGAAGATAGTCAGTAAGTAGCACCAGCTGTGTGGGTAAAAATGTCCTGCTGAAACCAGAGGACAACAGGGCAGAGTGATTTGACATGGCAGAAAGGTAACAGCTGCTCAAATAACCACTTTGTTACAACCAAGGAATGCAGAGTACAATCTCTGAATGCAACACATGCTGATTCTTGAAGCAGAAGAGCTGCAGCAACAGAAAATTATACCTCAAGCCCATCTTGTTGTCTAAGATGAGGAAACTGGGACAGTTCACACAAGCTGAGCAAAAACAACGCTGCCTGTCCCAGTATACAGATGGTATGTTGATAAACTCTACAAAATAAAATGAATTTATGGATCCACTCTGCTTCGCATCAAAGATTCAGGATGGAATGGTGTAATGGTGTGAGGAATACTGTTTTGGGACAATCTTGGCCTTTTACTGAGAATTGTGTAAATGTCACAGGGGTGTCCATCCCTTTAGGAGCACAGTGTACCTACATCTCATGGATGGTTTCAGAAAGGCAATGTGACAGGGAACAGAGCTCTAAACATTTCAAACTATTTTCTTGAACTGAATCTCACATCCCACAAACTTTGGGTTGTGGTGAACTGGGAGATTCTCATCATAGATGCACATCTTACAAGTCTGCACCCACAGTGTGACATCGTCATCATGAAATTTCCAAGCTGTGTTTCTGAAACATAACTTGGAAATAGCCATTTTATAAAGGGTTAAGGCAGTTTGAAAGGTAAAAAATGGCCTGCGAGTGTGTTTCACGTGTTTCTGAATGCAAGTTTGTGTACAAAACAAACAATGTTGCAAAGGGTGGTGCCAGGCTCAGCTTCCACCAGAGGCAGTTACAGAAGTCCATTAGTGGCTGCTATGAGTTCAGAGAAGAAAGTGGGTCAGAACTTTATGTTAAACAGAGTTCATCTGTTATGTTATTTAGAAAAACTAATGCACAACAGAACATTTTAAATCAGCGCAGCAGCTTATATCATACCATTTACTATTTGCTAAACTCTCAAAAGTCTACATCTGTGAATTTTTACACTAATGACAAATATGTTCCTTTCCACTTAAAATGTCACTTAATTAGCAGATATTGTGTTTACAAGACTAGATCCTGGATGGATGACTGGAATTGGTAATACTTTATTTGATGGGTTGTGAATAAGACTGTCATGACACCGTCATAAACATGACATAATACCTGTAATTTGGTAAATAATGACATTTTTAATACAAAGTTGATATTACAAAGTTGACATTCAAAATGTCCTTGTTATGACAACTTGACATTAACCTAGACAAAAATGTCTTAACAGACATAAAAAAATAAAGGATTCTAGTATTACAGCATATTTTAAATTAGAAATGTAGCAAACATAAAAACCGAATTAAAAAAAAAAAGTCGTAACAGAAACATTTTTGTCTAGGTTAATGTCAAGTTGTCATAACAAAGACATTTTGAATAATGTCAACTTTGTATTAAAAGTGTCATGATTTACCGAATTACATTTTATGACAACAGTCATAAATGTTCATGAAGTCTTACTCATGTTCATGACAGCTGTTATGACAGTCTTATTCACAACCAGTCAAATAAAGTGTTTTTTATATAAAGACGAAGATAAAAAGCAATCTAATTGTAGAAAACTATGTTTTCTTTTTTATTTAGATAAATATCATGTAGACAATGGGACACAGAATAAGGAGTTCAAAAGACAGAACATTTTTTCCATCTGGTGTTATCGTTTTCCATACATTTCCTGATGTGTAAAATGAAATTCTAGAATTTTCCAGTCCTTTCAAACTCTACAGGAACCTGTCTTTAGGCAAATTACTTCTACCACAGACGCTCGCTTCCCTGGGGCTGCGACTCTCATGCTGTGGACAGCATTCTGAGTTTCATATTAACATAACCGCAGGAATCTTTGCTTGCCGTCTCTAGAGCTGTGTCCTCTGACACCTGCCCATTTTGCATGATGATGACTGCCGTTCTGCAAAAGCTGGAGAGATAGTCGATTACTACAACAGCCCGAGTCAGGTGATTTAAATTCGCAATGGCCTAGTTTTTGATTAAAATCTGTTTGAGACAGATGGCTAGGTGATGGATAATAAATTCAGTGGGGAAACAAGAAATGCTATTCCTCTCCTGGATAAAAGTTACAAGACTGGGTTGAATAGCTTTTCAACTTTGATTTATACAATTTATTGCCAATAAAGAGAGTGCCATTAAAGCACTACAGCAGTCATAATAAGATTACGACGACAGGAAATCAATAAACAGTTAAATAGCTTCATTCATTCACAGTTGACATCAAAAATCAGTGTAACAAAATGACCTTCTCCATGATCACCTTTCTGTAGAACACGTAATTCCTCTCCAGTGCACTTTTATGGAAAGACAGACAACTGAATGTATGTGAATTATTGGACTGGATGTCTGCTCGTCACCTCCCACACTAGAGTCCAGGTGGTTTCAAAGAAACGAGGAGCTGTCACTTGCAGTGTGGGAGTTTATGAAGCTGTCTTCAGCAGAATATTTGAGATTTAAGATTCTCTTTAAAGAGGAGGCGGAAGGGGGAGAGCACTAACTCAAGAGTTGAAATGGTAAGCATGAACTCTGCATCACGTCACAACATCTCCAGTCAGAATGAGGGATGCTAAAAGTCTGTTGTAACATAGCTAAATGAAGCCCTTGATTGAGCATTTTTTGAAGCGAATAAATCCAAAAGGGCCAAGGAGAGGAGTATTTATATTTAAGCAAAAGTAAAAATTACGTTTTTATGTTTGCTGCATTTCTAATTTAAATTATGCTGCAATGCTAGAATCCTCTATTCTGTTCTTATGACAGACACTCAGTTTGACCTCAGACTCCAGACATTGTTTCTACGCAGTCCAGCACTGTTTACAAGAGTTAATACTTTGTAGACCCACCTTTTGGTTATTTCTTTTCCAGCATTGCATGTGAAAGACAATAGATTTTTTATAGGATGAAGGGTTCAAGTTTGACATGGCTCTATAACCCTACAGTTGCAGTGGTAAGTTCACTGCCACCCCCTTGTTTTACTGTGGGGGGCCAGTATGTTCAACGGGATGATCAGTGCTGCAACAAATGGTGCTGTACTTGGAGAGACAAAAAGTTAAAGTTTGGTCTCAACTGACTGCATCATGTTTGCTCTGTTTCCTACATGTATTAAGTTAAACTTAACAAAACCTCCTGCAGCTTGCTTTCCAGAATGCTCCATGAAGTGTGCATTTAATAGATGTCCTGTCAACATTTCTGCCAGATTTATTTAGTCAGGGTTGTAAAGAAACAAATCTACACTATAAAAGTCTTTAGGATAGAAATTACATTGATACCCTTATTCTTATTCCAGTATAAACAACAAATTATGGCTAACAGTTAACTTAAAATGTTAGAAAGAAATAAAGTCTTAAAAATATAATCTATGCCTTTTTAAACCCAATATCCGGATTCAGTTTCCCCGAGCAGACGTACTGGTAGAACCTGACAAACTGTGTTATTACAGTAACAGCATCAATTCCAGCACATTTTTAGGATCTTATTGGAATCTGGAAGGTATTGTGCATTAGCTTTCCGGATGTTTATGGAAATGTGTACAGAACAAAAGTATATAGTCAAAATGATTTGACTAAAGGATTTTTTTTTTTTTTGCCAAAGTAGTGTGAAGGACATTGCCAAAGGAATCATTAACAGGGGGCACTGAATCCAGGCACTCTGCTGGGGTGTGATCTCACAATACACAGGCCAGTCTGCTGGTCCTTATGGTGCAAATCTGCCATGATATCCACTACAAACGCTGCAATTCGTAATAACTCATAATAGCTCATAGAATATTGGCAAGCTAAATGTCAGTTGTACTTGCAATTTAACTGTTGCTTGTTTGCAACTTGTTAATGCCACAATTATGCTGAATTAGTGCTCAACACCAGGATGCACAAATGTTCTTAACGCGCTCTGCAGAACCACAACCGCCCTACGAGGAAAGTCACAACGACAAGTGAAACTGACATGCCAACCACTCCATGTATGAACCAGAGTAATAAACCCAAACACACAGAGAGTAAATCAATAAGTATCGCAGGATTAATAACCGATTGCTTTCATAACAAGGGCCACAGACAGATACAGCTAATGCAGGAAAGTGGACTTTGTAAAGCAATAATCCAGTTTTCAGCAAACACAATAGAGCCCTACAATAAAACGTTCACAGACATCTGATGCTAACAATATAGCACAAAACATTACAGTTAGTAAATGCCCTGGCTGTGCTCACTTTTCAGCACAGAGAGTGCAGCAGAAAAATGTCTGACTCAGTTTGCCACCTAGTGGTTGAAAAGTTGAACCACCTTTTATGTAATTGAGTTGAGTCACGTATGAGATCAATTCTACACAATACTAAGTTTTTATTCATATATTTTTAATCTACATAACAAAAAAATCCATACAAAATAATATTTTTGATTGGATTATTTACACGTTATGTTCTTTTTAGAAAGTTAAAGACTATTGTAGTACTCTGCAGTCATATTTCACAGATTAGGAATTCATTATTAACAATATTTTTTTTTACTTATGGAAGATCTACATATTTGCTCCACATAGTAACCTAGCACAGAAGAATCCTGATGAATCTTTATGCTGTCCAAGAGATGTGTCCATCAAACTCTACTTTGCTACTGTTAATTAAAAAATTTCAGCATATATACCAAACTTCTTTTTTTCCAAAGCAGAATCTTTAACAAAAAGTATAATTTAATTTCCAGGGATATCTGTACTTTATTTGGCGTCCTTGTAAAGCAAAAAAATAAGAAATAAATCCAAAGCTGATTCATCTCTCTTTTTAAAGACACAAGTGTACTATGATGAGAAAATATCTCTTAACAAACTCACCTTTGGTTTTTCATCCAAGATTTGCTGCCGTATGTCCTTGTGCTTCTCTTGTAGCCTCTCTTGTCGTTTACACTGAGCATCCTCCAACTGCAAATGCAAACACACAGTTTTAGATCTTTTATCTACAGTACTTTACAAAAGTTACACATTCTGAAAAAAAATTAAAAAAATAAAAATCTGTAAAATGTGGCATAAATTTGTATTCAGCCTCATCATTCAATACTTTGCATCAACACATTTTTCAGCAATTATAATTACAGTTTTTGGGTATGGATCTACCAACTTTGCACATCTAGAGTCTGAAATCTTGGCCATTTTTGTTTGGAAATAGCTTCAGCTACACTGGACAAACATGATCTGTGAACATCACTAATTACGTCTTGACCCAGATTCTCCACTGGATTTACTTTTGGGCTTTGACTGAGCCATTCTAACATAAGTATACACACTAAACCATTTTCATTGTAGCTCTGACTGTAACTTTACAGTCATTGCCATGTTGAAAGACGAATTAAGGAATTAATGTGAATCAGAAATAATTGGAGGATATTGACTATAACATGCCTGCTTACCCGTTTAATGTACTGCACCACCTCGTTGACAAAAGATCTGTTGATCTCCAACTTCTCTCTGTAGGGAACATTTATTAAAACATTTAGTCTACAGTGACACCTAGTGGTCAATAAATTATTACATCCCGTTTTAAAAAAACTCTTAGAAAAACGTACTCTTCTGTTAAATTCTTGTCTTTGGCTTTTGCTTCATTGATCTTTTCTTGTCTTTTCTTGTCCATTTTCTTTTTCAGATCCTTCTTCTCTCTGTCAGTGTTGGAATACAGTCGGGAGACGTCAAAAAGGGAAAGGGATTGCTCTGTATTTGTTTAACTACGAGTGATAAACCCAATCTTACTTTTCACAGATGTCTCTGATCTTTTTAAGCTGAGCACTCTGGCACTCCTCTGCTATAGTCGTCAGCTTCTCGACCAGCTGGGGACAAACAAACAAATCCATTCTGCGACACTAAGAAAGCGCTAAAACATCAGATTTGATTCACGTCCTCTTAACCACTACTTCTTTAACATAAAGCTGCACATGTTGTGTTTCTGATTAGAATCAAGCAGCAGAACAAGTAAACAACTGCTTTTAGACTTGTCGCTCATCCTCTTCACTTGGCATAACCTTTCCTGTCTAACACCTCAGCTGTGTTCACCGCGCAGATGCACCGGACCTGAACACATTCAGTTTTCCACATCATCCAACAGAACATGAGCACAAGCAGCAAAGTGATGTCTGTCAAACCCTTCAGGGGGATGACCTGGAGCTGACTGCAGCATTCGTTTATGCACTTGTCTGTGCTTGCTGTTTCCAAAGCTTCAGGACAGCAGGAGGCTGTCAGCACGTCTTCCGTCAACGACAAGTCAAGGCAGGCTGTGGTCAGAGTGTGGCGCATCTGTTTACACCAAAGAAAGTAGCTGCATGTTCATATTTACGCTCTGTAGGTTCTCAACTAATGGTATAGTATTGACCTTTTGAGGCTTATCTTTCTTATACAGGGTGTTAATGACTTTGCTGTAACAAAGCAGTACTTGTTATAAAAACTCAAACAATTTTGGGTTTGATTAGACATGATCATTAAACACAAAATTAATAAATACTTGGAATATATCACTCTGTGTTTAATAATTCCTCATAATCTATCATGTTTGCCTTTTGAACTGAATTACTGGAATAAAGTATTCTTAGATAATATTCATATTTGGTGAGATGCACCTGTACGTGTGGTGTGTGTTCTGCGCGGTGCGTACCTGTTTTATGTGTTCTCGTTTCAGGTATTTCTCGCTGTAGTATTGCTCTTGGACGGAGTTTAAGCAGCTGCTGCTGTTGCTGCTCCTTCAGCTCTGCCAGTTTCTGGCCGCACTCTTGTCCAGATCACTCAGCTCTTTGTCCAGATTCGACAGGGAGTTTTCAGACTGACTTTGAGACAAACACAAAACAGAGTGAAACACACATGTACATATAAACAGACTCTAATTAGAGTCCTTGCAAAAATCTTTTAAGGGGGATTTGATTGGTAAAACTAGAGAGAACAACTGAATATACAAACATACAAAATCAAATTATTGATTTTGATTACAGTATTAACAATATTAACAAAAAATCCCAAATAGTTGCATTAGAAAAAGTCAAGAACAATTTAATATTTCTTCTTGGAGTGCCTTAAAAAAGCATTTATGAGAATAAGCTGACAAACATTTATAAACTGAAAAAGTTAATCCATAAATCTTTATAATTTCTAAAGGAAATATTATTTGGACATCTCAGGTATTACACCGTGTATTCAATAACACAGTTTACAAGTTGTTTACTAAATGCATCACATCTTTCTTTATGCTGAGATCTTACAAATTATTTAATTAGGTAACAAACTGTTTTCTTCATGTTCAGAAAATAGTTTATTCAAGTTTAAAATGTCCATCATTACGAACTTGAAGCCAAAGGTTAAAATGGCTCAGAAATTCAGTTATTGGACATTTAAATCGACTTGATCGTAACTTAATCAAGTTTACACGAATTCAAACAACAAAACGATTAGAACGTACAACAGAAGAAGAGCGTCACCTACCTTTTCTTGCAGTCACGTTTGTGGCTCTTCTGCAGGGTGGAGCGTCGCCTCTGATGCTGGCTCTGCAGCTCAGAGACGCGGGCCGTTTGCTCCTTGATCAGCTCGCTTGTTTTGCGGTGGTGTTTTCTGACCAGCTCCTTCATTTCCTTGTACTGCTTCCGCTGCTCCCGGACAAACCCCTTCTGCTGCTTCAACTCCTCCACCGTCTGAGCCTCCAGCTCTGGAGCACCAACGGATAAATGAGAGTGGTGATGTTGAAAACAAAAACAAGGACTCGAATTTGTACATTCGTGATTATGTTTTTGGATGAGTCAAGGAAGGCGTACTTACACAAAAATAACATGAATAACATTGACTACAGATTTAAGGTGAGAAGTTACTCATGAGCAGTGAAGATCATTTTGAACCCTACCAGTGAGGACACTCTGTATGATGTCTTCTGTCTTCACCGATGGTTTCAGTGAACCTGTTCCCCGAAGTACATTAAGTAAGCGGCAGAATATCTGGACCTCATTTACGGTAATTATTGAAGTACTTGGTTTACAAATGGCTGAGGAAGTCTCGTACCTGCAGGCTGAGGCGGATGCCCAACAAGTGAAGGAGGTTTGGGGGTGATGATGGGTGTGTGACTCACTCCGTTCTCTGCAGGTACTGCTGGCTTCTGGTCCAGGTTAATTTCAGAGGGCGCATCGCTTCCTGCCTCCACCTGTTCATCAAATTAAGCACAAACATGTAGATCAACTTCATTTCAAAAGAGTCAGCTGGATTCAGCAGAAAACTAACAGTGAACCTAAAAGCAGCTTTAGAATTTTTTTGGGGGGGTTCGGTTAAGGGGCAAAAGTTAAATATTTATCTCCTTTTTCTTTCTATCTTCAGAGTTCACTTGTTTACCAGTGCTGTGCAGGCCAGTTTGTAGACATAGCGTTGGTAGCCCACTCTTAGCATTTCAGGTGGTATCGAGTGCCAACAGGTCTTATTTTTCTCACACTGAGAATGCTTGTATCTCTTCAACTTTGATGCAAATCACTCAAGCCCGATCTTTGCTCTCTTTCTGTTCTCTCGCCACATTTATGCCCTGCCTTTCCACGCTCCAGATCATAAGGTCCCTGTTGCCATGGTCACAGCATGAAACAAGAAATCCTCTCGGGTAATCATATCAGCTGGCAAAGCAGATGAAAGACAGCCTCAGGGACAGCCGCCCTTTGCAGCTCCCTTTACTAATAACCTGGGTCCTGCCTCATTTCGCATGATAAATGTGTCCTCATTTAAATATTTTAAATTCTCGTGTTTCTCTCAAAGATAATTCCCCTTTTCTGTCTGCTCCCCATTGCTCTGCTTCTGCAACTTCACAATTTCTGAGCTTGAGCTTTAAACTACAAAGGCAGATGTTACAAAGCTGCACATATTTTTACACATTAATCGCAAAGGTCCCTGAGATACACAGTGAAACAAAGAGGCAAATCTAGTTGAACAAGTCAGATGTTATATGCGAGCTATGGTAACACAGAACTCACACATGAGCGGCCCTGACAATCCCTGGCTGCTTATCCCCATTATGTCAGTTCAAGCAAACTACAACTACGCACCGATTGCTACTTGTTTCTACCAGCACATCACGCTAAGTGCCTGATTTAATAGTTACCACTTCAGTTTAGCGTTCTTAATGTCCATTGGTGATGAGAATAGAGAGACACGTTTTTAGTTCAGCTGGAGAAGTGAACAAATTTTGTCAAATCTAAAGTGTTTTGAAACGACTCATCACATGAGGTTATTTGACACAAACAATCAAGGGACCCACTATTAACAGCAGAATTTATTATACGTAAAACTTAAATTACACTTACAGTCAGGTTTAAAATTTAAAACTAGATGATCTTATAAGACTTTATATAAAAATCATAACAACACTGCTGCAGAGCTGGCTAAAGTTCAATTTATCATGGATGACCTGGAATTAAAGTGGGTCAGACAGCCGGCTGATAGCATCTGTAGGTATTTGTGGTAGGAATAAGATTAATTTATTTATTCTTTCATTACATTTTTTCAGTACAGTTTAAACCCTCCTGATAATAAGAAAACCCTTCCCGCGTCATTTCGATCTAACCTGCATCTTAACAGTGTTTATTTGAAGAGGAAATCTGTTCCCTCTTTAGCAAATTTCCAAAACTAAAGATAAATATTACTTTGCAGTTCCCAACAAGATCAAGGTACTCCCCAAAGACTGTAAGAATAAAAACTCTCTGTGTGAGTCTTGATCAGAATAGTATTCCTGACTAATAGTAAGGATGTGAATGAGGACATTTAAGTCAGTCTTAACCCTAACCCTTATCATAAATAGGTTGGATGTCATGTGAACTGTCTAACAAATCAAAAACACAACTCACAGCTGCGCTATATTTCCTTTCTTAAACACATTCTTGCTTATCTCAAATTGTTATCAAAATAGTCAACTACATAAAAACCTACATAAATCCAAAAATAACAATTAGACTTTTATGTAAAATGAGGCAAAGCGTTTTGTTTTATTTTAATATTCATGTACCTCTTTGTCACGCTCCTCTTCTCCTCCTTCCTCTAAAGTGAGAGCAGCCAGCTGATTGGCTCTCTGCTCCATCAGGTTGACATAGCGGATAGGATTGGACAAGGCTTCAATGACGTCTAGGGAGCAGGGAGACAAAAAAATTGGTAATTCCAGATGACAAAACAGGATTTCTATTTCCTTTCTCTGCCAATGACTTACCTGCAAATGTGTCTGGGACGTAGTCCTTCACTTCAACGTAAACAAAAAGGGCGGGAAGCATCAGTGACTGATTCTTCTCATTCCTTAGACTGATATATCGATAACCTGAAACATAAATGAGAGATGTCACATTTCTGCAAAGGAAGAAAATCAATGTCTTGTGCACTCACATTTTAAAATGTAATATTCTGATGCCTGTTGATTTGTAATTTTTTTTAAAACATAGAAGCATTTAATATGGTTTGAAATAAAATTAAGAAGAAATGAATTTTGTCACCTGGACGGATGGCTGAAACAGGCATGATGCGGTGGCCAATAAACTTTCCTCCTTCTTCAAACACTGCTATCCTCAGTGAAGCCAGTGTAGGAAGTACGACCTAAACATAACGGTATATACAGGGTCAGATAACATCATAGGAATAAAAGGTGATTTTTTTTTTTTTTTAATAACATTCTAGTCCAGTTTATATTAAGATCCAGTTCATATTTTGGTTTTTCACCTTTTAGTTTGATGCATATGCAAGCATTTCTAAACAGAAAGCATTGCACTGTGCTAAATTAAATGATTCTCCCAAACAAATATGCTGTTCTATGACATTTAAAATGATCCTCTAAAAGTACACATATATGACTGAAAAAAAGATAAAATATAAAACTGAATTGTAAGAGTGATGATGAAGAGCTCTATTAAATAAATCTTACCAAATATGGTACTTAGAACATTTCAGTAAATAAATAAATGTAAAAAATCAAAGATCTTAAAAGAAAGAGTATGTATTATTAAGCATTATCTATTATTTACCATTACAGATTAATAAGACCAAATTCAGTTCCATACACTCGTCGTATTTTACATCAAGGTATTTATAATTTTATCCTTGAGTAAATTTGTACTTTGCGATTTTGTACATGTAAGGGAAATCAACTTTATTAAATTTCTTGGACATTAGGTGAAGTTTTAACATAAAGTTCACCTTTTTGAAAACAATGGCCTCTTCTTCCCAGAGAGGGTTGACGGCATTGCCCTGAGATGTCTTGGTCTTGAATGCTTTCCTCTTGGTGTCTACTGGCAGGCCAAACATGTCGATCTCCACATATGTGCCTACTTTCTTATCGGTCAGGAACTGACCTGAGATGATCTGTAATAAATGGAAATTAAGTTATTGCATGACTGAGTGAAGGATCTTCTGGATCCAGAACCAGATCAAAAACATAATCACATTT
Organism: Poeciliopsis retropinna; assembly: GCA_010277075.1. Lineage (NCBI taxonomy): Eukaryota > Metazoa > Chordata > Actinopteri > Cyprinodontiformes > Poeciliidae > Poeciliopsis > Poeciliopsis retropinna. Next base: position 15,996,274 of record VMRM01000010.1, read on the forward strand.
TGCAACCGGTCTTGCAACGTTTTCATTGAACCCTGACCTGATTTTGAGTAATAAAAGCACCCTCTGCCAAATGTTATTCAATCAGGTAAACTTACACAGACAGACCTACAGAAGCTGAATGGGATTAATATGAACACACACAGACCTTAACAGACAGTGTGTTGGCGACTATCCCGTCTACTGTGCTCTCAGTAAAAGGATCGAAGTGTTTATCCGGCCGTCTCATGAACTCTGGTTTCAGTCTGTAGCCACATTTCCCATTGTACTCATACATGCCCAGGTTCAGCTGCATCGATAAGTCTGAGGACGACAGACAGGATTTATTTTTTCTGCACACCGTAGACGAATAAAGCTTTTAGCCAATTAGATTTATTAAAAAGATGTTGCTGTCTTTCCTCACCAATGGTTTGGAAGTTGAGCGCTACCAGCTGACAGCCGGCGTTCCAGAAGAGCTGGGGGTTGTAGTTGGATGAATCTACTCGAGTACCTTTAGGGTAGATCCTGCTCAGCTGCAGCTTGTTGTATCTGCGCACAATCGGTTAAGTGAAGAACAGCTGCATATAAATGCACAGCTTAGTCATCAAACTACAAAGCACTCCACATTGCATTGTAGAAGTAAGTTAAAATAATAAAGGAAGTGGAATGCCACCAAAGTCCTCAGCTTCACCTCAAAACAACAACTAGACCAGGGGTGCTCATAACGTCGATCGCGATCGACCGGTCGATCGCGGGAAGGTTCTGAGTCGATCGCGGCAGCAGGTGACAAACTGATGGCCACCAGGACGCTGAGACCAGAACTCCCTCTTCTGACAGGCTTATCAGAAATATTCAATAAGGTCCTATTTGTACATGGGATAATGACGTTTGCAGCATCATTAAATAATAATAAAATCAACAAAACCTGTTAAAATGAATAATCTTAGTAAGTTTGTTTCAACAAGGTGTTGCGCAATTGAGTGCGTTTCGGTTCCATTAACAAAAAAAAAAAAAAGCGACTCAAAGACCGACTGACTAGCAGATCAGGAGTTTAAATTAGCTAATCAACAACCACTGTGTTCATGAGAGGCTTATTAATAATCGAGAAATAAATATCAAGCCTGGAAACCTGATAACGTAACGGACTGAATGTTTTTAACGTAATCTCTGCTGGGTTTACGGGACGCAGGCTGTTGCCATGGCAACGGGTGTTCTTAAACGACAAAGAGAGACGGAGAGTAAAAAGTAAGAGTAGTTTAGAGTTGATCACCTGTTCGGGTCGTTTTATCTTTGCTGTGGCGCTTTACAGCCGCCGTAGCTTCTGAACGACCAATGAACGACAAACTTGGACGAATTACCTCGTTTGTTTTGAGTATCCGTCACTCACAACAAACATCAAGTAGGACAAATATATTTCATTAAGTTTTAACAAACAAATGGCTTCTACCAAGATAATTATGTGAAATGAAATTAATTATATCCCAACTTCAGAAGATTTACCTTTACCTTTGCAGAGCTCTTTGCTTCCTCCTATCACTCTGTAGTTTCTCATATTGACGTCATCAAACCAAATTTCAGATCTACCAGAACTGATTGATACCTGCTGGCCTCAGGTTTGCAACCAGCTTCTGACTGAGAAACCAGTAACCTGCTCCCAGTGTCACAATCTCACTGAGGAAGAAACTGCATTAGGTTTTCTATAACTTTATTATTTCTGCTATAACTGAAACATATTTGCATATAAAATAAGTCAATAGAGTTTAATTTACAATTTTTATGTCTTCGTCTCATGAGGTAGATCTCAGCCGACTGGTGAGAGAAAAAGTAGATCTTGGTCTCAAAAAGTATGAACACCCCTGAACTAGACCTTTAAAACCTAGACCCCAAAACCTCATCCAAATGATTTCTGTCAATGCTGAGTCTCTGTGATGGCTTCAATGCAAACTGTGTCAGAAGATGTTGGATTATCTCAGACACAAATTTAACCACGCGCTTGTTCATAGTTGGAAACAGTACGTGGTCAAAGTGCAGTGAGCTATGAGACATATGTTCACATAACAGTGAGGTATGTATAAATTTGAGCCTATATGTGAAATTTTGACCTTCTTTAAACTGAATCCATCATAAAATCATATCATAAAATCATAAAATGCACCCAATTTGTATTTAAAAATAATTAAAGTTGTATTTTGTATCATCTGCGCTCTCCAAAAAGAACTGCTAAACTAAAAATAATTAAAAAGCTAAATAATTACGACCATCACATCACAGATGCATTCATGACATAAACTGTGTCGTTGCTCCTGGTGATGTCACTGTTGCTGTTAGGGAGTTAAATCGCAACACAGAATAAAAGAAGATGGAAAAGCACAGAAGCAGAGTGAAGCTGGCCTCTATCTGCTTCAAGTCATTACCGTCAGAACAGAAACCAGACGAGCATAACAACAAATGTTTTCCAGACAGTAAAAAGCAGAACGCTGTGCTTAAAGAAGGATACTCCACAAACTCTACTGGAGACTTTGTGAGTTGCTCCAAAGCTTTGGTCTCTACAAAGGAGGACATCTGGAAGCTCCGGTTGATCTCTGCAGGTCAACGTAGGAACATTGAATAAAGCAGCTGCAGTTTTCAAATGCAATTAGTTTCTTATTGTGAGAATAGGCATTTAAACTACATTATAAGTTGGCGTTATTCCCACACTTCTCACAAGAAGCATTCATTTTTATTTATCTTCTACTAGAGCAAAACATATAATTGTTTACAGTTATATAATACAGAATACACAAAAAATTCTGTATTAAATGTTTGTTTGGGTAAGCCTAAATGAAGGCTGGATGTTTCCATTTACTATTACACTTGTAAAATGTTGATTGGTCTTGCTTACTTTTGGACGTCTCGAAGCAGTAGAACTTGACAGGCTGGATGTAGATGACCAGGTTGGACATTTCCTCTGTGGCGAACGCCTCACTGCCTGCTGTGCCCTGTGCATGAAGAGACGCAACATCTTTGAGCTGTTCTCACACTCTTTCCCATCTTGCCATGTATAGTGAGCTGGTTGAAAAACATAGTTCTAAGAGAATTATTCACAAAGTTGGTCTGGCTGCCACATCAGCATGCTGAGGTGAGAAAATCTTCATCACTGCAGACAGAGCAGCTGCACAGTGTAGCAATAGATTAAGTTGTGTTCTGATGAAAAATATATATAATCCAACTTTGCGACAAAACCTTGGAAGTGCACGTGCTAATTCTGAAGCAGTGGCGCTTATGTGTAGATATGGCATACTCTGGCTTAATGTTGGAGTATTGGAGGGAAACACTTGAGTGCTGGAGAAGCATCCAGCTAAGGGAGTGTATGGTCACCATGGAAACCAAGGTATAAAGCAGTGTGACGGAGGTCAGGAAAAAATAGAAAAAAGCAAATCTGCTATAAGCAACAGGAGGCCAGTAGTTCACTTCAATTCAAAAAGGTAAGCAAAATAAAACTTTTTATCAGTTGGAGTTTAGCTTACATTGATTCATTTTGCTATCGTTTTAAAGGATTGAAATCCAGCCAAACAACATTTCCATCAAGGTAAAGACGGTTTGAAAAAGTGCAGCCACACTGGTGTTCACCTATACAACTGATTGAACTGGAAAATAAAACAGATCTTTTTTCCAAGTCGGCTTTATGGAGAAATGGATGGTGTAACAGCAAAGCCAGTGGTTCAAAGAAAGTGAAGAAACCAATCAAAAGCAGGGTGGCTTTGAGTGAGGAACCCCTCTGAAGCCCCTAAAGCTGTTAGCAGAAAATTGCTCAGATACTTCTTCAAGTTTTATTTGTTTTTTCCTTTTGGTTAACAATAACCTGCAAAAATCTTTTCTTTTTTTTGCAGTTTGGAATTACTGAAGCATTTTTCAATCTCAGTTTGAAGTGTCTTTTAAATACAACAAGGACTAATGGTCATCATAGAATAAAATCAGATTGAAAAGGGTTTGTACTCAAGGTAAGAGGAGACAAAATTATCCTGTAAAAAAATGAAAAATAAAACATTTGCGGACAACTTCAGATGTGCAAATAAAATAAACTATTCAAACAATTATAAATCATGAGTATCATTAAATACTTGCAAGCCACAGTATTTAAAAACTGTGGCTTTCAAAAAGATGAAACTTTTCATATTTAATCACATCACGACCATGCATGTTTACATGCTGGTAAATATTCTTGAAATTTTGTAACTGAATGTAAATTAGCGCAAACATTTTTAGAAATTAAAATCTGAAAAGTTCAGCATGAATATATATCAAGCTGATAAAGTCAGTAAAATTCAGTACAAATAAAATAGTAAGTAACTAAATAGAAACCAGATGTGTACAATTAAGTCTCCATGACAATATACAGGAACAGTATCATGAAGTTCTTGAGAATCTTAAGATAGAGTTAGATAAAACATCCACATGCAAAACAAAGTTTTTTGCAGAAAATCAACAATGCACACAGTTTCCAGCTACTTGAAAAAAAAAAAATTGATTACTTTCATCTGGATGAAAGTAATGAGATGCTTTTAATTATTAGCAAATATAAATGAATCAGCAAGTCTATTACAGGCACACAGAGCCTGAATGCAAGATAATTAAATAAATAGTTAATATTAATTGCAGAGACTTTGCAATATAGACATTGCTGAATCCCTCCATCCAATCAGGCTGAGCTTGAGCTGTTTAGAAAAGAAGAATGAGCAGAAGTTCTCCATCAAAGTTCAAAGCTGGTAGAAACATCACCTGGAAGAGCTGGTGGTGATTCAGTTGGAGATTAAAAAAAGTCGGAACAATTTTAACATTTTTATGTGTGAAACAAAATGTTCAACCCACTTATATGTGTGCCACTTCCTCCATACACACCTCATCCATGGAGCCCTTTTTACAGTCGTCATCATCATCATCCTCATCATCACTTTCAGCTTCCACCTCACCTAAAATATGAGGTACAGTTAAATTATAATTAATTGCAAAAGTTTAGTTGACATTTCCACAAAGGCGAAGCAAACGTCTCACTGACCTTTTTAAATATTGATAATCTTTTCATAGCTTTATTTAGTAATAAGTTATATCCACTAACTTCAAAACAACAAGGCGAGTCTACTACCAACTGATGGAGCTCAGTGACAGATATTTATTTTAATATTACTAAGCTGAAACTCACCCAGCCTCTCTGCATGCACAATGAGAGACCGACTCAGTATCTTCATCTATATCTTAGCTCACACTGACACAGGAAATTATGTGTAAGATAATGGTCAAAGTGACCTACAGCTCCAGCCTAATGAGGACCACACAAATGATTTTAGGCTTAAAAATCATTTGTGTGGTCTATCACTCACCAATAGACTTTCTGCCATGTGGTCTCAGGTTGAGCTCAGTGCTGTCAGAGGGTTGTGATGAATCAGCCATCTCTTCTTTAGTTGAACCTTATAGGAAAAAAAAACCCAAAAAAGAATTTTTATTTTTGTTGCTTTTTTTCCAAACTCCATTTACTGTTTTCACTCTATTTTTGATTCATTTGCTAAAATAGATAAATACCTGAGTTATTTTACTCTTTCAATGCCACTACACTGATATAAAAAATATGCAGTCATTACAGATTGACCTAATTATTGCTTCTGAATGTACAAATTAAAAGGATTTTGGATTGGGTGCTGCGGTGGCACAGGAGTAAAGCACAACCCATGTGTGGAAAGTCCTCAATGTGGCAGGTTGCTCAGTTTCGAGTCCCGGATGACCCCTGATCACCTTTGTTGCAAATCTTACCCATTTTCCTGTCTGACCACTCTCAAATAAAGACTCACTATCCAAAAAAAAAAAAAAAAAAAAAAAAAAAAAAAGACAGTATACCATACTGTCAAAATGAGTATGACAGTATGGTGCTGTCATACTCATGTTCTATCAACAGGGGGCAGTGTGTGCAAGAAACACACCATAAATTCTAGGAATAAGAGGTGGACTTTACACACACGCACACACACACACACACATTTGAAAGCCCAAATAAAATTTGTGGCACACTACAGCCTGGCTGTTAACAGATCTGAGAAAACTCAAGCCAGGGAGCAGCTGTGATACAGTCACAACATAATGCACACACAGCTGCACGCACTCACACACACACAAACACACACCGACAAGTTGACGGCTGCCTCTGGCTAGTGTTTAAGGAGCCCCAGAAGGTGTGTGCAGCAGCCAATAATATCCTGGACTGATGGAAAGAGCCATAAAAATGATAAAATGCAGAACAACAGTAGGGTTTTGCTTCGCTGCTTCAGTCTCTGGGCGCCAGAGAAGTTTTGGTCCACAGCTTATTTTGAGCCAGATGGTTACATTTTACATCATAAAACATATGCGACGGTGTCTCTTGCTAAGATTTATTTTTATTTTTTTGTGATATTTGAAAGCATCTGTGCGATATCAGGTGTGCCGTACCTGCACTGGGGGAGGACGGCTCACATACGCTGGAGGAATCACTGTAAGTGTTGGAAACCTGCTCAGAGAGCTTTTTCTTGGTGCTTCCTTCGGTTTTGTGATGTTTCTTTTTATTTTTCACCAGGATCTTCCCCATGAGCTCCATGGGGCTGGGAAGTGGGACTCCAGCGTCAAGCTGAAAGGAGGGCAGACGAAGATGGAGAGACAGACAGATCACTGTGAAAAAGGGGGGGGCGGAATATGTTCCAGTTCAGATTTCCTAAAATCACAGAAAAACTGAAAACGTAAGTGCAAAAATCGCTTATGATGTCTTATTTCAGGTTGTTCAAAATGTAAATTCATGTTAGTGAGAAGAGAAAAAAGAAAGTTCTCTGGAGATCCTAAGAAGCTGTGCTGATCATTACAGATCAACACCTCAATCAGCGTCTTGGGAGGAAACTGAGCATTAAACCCAAACTCATAAGAGAGCGAGCCTGAAGTCGGCAGAGTTTTGAATTATTAATGGGATGCACTGCTTTAGGATCACTGTGTTTAGCCTAATCAATAATTCATTTCTTTAAAAAAAAAAAAGAAGTTTGCAGTAATGATGAGTACATGTACACACGCACACTTACAGTGTTAACAACTTATCAGCCATGAACATATTCTTGTTTCCTCAGTCTTTCTGAATGTTTACAAAAGGGAGTTTGGTGATTCACGCAGCAGATTAAGACAAGATTTAACAGCCTAATAACCTACTTTCTATCACCAGCAGACAGACTCGATGCCTCTCTGCTGCTGTTGCAGGGAAATGATGCTAAAACGATTAGACATCCTGTTTGCATTGGCTTCAAATGGTTCTACTCACACCGTTGGAATATGCATTAAATCTTGACTCCAAGCAGATGCAATAAAAAGAATTTTTTTTTTAAAGTTACTTTATTGAAGTAAAGCTCAGCTGTATTCAGGTCAGCTTTCTCTAAAATCTCTAAACTGTTGTTTGTGCACTTTACTGGACAGTTCTATCTATATGTCACAGCATCTTTTGAGCAACCGTTCACCTATCAGAACATACCATGAATAATCACAGCTATGAAAAATGCTGCACAGTGGCGCAGTTGGTAGCGCTGTTGCCTTGCAGCAAGAAGGTTCTGGGTTCGATTCCCGGCCTGGAGTCTTTCTGCACGGAGTTTGCATGTTCTCCCTGTGCATGCGTGGGTTCTCTCCGGGTTCTCCGGCTTCCTCCCACAGTCCAAAAACATGACTGTCAGGTTAATTGGTCTTTCCAAATTCTCCATAGGTGTGAGTGTGCATGGTTGTTTGTCCTGTTTGTTTCTGTGTTGCCCTGCGACAGACTGGTGACCTGTCCAGGGTGTACCCCGCCTCTCGCCCGGAACGTAGCTGAAGATTGGCACCAGCAACTCCCGACCCCATTAGAGACAAGGGTGAAAGAAAATGGATGGATGGATGAAAAATGCTATAATTACACTGTGTAGGACAAAATAAAAGAAATATTTGGTTTCAGTTTGTGCTGCTCTTTGCCAGTTTATTAGGTTACTGTTTTCCTGGCTGAAAAATTGGAATCAATATTTTTTGCACAGGTTTGAACTTCTATGGTTGCAGACTCTACAGGTAGCAATTTACATGAACCAATTAAAAATTATATAGATTCATTTGCCAATTGTAACACAAAGTGATATAAATTACAGAAACTTTCAAGCCAAAATTCTTACTTTGGACAAATAAAGGAGGATTTTCAGGAAGGAAATGGCAATCGAGTGAAATCATGGCTGTGCACTCAGCACTTAGTTGGGTTTTCTTTGGCACAAATGACTGGATCATTCCAGTGTAACATGGAGACGGTCAGGTTCTGGCTCTGCTGACGGGTTGAAGTAGCTCAGGTTGATTTGATAGGAACCTTAAGCTCGTCTGCATTGTTTGCGTATCTTCCTCTCGAGAAAACCCTTTTTCTTCGTGGGATTTAGTTCAGGAGAGTTTGTTGGCCAGTCAATCATAGTGATATAATTCTCATTCAACCAGTTTATAATACCTTCAGCAGTGAGGGCAGGTGGCAGGTCTTGCTCAAACAATGAAATCAGCATGTTCATAAATCTCATTGGCTTTTCCTGGTTGACTGCGGAACTAGCTTCAGACTTGATAAATCACAGCGGACCCACACCAGCAGAAGACATGTCACCACAAATCATCCCCGACTGAGGAAACATCACACTTCAAGCAAAGTAAATTCTTCCAGGCTCTGTGACCTTGATTTCCAAAGTAAGTGAAAAATTTATTAAGAAGAACTTTGGACCACTAATCCAGAGTCCAGTCCATTTTTTCTTGATCCCGGGAAAGACATTTCTAATACTATCACTATTGCAGAAGTGATTTAACACAATGAATGCAGCAGTCTGTGTTTGATAACTCCTAAAGCAGCGACTCCAGCTGCAGTCCCTGCATCATGAATCCCCTGCAAGCTCTTGAATGGGATTTGGTTTATGATTCTCCTAAGGATGTTTTTATCTCTGAAGCTTTTGGATAATTTTTTTTGCCCTACGTTAACATTTTATTGAGGTACTCAGATACATCCTCAGCTGAACAACCAGCAAACCCCTTTTGAGGCTTGAATCTTAGTGGAGAGTATCATAGACTGCCAGCAGGACAACTCTTAAGGCGACACTCTTCCTCTTGATTGTGAAGACTATGTGACATACTTGTTCTGTATTTAAAAGCTTTTTTTAAATTTACCTTATGTTGTATTGAGATTTTCTCAGACACTGAATTTTGAATTTAAAATATATCTCTCTCTATGTAATGGCTCTATATAATAGGCAGGTTACTTTTTGACCTGGATTACAAAAATAAAATGAAACTTGTAACAACAGTCGCATATATTGATTTTCACCTGGAGTTTAACCTTCATTTCATTTTTCTGACATAACCTTTTTACTGAAAAACAGGTTCCCCTATAATTTAAACTAATGTCAGTTTATACCTTTATGTTGTTAAACTTTGTAGGAAAACAAATAATTCAATCGAAAGCCAGTTGATATATAGTGAGGCAAGTCAGACCAGTGACAGTGATGGAGAACTGACATTTCAGCTTGAACCTGCGTCATCTTCGTCTTCGGTGGGTGGAATATTGTTTTGCAGTCTTCTGTCTGCACTCGCTTCCACGTATTATTCTCAGTCCTGTCTGCTTTCTGCCTGAGTGCATCGCTGCTTGCCAATTCTGGTTTGTCGGCTGCTTCAAATAGGATTGAAAAGAACTTCAAGACAAACGCTTCCATTTTTAAAAGAATGTACATATTTTTCAGTTATTGTGGTGAAGATATTTGTGCTGCACGATCTTCACGAGTATTGCAGCTAATGTAATGAAGCACCATTGTTGTTTACTGAACAGACTGCTTGTAGCTTCAGTGTAAAAAAAATAAATGAAACTAATAAACAGTGATGAATTTGTCGGAGCTCGTTGAAAAGATGTGTAATTTCTTCTGAAAAGTGAATCAAATGCAGGTAATTTTACAATGGATATCTAAAAGCCTTTGATATGATAGATGCATCTATAAAAATAAATTATTTTTGCTTGTTTTAAAAATATGCTAAATAATATGTTTCGACATTGTATCACAGGTTCTTATTCAGAGTTTGAAAGGACCTGGCAAGAACATGGAACCGAGAAAACAAAGCCGAGAGCTGTTAGAGCAGATCAGAAAGAGAAGACTCTCTCCAAGTAGCTTCATGCTCGTGTGGCCATAGTGGCTAATATAATTAAAATCTTTAAGATTCATGGAGCTATAGCCAATCTACTAGAGTGGACCTAAGAGGAAATGCGACCCAGAATGATGACATGGATAGTGCAAAAGAGCCGTCCACACCACCACAGTGCGTGGACGGCTCCATGGAGGAAGACCATGGAGGGCTAACCCTAATAATTAATTATAATAACAATAATTAATAATAATAACAAGCCCAGATAAGCAGAAGAAAATGGATGGAAAATAGAAATCAAAAGCAAAGTTTGATTTGTGTTAAATATTGAATAATCCACAAAGGATACAAATCAGCCTTAAGTTTTAAGTAGTACAGAGATAATTGTGCTTTTTTTCATCATGGAAGGTAACCAACAAAATAGTCTGCATCAGTAAATGTAGTGAAAAAGATCTTTGTAAAGAGGAGATGAAGGAGGAACTTCAGTTCTACAAAATCTTAATCCTCTTTATCCTCACCCTTGGTTGAGCTGGAACCAATCTGGCTATATTACCCTTTCTGACTGCGGACTCACAGAGCTGATATTCTATTCGATATGCTGGATACATGGCTGTCTTGCTGCCAGAGGGGAGTGGTTGTCATTGGTCTCACCTTTCCCAGTTATTACAAGCTCGGTGGTAAAAAATCTCATTCTTCAAAGGTATGTTTGCTCTCTGTTCCTCCAGCTCTGCCCTTGGTGTGCCTCTCGTTTTCTCCCTCCCCTTCGCTTTCCCTCCTTTGCCACTCTATTCAAAAGGCTTCTCCCTGATAATACTTCAATGTCAAACCCTGTCAGAGGGCTGTAGTTCTCAGATGGATGCGTCTTTGGCAGGCGGCAGGACTGGTGGAACTCCCTGCGTGTGTGAGATAATGCTGCCTCAGAGTGGTGGGAACTTTCGCTCCTCTGTGGTGTTACACCAACAGGGACAGCAATTTTCCTGCTGAAAAATGTGAGGGGAATAACTTCTGTGCTAAAGTGTGTGTGCTGCATCCGTGTGTGTGAGTGTGTGTGTGTGTGTGCGCGTGTTTTCACGTTCGGAGAGTGTGTGCATGTGAGAGTTTGTACAAGTGTCTATATTTGCCTCGCGCGGGATGCCTGCGTCATCACACATACACAAAGGCGTCTTTTGGGTGGAGGGGGTGCTAGAGGGAGGGTTGAGCATTTGGCCACAAAGGGACAATGCAAGCTTTTCTCTAGTAGCCATGGCAACAGAGGAAAGGCTGATAAAGGGGTTCCAAGGAAAGCCATGTTGTGATTACAGCATAAAACACTTTCATTTAATCTTAAACGCCTGTCATTTCCAGTCTCAGTGACGGCACAGAGGTGATGCAGACGAATAGGAGTGATTCTGCGATGAGTCATCTGAAGTTGGCTTCTGTGGCTTGTAAACAGTTGCTGGTGTGTGTGAGTGAAAGAGACAGACATTCTGGAGAAGCTATGAGAATTTGCAGTAATTTCTTTATTTCTGTTTAAATAGATTGGTCTACATGTAAATAAGACAACGCCTGTTGCTGGAGTTCCTTTCACAATAATACTGATATCGCAAGCTTTCATCTTGGCTTGATTACGTGTAATGCCTTGAATAACTTTTTTACTTATTTACATTTGTCGCATTTCAACAACAAATATTAAAATAGGACTTTGCGGTGATTTTATTTATTAAGCTAATACAAAACAGCTCCTAATTATGAAGTGAAATTCAAGGAAATTGCATAAAAGGCTTCTGCAAACATTAATTTTCAATCTTTGCTGCGGGTTCGCAATAAGATTTTGTCTGAACTTCAACTGGGCCATTGTTTTTATTTTTTATTGTATCATTTTTAAATTATTTTATTTGTACCCCTTTGTTATTAAAAAAAAAATGAATAAAATCGGTCTTCTGCGACTAAATGTCCATCCAGCAGGTACATCTGCTTTGTGGGGTCAGAAATTTAATAGTTTACTTTTGTTTATTTGCTGACTGGTACATCAGCGTATTCAATCACCATTTCCATGTTTTCCTTCAGTTACTTTGAGTTAAAAACAGTCAGGTCTTACTTTTCACCTCAAAATGCCACCTTCTAAGAACCACATGCAAACACTCCTTTGGTTCCTGAGTGCACTCTTCCATGGGTTAATACCTTCTGAACACTTCACTGCCTGCCATGTTTTATGTATCGGGGTGCGTGTTAAGAAGAGAAGGAGCTGCTGAAAGTGTGAATGTCAGAGTGAGAATGTGCACATGTAGAGTGTGTTCGAGCATCCTGTGTACTCACAGGATATTTCTCCAGTGGTTCCATCAGTAGTGCGTCTCCAAATATTGACCGGCAGTACTCTGCCATCTTCGCCTGCTGCTTTGGTCTTCGATTCAACCCACACACACGGACACGCACACGCAGGCACAAAAGCACAGAGAAACAATCATGATTTCGCCGCTAAATGTCAATACACTGAATATGTATGTTCCTTCCCTGACATTCCCTAGGAGATATTAAAGATAGAACCACCAATCAAAATGTTCTCCTCATCCCTGTAATTGACAGCTGGCAAATGCTTTGTGCTCGTCAAAAAGGTCAAAACTGGTTTGTGCCGACAAGCACAAACCGACTTACGAGTCCACGTGGTTCTCGAAAGACAGGATGACGGGAAACGGCGAGGTCTTGAAGGCACACTCCGCAATCGCCTCGATCACTTCCTGAACACAAAAGAGATCCTGAATTTCACCCAGGTTTACATATGACTTTATTTTAAAGCATTCTTGACAGCTGGTCATATGAAGTGAGATCATTACAGTGAAAGGGAGTCAGTATCAATAAAATAATTTCAATTACGGCACTGTTTTGATCTCCCAATCATTAATGTCTATTTTACATGACTAATGAGGTTCTGTCACATTCAGAGGAACCAGTATGAAATCAGTCTTCTGAACCACTGATCGTCTAAATCAATTACACTGTTGTTAACAATAGTGTCAGTTAAGCTAATGCTTTCATTTCCATTTGCACCATGTCTTTCAATAAAATCAGCAGCCTTCTTTATCTTTAGCTCTCCTCCATCTTTCTCAGCTTCCCTCTTTTTGCATTCCACTTTAATTCCATTAGGCTCCTTCTCTTAGTCAAATTAGATTAGAATTTCCAGCATCAATCAATTCAGCCATTTATTTATTTTTTTCTCTTGACATCTACTCAATTCTGAAGAGTTTAAAGCTATATTTTTCCTCCTTTGAAGAATTCTTTCTTATTGTGCTCTCCCTCTCTTAAGACCTTGATAAATTGCCCCCTGGCTCTTTTCTTTAGGACTATTCAGTGCATCTGTGTCTCATGCAATTTGCAGCACGCATGTCCCACTTTTTGTTTTTCTTCATTTTTTTTTTATCCAACTCTGCCTTTCTTTGTCTCCTCTTCGCCCTTATAGCGTTTGTTGTTGCTGTCAGTCTTTCAATACCAGCTGTATACAACCAAATGGCAGAATAAAAATGTCTTAAAAATAACGTTAAGTTATGGATTTACTGCATTTTCCAATTTAAATGTGTTTTGGTCACATGTCTGATATATTTGGAGTTGTAGCAACTTTTTTTTTTCCTCACATTTTTAGATTCAAACAACTAATGTAAAAATAAGACATCATGGATGTTGCAAAAACTGTTTTTACAAATGAGTGTTCAGAATTTACACTTGTTGGAGGTACTGCCACAACATTTCACTGCACAACATTTTGTGCTGCGTTCCACAAACACAAAATGTGTTTTAACAGAATGTTTTTACTTAGATATTTATTTAAAGATATTCAAATAATTCAAATAGACATCACTTTTTTTTTTTTTTTTACAGATTTTTAAAATATACAGTACTGTGAAAAATTATTCACTGTGTTAGAGATTTAATTAGATGTTTTTTGTTGCACCTAAATGCTTCACATTCTAAAATTATTTTTACTATCAGATGAAGTTAATTTGAGTAAATACAAGGAGCCTTTTGAGGTGGCCTAGTTAAAGCCACCCTGTCCTTCTTCCAATACATCTACTGTTGAATATGCCACATAACGATTAAAAAGGTGTATTTGTTTATGGAGGTGGATCAATAACATTTTTAATAAATGAACAGTGGATTGGATAGTTTTTTTAAATTAATAAATTCAACAGTCATTTTAAAACTACATTTATATTTCCAGTAATCCACTACTCACAAACTGTGCGGCGCCGCACTTGCAACAGGAGCAGTGCTTGAGGTGGAAAGAAAGACATACATGGACAAATTGTGTTCGAGTTTGGTACTTGTTGCTTGGAGACCGGAGGAAGTGGTGTGTTTTAAGACTGCAGTTTGATGCCGCATATATCTGTCAGATGGTCAAAGAAGAAGCCTTGAGATTGCATTTACAGAAGAGAATGAGGAGGAGGAAGAGCAGCCTGCTGCTAGGAGGAATGCAGGTTCATAAAATGCTCTGATTTAACAGAGTTTAGTGTCATTGACACAAATGTTTCATTTTTCAGAATAAGTAAAAAGGGACTTGAAAGTTGCAGAACCTTGAACTGATCAGCTCATAGTCAGCAAACACAAACTGATATTTATTTACTATGTCCACAGCTTACTTTCAGTTCACCAACAGCTTTCTCAGAAAGTCAAGTCAGTTCCCATAAAAGTTAATATTAATTTAATTAACAATGCCGGACTTTCTGTTTAAACAAATAGGAGGACCTGAACATACTGATCCTAACGTGATGAAACAACTGAGGAGGTGCAGCAGTAAAAATGGAATTTGGACAATTTTTCTCTTTTGATTTTGATGTTTTTCTCTTACCACTCTGTGTGCATACTTTCTCTGTGCACTTTGTAACATAGGATTGTGAAATAGACATAAAACTCACTAATGGTGCATCAGTGGTGGATGTCATAAAGAAGAGTCATTGTACAAATTCAAAAAAGTGTTTTCTTTGTTCTTCAGTTCATAATAATTAATCATTGACAGACTGTGCATGCAAGCATGAAATAAGTCATTTTCAGGGCCTCAAGCGGTGTTTAGAAACATACATGAGTCTGTAGTGAAAAGCACAGCAGGGGGGCTTCAGACTCAAAAGAACATGAATTATGCAACTTCTTAGGAGGCCCATTAGTGCAGAAGGCAAAGTTTGCTTGAACTTCTGTGAAGGCAGCATTAATAAGGAATGATAAAATGGGCTGCCTATGTTGCTGTTGCCTTTTTCTAGCAAAGCTCATTTAATGTTTTTCAGCACAAAACACTAAAAGCAAAAGCTTTGCACAGCAGAAACCAGTTTGATAAAAATTTTTTTTTTAAAATTCACATTATGAATATGTTTTACAAATGAACTTGGATCAGACCGATGCAACGCAACACATTTGTTGTCCTTTAGTAGGTATAAAATTGGACACAGACGTTTCCAACTCATATTTTCAAATCTCAATAATTGATCTGAATGGCATTGCAATAAATGATAATGATAGTGCCCTGAAGTACCAGCAGAGGATGGAGGAGCTCTAAGAGGTTAAAATGGGGCCATCATAAAACATTTAAATGTTTTTTTTTTTAAATTTTTGTCAAATATCATAAGAATACTTTTCCTGTATATATCAACAGAAAACAAATTTGTTGGTTGGAAAATGCTACAATAACTAGGTTACAATACTGATTTAACCTTAAAACTAATTTGGGGTTGTAGTCTTTTCATAACACCAGCCAACAGTTTTAGTCAATTTGATAAACAAAGAAACTTCATATAGGATTTTGACTGGGACTCTTTAGTTAAAGCTATTGTTTAAGCACAGAAACAATCTCACTGGGTACAAGTATGAAACAGGATTAGCAAAAATCCATAATGTTATACAGTGGTAGATGGCAGCCTTTTTGTGGTTGTCACCAAAAGAGGTCACAATCTAATGTTTTATTGGACGATCACAGAATTGGCTTTTCAACAATCATTGCTGGGGTGAAATTAAATTGGTAACACCTTAAACATAATCTCCTTTGCAGTAATTATCACATATGGTGCTTGTTCCTATTTTCTTAGTTAAACCCAGGTGGTGACTCTGATTCCAGATATTTTCAACTTAAACACAGAGCACCTTCTAATGAAGAAGCATTTAAGCAACCCAAACTGCACTGACAGATTTCAAAATCAACTTCTGCTCCTACCCGTGCATTAAAGGTTTGAATTTATTTATTTATTTTTTGCCTGTACCTTAAAGGAGATTTCAGTTGTCATTGTAAACCCATGAGTGATGACAGGCTCTTCCTCTGTGGTGCGTCCTTTCCAGCAATCCAGTTCAATACAGCGGCACCCAGACAGGAGGACCTGTTTGTACATCTCAACCGAGGAGTTTCCTGCGAGCTGGCCCGCTGCATAACACACACAAGCACACGCCAGCTCATTAATCCTTTCAGTTCCTGGCAAGCAGTAAAACAAACAACAAAAAAAGAGTAGAAGTGTCTAATGCAGGCAAATCTCTTTAACATGTCGCCATTAGTGAAGCAATTATCACTTTGCATTAGGGGTTTGCTTTCCTGCAGCATTAAAAACAGCTATGTGGAAGCGAGAGGCTCTCACTTCGTTATGCTGATCTTTTCAGAAGCTTTTTTCCTCAATTGCTTTTTTTTCTTCTTTTTGGTTAATATCCTTTTAAAACCAGCAAGGAAGGTTTACCAAACATTATTGCGTTAGTCACTATCAAATACACGATTAAGACGCCTCTGCAGCAATGACACAAACCTGCCCTTTAGAGGTGTTCCTCCTTGCTCCCACTTAAAAACAGCAAAACTTGTTTCGCTTCGAAAAGAAGTAAAGGAAGCTGTGTTCGTGAGAAGAAAGCGAAACAGCCTTTGTTTGTTTTTCTCATTTCTGTATTTCGCGGCCGACGAGGTTGGGGCATTACAGCAATTTCATTTTTTTTCCACTGCTCAAGAGGTCTGATTCACTTGAAAGATTCAATGCACTTCGGTTTCCTCTCAGAATAGATTTGAATAGATGAATTCTAATATCCATTGAGGAGAAAATGGCCCCCCTGTATTGCAAACGCCTCCGTGGCACGCTGCCAAGAAGCAGCTTCTGTGACTACCAGTCGGCAGAAATATTTAACTCATGAATGACAATGAAAGGAGTCTCAGGCTATGACTTGATTGGATAACCTCTTGAGTGGTAACACGGGAAAGGAAGCTTTAGATGCACCACCAGATTTGATTGACTGACCTGCGAGGTATAAAGTTAAACGTTGTCGCTCGCGGCACTTTAATTTTGCTGCTTAATGCATGACTGATTCATTTGTAGAGAAGAATAAAGGATGCATCTGTGCAATTAGACCGACTGAGCGTCTTACTTTCTGACTCACATCTCTGCCCACGTACCTGTGAGGTATGTGTTGTGTGAGGAGTTGATGAAATAGTGAGAGAGTGGAAAGGTCATGTCTTCACTCTGGTCCAGCTTCTCTGGGGGAATGATGCTGTTCTCTTCCCCATTCAGATATCGGGCAAAGCCCTCCATCGAGATCTGACCTGCATGAAAACAATACGTTTGAAGTAGCCAGGGTGATTTAATACAATCATTTTCTCTCCTTCATCTAAATAACGTCATAAATCCCAGAGTATAAACTCTGTTCATGCAGTTTTAAAAACTGATTTAGATAATAAAATATATTACACTCTTTGAATTTTTAAAAATTTGTCACATAACCACAACAAACTACACATCTCTGGTGGGAAAAGCTACTCTGGTCAGGTTAACTCCACATGACCCTATCCAGGTCAAGTGGACAAAATCTATAGTGAGACATGAAAATAAAAAATAATAAAATATAATATTAAAAAGATTTGTAAAAGAAAAAAATCAAGTAGTATGAATGCTTTTGCAAACATCTATTCTTAGACACCAGTAACTCAAAACGTCGTATTAGGAGAATGTTCACCCACTCAAATGTGTGAAATGGCCTCTTTCTGTAGCCACAGATCAGAACATAAAAGCATCTTTCTGTATTTCAAGCTCCACTGACTTAAACAACAATTGTTACAGGTTATAAGTAATACAAGGATCTGTCACAGATAAGCTCTTTCTTTGCTTTAAGTCACTGTCAATGACACGATTCTTCATTGAGCTGAAAAAAGTACATAAAAGTGAATCTGAGATTAAGTGAAAACAAGCTGTTGTCATCCACTGGAAAGACTGTGATCTGCAGCTACATGACCACAAACCTCACACACAAAACCTGCACTGATTCAATGCTGAATTCAAAGCGACCACTATAGCTAACATGCCTACTCCACCTACACACTCACTCTCTTTGTAACGTTATTCTAAATATGCTAAGTAATGCGAGTTTGATGGGTGCAGCAGGTCCCTCCGGCCACTTTATGCTAATTAATGCGGTACCGCCCTCTGCAGAGTTGCTGTGCTAATTAACGCTGGCTGCTGTGCGTGACATCTGAGCTTGGTTGCAGTGGGTGTCTCACTCCTCTGTCGACTGTCGGGGTGTCTCTGTGCATGACTAAGGTCTGACCTGCATCACACCGACAGTACCAGTCCTTTCCTCAGCTCTCAAGACATTTGTAGACCACCGTGTGGAAAAATATGTTAACATAGCTGGGATCACATCTGTAATGGGCCAGAAATGCTCTGTGAATGGATAATACTTTGAGTCTCCTCATATTATATTCAGCATTCTGATCATAGCATTAAAGCCAACATAAACTGAAGAAGTACAAAATAATGACAGAACTGAAAAGCTGAATGAAGGATGCAAAATTCAAGAGCATATTTACTAGTTTTAGATCATCTGCAATGAGCGTACACACCTTACAAGATCAAGAACCATCGTCATCCCAGGAAAATTGCATTACAAATAAAGAGGTGAAAAGTGGAGGGTGCGTCCTTTGACCAGGGAAAACACCAGACAGCACAGTGATAAATCTGGAGAAATGCTTCAACGGGCTTAGGTTATAAAACAATATCCAAGTTTCGAATATCTCACAGAGAACTGTTCAGTCCGTTCCCTGAAAATAGGAAGCAGCTGGAAATTTCCACATCTCAGGTGGGAAAAGCAGTTTTGAGCAAAATGAGATCAAAACTGAATTTTCTTTTTTAACCTAAACAGGAAACGTTAATGTGTACCAACATATCAACTAGTGCTTTTTGTCTGCACTGACAGTGAAACTGGTCAGAGTTGATGGGAAGAATGATGGAGGTAAATACCAGACAATCCTGAAAAAAAAAAAAAAACCTGTTAGGTTCTGCATAAGAGACTAGAATGACTTCATCTTTTGTAAACCAGATTACTTGGGTATAATTGTTTTTTTTTTTTCTGTATTGCTTAAGTAATTATATATTTGGTGTTTTATACATCATCAACATCTTTTGTCCAACAGTTTAAACTCATTTCCTGGTCTGTGGTCTGCTACTTCACTTAAAGCTAAATTCTGCTCCAGCAGTCAAACCTAGTTGAACCATACTGGTTACACACCACCACACAATATTTCTAATGCTTATGACATATATTAAAGAAAGGCCATATCGATTTAAAAAATGCAAATGACTTTAAGAGCGATAAAACCATGTGGACGAGTCCATGAAAGTAAATGTGAAGGTAACATGTGGAGTTCTGGACGCGTCTGCAGAGCAGATGGCAGCACTTCCTCCGGCTAGATAAATACTTCACAAGGGGAAATCTGTCACGAGGAACGGGAAGGGCACGCTTCCAGAGAGCCCAGGACAGGATGAGCACAGCATCAGCGCAACATATTTTGTGCGACTCTGATCACTGCGATTGGAGTCGCTAACTGGGCAATGGAGCTCCAAATGCAAGTAGAGTTTAAAAAAAGGATTTCCTGTACTTCCAGCCATGCTCAATTATGTTGGAATAAATGTAAAGTAGGTACTTTACTCTGGAGAGATTATTAAAATCACACCCAATTTTCTGCCTCAGACAATTAGGGCCAATTTATATTCAGTGAAATCCGAAAGAGAACATGCACATCAGATTAACATAATGATGGGACGGTGAAGAGATTTGTAGATAAACAGCCTCTTCTGGACAGATTAGCATTTTTACATCCTAAAACAGAAACACCATGTTTTAATGGAAGAAAATTTGTTCTTTAAATATAACTAAAAGTGAATAAAGCCGTGTAAATGGGAGAGGACACGGTAGAATTATTAGGTTGAGAAATGAATTGAGGATAAAATGAAGAGGCAGGACGCAGTAAGACGACCAATTCAATTCAACATGAGGTTTTTTGAGTCTTAATAGGAATATCGACAATAAAAAAAAACCTCCATCACAAATAAATTATATGCAGTATTTATCATGTATTAAACTATTTGGGTCAATGTAAAAAAAAAAAAAGAAAATGTAGGAATGATTTGCTCGACAATAAACAGAACATGGTGTAAAATAAGTCCCTCGTTTTGGCACAGTTACGCAGCATACTTTCCAGCAGAGATAAAATTTGAATTGGCACACATCCGAGCTTGTTGCCTGATATCTGGGGTGGGATGTTCTCCAGTTCTGGCAGCGACTGGTCCACTGACACCTCAGAGGACATGAAAGCACAGCATGTCCATGAATGTTGGCTCCTCGACACTCATCCGGCCCAACATGAATCATTCTGCAGCTCCTGATGTTTTAATTTTACCCCTTAAGCTCGTCTTTTTCATTGATTTTGAAATGAGACATTTTTTTTCCTGAATGTATTTATTCATGATGCCTGTGTGCTTATTAATGTTTCGTCAAGCATCCCACTACTTCCCAGCCTCCAAAATGAGAAATGCAGCATTAAAGTTGTCTTATCAGCACCTCAAATGCTGTAAGACATCACGACATTTGAGAGCAGCGTTTTGACATCAGAACCATAAAAAAGTCGAAACAATGAGGGTTAAGTCATTTGTCTCATTATTCCTCCCATAATAAAAATTTTCAAAAGGTCCCAGTGACTCCTAGGGTGTTAAATAACATGTTTAATTGTCAATTAGTACTGATGTGTGTAAGAATGGAAAAAAAAAAATGTGTTGAAATTGAGAAGACAATGTCCTGAACATAAAATCTGCACAATAGTAAATTGTTGTTTAGTGAAATTTTTGCAGTAAAACAGATGAAAAACCAGAACCTTTTGAAGAGTTTTAGTTTTAAATTCAGTAAAATAACAATAATATTCAATAATATTAAGTTTAAGCTTCAATCAATGTTTGCTTGTTTGTTTATCTCCGAATGAATTGGTTCAAGAAATGCATTACATTTATTATCTTATAGATATCAGGACCTTCATAACTAAAACAGCCAAAGGAAAAAATAATGAAAAATATGAATCCAGTGTGTAGGTTCCCCTGCCTCAGGCATTAAGCCATCTTGTAAACAAAGAGATGGATTCGAGGTTTGTTAAGGATTTGTTTCACACTCATGTACGCAACACCAGGAAATTTCCTTCACTGTGATTAGTTTGGGCACCTAATGAGCTGGTGAAATATTTTGGTGATAAGGACTTCCTGTTCCATAACATTTTGGTGTTGAACACCATGGACAACAAGAAAACATAAGAAGAGATTTAACCAGATTATTCAAACAAACTAGATTTGTTCCATGGTTGAGATACTGCCAGTTAAGGGGTTAAATAAGCAAATACAGTTTTTAAAGCAATTTAGTAATTATCTAAATAACTGGCTTCTAAAAGTTAGAAATGTGCATCTCTGACCTTTCTGTGCAAGCGACGTGTTGGGCTCATATTTGTCCACCAGCAGCTGAACTTGCTCTGGTTTGAGTGGAGGGTAGAGGATCTCATTCAGACGAGGGTCTCGCTGCTTGCTGTTGATGAACTCTGTCATCTGCTCCACTGTGAGGTACGGCCGGCTCTTCGCTCCACTGCGGAGAGGAAGTAATCAAGAAATGTTACAAAAGGTTGTGCTTGGAGGAAATGCTAATATAAATACACATATATATATATATATATATATATATATATATATATATATATATATAATATATATATATATATATATATATAATAGATATATATAATATATAGATAGATAGATAGATAGATAGATAGATAGATAGATAGATAGATAGATAGATAGATAGATAGATAGATAGATAGATAGATAGATAGATAGATAGATAGATAGATGTGTGCAAAGAAAAAAAGGGAACATCATGAAGGGCAGGAGCAGTTATAGCAAAGACAAAAGTGGCTTATATCTTGATTAAATTGTTATTCATATCTAAGAATGTGAAAGTAAATTGTGTTCCCTGTATCCTTCTGTCTCCTGTCGCCTCACTCTTAGGGGTAATTAAAACCTAGATTAAGTGACACCGTTATACTGGCTCATCTCATGCTCTGACTAACTCAAGGTCAAGTGGCAATTCGTAGTCCGCAGCTTAACAGTAAGCCTTAAATTGTAAGACACTCCTGGTTTGGGACTGGTTATAGGTATTTTATTTAGCAAGATAATGAAACACATGTTTTATTAATGCATGAATATTGGTCAAAAGAAATGTCTTTAAGATATTAACTTACTAAAATGAAGTGAGTAGGAAGGCAGGAATACAATATTATTAGAAGATCATTTATGCAGAATTAAGTTCTTTAAAGCCTGGTAAATAATTGGCAGAAAATGTATTATTGGATGTTTTCCTGTTTTGCATCCTAAGGCTTTTTTTGTCATTTACTGTAGTTAAGATAAGCAAAGTTATCTTTTTTTTTCTTCATTTTAAATTCTTACAAATAATGTGCAAAGCAATAGCAACATATCCTTAACATAACAGCATTTATAGGCAGTAGTAGCTAAGAAAAACTGAGATGTCAAAAACATGGATAACAAATTAAACCTTCGGCATTGATTGATAAAGATTTATTCTCAACTGTGAATTAAAAACAACGTTCTTACACTTCAGAGAAGATGTTGTCCAGCTCTGGTCGAGAGCAGATGTTATTCAGGAACATGCTGTAAACCTCTGGGGTGAAATCCTCCTGGGGGACGGAGTCATTCTGCAGACGACAGCAGCAGCAGGATCACATGAATGACTTTTTATATATCAGGCGGAAGGTGGGCTACTTTAAAAGAACTGCAAATCAATAAACATTAAATTCAGGCCCACTAACTTTAAAATAAATACTGCTTTGCTTTTAAATGTGCTGTTTTGGAAACAGCAGATGTTCATTTAAAATACTCTGGATTTTCTAAGAATTCATGATGCCGTAAAAAACAGAAAACAGGTTTTCCAGGCCTTTGGACAAGACACATGCATCACAGATCACCAACAGCAGCCATCAGTTGCTTTTCACATTTTCTTTCTCTGTTTTATTCCTGATCCACCTGAAGTGTTTGTGGCCACTGTTTTAATCTGTTTTCTTATCTGACTAAAACACACAAACTCAGTAAAGGTGCCTGTGGAGTCTAATCAGTTCACATGTTTACATTGGTGATAGTAGTAGAGGTTTTAGTTTCGCCTGTTGTCACTGCCAAAAAAGCAATTGGCATCTAATGGTAGTAATGGCGAGCATGTTTGAACATTCAGTGAATTATTTACACAACCAATCAGCGGCAAGGAAAATGAATGACGCTCCTGGATTGGCTGCTTTGTAAACATAATCTGAATTTACGCTTCACAGAAAAAAAATAGGCAAATCCCTGAATACTAAACTGTGAATAGTCAGGGGTTCACAGGTAGTAACAGGTAGCAGGTACATAGACGAGTTATTAAAAGACAGTAATATCTGCTTCAAACTGAAACTCCACAAAAGAGAGGTGAGCAACTCCTGTTCCAAGTTGAGAAACCAGTGGGTTCTAATACAAATGTATTAGAAATGTATATATCCAATTCAGCCATGTTGGATTTTTAGGTCAGGCTTGGTAAGAGAACAAACAAATCTTAAATTGTCTTTCTTGGATTTTCAATAGGAGCCTTTTGGTCAATTCTTCTCAGTCAAGTAATGTGAATGAAAAAACATTTTTCTTTAATACTCTGTGTTCGTTTTGTGATATAAACAAAAGCTGGAAAACTCCCAAGTCTTGTTCCAATTCTGTATTAAAATGTCTGAACATGGAAGTACTTGGAAACTTTCCAGAGTGGCTGCTACACACAATTAAAATCTTTTTAACATCTACTACGTAATGTCTGTTTTTTTTGTTGCTCCATAGAGTAATAAAGAAAAACTCTCAAACAGAACAAATCCTGTGAGTGTCGATCATGAGTACATTTTATATGAGTCACGCTCTGTGGATGTGCCAGCTATTTACTGTACTGTTTAAATAAAATTCTTGCGTCCAAGTCCCTCATGTGTCTGCAGGAAATGCCAATCTCTTACTCATTCATTCAGTTCTCTTCAGAGGATCATCTCCACGTGGTCACAGCTTTGAAAATTCAAAACATCAACAGAACCGCTTCCAGTTTGCACCCACAGAGCGGGCGCCTTACCGAGCTATCGCAGCCGAGCAGGTATGATAAAGACGGAGTGCGCTCAGCAGCAGGCGTGCCAACAGGAACCAGAGCAGAACCAGAGGGTATTAGAAAGGAGTGGGAGAGGAGGGAAGATGCACCGAGAGAGGGGGTGGAGGTCAAGCCTTGCTAAAACTCACTGAGTCATTCAGGAGACCTTGGTGTGAACCATGTTGTGAACGCACCCCTGCCTGTCGCGGGGTTGTGTGTTTGAGGAATTAACAGCAATACCATTTAGCTGTAATTACTTGCGCTGTGGAATAACAGCAAATCCCAGCAGACCTGCACACATCAACATACTCTCCCCCCCGTCTTGATGCCGTTCATTGTGCTAATTATGTATAGCTTTTTGTGTGTGGGTGTGTGTCTGAGTGTGCGTGCTTTTATTTCAGTTTACATTCAGAATCCAATTATTACAGCCTTATTGTCTGCTCTCCTGTGTGTCCATATGTTTCGGCATGTGTTCAAAACTTCATTAAACAGCATTTTGCCACTCTTAAGCATGCTCAGAGCTGTGGGACGGCTCGCATAAGAGGGCAGCTTTTGTCGTGCGAAGTCTGAAAATGGGTGGAAAGAAAGCAGCTTTTGTCGTCTTTATTGCTCCCGCCGGGTCCGTTTGTTGCATTGCAACGAAGAGCGAATCAGTTTAAGGTTGGGAGCCGTGCAGCCATCCAGAAAGTATGACTCCAAACAAATGAGCGACGCAACAATCGGTTACTGTTTCAGGAGAAAATGGGCTAAATAGTGACGGACTGATAGATGAGGTGGAGAAGATTATAGAGAGTGCGGCTACAAACAAGCAGGAAGGGAGAAGAAGCAACAAATAAGGACGCAGTTTCATATGACAGAAGAAATGCGTGGATCCAGTTAAAAAAAAAAAGGAAACTTGTGTATTTTGCCGTCTTACTCTGCCAGAAGGGAGGTTGCAGTTTTCCAGTGCTGTCTCCACTCGCTTCCTGTCTGCTGAGAACATCCTGAAGATACTGCAGGCAGACAGAAACAGCCTCTTATGAGTAAAAACAGAAAAGTGTCACACTGACAGAGAGGCTTCCTCTCTGATCATCTGCATGTCAAATCCTAACACTTTCAACCAATGCTCATTCAGGATATCCTTCAAGAGACTCCTATTGTCCTGCAGGGAGCTTCCACTGTAAGAATAAGTCACAGTACAAAAAAAACTAGAGGGTAAAAAAAATAAAAAATAAAAATAAGCAAAGAGAAATAAAAATTTCAATGAGAGTCTGCAAAATGGAGGGGAAAAAGTGGGGCACAGACAACGCTTGAATAAAAAATGCAGAAGAAGATGAGAGGAAGGAGAGTAAGAAAGCTGTGAGCTTTCCTGAGTGTAGCCTTGCAGTAAAGTTGTTATTTTTATTACTGGTTCAGTTTTTGAAACATAACAGAAATCTCACCAAACTGCTCTTTAAAAGGTATTTAGTAGATCTTTAGCACAAACAGCAGATTGAAGACTATTGCCATTTCAATTCAAGATCTCATGAATTACACATATCTGACTCTCGACAACAACTCTATTTTATTTCTGAGCAAATGTGAACAAAGACTTAGAATGTTTGTTACTGATGGTATAATAGCGCGGTGACCAAATTGGAACACCAATAATGAGAAATGAACTAATAAGTAAGTACTTTGAATGAGCCTTTAATACAACAAGAGAATAAAGAAATTATTGTTTCAATATTAGGTCTTTTGAATTGCACACATCTCAGCTTAATAAACATGCAGAAATAATTCTCCTTTTCTACGATAAGCTGACATAAACATGGGTACAGATTCAGAATATTTTAGCTTGTCTCCTCCTTTATTTTTGTTGCTGTTGTCAAAACATCCCGGTGAAAAACCAATAAATAAAAATGCACTACAATGCAATCGGGCGAAGATTAGAATCAGCCAATTTCGGCTTGAATGGCTCTGATAGATAAAGTGTAAAATATTCCAATTTTATGTGTAAATTAAATGCAGCAAAACTGAGATACGCATTTTCATTTTTAAAAGACCTGCAGCACCTTTCTGTTCTCTTTTATTAACATTTTCAAATCAAGCATTTTATTACTCCAATTTAATTTCATGTTATTGAGGTATCAGTCAGCCATTTAGGCAAGTCAGCTCTGCAGAAATGTGACAGATTCCTGATCAAACCAAAAATAACTATGAATGACCTCCTGCTGGTAGAGTTTATTTATATATTGGAGGGATATAGACACATTTCCTTTAGTGGACTAGGGGTAAATGTTAGATATTTTAAAAAATTATTACAAAATTGATAGAAATTACAAATATCCACTGCAGACTTTGTGTTGCCTTGTTATTGAAAACGTGCTATGTAAACAAAATTACCTATACCTATACAGACATATGTTTATTTTTCCACAACACAAAGAATGTACAAGTATATTATTTTATTCATCACACACAAATGGAGATACTAAAAAATAACATTTCCTAATTCATTTATCTCTTGAACAGCACATATCAGCCATCTGTGACTGAATTAGTTTTTTATCAAGGTTATTTCATTTTTGTCTTCAGTTTCTTTTACACAGACAATAAATACGATTTACTGCATCCAAGTCTGGTCCATTACAGGTGCCACATGATTGTTTAGATATGTTTTCATACACCGTAGTGTGTTTTATTTATGGGTTGATGTATGCCTGTGTGGATCTATGAGGACATGTTGTATGCTCAGTGGGAGAGCGCTGTCAAACTGACATTCCTCAAGCAGACATGCCTCCCCAGCCAGGAGGTTAATTCCCTAAACGGTGAGGAGTGTGTCGCTGGCTCTGTGTTTTGACACCCACTGCTTTCACTGGTGGCTCTTAGGGAGGTTATCACAGAAGTTCACTGCTGCTGCCCGAGAGCTCGACTTGAGTAATGGCAAATAGAGGGAGTTTGTTTTTCAATGAGCTGATGACAAAGTCACAGACGAAATGAAACTAATGCTCGCTAATCGGACATACACAAAAAGATTTGTTTCACACACCCAAAATTGTGGTTGTGTAAAACCCACAATCTAGAAGATAATAAGAGTTGTGTTAAAATATCAGAACGGGATGGATAATATAGTCCTATATATGCAGACATCCACAGTAAGGCTGTGGATGTTGAAGTGCACTAATGCCCAGAGTAAAGTGTAGAGGTAGAGCAAGCTACAGTGTGCACTGATCAAAAGAGCTAAAAGGTGCCAGGGGAGAGAAGGATGAGTCAGAAAGACTTACTTCTTGACAGGAATTCGTCCCTCTGGGTTGAGCTGCAGCTTCAGTCGAGTGTATCTGCAACGGACAGAGAACACGTTTCAAAACCAGATGCACAAGCAGTTTCTCTGTGTGAAATTTCTGCACTAGTATATTGTCTTTCAATGTGTGCTTGTTTTGTCACCAAGTATTTGACAGCGTGTGTTCAGCTTGATGTGCAGTGTAGTTTTACATCAGACATAATAACATTTTGGTCTATTCTGACCAAAGAATCTTCTTCAATGTGCCGTTTGATAAATTCCTTCATACTGTCCACAGTTGCTTCATACTGTGGACAGTATTCCACAGTAACATGTCCTGGGCTTTTGGTAAGCACTGCTAATCCACCTCTTTAAATCTTAGTCTGGCCGCATGGTTAGAAAGCAAGGCAGAGAGATGTTGGAGTCGAAGTTCTCTCTCTTCTGGTCTGCATCCATGAGTGTCCTTTTGAGCTCCTCTG
This sequence comes from Poeciliopsis retropinna, assembly GCA_010277075.1. NCBI lineage: Eukaryota > Metazoa > Chordata > Actinopteri > Cyprinodontiformes > Poeciliidae > Poeciliopsis > Poeciliopsis retropinna. Next base: position 16,024,549 of record VMRM01000010.1, read on the forward strand.
GCATTTGGGGTCTTAGTTCAGGTATTATTTAAACTTTGCTAATCAGCTACTCCCAGTTGTAAACTAGAATACCCTGATGCCACAGTTACACATCATCATGAGCACAAAGAGAAAAAAAAAATTCCTACACCTGGACAGCATCCAAAGCCATAACTGTCCAAACATGCAAAGCTTCAACAAAAAAGCAAAAAGCAGAAGTATACAAAGAGAAAAACATAGGTTCTAATGTAACAGAGCTACTATAACACGCTGCGACCACAAGCAGTGCAATTCAAAACGGTATTCAAAAAGAAACAACAACAACAAAAAAACACTCTACAAACACTGTGTTCATATACAAACTCTTCTATCAGTACAGCCCCCAGTGAGTGCACTTTGCATGCCATGAATGTCTGCCTATGTTTACACTGCAGGTTTGAAATGCGGTTAATTCCTGGAAGTCTCAAGAGTTGGCAGTGCAGAGCAGAGCGCAGCGGCAGCGGCCGGCGCGCAGAGTAACCTGGGCTATAAATAGCTCAGCTGCAACAGGAGCTAACATTACAGGTCGGGCTTTAAGTGGCTGCTGGCTAATAATTAATATCCATTATAGTGTCCACTTCTTAGGGCAGACTGGCTGCCTGACGGAAAGTCACAGATGCCTTTAATGGTTAACAAGGGACAGGCTTATTTTATCAAGCATTTTTTCTAGAAAAAAACAGGACCAAAGACATCAACTGAGAATAAACTTTATCCAAACAACTAGAAATGGCTGGCATAGGAGGAGAAACAACAGAGGCAACTAAATTAAACAGGAGGGAAATATTTATATTTATATAGTTCAAGTTTCCTCCACACTGTCCAGCTTCAAAATATGGTTTCATCAGATGTGATCCTATAGCCAAACATGCCCTTCATGAGGTGATTAAATCATTCTCTTTGTGCTGTGAAGAGCGCAAAAGAAATTGAAGGAAACATTCATTCATCTGCTGGATCCTGCAGTTTCCTGCTGTTTCTAACATGTCTTATTCCCACTATTAAAAAAAAAAAAACCTCTCACAATCTTGAGAGCTGGAGAGAATTGACCGCATGCGGAGAAACAACATCATTTCAGGGATAAAACCTCCACATGCTGAAGGAGTGGGTGTAAAAACTATTGCCTGATTTGTAAGCAAGCGGTGCACAACAGCTGCTGCTGTGAGCAGCCATCGTGACTGCAAAAGCCGCTCTCTTCAATTTTATTCAACCCTCTCCCTGCTATGTGGTCGATGGCCACTTTTATTGTCTCATAAGTCAATTAGCCTCCTCAGGGGTGCCAGTTAATGGCTTCCATTCGCTGATAAACATCAGACAGCAGGGAGATGTCACCAAACACAGCTCTAGGTATTTCACTAAAAGCTGTGTCTCACATTTATGTCTAAGCTCACTTTGCATGAACATCACTCAGTCTCGCACCGCGCACATAAATCAGGGTGGACGGGTGAGTGTGTGTGTGTGAGTGTGTGTGGGGGTGTGTGTGTGTGTGTGTGTGTGTGTGTGTGTCTCGCGGAGACGACCATGATGTAGTGAACCGTTTGACACAAATATTCCGCAAACATTGGTCGGTGTGGGGATAACTGATTATGAGTCTGTCGAACCAGAGGCACAAACATTTACAAGGTCCAGTGGTTATTTTTCTATCCATTGCAACTTCAAACTAAAGCCCAGACGCACCATAATATTTGTTGTGTGTATTTTATTAACGTCTTCCTTTCTGGTGACCATGTGAACATAAAAACCCTAACCAGAACCATGCTACATAAATTATTTCTGTGATGTAATGTGGACAATGGGGGGAGGGGATAACTATAAATAAGATATGAGAATAAAGAAGACACCAGAGATAGAAAAATAATGTAAATTAAATGATTTTTTCATCAATAAACTCAGTGAAAACTTCATTTAGTAACTCAAAACCAAAATTCAACTCTAAAATGTCAAGCAAAGGTAAAGTATGTAAAGTAACATCCTCCTTCTAAAAAAAAAAGCATCACCACTCGGTTAGCTTTACTTCAAACAACTCAAACCCTGTCATTAACAGGAATGTAGATGACAAAACATGTTTCACACGGAGGGCAACTTTCACCACCAAAGATGAGAAGTCCACACTGATAAAATGGACAAGAAGGCAGCTCCTCTCCCAGCTGTGTGCCAAGTGACTGACTGGAGTCAGTTTTGCCCAGCTAATCTTCAGAAGCAGCAGGAAGTCTGGCACATGCCATCCTGAAGAAAGATCACACCAAACCCAAACATGCACCTTTGGGCTTAACACTGGCTCTATGGAAGAGGCTCAAAAAGAAGTGTGTTGTTGAAAGAAAGCTTTAAAAAGTTCAATTTCCTCTTAACCACAAGCCATATGGAGGACACAGCAAAGGTGGTAAGAAGAAGCTCTGTTGTTAGTTTGCTGCCGTGCTAAGCCAAAGTATCGGCTACAAACACATACCACAATTTCCAGATTTTTATTTGGAAATTGTTCTGAAAATGATGTTTCTCTTTCCTTCCACTTCAGAATTGTACAATAAATTTTATGTGTCTGTTACCTGAAGGAAAATAATACAAAAAACATTGAAATGTGTGGATATAGAATAACAAAACATGCAAATGTTCAATTGATATGAAAACTTTTACATAGCATTTTACAAAGATCGTGTAAATACCAGTTACATTTCTCCACTGCACAGCTCATAACGTCAGTGGCATTAGAAATGTCTGGCATCTTTGTGGCACCAGAAAATCTCATTTTCATCTCTGTATTGGGAGACACAAGCTTTTACATTTTCTCTGAGGCATGCTTGTGGGTTCAAATGACATACGCTTTCTCAAGGCAGGCCTCTCTGGACATGTTCTGTGCCAAAAGGTTAGACGCCAGGCTGAATAATTCCTCTGCCCATTCCTGTAGAAAGTAAACCAACAACACATAGTGTTAGCATGTTTCTATCATATTTTTGCAGTTTCTTCACTTGTTTAACTTAAAAATAGCAACCTTTGCAATCTCCTCTTGAAAGGCCATGAAGTTCAGGTAGGTGATGTTGACCATGTCAGTGCCGCTAACCACAGTCAGCATCCTGTTCTCCAACTTTCCTGCCAGTGTGCTGACATCCAGCAATTCGCGCAGCTTTGCATCCTTTGGAGAAGAAACACACAAGGAAGCAGAAAAATAATCATTCCAAAGACTTAAGAGAATAGAAAAAACAAACCAAATCAATGTTTTAAGGTGTAAAATGCATTTTTATCAGATTTTTTCAAACACTGGGGGAACCAGTCACCCAGACACACGTCCAAAGTCCAGCAGGATAAACAAACCTTCAGTGGAAAAGAAAATGATGCTAAGCAGAACACGGAAAAGGGCGGGTAATGTTCTTTTGAGGAAGTGAGAGACAGTTCTGTGCTGTGTCATAAGATTTGGGATTTCAGAATAAACCCCCCAAACGCTGAAACCAGACCTATCAACATCTGGAGTGCCGTCTCATCTGAGACTGATTTGGCTGATTAATGAGAGCTCTACTGCCTCCACTGACACTACTTCAGGGATGCCTCCACCTTCAGTGGGACAAAGTACAAAGTACAAAGTACAAAAAGCAGGCATTTGATGTTTCACAGCACTGAAACCAACAAAAAGCTAAATTATAAATGGAGAATAGTACAACATTTTCCTTCAGTCAGGCAGGATTGGGCTCCTATGATACAATTTTCTTATGATTGGCCTAGATTAGTATTTGGCTGGTAAAGTAATGAAAATCATTTTTCTTTTTCTGTAGTCAATAACTGGAGCAACACAAAGAGCTCTGTTATTTTAAAGCACTTTTTTTGGCTTTAATGAAAGTCTGATAAATATATATGCATGAACAAGGGTAATCTAGTAATGTCTTTTCTTTTTTTGTTGGATTCAAAACTTCAAGATCTATCAAATAATCATGGTTTTCTCTTTTACCTCTCATAGAAGTTGTAAAAAAAAAAAAAAGAAAATCAGGTTACTTAAAATCTGAATACAAGAATGAATCTAAAAAATCTGGGGCATCTTTTCAGGGTCTTTTTCTGTCACTCATTCATTTGGATTTATGGACAGACAGAAAAATATTTCTCTACACTTGGAGAAAAAGCAGCACAACACTTCCCAGGGACCAGCAGAGCAATAAGTTTTCTCAAAAGTCCTGTTTTTTTTAAAAAAACAAAATCTTCAAGCTCATGAGAACAGACAAGTCTCCACCTTCAGCAAAGCAAAGTCCAGACTTAATTCGCCCCCACATTTATCATCTAACAAATTCAGCAGCTTGTTTCAAGAAATCTCCTCTCTGCCAAAACAAAACAGAGGCTGATGGCAGCAGTCCAACTCGCAGAGACAAATACTCAGAAGGTTTGTTCTTTTTTTTTCTCTTAGAAGGGAAAAACAAATTTTAGCAAATATAGATTTAGGCACCTAATCTTTGGTGCAAATCCTAAAATACAATCTACAATGCCTTAGACGCACAAGAAACAAGAATAACAACCTTTCTTCCTCTCCCCTTTGTGGTTTAGTACGCAAGAGGCATGCAGACTGGGTGCTCTGGCTTAATTAACACAACAAAAAGCTTTGTAAAGGATTCTGCAGAGAAAGCAAATGAGCTCCCATTAATTTCAGCAATCAAAAAATGAGCATTGTGTCCTGTTGATAAATGTCCTCTACCCGTCCCTCGCATCCGCAAATCAAAGTGTCCCAGAATCACCCCACCCCATCCGGTCCATTATTACATCATAAGACAAAACATTTCTCAATTTGTAGTTACAAAAAATATACAGATATTTTCTATGGCTGCCTCTCAATTCTAAGCAAACCACTACTGTGTACAAAATGCATGGTCCTAGTGTTAAAGCAATAAACAAACACATGTTCTGATTCAAATACGATTCCAAACCTCCACTTAGATATTCTGTATGCCACCAGCTACATGTGAATGTGTAAAACCCACTTGCAATTTGCTTCAGCAAACAATGCTAAAGCACACACTGAGGAGCGCTGCGGACGGCTGCCAAGGATGAACAGCTTCTGAGAACAGATAAGATGACAGTAAGATGCATATTTCATTTATTACGGCACTTGGACGTCAATACAATGCGATTCTGTTTCAAATCTACTTGTAGCCATTAGCTGGACATGCTGCTCGTCTCCTAGTGTTCAGGCAGTGCAGTTAGACTGGCAGGAAGCTGCAGGCACTTAAGGCAATCTGAGAAACCTCAGCAACTGTGATGGAAAAGATGAAGTCAGGCAGGTGGACAATGTGGGGGAGGAGTGAAGCAATGCAGAAAACCATGGATAATGCCCCCCTTCTCTCCTTTTGCTGAAAGCAGCAAAAGGAGAGAAGGGGGGCTCATTCATGTGAACGAAATGTAATTTCCTACTGGTGCATTCATAGAGACTTTAGAGGCAGGCCTCAGGTCCCAGTTACCACAAGACTGGAAGTTTAGATCAAGCAGAGGGGAGTGGGTGGGTTGGGAAAATTTCTTTGAGCACTTTAAAAGTCCACAGTCTCCAGAGTGCATGTGTGCAAGTATGTTCGGTGCATCTGTGTATCCGCAGTGCGATTCATCAGGCCCTCATGACGCGGGTTAGCAGCTGCTGTTAGCAGCATGTGAACTCCTTTCAGACACTGCTGAGCGAGGAAGAGAACAGACTCTTCCTGCCTGCATTAGTTTGTCACAAGGCCCCACCTGTCAGCAGGTCTGCGCTCAAACTGTGTCACGCTCTCCCAAACACAAGGAAGGGATTCAGACTGGCATCGGGAAATCGGGAACACAACAGGTCATTAAGTCCGGAGCACGGCACTTGTCTAAACTCACACGCAGATACATACACACACACACGTTCACCCCAGCTTTGACACCCATATACGCACGCAAACAGTCACACACTTTCAAAAGACTAAAACTGTAACTTCAGAGAAAGGCAGTCACACACACACAACTGAGGATGCTGTTTGTGTTGCTAAATATGCACACAAAGGCAACAGTTCAAAGGAAATGTCAACATGAATGATTGATTGACCTATCTAAGAATATATATGGTACATCAACAAGAGGAGCTTGTGTATAAAACGGCACCAATTTTAAGTTTTCGTTTTAAACTTTACAGCATTTTTTCAGAAAATTATTGAAACAAAAGGGCAGGAGGGTTCTTATTGTAAAAAAAAAAAAAAGTTTGTACGAAAAGACTTCTTCTTGCTGAACACTAAACATGTTCATACCAGGCTGAGTGGGACAGAACAAGGATGATCTACATAGAGTTATGAAGTGTTATTTTGAAGTGCATCAAAAATGTATTGCTCTCCTCGTAGCAGGAGTGCCGGTTTAAGGCACGTACAAAATGTGATCTCTGCGGCTTATTATTGCAATGTCTTGATTGGTCATGCTGACTGATGCTAAAATGAAAATCTCTCTAAAAAAAAGAAGCTCCACATGGCATAGGGTTACCAATAGGAAGGAAGATAATATTCTTCCAAATTGCAAATAATTTAATCGCTGGGTTTTTCAAGCTGCAACACAAATGCAAAAAATTTGACATGGTGTCATCAAGAAATCCAGAGCTGATATTTGGTGATGAGAATGGAAGAAAACTACGAGGAGGAAGAAAGGAAAAAAAAAAAAAAAGCACAAGCAGTGGCTTCCAGGTTTTAGAATTATGCAGAAATTGGAGCAAGCCTCAAAACACAACAACAGACCTCCAGGCGTGGTGAGATCAGCTCAAAGTGATCAGCACGTAGATAGGGATTTTGTGTTCATGATTCAAACTACTCTTTCCAGTATGCACACTGTGCAGAATAAAATTAATCGCATGGCGCATTCTCCTTGTGCTGCTGAAAACCTAATAAAAAGCTGGTAAAAATACAAATGTGCAAATATAGACTCAACTGCATGAAAATGTTTTCATGCAGATGTGACGCCAGTGGTGACCAGGAAAGCAGCAGAAAATAAATAGGAATTCTGAATACTGTGACTAGGACCATGCTTTGTCCTTACACTCAAATGGAGCTCCATAAATTTACCACAATCAATTGTTCAGACAACTTTAGAGGTCCTAGAGGATGGTTGGAATCTGGGGTCAATGGGGCCTCAGCAGGTTTAATGTAAGTAAAGCTGATTGTTTTTCCTGGAAGCTTTTCCAGAACGTGTTAGTTTTGATTATTTGCAGTGAGGTTCTTAAAATTACCGTCATGTACTAGTAGGACGATGTTGTTTCTCAGTGAGGGAGTTGTAAAGTAACGAAATTCTCAGAAAGGTGCAAAGATATTCAAAAACTGTAGTAGAAAACAACCATATGTCGGTGAACACAAGCATTTTATGGTTTCACAAGAGGTTGTGTTTAGCCTTAGTACTACTTGTTTAGCCAGCTGATGAAATTAAACCATGTCAATTGAGCCTGCCGTTGGTTGCCATCCAGATCAGCTTCAACTTGCAAGGAACAGAGGAAACTTTTGGATTTTACGTCAGCTTTAAGCAGCGTCAAAAACATATTCTTGTGCTCTCCAGGACTGCTAGCTGTCGTGACAACTGATTCGACAAATCAGCATTTTTGTAAAAACTAGGTCTGACTTGCAAATTAGCTTGCACTAGTCTGTGAATGTACTTACATTTTCCAGATCGTTAACAGAGACATCTTTCTAAAACAGTTAGCAGAGCAAAGCTGTACTTAATTAAAAATTATACTTCTGAAATTAAAAACAGTATGAGTTCCACAAAACTATTTTTTAAAAGAAATATTTTAATTTGTTTACCCTCTACAAAAAATAATCTTAAATGACAATAAAGTGAAGCCACTTTTCATGCATTTGCGTTTTGCATTCCTTGTTAACCAGCCTGGGTGACTCACAGAGACTACAGAGCATTTTGCACTTGGTAAAGCTAATCCTAAAATGACTCCCTCTCTTGGTGATGCAGTCATTTATTTAAGAGGGTTATGCTGCATCTGCAGAGCATGTTTTAAACATTAGCCACATCATAACTTACACAGACAGAAAGCACTGAAACACTAATCCCATTAAAAGACAGAGCCCCGTTTCTGCCACCGTACCGAAGCTGGCCTTTCTCATCATGCACATGAAGTCACATGGACAACCAGACGTGTGTGTCCAGTCAATGACTTCACAAAGTCCATGCATGCAAGATGCAAATTACTGCATCTAAACTGCTTCATGTGCTGCTTTGAGTACTCTACTAAAATGCAGAGCTTAGCAATAAAAGATTAGCAGTATGTCAGGAATTTGCAATGCTTAAAACATTAAAATAATAAATAAATAAATAAAAGACTAAATACAAACAAGTCGCTCACACAAAATAGGGCACATATGTTAAAATTAGACAAAACAAGACTGGAGATTTACAACACTGAGCGTTTCAGCTGCAAAAGGACACCATGAATCTTAGCTTTGAAGCATTTTGCTGAACAAACAACTCTGCGGTTCAGCCTCCATAGTAGCAGCATTTTGTATCAGAACGCTGCACTTTCCTACTGTAAACTTTCTCAGCGTGAAAATCACTTCACCAACTTTTGTGTGTCAGGGGTGGAACTCAGGCATAAAAAGCTGCCTAAGGATAAAACACAGATGAGAGCTTCACAAACGACTGTGTTGTAAACACGATCAAAGAATATGCATGAGAAAGAGAAGGGGGTGCAAGGGAATCAGAGGGAACCGAATCAAAGACTCCGTGTCTTTGATTCCAGGGCTTTCACCTCTTTCTCTCCTTTGCTGCCTGAATCCTGTATTCAGTCCCATCCCCTTATCTCTGAGACAAATTGTTTCTGCTTCTTTTTATTATTCGCGTGTATTCATAATTCATTTGAGCCCTCAAGAATCAGGGGAGGCCGACCACCACGGTTTTATGAGGCGGAGAATTACCCAGAGGGCCAAGAGTAAAAGGTCAGAGCCAGTCAGTTCCCTGGTGATGCATTACTGACCACAGAACCGGCCACTGGCTAGATACGTGGTCGGCTTTGTGCTCTGCAGATTTCAATCACAAAGCGTCTTTCCTTTTCAGATTTTGGAGTTTTTCAGATGTGTTTTTATTTAGCAACATTGTGCAATTTGAAGTAAAATCTGCTTCGAAGTAGTAAATTACTGAATTTTGCAAAGGAGAACAAACATGGATATTTAAATGGTACAGCGCCCAGAAAAACTATTCACACTCCCTGATGAGTCTTTTCAGGAATTTAGTGTAATGTACCAACACAAAGTACTGCAAAATTATAGAGTGGAGATATTTTTTGCAAGTAAAAACCTTATCAGTGTTCAATACATTTGTATTTGCCCTTTTTATTCAGTTCTTTGTCAATGTAAATGCACACCTTTTAGGGCCTGCCTGTGAAATTTGCACATTAGAGGATGAAGGTTTTGCCCTTTTTTTTGTCACAAATTATCAGCCTTCTCTGTCGCTGTTGAAGAAAATGGTCCCCACATTATGATACTTTCACCACCATATTTCACAGATGTGTTCAATTTTGGTCTGATCCAACTAAAACAGTTTCTTCCACCTCTTTTCTGAGCCCATATGAGTTGTGGCAAACTGCACAATCTTCCTTTCAACAGTGATTTTCTTCCTGCCAGTTATCCAAAAATTATAGATTACGGTAATTAAACACAAGGACAGCTGTTGTGTCAACAAATTTGGCCACCTGAGCTATGGATGCCGCTTGCCGCTTGATATGTGTTCCTTTTAGTAGTGCCTCTCTTTTCCTGGATGGCAGATTGAATAGTGCTCGTTGAAAATCTCAAGACTTTTATGATTTCCTGATAATTTAAGGCTGTTTTAAACTTCTCAATTAATTTCTCTGTGAGCTGTCTTTTGTGTTCTTTGGCCTATATGTCACTATTTGGCATCTGTTCAGTAATATTAAATAAAATCCCAGTCACACATATTTGAAATTTGCGGTTGCAATGTGACAAAATATAAAAGCACTGCACATACTTCCTCTTTCTTTGCACATTAACTTGAAGGAGGCATTTAAAATAACATTAACCCAATCATAATTAAAGTTGCCCTCCGTCTCATCATGAGCACTAAAGTTGAATGCATTTGCTCACTGTGGTGTGTTCGTGGTGCTCAGTCAAGCATTGATGCACAGGTTGAGGAAACGCGTGGGAGGCGGCTGGAAGCTCATATAGACTTAACAATCCCTCATTGCGGCTCTTCAATTGGGACATTTCATTAACCCTGGCGCACTGAGACATGAAACATGAGATGGAGGGGCGGACAGAGGGAGTGCTGGGGGCAGATAAGCACACTATTTTCAAAATGACAGAGTATCAGCAATATCTGGTCCTGACAGCCACTCATCTACATGTGTTGGGAAAGATACCTAATGTCCTCCTACGATAACCAACTCATGGCACAGTAGAGCCGAGCATCGCAGACTTCGATGTTATAGTGGAAAGCTAATTTTTTAAAAAGGTGAGTTAAAAAGCTCAGTATATCTTCCGCTATCATGAATATTTCAATAACAAACTCGGCGAACTTATTGCAGTCATCTCTCTTGCAGATCAGACTTCATTCGAATGTACCACAAGGCTTCAATCCCACTTTCATTACATCTGCAGTGCGGCTGGACTAAACACTCTAGGTAATAAAAGAATTGGTGTCGTGGCTCCAAAGTTTAAGAACTTATGAATTTGTAAATCCACTTATTATTCCACTCTGCAACAGGGAGAAAGAATGTATTTCTCCTTTCAGATTCACTCCATCTTAAATCCAGAGCATACTGTTTTTTTTTTTTTTTTGTTGCTTTTGCCACCACTAGATGATCAATAGGCTATATAAAAAAACCTGATTGTCTTTGCTGGTGCAAAAGAATATTAGGGTTACTGTGGAGAAAAACAAAATATATTTTAGAATTTAATTTTAAAATTCTCAGAAAAGCATCTGAATTTTTCAGCCTTTTTTCAACAGATGATGTTAAATAGCGTCGCAGTAATTTTATTTAGAAGCGCACTTCCAAGCGAGGCCAGCAGATGGCAGAACTTTAGGACTGGTTGCTTATCAACTCCCATTGGAAAAGAAGGTTTTTCTAATGGCATCAATGGCATCAGCAGTGATGTCATAACTCTATGATGCCACAAAGGAATCTCTCTCTTAAATGCAGATCACAGACAGCGTTTTGTCAGACCTGTTCCACAGTTCTATCGCGGCAGATCACTCTTCAGAGCACGTTCGAAAGTCATTGAAACAAGCGAGATATCGATTCCAGATATTGCACGCCTTTCAGAGAAGCAAGAATATCGACATGAAGCAACAACAGATTGCTAATGAACATGAAGCTTTTCCAGCTAAGCTTTCATGGGTCGACATAATGGACCTCAACATCCAAGTCGACTATGACGCTGTCGTTTTCCCTTTTGAGGATGAAAGCGACAGCCCCATTGAGCCGGAAGATGTACCAACAGAGATCCAGGGGGAATCAAGTCCTTCCGGCAACTTTGACAGTTCAACATCTTCGGAAGTCGAGCAGAAAACAACTCGGTCTGCTGGCTTCAAGATCACCCCCTCAGTGGAAGTGGTGGACAAGACAAGCCAACACGTCTCTGATCTCACAAAGCAGGTAGGCGATCTCAAAAAAGAGCTGCAGAGTAAAATCTTTGATCTCCATGAGGAACGAGACCGAAGGATTGCATATCAGGCTGAAGTGCAATCACAGCAGCAGGAGATTCAAAGACTGCAAAAAATGTTACAACAAGAACGTCACCTGCAAGTTAAACGAGATCATGACAGAAACGGGCCAGAGATTCCAGGTGGCTCAAAGGTTTCTTGCTTCTCCAAAGTGACAGTCGACAAGAGCCTTCTTCAACAGCTGGATTACTTCAAGAGGGAGGCTGAAAAATACGCCTCCCGAAACAAAGGTCTCATAGAAGTAATGGTTGAAGAGTACAAAGTGAGGCTTAAATATGAGGAGCAGCTCAAAAGACACTCTGAGCAGGCTTCTAAATACATAGAACTGGAGGAAACAGTGAAATCTCTTCAGGATCAGGTTGCACACCTGAAGATGAAGTTAAAACTTGCTATGGAAAACAACCATCCTGAAGTCTCCACCCAGCCAGAGCTTCCCCTGCAACCAGAGGAGTCCAGGGACAGACAGACCTTGAATCAACCAGGGGTCTCCATCCATAGCCTGGCTTGGCCTTTGCACCGACCCACACCCAGGTTGCAAAGAGAGGAGTCCACGCAAAGCCAGACCTCCACACCAACATGGAGGTCCGAAGAAAGACAGACGTCCATGCAACCGACCTCCACCGGTTGCATGGAGGGCCTTCGTGTTGGCATTGGGAGGAAGGGCAAGCTGTGCCCGGCTCGGCCTTTGCGCCGACCCACACCCGGGTGGAACTAACCATCCAAACCCAGGTTTGGCTAAATCGCTGCATTAATTAATTGATGAATTGGTCTCTCTAAATTGTCCTAAGATGTGAATGTGTGTGTGCATGGGTAAGTGTGTTAGATGATGGATGGATGAATATTTGTTAAAAGTGTCTGACAGTAGAATATGATACAGAGAATTTGTGAAAATTCTTCTGGCTCTGCTACTGTCCAGAAACAACCAATCAGAACCAAAAGATAAGCTTTTGGTTCTGATTGATTTCTAATGTGTTGATTGTGTCTGAGCACATTCAACACATTAGACTACTAGTCTACTGCAGCTAAACAATTTTATGATAAATAAAATCATTTATTTTATTATTTATAAAATAAATGATTTTATAAATCATTTTTTTATAGAATGATTTGTAAAACAAGATGCTATAAAGGTTTGTATAACATCTAAATTAATTTCCCTTCAATTTAGTAGCTGCGATTTTGCCCGACCCACACATTTCCCCTAACCCTAACCCCTACTAGTCTCTTCTAACCCTAATATTAACTAAAACTTAATTTGCATCTTACCTCTAAACATTACCCCTGATCCAAATCAATGAGTCCATCATATTAGGACCAGGTTCTGGTCCTAATATGATGGAACTAATGATGGAACTAATGCAGTGTTTCTCAATTCCCCTCCTCCTGCCCTCCTGCCCTAGGTGTTCCCCTTCTGCCACACACCTGGATTGAATCCGTGGGTGATTAACAGGCTTCTGCAGTACTTGATGACTGCAGAAGAGGTCATGCAATCATTTGGATCAGCTATTCTGAAATAGAGACGCATCTAAAACATGCAGAGCAGGGAGTCCAGGGAGTCCTGAGGACTGGAATTGAGAAACACTGACCTAATGTGACGCTGGACATATAATGGTGCATTCACACCAAATGCGTTTTGAGCGTCAGGCGCGTCTTGTTTGCATTCAGTCTATGTGGAGGCACGTTGAGGGGTATTGCGGTGCGATTTGAACCGTTTGGAGTATTTGACAGATCGAGCGCATCCAACACTCCACATAGACTTTGAATGTAAACCAGACTCGCCTGACGCTCAAAACGTGTTTGATGTGAATGCAGCATTAGAATGTCCAGCTTCAATGGTAACAATGACATCAGCAGCGATGACATCACTCTTTGATGCATCAAATGAATCTCTCTCTTGAGTGTAGCACACAGACTGCTTTACAAACCTCGTCCTGTTTCAGATTTCTAAGTTATAAGTTATGAATCTTCTCAAGGAGCATCGTTAAAATTATTTCAAGGCAGAATCAGGTTCACATTCTCAGGTAAGAGAGACTCACCCAGTAAAAAGTTAATTTTTCGGTACTGGAATTACACCGAAGACAAATTAGTTTAATCAAAGAACGTCATGAATATGTGAGCATGTATTAGAAGGTGTTGTGGAGCAAATTTCAACTCTACAGGATCTGTTTTAAGTGATATTTAGTGTTACTACAAAACAAGTTCATATATGTTGCAAGCATTATCACATCAAAGGATCAATGTAGATCATTAAGCAAAAAGAAAATGTAGTAACAGGGGATAAATACATAGCTTATCACTTAAAACCAGGAGTCGATCTGGCAATTACCTTAGGAATATTGGAAATATTGATATGATGCATAAAAAAGAAATAACTGATATTTCACTAGAATGACATTCCTGTGTAAATAAAATAAATAATTACATTTATTCATTAAGAAATACAATTCCTTACCTGTTTTTCCTGTAAGTGATCAAGCCTATTACAGTAATATGAGGCTTAATTTGGAGAACATGTAACAACAGTATGAGTGCAAAATGCAGAGAAATACGTTGCTGTTTGCAGTTAATTTGGAGCCAACTTCAAAGGTAAATGATCAGAGCACAGACAGCTGCTTCTTGGGTTGCATGAGGAGCTGTTCTGTTAGAATTTCTCAGTGAATTTTAGTAGAAAAATGCAAAGTGCATAGACACATAAGACTGCAAAAAAAACCCCAACCAGACAGCCCTGAACAGGGATATATAAAATGGACGGTTTAACAAGAAGTATAAAAATGAACAGTCTTAAGTTTACAACTGTGTAAATATACAGCAGCACAGAGAAGACTCAGAAGTTTGAAAAGGAATCCAAAAGTCACCTGGCTGCTATTAAAGTGTTTCAGTGGACTCAAACGGCTCACGTCTGACAGCCACTGACAGCTGAGTGTGCAGCCTTGGCAGAAACTCTTAATTCAGACTGCCACCTCACATAGAAAAACTCTGACATCTCATTCAGGCAGCTTTGTCACAGCAGAGAAACACGTTCTTTAATAGAAACACAGAGAGATGCCTGACAGCATCTGATTGCAAATCTCATCCCCCTCAGTAACTAACATATCTGACTGAACTGTCCACCAATGAACGCTGCGTGATGTACTGTCTTTATTTCTTTGTTTGCATGTATCGGTGCCAAGGTAAGCCCAAAGCGAGATCTAACCCCATCATTCGCACTGTTTTGTAAATATGTATGATTGAGTGATGCATTAAAATGAAGAACGAACAAGATCAACCTCAGATATGGTGCAAAGAATATGTCCTAGATTTTTTTTTATAAACAAGTGCATCCAAGTACAAACTGTTAGTTGTTACTACCATTGTTGGTACTCAGTTTTGAGGCACGTAATGAATGAGAAAAAATAGATTTTTTGGAATTTGACCTGTTGAACCAGGAAAATTTGGCCCATCTTTTGAAATTGATTGATTTATCTCTAGTAGCTCTGTTGAAAAACTAGTAGAAAAAAAACAGATTAAGAAATATTAGCATGTTACAAGTGTATATTTACTATTTCACACTTATGTGAAAAATTCTCAAAACTGTATTATAATTTAGTTTTTTTTAGCAGTAGGAATATCTCCTGCTTTTCTGCTTTAAGAAAAATAGGCCATTAAATCATGTTTTTACATTTTTAATTTATAATTCTGTAAAACACTGATACTGTGAAACTGTGTTTTTATATTCAAAGCCATCATAATTATGAGAATCTCATGCCTACCTTAATTCAATTCATCTGTGCATGCAGCTCTACATCAAATCAACGTTTTAAGATCGTAGTTGGTACAATCTTACCAACTACAGCCTTATTTCTTCTAGGAAATAAGGCTGCCAGCTCACATTAAGACACGAGCTTGGAAGTCAAGACGTAAAAATAATGAAAGACGGGAGAAAACTGTCATATGTGACAATGAATCCTGAAACTCTTCTGTTCTCAGGAATGCCACCTGCATAAAAGAAAAAAAAAGCTGTGACAATGCTTCTTGTGTGCCGCAGGAGACCAACGGCTTTCTTTACACACACTCAAGCATATGTTCACATAAAAAACTGCAATTATGTAGGTTTGTGTTCACCGTGATTCGAAGAAGAGAGAATAAACAGAACAAAAGCTGGAGGACGACTCCCACTGCGTGTGAATCACTTTGAGGAAAAGACGGAGAGACAGGAGGGGGCAAGGGGCAAGCTTGATGAGGTGGAAGAAGTCTACCTGGCATGCACCCTTCCTCTATCTGACTGAGCTCACATGAGGCAGACAGGAAGGGAAAGGCAAAGACAGGAGAGAACTGACCTCAGACATTCATGCCACACAAACTCCAGCAGGAGAAAAAATAATCAGCTGCTGTGATTTGCAAGCTGCTCATTAGAACAAGCGCTGAGCAGAACTTAGAGTGCAGCAACACACAAGTCAAACAGCCAAAAAAAGAAAACTCTTACAGCTCACTTGGGCTAAATGTTTAATGAGGTATGAAAAGTATATTGTGCAATCAAATCCGGTATTGCCAGAAAATTGTGAGACCTTTAAAAAGACAGAATGGATGCTGAAGTTAGGGAATGTTTGAAATAGCTGAGTTTCTCCAGAATTAAAGAGGAAAAAACTTGAGTTAAATAAGTTTCTAACTGCATCTCATACTTTATTTGTGCTGTGCTCAAATTTATGCTTTGCATGTCATAGGTATTCTGTTCATTTCTTTCACAAACTCTGTCTGATTCAGTCCCATCAGTGGTTCATCCACTTTGTAAGGTGGATGAACCCCATTCTGTTCAGGCTGCCCATGGTGCTCCGCTCCATCAGCAGGGGTGCTAAAACGTCTCCCAGGTGCCAGAAACTGGCAGGTATGTAAATATGGCAATTATCCTTTAGTCACACAACAGCTCTAATTTTGTGAAAGCAGACTTCAGTAAAGGTAGGGGAATGCTCACCGCTGGTGAGATTACATCCAGTGCCTACACACCGGGAATGGCACATGAATGGCATTCAAGAAGAGGCAGATTCACGCCCACACAAAGACTAATGAACACGCTCGATGCAGAAATAGATATACAGGAGAAGCAGCCAAGACCTGGTGAAAAATTCACATTTCTGCTGCCTCGTTTAGCCCCCTAGAAAAACAAAATGTTCACACACACACAGGATGTTCTGATACAGAAAACTACTGAAATTAGTAGATAAAAACCATGTTTGTGCCTTCAAATCAACGAATTTGCCTGCTGCTACAGGAATCTAATTTTCCCTTCAGAATATCTACTACAATAAATAAATACTGTTTTAACGCTTCTAGAGTCTTGAAGAGTCATAAGCACTTTTTTATGGCCTAATAATAAAAAACAAGACTTAAATCGTAAATCATATTTGACTTTCTCAGAAAAGTTAAAATAATTCATAATCCACACAAGCAGTTTGCATTATAGTTGTCCTGATAAAATCCCTATTATGTTTTTTTTTACATAATTGGTATCAGAGTCCTTACAGCTGAGAGAACTTGCGTACTGGTTAAAAAATCTGTTTTTTTTTGTTGTTTTTTTTGGTACTATTTTTAATGACTGATAGAGACTCCTAAGACAAGATGATACATAATATTGGATGTATGAGAACAAGATGACACTTTTGAAGGGCTACCAGCTAATGCTTTGACAACTGAGCTATTTTTACAGCGGTTGCAAATCATTCTTACCATGTATTAGAGATAAAAAACCCTAACTGGAATAATCCATACATTACAATGCTGCACTGGGAAAGTAATGAAGTGATTTAGGCGTACCAAACAGAATTTTCAGAATTGTGAAGAGAAAAAAAAAACACAAACATCTGGACAACAAAGACCAACATCACTTTTGAAAAATGAAGCCAACAGACTCTGTTTAAAGAGCATCTCTGGCTTGTGTTAATGTTATTGAGACAAGTGTCATCACACCCCTCTGTCAAAAAAACCTTTTATTCTGCTGAGTGTCCTGGAAGAAAAGGGCCCTTTGCAGCATTTGTTCCTCCCTCTGGCACTGTGCTAGGGGCCCTCTACCACACAGGGTTCATGTAGAGTCAGTCCCACCAGGGAAAATGTGCACAGGGAGGTCAGGGAATTAATAATTCATGAGTCCCTTGCGCTTCAGTTCAGGCTTACGGCTATGAGTGTTCTGCCATTGTTGGTGCAGTGACGAGGCGGCATATTTTCTCCCCCTTTCCTTGTTTCCACTACTCTTTGAGCGACACTTCTCCACTTTTGCTCCATCTTACCAACAGCACACCATGAGCTGTGCCCTTACTATGCAGAGGACACTAAGCAGATTCCAGACCCAATGACAACTTCAGTAATTCTGGCCAGAGTCAATTGGGTTTATTTGGAGACATTCCTGCAGGGATATAGTGAAGGGCTGCGTAACATCAGGAGGAGTCAGCAAACTATTCAAAGTAATAGTGAAGCTGAAGAGAAGGAGCTGTGCTTTGTCTTTCTGCTGACGGTGGATTTGTAGGTTTCCTCTGATTTGTACTATTGTACACAGTAGTGCAATAAAACAGTAATTAATTTAAGATATATTTCAGTAATGGACAAGTTCATTACCAATATGAAGATATACCAAGATTTTATGGAGTCAGGGTTTTGAAATAGCAAAAATGTTTATTTCCACGGCCCCTACATTTTAAGGCCTTGTAATCGAATGAGAAAGTGCCACAGTGATCAAAGTGGTTTATGAATCAGAGTGACACAACACTGATGGTCAGCTGGCTGAAAGAAGACCAGTACATTTTCCCCTTAATTAAAAGAAACAAAGTGCAGCAGTATTCAGGGTATAAAACATAGACTGATAATCATGCAACATTCTGCACAACAAGCACTGAAAAGCCATTAAATTCTCGAGATCAAGACTATGTTAAAAATGCAATAAATGAAAATGTGGATGTGGACTAGGAGGACAACTCGGTACCATGTTGATCTCCACACATCCTTGGCGCTGTTAAAATGAGACTGCCACTGCAGGCTTTTGTA
The DNA here is from genome assembly GCA_010277075.1 of Poeciliopsis retropinna. Classification (NCBI taxonomy): domain Eukaryota; kingdom Metazoa; phylum Chordata; class Actinopteri; order Cyprinodontiformes; family Poeciliidae; genus Poeciliopsis; species Poeciliopsis retropinna. Next base: position 16,043,200 of record VMRM01000010.1, read on the forward strand.
ATATGAAGTTCAATTTACAGAATGATGAGCTGTGATATCACCAGGGCAGATACAACCACCGCAAGACAGCTCAATTCAATTCAATTTAATATTATTGGCAGTGTACACTTCTGCTCATAGTTGTTCAACATCGAGGACAAATCCTTAACTCAGAACTTTAAAAAAGTCACCAAATCTCTGAACCTAATCTTAGTCGCTATTTTTCTAACAATTCCTGCTGAAATTGTCTTATGTCAGAAACTGACAAGCCATCTTACCCGCTACAGTTCCACGTACTGGGGAAGACATTTATGATGGGATATGCACTAGCTCTACTAATTTGTCTTTGAAATCCCCGACTAAATATTTAGGAGTCCTAGCTGAGAAATGTGCAGCTGTAATTTTAGTCCTTTGTCTATAGTCATCGTTTAGCCTCTTGCCATCATTAGCTCCCCTGTGACACAAAGAGCCTGCTGTCCCGATATCCTCAGACCATCTGCCAGCCCAGGCCATGCCAGCCGCTAACCAACCAGCCACCTTCCACCCTCACATAATGCTCCATTTGGTGTGGCATCTGTGTGCGCCACTGATGCGCCAACAAGGACTTGCTGAATGTTTAAACAAGCCTTTGGATATTTTTACGACATTCAACTGGTCACTTTATATGTGGTCTGTTTGCTTTTAACAGTAATCTGGAGGAAATCCTGTCGTAATGTTGAAGAATCTGCTATGTCTCATCGGTCATGATGCTGGGAGTTAGCTTTGATCAAACATGTTTATATTATGTGTAATATGTGTTTGTTCACAAGAGAGACTTATGGTACCAGTTTGAATGTCTTGAGAAGATGACGTGGTCATTCTTTGATGTGTTCTCTTATAGAAATGCCTTGGGAATAGTAATTTCCTTGAGAGAAATAGTTTCTCACACAGTGGAATAAAATGCTTTCACTCCTATTTCTCAGTTTCACTGATATACATGGAAATGGTTGGTCTAGTACTGGATAATGGCACAGATACTGACAAAAAAGGAAAAAAAGAAACACTAAAGAGAGAGAAGAAAAATCCTTTTTGGCATGTTGGCTTTTCTACACAAAATAGGAGCTTAAATTTGCAGGAAGTAATCATGTTTTTTTTCTTTCTTTACAAAAGAAAGCTGTCAGACTCTCTGCAAAGTGCTACATTTCAGATAAAGAATCTGCAGTCTCTCAGTTTCCGAAACACCTGCTGTCCACAATGGAAATGGAGCTATTCCAACAAAACAAATGGCTGCACAAAAAACTGCCAGAAATAAAAAAAAAAAAAAAAAAAAAAAAAACATGCCCAGAAAGTAAAATAATTCAGAAGAAAAATGACCCAGTATTGAAGTTCTTTGATTCAAAACTTACTTAACTCGTTATTTAACTGGTAATAAAAGTAGAAATTCACAAAAAAGGCAAATGGTTTTCCACCTTCATTTACCAGAAAGGAAATAGTTCAAAAGAGCTTTGTGGTCTCTGGGGCAGCAGCGTTCAAAGCCAGACATTTTCTTTACAAACCCATTTGAGATTTACTGTTGAAAGTCTTTGGCCTGCTGATGTGGTTGGAAGGGTCTGTTGGTGGGAGTGACAAAGGTCACCTGTCGCTATATGTTGTGGAACCAGAGAGGTTCTTTCTAATTACACACACACACACACACACACACACACACACACACCACACACACACACACACACCCACCCACACACACACACACACATATTCCTTCACATTTGTGGGTAAAGCCAGAAAATGATTATATAAGAACTCCTTCCCATGTGTGCTACATCTAACAGTCTCACTTATGTGATTGATGAAGTTAGGGAATGACCTGTGCGACAGAGGCAGCAATTAAAAATATTCCCCCAAGCTCCTTTCTCATCTCTTCCACAGTTCATTATCTGTGCACATATCTGTAATTCAGAGATGGAAGATAAGAGTGTAGATGGAACCATGGTGAAGATATTCATCATTGCCATTAAATGTGAACAAATTAGAGGGGAAAAGAGAGTAACCTGTTTTTGCTTGCAATATTACATTATCTGCCATTGAAGTCTGGTTTTCAAAAACAATGAGATATTTGCAATTTTACTGATTGCAAATATTCTTTCATTAATGCTGCTTTAATAGTATTCATAATCATTGCCAGAATAATTTAGATGAAAACTCTCAGATAAAGATTTAAATCGTTTAAGTTGTTTGCTTCTCAACACTACTAACACACAGAGGTTATATTTGGAAACATGAGACAAAATGTAAATAAAGAAAGTTCAGTCTGGAGAGGGCTGAAGAGTTACACAGACCTGCAGAGTGACCAATGTTTTCAGACTGTGGGACGAAGCCGGAGTCCCCAGAAAGAATCCAGGCACACATGGAGAGAGCATGAAAACTCCCTGCAGAAAGACTGTAATGAACTAAACCCAGAACTGTCTTGTTGCAAGGCAATAGTGCAACCGCCCAAAATAGAAAAACACCTAATTTGAAGACATAATAATGCACATAGAGTTAGTCAAATTACATTTTCTTTAGATTTCTGCCTAGTTTCATGAGCATAGCTTTCTAAAATCCCTTACCTGCTCTTCATAATATTTGAAGTTTTTTTTTATTATTATTATAATTTTCCTTAAACCAAGAAGTTTGCCTCTGGTAACTAATGATAATAAAATTATTTAAAAGGAACTCCAATTAAAAATGCACATTTTACCTATTTTAGGTACATTTCTTAGCAAAAAACTGGTATGTAGATGATTATTTATACCCTTGTTTGCAAAAAGAGATGGAAAAATGGGCATTATAGCAATCAAATCCCTCTTATCATTGTTGACCAGCATTTTGAATGTGTCCACTGGTATTTTTAAAATGCATCTTTGGTGATGACGGCTTCCATACCATCACCCTAATCTTGAACACATCCACAGATTCTTTACCAGATTGAAGGCAGAACTCTGATTAGGCTAATATAAAATGTGATTTTCTTTTTTAATTCAGATGAAACACATTGATAAAATTAAAAATGACTTTAAATCTAAAGGAACATTCCTTTCTGCTCCTTTAAGGGCAAACTTTTGGGAACAAAACCACTTTTACACTCTTCCTGATACTCTGCTTAGACAAGACGCCTGCCTAGTAATTCCCTAAAAATACTCCAGCTGGTCCCAAATACATGAGCAGCTCAGACAGAATAACTCCCACACATATTTATATTCATACTAGTCACAATGAAATCAAATTTTTCCAATGAAAACTTAATTCCACTGTAAAATTTACAATAATGTTCAAATGTCCTACATGACTCATGATCAGTTCCTTCATATGTACTAGATGAAAACCTTGAGTCATAACAGTTTTCTTTTTAAATCAATGCTTTATTGCAACCACCAACTGTCGATAACTTTAACGTTTGTATGCTGTCAATCTTATTTGATTTTTCTCAATGCTAATATTTACTGCTGTGCAGCAGCTGCTGAAAATTTTAACCTGTTCGAAGATGGCTAACAAATTCATATTGATTTTAGATGCCAGTGCATAAAAGATCCTGCAATGACATAAACGTTTAGGTAGAAAGAAAGAGCGCAGAGATTTGTACATGTCCTGAGTTCGTCTTGGAGGTTAATCCTCTCCTTTCAAAGAAAAAGCTCCCTTTTCCTCTGCTGAGCTCTCATAAGATCAGGCCCAACAACACAATAGACTGTGCTGTGAATATCGATGCGTCCATTATTGTTTTGGTGTAATTTTATCAGCTGGAATTAGAGAGGGATAATTATCCAACATAATTACATTGATTGACCTTTTGAGAAGCTCATTTAAAATCAGGTCCTTCCAATCACAATGTGGCCATAACAAAAACCAATAGCACAGAGCTGAGAGTGTTATTTATCAAAAGTTTGTGAGGTTAAATCACTAGGCTCAGGGGACTCGAACATCGGCATTCACATCATCAATTGGGAGCCCCACCTGACTTAGAAAACACTCAGTAGTTCAACATATTGATAATGACATATTGATTGAACTGCATGGAAGAACAGTTGCATCAAGACCAGTCAATAAAAAGTCCCCCACATGCCACTGATGGTGTACTTTTAGAACATCACCTGTCTGAAGAAAAGAGCACACAAATGAATGGTAAGATTAATATCTGTTTTAGTCTGCAGGACTGACTGCCAACCCAAGATTATTGTAGCCAAAGAGATAACTAACCTTATCTGACACTTATCTAGACTAAAATAGCCTTGTTGAAAACAAATGATTTGTCAAACTACAAAGATTTGCTAAAATGAAAGGAATAGTGTTTGAACATGGTGATTAGATTGAGTAACAATAAAATAACATGACCGAGTTTGTTCTATCTACACATTAAGTGTGGACTGAAATTTTGCTGCCACCTGGGATTTAATGGATCTGTCTGTATCAACTGTCTGTGCTAACAGACAGTTATGAAACAAAACGCTGACTTTCAACTGGCATCAAACTTCACAGTGGAGTCTGAGAGCTGCTGCCTTTCCTGGTTCTTATTTGATCAGCTCCTCATCCACTGGGATGACTGTTTGCTGGGTTAACAAAATGCCACATCTGATTTCACTGCAGGCATCAAGTGACTTGAAGGAGGGTGCCAAGTCCCACTAGAACAGACTGACGCCAGCATGGTGACTAAAGAAAAGAACGATGGCATGCCAAGAGCCCAACAGACTGGCACTGCATTTTTTAAACCTTAATATTTCACAGTTATGTTCTATAATCGACTATATGAGCTGATAGATGCTTACAAAAATTTTTGAATTGTAAATAAAGCCTTTTTTGTATGTGAAAATAAAAAGGTGCACTCTTAAGATCAGGTAATTTCAGTCTTATGATGAGCTTTAAAGCTCATGTAATCTCTTTACTATTTTGTTTCACAGGCATCTACGTGCCTTGGTTTTTATTTGGGGGCATCAAAGTTTATGAGACTGAGTTGTGTATCATTTCTTTTCTATTAGAGGCAGCCAGAGTTGAGTTGGAAAAAAAAAAATCCCAATGTGGTTAACAAAGACAAAATCAAACACAATTGTGAGAAAATCTTAAAATTACCTCACATTTCTGGATGTTATTGCACATTTGTGAGGTTATACAATTTTTTTAAAATCAATGGAAAACAAAGAGTATAGATTGGCAAAAGACTCTCTTCCATGCTGTTCTGGTGTTTTTGCGGCAAGATGCCAATATCTGGATTCATATGTGATTCCAGCCTCCTTTTTCATCCTTCTTAACTCTATTTCAACCGCTCATTCATTCAGTCAAGATTTTGCTCATTCATCTTGATCCACCGGCTCATTCTTGTGTTTTGCTGAGAACAGAACAGCTCCTTTAGAGGTCCAAAGACAGGCTGTAGACGTTGCCTTCGATTTCTCAGTGGATGATAATGAGATGGCCTGCTTCACACTTGGGGAATTCATCTGTGTGTGGGAATTACCTATGTAATTGACTGAAGAATCAAACCCAAACCCATCAGGCTCCATCACGTTAGCCGTTTCTTTTCTTCTTTGCAACATTGCCTCTGCTCTTATCCTCTGCTCACCGGGAGCTTACATCAATCGGTGAAGCTGATCAATTTCCTGGCCATGGCTGATGACGAATGGATGCAGTTTCTTTAATGAAACTCCATCAGTCAATGTGCCCGTTTACTTTAATCACCTCTTACTGCAACCTGCCATTTGCCCTGTGGCCAGACGCACAGATGAAAACGATGGCAAAGAGCGATTATATCCAATCTCTTCTTCACATATTGGCACCGATTGAACTAACTAGTGTCTCAGATTGAAAGTGACAGACTTTCTATGAAGCGGTAAAGACAGCCAAATGGGAAGAGACAATACATATTTTTACAACGCGGCCCATAAGTAGGATTGTGTCTGTGCCGCCTCGTGTGTGGTTAGAGCAGAGCATGAAACAGTGTGGAAGATCCAGACTTGCAAACTCAGAAAGTTTAGTCTTTATCCCCTAAAATATTTCGTATCTAAATACACAAATAGAAAAACAATGAATGATCTATTATTCATTCATATTCCCCTCCTTTCCCTCCTTGTAACATTGGTGGGCTTAAAGTCTTAATATTTTTTTTTGATATCTTGATATGATTCCAATTTAAGCAGCCACCAATATTTTCTCATCTTGAAAACTGTATTCATTGGATAATGTTGTATTTGTTGCACTTGTGATAAAAAAAAATGGATGGACGGCTTTCTTTAAAGAATCATTTAAAAACTTTATGTCACAGTGTTTACCATTAGGGAACATTTGTAAAAGACTTCTCACAAAATATAACAATTACACTGAGCTAAACTGTAATTATTTATGAAGGTAAAGAGAAGAAAGCATTTTCAAACTAAGATATACAAATATTTGAAAAATAAGAGTGTACTGAAAGAGAAAAGGCGCAGCATAAGAAAAATATTAAAAATAGTAAACTAAGATTAAAAAAATGTGTGTATATTTGTGCACAGAGAAGAGCAACACTATTTACAAGAAATGTAAAAACTATGCAAATATAAGCAAGGTTGTGCAAACAACAACAGCAATGTTACTTGAAATTAGAAAAACGCTCTTTTGTACACGTAGGATGCAACAGTCTGCCACTAAAAATGGAGAAGGGGGAGGAGAAGAGCAACCCTCATTACTCCTCTATTGAGTAGTAGTAGAATTAGCTAATCTTAAACATAGTAGTGGTAGAGGAAAATGTTACAGAATCTCTTTAAAAAATTGTTTTTGAAGACTCAAACTGATGCTGATGAGCATTAACCAAAAATCTATAAAAACTCAAAGAAAACATGATACAACATGGCCAGAAACACAGAACTTGAACCAAACTGTTGCTGAATGCATCTGAATTGACTAGATCCTTTTGCCAAACATGTTTTCCAATTAATTATTGAAATTATTCCAAGTTACAGACTTCCATCAAGTATATTAACAGTTCTAGAAAGTATTATGTTATCTACTAGTTTGCTATGCAGGAAAGCAGCACTCTTTTTTAATCTAAACAGATGCCTACTATCCATTACTTTAGCCTTCGTTAAGACAAAACTGTCTCTTGCTGTTGTTGCTTATATTTATCTGATCTTTAATAGGAAGAACCCAATGCCTTTGATAATTTTATATCTGCTTTATTTAAAATGGTTTTGGCTATCAGATATTTTTTTTCTTTAGTGTTGGTGTTGTGTTTTAAAATTTCAGACAGTCCCAATACAAATGGAAATATAACGATAACCTCATCAATGCTGGTAGAATGGATCAGAACTGCATTTATTGATCTTATATAACTATTTGTCTGCTGTGCGAATGAGACCATGAACCGAAATGGTAGAGGTTTACATTTATATTAGTGCTAAACATTACATTACATTTTTGGCATATACTGAAAATAACACCGTCACCAGATAGGTTTATGCACATGCACAGATACAGAGAGCAGTAAATCAATCATCATCTGAGTGGCTGGTCTGTAATATGGCCCTAATGGATTTGGTAAAAATCCATCATATCGTATGTTTTGGCATCAGCAGCACAGGCATAATTTTATAGCAAGAGGAAAAAAGCATGATATTTTCCTTCTTATGACAGGCTGTTGCAAAGCATATCTCCCCTTTCCCTATCAGCTACACAACAACGCTCGTGTTGTCGCACATTTTCATGCAGTTTACGTTTTTTTACAGTGTGGTCTTGTCCAGGGTCACACAGAGGACCTGCCCACTCTTTAAATCAATGAATATGAGAGGCTGTGATTGTTGCAGCTGAGGCTCATGCTGTGACCCTCTTCCCGGTCAATACATGCTGGACTGATTAGATGATGGAATAAACAGACACCCAGAGAGCTTTGTGCATCTTAAAAACATGAAACAAAGAGATTAAAAGCATTTACGTGGTCGTTCTTGAACATGAAAAGGAAAATAATTATTTGATCTTGTTGCAAAACACGGGTCTCTGAGAGGTCGACAGTCCAAAAAGGAATGCCAGGTCAGTGCCATTTCACTGTTACATGGTTACTGCAAGTATGTTTTAATCACTATTCACACATTTGATAAAACTGCTGCTTTGAATGTGAAATGAATAGGCCTGTCAGACCGTTAGCTGCAAACCTGACAGGAGCTTTTTGTATTTTCAATAAACTCCCTGGTACTTGTTGCTGTGGTGGATTGAGCTTTAGTTGGCTAGCCATGCAGAGCAGGAGTGATAAAGACTTGCTGACCTCTCCCAGATCCTGTTACATTCTCAGGGACACACAAGCTGCTCTGTGTTAAGAAGCAACCTTTGCTATTGTAAGGTTAGACTGCAACAAAGGTAGCAGCTACTTTCTCTCACCTCACAGTCAGAGATGAAGAAAACTAACTGCTTATTAGAGGAGGAGACTTTCCTGCATGGCATTGGATGTTTCTTTAAAAAGGAATAAAGAATGGCATTTCACATTTTGATTTGGAAATTTCAGCTACATGTTTGTTCTCAAGGACTTTTGATGTCTTTAAGTTTTTCTTCATCCTTATTTGTTCAACATTTCTTCACCAGAACTTAATTTCTACAAAGATTCAACTAATCAGTTTTTATATTTGCCTGCAATGTTTAGGGTGAAAACCTGAGCTGTCACTGTATTTTACCAGTAATGCTAAGTGGGTACTTCCTCCTACTGCAGAGCTTTTACTGACCTTAAAACATGGAGGTAAAGTATCAGTCCTATGCCCCCATGCAATTAGCATAAAGAACTACTGTACCCAGAATACTGAAATGTTTATTGTCTTTTAATCCTCAATTCATGCAGCAGAACATCTCCTGAAAGCAGAAGGGTAACAATACCCTCACATATGTGTAAAATACCACACTAATATAACAGAGCTAAGCTAGCTGTAAAGTAAGACGCTCATAAAAGCTTGGAGATGTATTTTATGGTTAGTGCTCAAGAGAAGGGAACATGTTGTGCAGGGACAGACTAATTTGTTGATTGAATGTAACATCACATAACCTCTTGGGTATTTGCAGACTTTTCTGAGCTCTCACCATGACTTTAACATTATGGCCTGTCATTATTTTAAAAATATTGTGGAGATGCAACAACAGCTTTTCTAAGATCAATGCTAAAAGTTTCCATTTCTGGCATTAAAATCAACACACTGTTAAAAGCTGCTGGTATAGAGGTGCTAATACAAAATTCTTTAATTAGGTACTTTAGTGAGAGAGTAACTAGTTGACAGAAAAGTGCTTCATTAAGATTTTCATGTCATAAAAATTTAACATCCCAAACCAATTTTTTGGCATATTTTGGGATGTTTTCTGTCTAATGTTTGTGTCTACATGAAATTAATGATGGGTAGTGCTGTGCTTTGATCAACCAGTGTAAGCATGTGTGATTTATTTAGGAAGCTATCAAACATAAAGCTCCTGTCTTTTTGAAACTGGCTTTTTAATCAGCCTTAATGAACACAGAGGGAGGACACATGCTAATTAGCAGCCACAGCCACTGCTCTGTTAAACAAAGAACTCCAATTTTCTCCCAATTTATTATTTTCCCCAGCCCACATATTTCTGGTACCTGTGTCGGATGTGCTTCTGGAAGCGTAATCGGAGTGGGAATAATAGCGAGCATTTCCTGCCATGGAATGTGTTTGCGCCGTTTGTCTGTCTTCATGTAGCAAACACATGAATCACAACGGAGCCGAAGCAGCCATTGGGCAGGGAGGCAGGAGTTCATGTGAGGTCAGACGAGATTTTCACACACTGCGACAAGCCAGTGAACACACTTGTGCATTCCAAAGCGTGATGGTGCTCAGACAGAAATTCAGATGTTGCTCAAAAACAATACATGACGACTTGAGCCTCTAGAGAAGAAGCTCTAGAAGACAGAAGATCAAAATAAAAGATGTAAACAAAGCAAGCCTTTTCATGTGGAGCTCATTTCAGGTTCATCTGTAGGTAATAATGGTGCCCAAGTCTGGCGGCATTCAGCTGAGACACAGGACCCTTGAGAAGCACAATAAAAGCACTTCTGAAGCTTTCGGTCGACGTGCCGTCATAAGTCAAACCTCTCATCTCGCTCCAGTGAGTGTGGTCCTTTTCTGTAATTTGCATAAATAAATGAATGCTGCTACAGCAGCTCCTAAGTGAAATCAGAGAGAAGCAGATGGTGACAACAAGAGCAGGAAAAAATTCTCCAGTTTCTAATTTGTCTATTTCTTTTTTTTTTATTTACTTCAGCAGCCTTTTCTATGCCCAATATCTTTTTATTGGAAGGAATGGTTGATGATTTTTTTTGTTTCTTTCTGTATAAACTAGTTTTGCTGCTTTGTAATTTAATATTTGGGATATTTGACAAATCAGAGTGTTAGCTTGGCAGATGTGAATAATTAGGGATACTCTATAATACGAGTTTTATTCAGCTCAAGAATAAATTAGGTAAATCAACAATTTGTAATCTTTGCCATGTGGTTAAAAAATAAAGAGAAAACAAGAAAAGTGTAAGAGGGTCCAAACTGGAAAATGGAGTCTCCATCTTTTCTTCCTGAATGACGCTTTGGACACCAGGACAGTTTATGTCAAACTGACTTGCTACAGAAAAAAAAAAGTGATTTTCCTTTTAACTCTTTTGAAGTCAGAGTACTATATGTGATAAAATGAGATACAATGTTTTGTTTTTCAACCATATTTTTTAAATATCTATGCCTATATCTATATTTGTGCTTTTCCTGACACTAGTGGCTTCTATTTGCAGAAGAAAAATAAATAAATAGGCAGAGAGAGAAGGCAAGAGACAAGTAGCAAAGGTCCTATCAAAGGGAATCGAATCCTGGACGGCTGTGTTGATGAGTAGTGGCCTTACATACATGGGGCGGACACTAAGTGTCGCTGAAAACACGTGCTTTTTGCCAAAAATGTAAATGTCTAGTCTTGAACACAGGAACACTGTACTTTGGTCCCCAGTGGTTCTTGGCTGAACCACTGGGGAAGGCAGCCGAGTTAGCCATTGAGACCAAATCATAAAACTCCATCAGTTTGGCAACATTTTCATCCAATCCTATGGGAAAGGATAAAAAACAAAATGAGGGTAACCTAAGGCCAAGACCTCATTGTGTCAGTCCTTTTGTAATCTTCAACAAGATCTGACTTTAGGCCCCTCTTCTTTTGGCTGGCATGATGACGATGTCTTTAACTAAAAAACTGAACAATCTTAGGACTCTGTCAAGTCCCTGGTTTAGGCCAGAAACTGATAGGTTGTTCAAGGAAAAGTCATGTGAAGATAAACATTGTCCGTGCTCCTCCACTGCCAAACAAATCTGTTCCAGATCTGTTCTCAAATGACTGACTGAAGATCTGTAGTGGTCATTAGTGTGTCTCTGATGAAAGCTAAAAGCTGTAGCATGGAATCGATAATGATGTTAAGAAGGAGACTCATTCTTTTACGGTACTTGTTACTCTTGCAGTACAAGTGTGAAGTTCAGCAAGGTTGGATGATATGCGCCTATGTGACAACCAGTGAGAATGTTAGGGTAAGATATTGTAGGAAGAAGAGTAAAGCGGATTTGTATGTCTTTATATCTACTGGAAGTGTTGGTTCTAGGTCTTCTAGAGAAATCACAATCTTGAAAAAAGCAGAAATTGGAATAAGTTAATTTTACCTTCAAAATATCTGAAGTTACTGTGATATTTGTGCATCTTCTAGTGTCTTAAATCTTACAGTTTCACTTTTCTAATATGTAATATTGCATAACTAATAGGACCCACTTTAAAAGGAAAATGTGTAAAGGGGTCCGTCTCTCCAGTAATCCTCTCATAACCTTCATTTTTACATGATTTTTAAGAAGTGTGAAGGAGATGTTTAAAAAAAAAATGAAAGTGTGCCATATGAGTCTCACATCTGTTTTTGACCTCACATAATCTTTCTGTGTCCGTCCTTCTTTCCTATAATCCTTCCTATAGCCTTCTGCTGAGCCGGCACCCAAAGGAAAAATCTTTCAGCCTTTACTTTGACTCTTTGAAATTGCCTTCATCTTCAACAATCTCCTCAGAAGTCCCCCTTTTCTTCCTCCTCCTCCTCTCATGAACTCCTGAGACACTGTCTCGTCGGTGCTCGCATTTCAATGCCCAGGGTCCACAACTGATTCATTTCCTAGTAATGGATTTTCAATGCTTTGACAATGAAACATGTCACATGGTCATGCCTTCTTTCTTGCAATATCTCTCCGTAAGCTGTTTAGAAATGCATGAATCGTCTCATTCCCTCAAACGTCCCTTACACAAAGTGCTTTCTGATCAACCTCCACTCACCTCACTTTCATGCAGTCAACCTTATAAAGCTGTTGCTGCCATCCAGTCTCAACCTATAAATACAACATCCAAAAGCTTTCTGCAACTTGATTTTTTTGGGAGGTGGGGATTAAGTGTTGTAAATTGTCATGCTTTGCCTCTACGAAATGGGTTTGTTTACCAATTGTACTTACCATTTACACACAAAGCCATGGACATAGCAGGAAGATTCAAAATATATTTATTTTTTTCATTATGCACTCCAGGAAGTCACAATCTTTAGTTTTATTTCAACACCACCACCAGCAGAGTAGCCCTATTTCCTGATCTAAACCAGGAGCTCCTTGTTAAATATCAGTTATTACATCCGCTTGAACCTATTTGAGTCTCATCTTATTATAACTCCTTGCCAGATAGATGCAGACAGTGTGTGATTCATGGTCAGACTGACACCTACACACAAAATTCATTTTCTCTGCAAAAATAGCCAACATTGATGCCATCCAAAGCACCAGCACACCATGTTAACAATGTGGTTTCTCATGGAGACATTGGAAAAATGTTTTAATCTACACCATTATCACTGTAACATTTGCACCTCTAATAAAGAAGTCTGCAAAAGCCTTAAAAGAAGTGGTTGTTATGGCGACTGTGCAACTTGAAGATGACATTTTTGCAGTAGTTTGTAAGGGTGAGCTTTGGAGACCTACTCACTGGCAAGAGAAATTGAGATTTTTATGTACCTTTGTTTTTTTTTTTTTTTACATTTAATTGTTTTCAAGTTTTTAATTAATGCTCTATATTAGAAGTTTAAGTCGGTACCTATTTTCCTACACTAATAAAATGGCATTTTCACTTGTCTTTCTTATTTTGTCCTTAAAAATAGAAAAACAATTACATCTCAATGGATATAATCAAACTGCTTGATTTTTCTAAAACTTTCTTCCTTAGTTTCTTATCTTACTGCACTGAAGGATTGGTTGATCTTGAAGGCTTTTTACACAGGTTTTTTGGGGGTGCCAGTTATTTTTCTGGCTTTATTTAATAGTTTCGTGCAAAAGAAAGACACATAGACATGGTAAACAACAGAAATCATTTATCTTACCTTTGGTGTTTTAGTGCACTTTCCATTTCTGGCATCTTTTATGTACGTAATATCCAGAAGGTCCGTATCCTGAAAAGTACCAGAAAACAGATTTATACTTTAAATATGGATTTTTAAAGGTTTCAAAGCTGTTTTAGAGTAAAAGGAAAATGTTACATGTATTAAGGATCCTATAGTTGCATGGCAGAAATCATTTGAGGAACCCTCCTCAAATTCACCAACCACCTGTGCATGGTGTGTGTGTGTGTGTGTGTGTGTGGTGTGTGTGTGTGTGTGTGTGTGTGTGTGTGCATGCATAAGTAAAAGCAGGCAGTTGTATTAATCACATAGCTTCAAAATCCTAGGACATATGACAGGAATTCAGTGAAGACAGACACTGCTCAGCAAATAAGTTGTATAAAACAATAGAATAAGCTTCCCAAGTTCTGTAAATACTCCCAAGTGCAGATACAATGACTTGCAATAAATATTCCTGTTAACTGTGCAGAAATATAGATAGATCCTAAAATATTTTAAACAAACAATGCTGAGCTGCTGCATGAGGCTTTGATGTAGAAACAGCTTGGTTAGACTCAGCTGTGCGAGTGCTTGTTTGCACTCAAACTTGAATGAAGTCAGCTTTAAACATAAACCATGAGATGAAATTAAAAAAGGTCAGTCCTGGTCCCATCTTGAGCCCTCTGAAGCCTCGCTTTTTCATCTTCCAGAGTTTCCTAAGGAACCTTCTCACACAGCTTGTTAAAGAAACAAACCCTGGTCCACTGCAGCAGTTAAGAGTTAAATAATTTTCATATTATTTAAAAATAACTTTTTCAACAGGTGGCTTTTCGATGGGAAAGCAATGTTTCTTGGTTGATATATACAAAAAAAAAATTTCAATACATTTTTAGCTGACGACACAAGTCAGAGTTTCATTTTTTATCTCAACATTGACCCCACATATAACTAAATTGCATATTTTAATGCAATGTACTAATAAAATTATTTTTCCCATTTTTCTCTCACATCAAATAAGACTAAATCTTTCCTGTTTTAATGCCAAAATAGAGAGGGAGATACATTTTAGGGCTTTCTTTAAACCCTGAAATTCACATACTTTTTTAATATTCAACAACATTCTCTTTTGACTTGGTTTAAACATTATGTACACATTAAGATTTATAATTGGGATGGTGCTTTCCAGCTTGCAATTCCAATTTTCTGACACTGGTCATAGTAGCCAAACATATTTTAGACCACTACTTGTTGTAATTTTGGTCCTTAGCAACACTGGTGCACAATTTGTTGCATTTGAATGTTTTGAACGAACTCGAGCTTTAATTTTAATTTGGAGACTAGCCCTCCATAAATTAGCTACCAAGCTTTGATAGAAGCCTGGATAAACAATCTAGAAAAAATGTTACTATTTCTTTTAATGTACCATTGATCTATCTATTCACCCATACTCTAAATTTGTTGGCATTTTTTCTGGCACTAAAAATACCCAAAGTGCAACTGCCCAGACTGCAGTGTGTGCCTTCATTCCACTTCCTAAATCAGTCTGAATTATCATAGCTTCCAATTTCTCCAAAAGGAAACCAGGACATGAGGTGGAAAATTAACCAGAGTCAACCACGAGTTCCCTTAGCATTATCTGAGACAAGAACCAATGGAGGAGGGTCTGACTCTATTTCAAGCCACAACGTGTTTATCTGATCAACTGTGGGAGGTGGGTGGAAAATTGAACCTGACCATACTTCCTTATCTGCAGATGCATATATAGTGCGAGTCCTCAGCACATAATTTCATGTTTCCATCTTATTCACATATGAAAGTGCCTGGGAGATATGAGAAACACAAATAGTTGCAGTGATAACAAACGTCACTCAATCCTTTTTCTTATTACAATATCATAAATACAATAAACCCTGAAAATAATACTGAATAACTGCGAATTATTATTATTTTTTATCTGCATAACAGACATACAGAGGCAACAATGTTTCAAAGGCAAAGTTTTCATTTGGCCCATTTTATATGCAGATATTTAAGATAAGGTCATATGAATATTTGCTTCAAATGATGTGATATACAAGCTCACATTCAGAATCCATTAATCTGTCCCCGTTTGACCAGAAGGAGCCTTTGAGTCAAAGGTTAACACCTACACTGGGCCTGCCTTTGAAGTCTCTTTAGAGAGATGAAGCTCAACAGGGGGTGTTGGTGCAACCCTGGAACTTCAGGAAGTATCTTGCTGATAGAGTTCTTTTTTGTGCTTTCTAGCCCTGTAGAGTTAACACAGCTTTAATCTAGTTCAACGTCATCTGTTAGCCTCTAAAGTTGACTTCAAAAGAAGGTAAACAGCCTGTATGGGTTATAAGCATGTTGTGTGGGTAACCACAATTATATTCTTTGCGCTATTTCCAGGATATCAGGCTTTGATTTTTGATTAAGGGTGTGAACTCTCACTGGTGTCATTAAAAACTGAATCTTTTTACTTGACTTTGTAGTAAGTTAATTAAAGCCGTTTTTCAAACAGGTTCAATCTTTGCTTCTCTGAGATGATTTTTTTTTTTTTTTTTTCTGCTTCTTGGACATATGTTCTTTATCTTTTCATTGAAGTCATCTCTATTCATCACTCTCCCTCTGTGGCATGGTCTCTGATTTCCTTTCAGCTCTCTGGGCCTTTCTGTGTGTAACAAAAACTGTGAGCACAGTTCAAAAGCCTATTAAGAACCACGGCACGTCCAAGAAGCGAAGCAAGGCCAGCGGGGAGAGAAACAACAGAAATTAATGAAAATGCTTAACCTGCACTGGCCTTAGGCGCTGTTTTCTATGCCTGTTTGTGTCTTCAGCGGTACGCACCATTTGCAACAAGCTTCCTCCTAAAATGAAACACACAACAAGTGGCAAGACCGATTTCACTGACCCGTTTTGAGACAGAATGTTCCTTCTATTCAAACTCTTTGTGTATGTTTTCTCTTCATCGGCATGAGTGTCATGCTAATTTTTTTTAACTTTAAATACGACACTTTTTTGTCTTCCAGGAAGGAACAACTTAATGAATACATGTGGATCTTTAACACACACAAAATTAAAAGTTTAGGCTAAAATACACACACACAAATTACAGTGAAACCACATACACTTTGCGGTCATTAACACAAGCCAGGCATGACTCACACTTGATCTTTTTTCATTCTCCTCTTGTCAGAATGTGCCAAGCCCATTAAATTGGTTGGTTTTCTGGCATAGACAAAGCTTTTAAGAAGGGTTATGGTCAGGAATATTACAGAAACTTATTATCTATTCCAAAGACAGCGTTGATGTGCAGATGAGAGCATTCTCATGCTGAAATACCCAAGTGTGTCCAAGCATGTAACCATAGCTGTCCCTCTTTTAGATGAAAGGAAATGGATGTATACTGTACAACATTATGAACTGAGAGGGTACTATGCACAGAACAAACCCTGGCTCCAGGATTGACAGATTAAATCTTGAAATTGGATTGGATCTGGAGCAAGGATCCCAAAAACAAACAAATTTATTGTCTAACGGATAATTCTGGATAAAATAAAGATTCTGAAATGGCCCTCAGGCTCAATGCTAACAGATAAAACTGAACCTGTATCAGGTAACTTTCCAGTTTAACTTAGCTCTACCATTAATGATGGCAAAAGTTGTCAAATAGTCAGATATAATTAGATCAAAACAGGCAGTTTCTTTGTAATTTGCTAAAGAGTATTGAACCAAGCAGCAGTGAGGGAGTATGTTGATATTTGAGCTTAAACTAAAGATTTTGACCTTGTCAAAAGTATTACTTATTTGTCATTATTTCTTCTGAAAAACTAACTGAACCTAAAGAAATCTGGTGTAATTTATTTGTCTCCATGCAAAAACTACAACCGATTGCTTTAAATAAATATTGTCTGACAATACATAGTGGTCATGCAAGCTAAATAGTTCACAGCTTTACTGGTACAAGTGGTGAAAACGTCAAGAAAACATGGGGTGGAAGTTTAAGATTTAGAGAATTATACCAGAAAAGCAGGGAGAATGACATCAACAGGTCAGGTTGCTCATTTGCCAGCAGCAAGCTTGACAGCCTGCAGGTTCAGAATGTGCTGAACAGGGATCTAAAGCTCTGCTGAGAAAAGAAACAGATGCAGCAAGGGCAGGAGGAAGGCAAAGGTGAAAATATACACAGATAATAAAGGCTTAGATGTCTGCTCCAGAGTCAGTGAGCCCAACAGTACACACAGCTGTTATACTGGCTGATGTCAAAACACAGCAAATCAATGTGCATCACTTTAATTGTATTTCTAATTAAAAAAACGATATTATCCATCATCTGATGAATGTTCATGTCTTGAATTAAATAAATGCAATAACTACTTTATGCAAACTGGTATAACATAAAGAGGACCCTTAATCCCCTTAATTCTGTGGCTGGGAACATAATAACTTGTAAATGAATTATTCAAACAGGGACTGTGTTATACAGGCAAGAATATATCCTGCAACCATATTTCAATATAGATTCTTTTCACAGCTTCTTAGTCAAAGGGTCAAAAGATCCTTGTCATGGAAGTGACCCCATTATCATAAACAGAGCTATTACTTCTATATAACAAAAGGCACTAAAGCTGTGCAGCAGGTGCTTCGCCCGTCTCTGTAAGTGGTCCTCCACTGACACTCAGCTGCCTGGAACATCCTGTTATGAGGGAAAGTGGTTCATGGAGAGTTGTACTTGAACTTGTTTAAGAGTTGCATCCTCTCTGCTGCACCTCTCATAGGGTCCTATAGAAGTGGGGTTTGCAAACTTTATGTCAGAGATCAAAATGTGATTTCTGGTTAAAGCTAAAAGTTCAGAACCCTGGGGATGAGCAAATCTTTTTATTATATTTGTTTATAACTCACAAGCAAAGCAAATGACGCTTCCTGAGCTGTTTAGTTGTGACTCGAAGCTGCTCTTATTTCTGACAGGAAAATGCAATGAGAACTCTTAACTTTAAAAGAAATTTGAACTTAAAATTCACCACCTTAATTAATTTTCATCCCTCAACATATAAAAGTGTCTTGCTTTACCAGAAAGAACACTAATAAATAAATTGAACTTAGAGCAGCAAGACAAAGTAACATCTAAACAGCTGAAGTAAACCAAGAAATTAAAAAGTTAAGAACAGCTTCCATGAGTTGTATATATATTTCTTTAAATAGGACATATTATTTATTAAATTTCATTTTATCTTCAATAATTTCATGCATTACAAAGTAAACTCCAATGCTTTGTGCACATAAAAGTGGCAAAGACAATGGATGGATGGTTTAAAAACTGACCCCAATTTATTCTGAATTTAATAATTTTGTAAAGCTCCCAAAATCACCCATCACCCATCCCAAAGGATTTTGTTATAAAATAACCGCAGAAAAGTTCTATATGAAAGGAATGAAAAAAGTTATTCTCATAAAACACAGACTCTCTAGATATAAACTTAAACTTGTAATGTGATCCACAGTTGTTTAATAAATCTGTTATAATTTGCAGACAAACAGCAATAACAAGTATGAGGGTTTTATTTTCCTTTGTCCTCTTATTTCTTAAAAGTTTCTGGACTTTCTGGTTCTTTGCTCAGGTAACCAACACACGAGTTAACTCTGTGTCACAGAGCTGTTGTAATGTTTCAGCATTTTTATGTCAAATTCCATGATTCAGCTCGGTTTCTGCACCATCGGCTGGTTTTGGATTGACATGCTGTTTAGAGCGGACCCAGACCAAAGTCCTGACTTTGAGAAATGCTGGTATAGAGCAACTCCAACAGCCTGTCAGTGATAAAGTACATACCTCCTGACCCAATGTGCTTGAGTAACGCAGGCCAAAGAGCACTTATCTTTTTTACTTTAAATTTTGCATCAGATTTTGGTTTCCTAACTTTTGAAAAAAGAAATAAAGTAACAAAAGCATGTACTGCTTTTTATTTTCAGGCAGGGAATATGTGCTGTACTCAGACTATGTGCATGTTTAGTGGTGACCAACAAACTCAGAAAGCAATGAGACATCACAAGCCAGTTTTATCTGCCTCCACTGATTCTGTGACATTTAAAGAGGTGAGAAAGGCAGCTGCTACTGTCTTATTAAAAGAAAACAGAACTCTCATAATCTTAAGCAACCATAGTTAATGATCAAGAGCAGTGTGCATTTAACATTAATATGCTTTTTACCTGCTTCTACTTAAAGATCTACAATACAAAAGTCTATATTTCCTTCTAAGGATTTTCAATTTAAGGTTTAGCTTTTTTTTTCCTTGAGACTTTTTTAAATTCATATCCTTGATTTTCTTCTACTGACAAAATAATATTAAGGTAACATTTCACCTAAAATGATAGCTACTAACTTGACTGTATGAAAATAAGTCAGTGTTGTTCTAAATATTGTAGCTGCAAGGTCTTGTGGGAGTTATCAATGTCTTTTTAATGGCTGACTGTTTTGTGTATAAAATGCAAAAGTAATTTAATCAAAAGGGAAGACTGTGGCTCATTTTCATAATATCTTGACAATTTAAAAAGCTTTTAGTGTGTCTCTCACTTAGACCTGTCAGGGTCACTTCATTTAACTTGAACTGATTCAACCTAGAAATAGTTATGCAGCTTAATAATCGTCCTGATTCTTGTTTTCAAGAGCTACTCTGAAGTAGTTGGAAATGGCTTCTTATCAGAAATAGACATTCATGAAGATCATTATCAGCAAATTTAAATGGATGTGCTAACAAAAGTATTCATACCACTTGAACATTTTTGATTTTTTTCCCAGCCAATCACAAAGCTCAATCAATCAGTCGTCACTGATATAGACACAGTGCATAATCTCAAAAGTGCGGAGAGTACAAGAGCAATTCCATGAATGCAATGATAATATTTGACAAATATGGATGGAGGGGGAAGAAGAGACCAGTGACAATTTAGCAGTCTTACAACCCCAATTGTTAGAAATACTTAGTACATATTATCTTATGTTTGCTGTTTTTGTTGTGTGAAGTTGTTTCGTTGTGCAACAGCTCCCATTGTTCTGTGAGTTCATCAGTTCCTGCATTGTAGCTACAGAAAGAAACCAACAGGAACTGAACTCTGCACTTTTCACTCTACACTACGTCAACCCATAGATGCAACAGGCCCGCGACTCAACAGAACAGAAGAACAGAAGAAGCAGCAACGCTTTGTAATTATCTCAAGATAACAGAAGAAATAGCAACACTTTGAAATTATCTCAAGATAACCAAATAATCTATGTAACTAGGGACCGCCCTAAGGAAATAAAAAGAAAGGGTTCGGCAGAACGTGCTTTAGAATGGTGGGCGATTGTAACCGAAGCACTCTCCTGTCTGTTCTCCTTTCCGCAAGTAAATCTAAAACTCTCTTGTCTTTCTCCTGTTCGTGTGGTGTTTGAATGTTTTAGGCTGTCTGAACCTGACACTAATGTACTTTAACAAAATTTAATGTCACAGATCATCACGTCATTCAAAATTGTGAATTGGTACATGGTTTAAAAATGTTTAATACTGAAAAGCCAGAAATTTCTGGAGAATAGCTCAAACTCAGTCAAAATTACATAGAGAGTGTTTGAAGAGGAATTTGTAAGGTTTCTCTATAAGAATCAGGTCTGGACTTTGACTGGGCCATTCTAACACCCATAAATGTTTTGATGTAAATCATTTTATTGTAGCTGTGGTTGTGTGCATAGTTATTGTCCTGTTGGAAGGAAAACCTTGGACAAAGGTTTCGGGTCTTTTGCGGCATCTACCACTTGCATCCATTTTCCAGCACAGTTCCCACAGAAAAGCATCCCCACAGCATGATGCAGCTTCCAAAATGCCTTCACATTTGTTTTCCACAACGCAGTGACATAAAAGTTTGATTTTGATCTTATCTCACAAGAACACCTCCATCCAAATGTTTGTTCTGTCTTCCACGTTTTAAGGATTTCATTCAACAATGGCTTTCTTCTTGCCACTCTTTCCTAAAGGTCAGACTTCTCGGTTGTATTGTTGTCCCATCTCAGCTGTGGAGATGGGATGTGGAAGCCACCATAGTTAGTTTAGACAACAAGTGTCAAACTCCAGTCCTCAAGTTTGACACCTGTTGTCAAACTCGTCCTATTCAGGTGCTGCACACCTGAATAGGATAATTAGGTCATTAAGGCTCTGGATAACTTATTCTACACAAGAAGGAGGGAATTAAGCCATTTCATTCCAGTGTTTTATAACTGTGGCACATTTAAAAACTACAGTGTTTTGAAGACTAGAGTTTGAACAGTTTGAACATCTGGTTTAGATGGATGGCCGTAAGTAGGAAGGTTTAAATTGTGCCTTATTCTTCGTATGCTGGACGATTGATTGAACCGTGCTTTGCATGATGTTCTGGGGAAATGTTGGCTTGGGAAATGTTCTGTAACCAAACCCTGGTTTAAAGAACTGCGTCCCCATTTAGTCTTGTGTCTTATTTGGTCTTCATGATGCTGCGCGGCTGTGTGTTCGCTAAACCTCTGAGGCCAAACGTTCAAGGAGTAAGGAGTAAATGTAGTGTACCATACAGCACTTTCAAGTCAATTTAGACAAGGAGAAGAAGAAAAATGTATGTAGTGAAGATTGTCCTTTCACTGCCGTGTGCGTGTATCCTCAAACTTTAACAAACCACATTTCAGGCATTTTTCATGTATTAATATTCCTCAGAAAAGATTTTTAAAAATATTAAAATGTTTTTTCACCACATCTCCATTGTTTCTACTGTCACATCATATCCTATAATTTAACAGCAGCACACTAGTTGTTAGCGGGAAACAAAGGCAGCGCACACTGCTATGCCACTTATTCACTTCATCAGCAAGAGAATCTCCATTTACCGACAGCAGAAATAATGAGGTTATTAGAAAATTTATCTTGGTGGAATTGCAGCAACTCAGTTCCATTACAGTCTAATTGTTATGAAACTTGCATATAAATGTAGATTAAATTTTGCCGTTCTATGCAGATAAAACAACTTAGGTAGAAAATAAGGCATTGAAAGGTAGGTTCGTTTGACTTTCCTAATCAGTTTGAGCTTTTACTTTCTTAAGACAGATGAGGACAGGACAAAGACATTAGGGGTCAGAAGAAATGAAGATCAAAATGAGAAAACCTGGAGAGGAGGGACTGAAAGAGGAATGGTAGAAATAACAGAGAGGTTGAACAAAACAAGAGCATGGCCACAGCTGATAATGGCTATCAGCAGCCAACACGCTCCACAAAACAAACCAGCGTGAAGATAAAGGCGGCAGGAATCTTTGTTCCATACATAAGAGAACAAATTCCCGCTTTCACACACACATTCACTTCGGTAGGTATGCAGGCACCTGCTTGAACTGCACACATACACACACCGCCTTATCTCTATCATTAATCTGCAGTGTCCTCAGTGCTCAGTCACTGGAAACACCTGAAGACTGAGAGCGATGATGTGAGCGGCTCCGAGGCTCACTCTGGTCACACTTTTCCTTACTTACCAATCAAATCTTGGACACACACTTGTATGCGCAATGACGGATGGGGTGTATTGAGGTATGCAGGATGGATTGTGCTCCTCTCACAGATAAAACTGGGATCGAGAGTGGGATGACAAAGAAAGCAAAGCCGTTTGATTCATCTGACCATCATCGCTTGCTGTTCTCTCCTGCCCAGCCTTTGTTATGATTCAAGCTGGATTTTGGCTTCCTCCTCCTTCCATGGCTTCCATAATATTGTTTGTCACATTTCTGCTTCTGATGTCTTTGAACATTTGCCTCTCTTCCTCGTTTGGCTCACCTTTCCTCTTCATGGATACATCCCTACTCAGTTTCTTCTCATTTTCTCTCCCTCCTGTCTTCTCACATCTTAACAGCAACTTTCTAGTCTGCAGATGGCAGTTTAGATAACACACACACACACACAATTTTTCCCTCCATCTTCCTCCATCCGTCTCCAGTGCATCGTTTAATTCTGCTCCTCATCTCCTTGGCATCCTCCAGGCACAACGGGGAACGCTCTTATCTGCTGCGGTGGAACAAACATCTGACATTCCCCCTCCCCAGTTGAATAGTGGGTGACACATGCAAGAATGTATAAGCTGAAAATACATGCACAAAGTCCCCAGAGAAAATCAATTAATTGAATAAGAGATCAGATACAAGCAGAGTAGGTGCTCATGTAGGCCATTTCATTCAAAAGTGCTGAAGCAGTTTCTACTGTTTCTTTCATTAATAAAAAAACAGAAAATCCTGGTGGCATCTGCACAGCAGAGCCTGATCTTTCTTCCTATGTCGAAATATTTCACTCTCCACAGTAAAAGATCACAAACAAATGAATATTTCCAGATATTTGTAATTCTACCACATCTATAATCACTCTATAAGCTGAAAGTGAGCAATGTGTCAATGTGTTGCTCTACTCCGATCCTGTGACAACCACAGCCGGTGGCATACAAAGTACAGTGTTGGCTCTCATCCTTCACATAACCTCATTTAGATGTGCTTTAAGTGCAAACTACAGAGCCTTTGAAGTCAGGACAAAAGCAGGCTGCTAAAAAAAATGCATTCTTATTTTCTTTCTACAGGCAAATCTGTCTGTCTTTCTCTTTCTCTCTGCGACTTAAATATTTTTCTTCTGATCCTTCCCTTCTCCTTGCACTTGCCTTTTCTCTTTTTTGTTTTTAAATCAGCACCACATTGCTGGAAGGACAAAGATAGAGAGTAGAAGATAGCGCATTGACTCAGTGAAAAAAAAAAAAAAAAGACATTTCTTCCAGCAGCAGAAATGCAGTAGTATTGTACTGTTTCTGATAGACAGCAAGACAGAGGAAAAACAACAGAACATACATAAAAACCTAAATCTAAAGTGTATAATGAAACCTAATAGCTTTTAAAACAATTAATGGTATTGTTGCTAATGTAATGTAACATGGTTAGTTTCATACAAATGTATCTACTGTGCATATATGGACACCCAGTCAGTAATCAAAACTTATGCTTGTTGTGAAAGAGATTATTTGCAGTTCTAGTAGAAATAAAGTCTTTTATTTCAATGTATTAAAGAAGATGGATTCTGACAAGGCTACTAAAATGATATGAGGGAGAATCTTGCCAATGTTCCTTCGGTTCAGGAAGCTAAGGTTCTTATTTTAGAATTACTGTAACCACTAAATAGACATGGTTAAGGACACCTATAAGAAAATTGGATATACTGTATTACCTTATTAAAAGAAAAAGGGAATGACATTGGATGCTTTCTTCAAATTTACCCTACTTCTTATGGCTGATGTTGGCAGGATTGTGAGTTTGCCAAGCGGCTGCAGAGGTAGAGATGAACAGATGGTTAAACTAACCTGCCAAAAATCTCTTGAAAGTCATTCAACAAAGTGTGGTAGAGCAGCAGACCATCTGGCATGACAGGATATACCCGCCACGGACGGCAAAGATGGTCGCTTTAGTCAGCAGATCAAATAATTTTAAAACTGCTTAAGGTAATAAATACATCTATGATGAGGCAAAAATATTCCCTAATGTTGGTTGCATGAACAAAATAACTAGAGCAGCACCAGTGGAACCAAAGACTTCCAGTGTGGTGTGGTCTGGTCTTACTTATTCAAAAGAAAAAAAAAAAAACATTTAAGTTATCCTTATAATTACTAACTCATCCAAAAACCTTTTCAAAGAGAAGTTATTCTATTAACCTTTAGCAGAGTCATTGAAACTGAAGAATGGCAGCAAACCAATTTCACTGCTTAAGAACGGATGCTGAAATTGAAAAAAATAACATTTCAATAAATCAGAAAGTACATTAGTCTCTAATAATCCCTATGCAGATGTAGTGGTCGTGCTTCATAGTCATCTTTCTGCCACTCGGAAGCCGGATAAAGTGTGTTTGTTTTCCTGTCAGAGAAACCACAGATAATTATGTGTGTTTGTCATCGGATTCATTGGAGACAGAAACCTCTAATGCATTCAGAGTAATTATTAGAAAACCATATTGGGGTTATAAAGTGAAAATCTGCTTGAAAGGTTTTAATGGCCCTTTCTTTTTTTGCTGATGTACAGTTAAAAAATGGGTTTGTCCAAATCCTTTCTGTCACTGCTGGAAGGGGGCAGGTGTTCCTCTTCCTCCTGTTATGCATCTGTCGAGGAAGGCTCTCAGGGAGGAGCTGGTATTTTAAGTATGGCAGTCTGCTGTGCCTTTCGTCTTGCCCCTGAGCACCTCAAAGCTGTTTAAATTTGATACCTTCATATCAGTTCACCAAATTGAATTGACTTTAGTGAGGAGTGAAGACAAGTGACCCACATTTGTGACACACTTAGCTGCTCAAGCGGAAATGGAGCCACCGTAGAAAAGGAGGGGTGTCCAAAAAAAACACACACACACACACACACATATATATATATATATATATATATATATATATATAGATGGACAACAGCGTACTGACAGAATTTTTTTTTTATGTCAACCAACACTGAACTGAAATGACAAATCTTACAAAGAAGGCATAAGTAAGAACGTTTGCATATTTTCTGACAGTACAACCCCAAGGTGCAATGTATAAATACAGTTATGTGCAACAGGTTTCATGAGTCAATCTGTATTTAATTTAAAGGGAAAGCTATTTGCATACAACACTTTTACATTCTTATTTGTAGAGATAAAATCAAACCTGTATTTGTTTTCCTACCACTTCACAATTGTGCACCATATTGTATTGGTAAATAACATAAAATCCTAAATAAAATTTACTGAAGTTTGAAGTGTAACATGACAAAATGTGAAAATGTTCAAGGGCTTTGATCACTTCTGCAAGACTATGTATGACTTCAACGTTCTTTAGTACAAAGCCTAGTGCTGTAAAGCTGTTAAAGACAATTTAATTATTTTCAATAGATTTGGTAATATACCAAGGTTTGTAGATGCTATATTCCTCTGTGGCATTAAATACAACAAAGAGGATTCTGGTATGTTATTTAGTAGTGATGGATCCAGCAACACTGATGCGTCGGCGCATGCGTCAAGCCCGTAGACAAAACCCCGTGTCGGTGCACGTATTGCTTTCAGCAAGTCACATGACCAATACAGGAAATGTTTCGAAATGACACTGGCACACTAAACTGTGTTTATATGGAAGTGAATCTGTCAATGGGATGGATTTGCTAAAAGGATTCTTGATCTTTTACAGTACAGCGTCAACTATGGAGCTTGAAGGCAAATGAAAGATTTCGTAGTTTGGTACCATTTTGATCTCACATCAGAAAGTAAGGTGTTGGTTATCTCTTGGTTGTTGTTTCATCCGCTTCTTTTCCGTTTCTACTTGATCTATCTAAATCTAAATTCAGAAACTGACGCTTTACTGTCATATTATGTTCTGCAGGTTTAGTGTCGCATATGTTTGACAGAAGTGTCTTATTTAAATAAATCCACCTCCTGGATGCTGAGGCATCATAGGGCATCAGAATGAAACCCAGATACACCAAGGATAAACTCAGCCATTCTACAAAATACTCAGTTGCTTTTTATAAATTATTTCATATAAATATATTGTTTGCTTCATTTTTTCTACAGCAGGAGAAGTTGTGTCAAAAAAGTGTAACAGACTAAATTTCAAAATGTTGGAAAAACATATTATTTTTAATGAAAATTTTGAAAAAAAAACCCAGTCCACAAGCATCCTCATTCCAAACATGTTCACTTAAATTTTCACTTTATGGTACATGTTCACATTATTTACTCTATATCAAATATATTTTGGATTTAACTGAAGACATGACATTATATAATACACAATAAAAATACAATGACTTAAATCCTATTGTATAGACTAGGTCTTCAAATCAAATTAATGACGTTGCTTGTAGGGATTTTTAATGTCCAGCGGGTGTCAGTATTCAGTGACACAGTATCGACACAGTATCAGTACAGTGTTGCTTTGGGTCGAAACGCTTCATGACGCCTCATTTCCCGATCACTATTATTAAGCACTTAAAAACGAGAAACTGCATGTATATGATTTTATTGAATTTTTCTTCAAATGGAAACAACATATGTGTAAAGTGAGAGGACATTATGGCACCATTTATCTCTGATCTTCTGTTCTAGCAATCCAATTGACCACGCTAGGTCTTTGCAATGCAGTTAAAACCTCTCTTCCTTGTTACTCATTAGCGCAATTGGTCCTTCCTTTATGTGCAGGAAGCCCTGAAGATTGTTCGAAAGCAAAAAGCTTGTAATTGCCTTATTAACAAATTGGGACGTGAGTGAAAGCCATCAATTGTACTGATGCCTCCAGCGGAATGAATTCACTGAGGCGTTGCAACAAATGTGGAAAAGCATGCCTTACAGATTAAGAGTGGCTAAGAGTGGAAAACATTAGAAAAAAGACTAAACAACAATAGCACCAAGGGTAACGAATCAATGCAGTGTGATCATCTGCACGACAAATAGGACAGCGAGAATAAAGTGAAACTCAGAAAAGCTAAACATGTTCATCTAAAATTATTTTTCATTTTCCGGATGAAGCTTTTGAACTTAATGAAATCTTGATGTTGACTATAGGACACTTTATCAGTCTCATTTTACTCATATAATAAGGTTTATCAACAAAAATCAACAAAAGTGACATTTTGTCATTAAGGAAGGAAGTAATTCCCTAAATGAAAACCACCAGCCCTCTAGAAGTAAAAATAAAAATAGAAGTCAGACAAATTTGTTCCTTAATGCAAAAATGCTGCTCACTTATTTGGAATTGTTACTTATTCTCTGCAATAGTTACTCTATTTAATATCAGATTGCCCATTGTTCAAGTTTAATTAATTTGGAATTTCCCCCCCCATTTTAACTCCCAAAAAAACAAAAAATAAAAAATAAGGAAGTATTGTAAATCTCCAATGATTTACAGAAAAAGCATCTTCAATTTAATCAAAACAAAATTACACAAAGTTGTAGTTTCCAATTTAAGACTTTTATATGAGACATAAATGGGATTTTGGTGATGCTACAGGACACAGACTATTAAAGTCAGTTGTAAACATTCCCTATAATGTGTGAAGCAATTCCTGCCACTGATTATCCTCTGTTAGATGTTTCACTGCTTGAGTCCACCTGATTTAAAAGGATTGGTCATTAGCAGACTCCTGCAGTGCTTAGTGACAAACTGCGAGGATAATGCAGCCATTTACATCTGGAGTGTTTAAGCATAAACAGATCTAAAGCATGTACGTAGGTCGGACACCTATGATTGGTTTACTCTCGTTAAACAAAACATCTACGCAAAATTATTGCAAATCTGTTTTTGATTTGCTAAACCATGGAACCCGCTGGTAGAGCTTCTGAGTTTTTGTCTCCTAGACTTTGATCAGGTCCATCGAAAAGAGTCTTAGAAAATAAAACTGTTTAAACTATATCGACAAACTGGACTGACCAAAAGCTCATTTTCCATCCCCACAAGAGAATGATGGGAATTATTCTTTGTGAGGGACTGGTACCTCCAGGATTATCTAGACTATTTTCAAGCAAAGATCCATCCATCTGATGATTTTACTATGTTCAAGAACCCATCAGAAATAGCTTGTGGGTCACAACACTCACATTCATTTTACATGCATTAATGTTGCTTCTAAACGCTCCTAAAAATTAGATTTTTCTTCTTTATTAGATCCTTCCCATAGGACAAAGATGAAAGCAGCAAAATTATTTATACTAGTAAGAAAGCACTAGTATATAACATTAATGATGAATGTCCCTAAGGCTTCCTGCAGAAGAAGTGTGGAAAGTATAAGTTTCTGACTACAATGCTCCTTCACTTCAATTTTCATCTTTTTCCCTGTGACAGCGCAGATGAAAAACTGAAAAAAAAAGAGTGGAAGAAATTAATTACTGAGACAGATGTGTGGTCCACACTGCATAGTTTCAATTACAACAAAGAAAAACCGAATTGCGTAACAAAACGGGGAACATTTGTTTCTCTGCTTAGTTTAAAACCCGTGAAGAAAAAGAGAAAGAACATTATTTTAATTGAAAAATGAGCAGGATACACATTTAAAGTTTCTTTTTAAGTTTCAAGAGCCACATTAACACAAAAACAAACTGATGAGCTACAGAAGCCATTAAAGGTCTCCATCAAAGCATCAGATAAAAGAGAATGGAAGTTTGATCCAGGCTTTAAAATCTTTCCACTGAATGCTTTAATTTGAAAGGGCTCTCAGAGGAAAACAGCCACCTGGTTTGGAGCAGGGATGGCAGTAAAATCCTTGCCGGGAGGGGGTGTTACGAAAAACAAGCTGTTGAATTGTCATAGCAACTGGGCTTGGTTATTGCTTTAGGTAGGTAGGAAGAGAAGGAGGACAATGGATCAATTAAAAGATTCTTGTATCTTTTAGCTAGATGCATCAAGACCTAGGGCTGCAAAATATATTTCAAACATACCATCATTAGTGTGTGCAATAAACATGTTGGAAAGGATTGTTTGGAGTGCAATAATTGTTGGCTAATATAGTCCAAGTATTATAAAGTTGTTTCTTAATACTATATGTTGAAAGTTACACTGTCTCAGAGCAGCAGATGTTTAAAGTGAACAAATTACATTGTCCAAACTGCTAAAGTCTACAGAGTGATGGATGGCCTGATGAGAAAGTAAGAGAGAAAAAGAAGAAAATAGATGTATCACAACTAATATTATTACAATATTTACTAATGTTGTTGCCATTTTATAGCAGACAACCCCAATTATAAATGTCTAAAAGTTGTTAGTTTACATCGTATAGCCCTTCTTTATTTCATCCGTGTGTCTCATCACAATGAAAACCAAAAGTAATTATTGGAGAAACTGAAATTTATTGAACTTGAAGTTAGTCATGACCAAAGGACCTTTGTTTTGAAGTTCTTTGGCAAATCGCCGTTTACCAGTCTTTTAAAAAACATAACTTACCGATTCCGATTTTGGCCGATACCAGTTTTTTGTCTGAAATGTTGCTCAATATATCAAGCAAGTTGCTGCATTGGCAATAATGGGGTGACTATTAAAGAGCCTCTGTAAATGTGCAGACATGACCTGGTCGGCTGGTTTGTCAGTAAAACGTCTCCCATGGGGGAAAAGAAAAGCACAGTGGTTGATTTTTAGATCTTCGCCGAGGTCAATGTTGGTGGATAAGATTGGCTTCATATGTAAAAATCGTCTGATCACCGATCTGTCAAAATTAAGGAAATCGGCACCGATAAATCTTTGCACCCTTACTTTTGCTGTTTTTGTTTTGACAAATCAATCCCAGGACCTTACAACGAATGCAGAGAGTGCACACTGCTTTGAACTTTCTCACTTTACCATCAAGTGAAAGTGATACATGGCTTATTTGAAACATGGCTTTCAAATAAAGCTTTTAAATGTGTAATATGAAATCTTTATCAGTCACATTCATTTTAGCAGCACTAGATGAAATCCAGTGCAATTTAATCCTAGTGTAAATCCAGAGAAGGACAGTAAACAAAATCATGAAGACCAAGAACCACATCAGACATGTCAGGGTCTTCAGTAAACACTTTCCCAGGCACGGTTGTGTAATTCACTGAGTGAGAGGGCGGTACACTCTGAACGGGTTGCCAGATCATTGCAGGGCAACAAAGAGACACACGGGACAAAAGACCCAGCATCCACACACAAGCCTGAAAGCCCTTCTCCATTTCTGAGATGCAGATCGCACAGATCCCTATATTTACAATACATCTACATGTGCTTTGCATCATGCCTTGAGACATAGCTTGAAGACAAGTTGAAACATCAGATAAGGATTAGAGTGAGACTTGTTCAGGAAAAATGTAACAGCTCCAGTAATTTAAGTTATTATTTACAACTACGCCTGTATTTATAATATTAGCTGGCTGAAGCTACAAGACTACTAGACCCACAGAAGGAAAATAAAGCAAAGAGGAAGCAAAGAGGAAACAACCCCACACAGGATGACCCTGACTGGTAATGCAGGGCTCTGCTCACAGATCAGTTCTGTCTCTGCCATGCAAATTTATAATCAACAGCGACAGGAGCAGCTTGGGCTCCGTTGCACATTTAAATCTATTCAAATCAAGCTTGGTTTGGGGGATTTTTTTCCAGGGTGAAAGCTACAAACTTGGGCACAGACTGTTGAGCTTTGCTGGTACATGGATATGGTTTGAAAGTTTATGAAATGTTGGTTTCATTTATTTACTTTCTACAGGGTTTCTACTAGTATTTAACAGTTTTTAATAAAAGCTGACTTGGTAATCAGCTTTTATTAGACAATAATAAGAAACTAAAACTAAAAAATGGAGACAGACAGAAAGAGTTGAACAGAAATAACCAAAATGAAAGCGTATCAGACCTTTCAGCTGAATCAATTTACTGTAATCGCTGTTAACCATGCATTTCAGGGAGCACGATCAAAAAGTCCTTACAGTGCAAACAGTGAGGCATCCTTATTCTATATTACAAAAGAGGATTTTCTACAGATACAGATGCTATAGTCCAGAAAAGACACAGTTGTTTGCATTTGAATCAAGTCAGACTTTTTCATTTCATTCTTTCCGTTGCCTCACAGTGGGCTTTTTGTCATTATTGACCATCAGTTGTTAGCAGACAAAGTCAAACTGCAACCTTTGTGAAGAGTGATGGTTGACATGAATTCACATACCAGAGATATTATATATTAATAAGTGGCGTAGAAAACAGGCCAGTGTAAATGTTATAAATACCTGGACTCATGAGATCTTGAGAGGATTAATCAACCTCTTCGTTCTTCTGTCGTTTTTAAACAAGCAGCCAACATGTTATGTTTGATTAGACTAACACAAGCTGTTGTCTTACAACAAACAGGCCTCTAATCCAGAAATAAGAGCTATTTATGTAATAAACCTGTAAAATGGCTTGGCTGATTTAATTTTTGGAGTCTAATTTTGTTTGTCTGGAAAAGGGTTGATTTTTATTAACGCATGACATGAAGGCAGGTTTCTCTTTACAGCTACAGGTTATTGTGATGGAGAATTTCTAGATGAATACAGACCCCACATAGAAATACCTAATATGAAAGTCAAAATATTCTTTTTATTCTATCTCACTTTTTAAATCTCTAATCAGCCATTTCACGTTAGGAGATAACAGATTGCTGTTATTGCTTGGATTCGGTGTCTTACTGTTGGTGCTGCTCTTTGCTGCCAAGTCTGAACTGCTCGACTGCTGCAACACCTTTGTTTCTGTTACCGTGGCAGACTCTGCTGAAGCTTCGGGAATCACATTGAACAACTTTGGCAATGGGAACCGTTTAATCAGCCAAAGGACTCCAAGACGAACTCTTGTCCTTCTCTAAAGTGTTTCTGTGTGGTTGCCTATTTGAGCATGTATTGTTCTACAACCCAATAGAGGAGAAAGCTCCTAATCTGAATTCAGGGAGAAGGTGTGACGCAAACAAAGCTTGCTTAAGGCACTCAGGAAGTGTTTGGTCTAAAACGTTTGATAATGTTTTCCTGCTTTTGATGCTGCATTTTTCAAAATGTGCTTATCAGTCATCACAGCTATAATGCGAGAGCCAGCAATATGAAGAGCTATCTAAATTTACAGCTCTTCACTGCAAAGACATTACATTTTTTAGAATGTCTTTGTTCAGAAAACTAAACCCGATACTAAACTTTAAGACATAAAATCTTAATCTTGCACTTTTTTTTTTAAGTTCAAGATTGAATACTTTTCATCCAGTAGTGGGTGTAGGTATTGTATCTACACCCACTGAGTCCATTGAGTTGCTGTGTTTACAACAGCAACTGTGTGGTTGCTGTTTAAGTAACAGCTGTTACTTAATGTTTGGGTGTGGTTACTATCAACTATGCAACACCAAAATAATAATGTCATTACAGGCGAGATAAAATACAACCACAACCTGTTATTTTAAATAACATAACTGCGAGATTTAGTCACTAATTACTGAGCTACAAAAGACAGAGGAGGTTTTAAATGTAGCCCTGGTAGCTTTAAAGTACCTGATCCAGTCATTCTGAAAATAAAATGTCAGACTAACCGATGTCACCAAAATGTGAAATATGATAACATTTCTTTTCCAAGAGTCTTGTCATATTCATCTCCCTAATATTTCTCATCCACACTCACTCCCTTTCTCCCACTACCGATACAGGTGAAATATGGCCTTTGTGTGCCCAGCTATGACTTGGCAGAGGCCACAATTCACTTTCAGTCAATTGGCTGCAGATTTATACCTTGTCTCTCGAGCCCATATAGTTGCTGACGGAGGTGGAGGAGCAGCAGCCTCTGTAATCACGGAAAATTGCTGTGTGGGTAAAAAACAGATGTGTGAGCTTTGCTATGACAGAGCTGGGAGGAAAAGGTGTGTGGTTTTGTTCAAGTGTGTATTAAAGGGCTGAACTCCTGCTGTGCATTTGCTCAATTGGAGCTTCGTTCAGAGTCGGCCGTCACATACCAGCTGCCGACTGTGCAAGTCTGGTTTTGGCCCGGGGTGGCCTGTGTTTCACCTCTGAACATCATTCAGTGCCATACGCTGAGTGCTTGTCAAGGGAACGTCCTGAAATTGGCACACTCCTGAAACATAAATCTCCCGAGAGAAAGTGTTTAACCTTTTGTTACAACCACAGCCTGCTTAGTGGGATATACACACACGCACACTCATGCAGACGGAAACGATGATATCAGTTTCCAAGTGGCAACGTTCCTCAGAATATGAGCGGGCGACAAAGAGAGAGAATGTGACATTTCCAAGGTGTATGCTGTCACAAGGCAACCATGGCAACTATACTAAAAGGCTGTTAATTTGACTGAGTCACTCCACCTCTTATTGTATTGCTCCATTGCTCCTCCCACTAGAAGCAGCCACAACCACGAGACGTACGAATGTATTTTTAACCTGTGCAGCCACCTGTTCATGCCTGACGTTACCACAGCGTGATCCTAAAAAAAGTTGAGGACTTTGGGTTTACAGCAGCTTCTGTCAAGTGTTAGGCTAAGTATAAATGTCCATCTTGAAATGGTGTGTATAAATATAAATCAAAATATCTAGGAAAGGCCTCCTCTTGTTACAATGACTGTAATTGCAACAATGTAATGAAACAACAAAAGGAATTGAATGCAGCTTCAAATGCAGATTAAAATTAAGTGCAAGGATTTTATTCTTAGCAAATTTTTTGCTGGTTTTGGACGAATCCTTTATACACCTTTTAGAGCTGCACAGTAAATCAAACTGAAATCCTCATCACAACATATTGTGAGCACCATGCATTTACATTTTGTATACTGATAATATATTTGGCCAGATGACATCCAACATAGAAAATACCAACTCCTGGACAGTGATGGATGAGAAGGAAGAAAAGTATCGCAATCTTTTTCTTTTTTTAAGAAATAAAAAAAAAAAAAAAAAGATGAGGTAAAAACCTAGAATAGGTACATCCTAAATAGTTTTTAATATTGAAGGATATTAAACCAACAACTGCAGTCAGGTAAAGTTCATTCCTCATAATAGGGGTGAAATGGTATATAAATTTGGGGCATGTTGTGTGTGTGTCATTAATTTTTAATGGCACAGTGTACAAATGGATTTTAATAGTAACTGATCTTTAAAACACTAAGGCAAGCTAAATATTAAGACTTTCCCTTTTGATATCACTTTAAATGCAAAATGCTTTATGAAAAGGGTCTAATAGACAATTCTTTGATATCTCTGCTTTGACAGACTGTTGACATATTGCACCATCACCAATACCATTTCAACACTTTCCAGTTATATTAAACACTCTTGCATAAGAAAAGGGTAAAGACTAACTTCATCTAAAAATTGCAAAGTAACTTAAACGTCAATATTAGTTTCCCAACAAGCAGTAAGGCGTTAAAGAATATCAAGAGGGGTTCTTTTTTTTCAATCACAGAAACAGAAAGGCTGAAACATGGAAGGAAGTATTTTATTAAGTTCTTAATTGCGGCCCCCCAAAATATTCCTGTTCTCGGTTTTCTAACTTAAAACATATTCTTTATTAGGAAAAAAAAACATGAGTTTTATTAATAACTGAGAAAATTATTATCTGTGAATACACACAGATAATAATTTGAATACACATAAAGAATTTTAATACATTACGAGACATTATTTATTTGCCTTTTCCACTTGTGAATTTGTGAAAATGTTTACTGAGGCCAGACTTTCAAAGAAGAAGGAGAACCTGCAGAAATTAGAAAGAAGCTGTCGGGGTGAACTGTGAACCAAACACATGCAAAAATGGGAAATTTATTACAGCAATAATTTACATAGCCGTGTCCTGAGTGAGAATTTAGCAGTGTGAAGCGTAACAACACAGCGAGCACTGCATTCAGCTCTAAACAGTTCACACCTGTAACCAAGCAGAGAAGTGCAACACCTTGGAGCTGCATCAGACCACTGCATTTGAATTGTCTGCAACAGAACCAGCTTTGTCAGAGGTTTTGTTTTGGCAGAAGTCCAATAGGAGTGACATGAAAAATCAAATTAAGCTTATTCATTTGATCCAGGCTCTTTCTGGAGAATTGCTGCCATTGACAGATTGCCTACATTACTTTTACATTTCCCGGGAAAGTCATTTAATGGCTGGATAAATGTGTGTTTTTACTCTTCCACAGGATTTACCACAGAATACTTGAATACCACAATACTAAAGAGAAAAAAGAAAAACTGAATATCAGAGATGGGAAAAGACATAACATGTTATATATAAAGTGGGTGAAGGTACAATTGCAGCTCCAACACAGTTATATAATATTATATTATTTAAAATTAATCCATGAACAATTATGTTTCTAGAGCTGTGTTTTTTTTCTCTTGTTTTTCACCCAGAGTTTCTTGTTAATGAATTTAGATTAATTACTCATTTACATGCCACACCTGTTAATTGTGGAAGGCCTCAAGAAATGTGAGACCATATTAACAGAAATATTATTCTTTTTTTAGTTTAAAGTCTTGTGGTTACATCAGAAAACTATGTGCAAATTTTTTCTAACAGGGTCAACAAAGGCTTGTTCTAGCAAGTGTCCATGACTAATATTTCATGTTTCATTAATATATTCATTAACTAAAAGGGGTTTTCTCTCAGGAAGGAACAAGTATTTAAATATTTAAACAACTCTGTAGTTTGGGAATGGGACTTTTTTTTCCTGCCAAACTGGTTCCAGTACTGGTTTGGAAAAGAAACCATCAAACTTTCACTACAAAACTAGTGCTATCTTACAAAAACTCTTTGCTGGGCCAGACAAAAACAAACGTTTATGAGTCACTTGAAATGTGTCCGCCACCACATCCAGAGAAAGATATTAGATTTATTTCAGTCATGGACTGAAATGTGGATGGAATGGAATGTTTAAAAAAAAAAAGAAGGAAAAATTCAGATTAAACATCTAAAAACAAAACTGACATATGAGGGGAAAAGAAAATTGCACCTTAGACGCGTTAAAAATATTCAGCCCTGACTGCACTCGCTGTTGCATACGGAGACAAACCGTATCAGTTCTGACATACAACTCTGTAAAAACACAGAGTTGTATGTTAAACTAGCACCACAGAGAGCTGCACCCAGCCACTCTGATATTTCTATAAACAGTGTTTGCATTTACAATTCTAACCACTGTAGGGTCTTTCAGTAGCAAGAGTTAGAGTCAATAGATCGTGCCTAAAACTGTGTGTTTAACATCCACTTGCACTGTGTGTTAAACTACCAGTCAGGATTTTACCAGGAAAACACTGACTGGGTCCTCAAATCTAGGATTGAAGATCACACGTATGACTGCAAATCATACTAAATGACAACAATAATAGCAGCAACCCATATTCTAAATGTTAATATAGGTGAAACATAATACCTACATTACTTACGTTATCACTGTACCCCTACTTAATTAAGTCATAACCACTGGAAAAAAGATTTTTAGTGACAAAATGGGCTAGAACCAGGCTGGTTATCCACCAGTGGAAAATGACTGCAGCTCCTAACTTTTTTCACACTCTAGCATCAGGTTTGGTTTAGCACTGGAGCCACTTTGGTTTCCGAAGCCCTAATTGAGTGCTGCTTCAAGAAGTTAATTACACAGTAAAACATTAAGTACAGGAAATACCGAAATCCATCAGTGGTAATGACAGTTTAAAAGTCAGCGCAGTTGGCACACCGAGTACGGTTCTGCTTTGCTTCTGAAGAATCCAAGGAATGTTTTTACTCTGCAGGCCGCCACAAACACCCGTAACAACTGGACAGAGCATTACAGCTTGTTTAAATCGGTCTACTGAACAGATGTCTAATACCATAATGAATAAATGTTAGCAAACACATGAGACAAGGCATCTTCACAAACGCATACAAACACACATTGGGGCAAAGCAAGATAGTGGATGCCTTTCTTTATGCCCTAATAGAGTTTTCCCAGGCTTTGCTTGGTATCAGCTTGAGTTATTATGTGCGAGGCAGGATTGTTCTGGGAGACTCAGCAGACATCCACATCCATAAATACACACAAGCAGATCCAGACACATTGATGCAAAAGCCTCATCATTCCAACTCCCTGCCTCATAATGGAGGGACAGGAAATAATAATGAACTAATGCCAACCTGTCCCAGGCTCTCTCAATTTTCTTAGCAAGTAACACTCACAGTTCATCTCTCACTTGCTCTCTTCCCTTGTTAATTGCTTAATAGAACCGTTCACTTTCCCTGCAGACACTGCCTCTTTTTCCAGACAGTGTATTATTTACATTAGGCTGGCAACTTAATCGCATCCTTTGCCTGCTACAAAGCAGGACTTAGAAGACTCCTTGTGTGCCGAGGTTAAGTCTCGGTCAGCACTCCTGTCTGTGCTCTGCCATCACTTCTGTAAGAAATGCTCATCGAGAAAAGCATCAAATCAATTCTTGCTATTAATTAGTCTCCGCCAGACTAACACTGCTGATAAAGTTTCACACATAAATAGCACAGGAACACGTTATGTCTATCAAGCTGTTAGGAGGCGTTGGACAAGAAGATCTATGTTCAAATCACTAAAGTAATCAAGTCCCTGAGCTCAACAGCTGTACTGCATATCCAAGTAAACAAAACAAACTGGAAATAGTGCAAATTATGCCCACTTTTACCAAAGCAAGCTAGGAGGAAGTGCTTTGTCACGTCAGAGGTACTGTTAAAAAGCCCATCTAGGGACAAGTGCTGCAAATTAGCTGTAGCTATTGCACTATGACGCAAATATGGGACTGCTGTTCTGTTCAGTTTGTCTATGTTGATATGTATCTGTCTCTATCAAATATATTTAATAATAATAATAATCAACCTCTGCATTATCAGACAGAGGTAATTTCACAACATTGCTCCTGGTGTCTTTCAGTAATAACTAAAGGCACAAAACAACAGAGTATTCTCACAGGTGTCATGTGAAGCACTTTCTTTCTTTCTTGAGAAAGTAAGAAAGGATTTCTTTCTTTCTCAACACAGATCTTTTAGTAAACATAGCCCAAGGGTTTGTAACAGATCTCCAACACATAAAGATCTCTGACAAGGTAGATTAATGAGGCCACAACGAAAACAAAGCGTCACCACACAGTCCACTTTTCACTACTGTATTCAACATAATGGCTGGACAGTGGATTGTAAAGTAGTAGGAGTAGCTGAAGTTATTGCTTGTTACCACTGGATCATGACTTTTGAGTTGGTAATGTTTGAGTTTTCAAAGAATGAAGCACACTACCATGGTACATAAAGGTTTTTTTTTCAGAAATTATGGATTCATGCCGCTGCAAAGGGACCAATGTGTGGATTATTGTATAACACATTTCTGCCACTCCCCCACATGTTGCTGCACACTACCAGCCAGATAGCTGAAAGAATCCTGCACTTTTCTTTCCTGACTTGGAAGACAATTATAGTTGATTTCCCATAGCAAAAAACACTGACACTCATTGTACACAAACAAAAACAACATAATCGATCACTCTTATTAAAGTAGCTTAGACCAACTGATTAACCAGCTCTTATCCACTTCTTATTACTCTTTAAAGAGTAAAATAGAAAAGGTATAGACCGTCCTTCTTAACTTAACCAATCGTTTGTCCATATACCTTCTTATGCCTGCAAATTAAAATAGTAAAGCATTAAAATAAATGCTTTGTACAACAGCAATGCTTTCATAAACAGTAATGATTATTATGTTAAAATAGTTTAGCAATAGGAGAATTTGTTTCTTTATAGCTTAAATAAAAGCAATTAAAACACAATGTACTTAGGGGTTTACATTTTTCAGATGAAAGTTTTATAACATTAAAGAAATATGGTATGTCTACCTTTGGTTATCAAAATGATCAAAATGTGAGAATCTCATGACAGCCACCTATTATTTAACCTGCATCATGCAAGACTACATTATAGATAGTTTTTAAGCACAAAGGGCTATCTTATTTTTGTAGCCTGCAGATAAATATTTATATTACTTCTTTGCTGTGACACTTGTTCAAATTTAAGCCTGCGAGTCAGATTTTGTTTTTAAAAGAACAACTGCAACAACTACAATCTGTTCTTCACAATTTGCAGTTTTGCCCGTAGTCTGATTGTTAACATAGTAACAAATGCCTGTGA
Organism: Poeciliopsis retropinna; assembly: GCA_010277075.1. Classification (NCBI taxonomy): domain Eukaryota; kingdom Metazoa; phylum Chordata; class Actinopteri; order Cyprinodontiformes; family Poeciliidae; genus Poeciliopsis; species Poeciliopsis retropinna. The sequence goes on from VMRM01000010.1 coordinate 16,083,196, forward strand.
TAGTTTGTCCTTGCTTTGCATCCATCAAAGCATACACAAAGCCTTCAGACTAGCAACAACACAAAGAATACACAAGATTCCAACCTAATTGTAAGTTTTGATCATTTCACAACAGAAATGCGGAAAACAACTGTTTATGCTGCTGCAACAATAACTAAATGTTATATAAATCTAATAGAAGAATGCTGTTTTCTTGCAACTTTGTAAGCATGTAGGTCAAGATTCAGACTAAAAACCCTTCAACAGACTTAAAAGCTGGTGTTTTACCTTGTTCTGGTCAATCCAGTACAGGAAGTAGCCTTTGGGGTCAACGGTTAGAGTCACAGGGGTCACAGTGGTAGAATCCTGTAGTAAGAAAGACAAGACATCTGGAGTCAATCAGTGTGTCACCATGTAACACTGCATCCCTCTTGTGGCTTATACGCAAGTACATATGACGGAATATTCCCTGGGGTAAACTGGTTAATTTTCCTGTCAGCATCAAAGCATACTTTTTTTCTAACAACACTTGCATTCCAGAGTCTGAAATGACATTAAAACCGCTGTTTATGTTGCACTTTACACACAATCCTTTCCTTATAGGGTACTTTTCAATTCATGACGAGGCATTGCCACAAATGACCAGCTCACTGGCGTGTGAGTGTAATTGCTGTGGCTGCATTCATGGCTGCAGGTTGTTTGAAAGCTAATGTTACCATTTTCCCTTCTTGCAAAGGGAAATGCTTTCCCACAGCTTGTACATAAAGACTGTCCCATGTTTCGCAGACACAATTTGACCCTGAGGCGCACATGGCAACGCCAGATATTATTGGATGCCGCTATAAAAAGAAAGAGGCTTTGCTCTTCTTTTCCCCAGCATGGCATTGTGGCAGCAGTTCAGTTGAACAGCAGCATATTGTCCTCTTCAATCAGACATATCTCTGATATCCGGGAAATCAAACCACATTTGCTGCGTGGAGCAACAAAATCTTCAAAGTGTCTTCATGAGGCAACTAATGAGGTCCCTAACAGCATTTGGAGGGAGAGCTAATGGTGAGAATGTGCTACACATATCTATTTGTGTGACCCCATGCCACTTAAAGTTCAACATATCATGAAACCATTTGACTGGGAAATTGCAGACCTGTACTGTGGTATAGAGAACAATAATAATTTTATTGTGTTGAAATAAAATTACTTTGGCAGAATAAAACATCGTAGAAAAATCATACACTTACTCCATGACTGAGCAGGAAGAAAAGAACTGAGTGAAAAGTGAATGAATGACATGTTCTGAGATTGAACTGGTAAAGTGTTGTATCAGAGGCATTTGCCATAGGGATGCTAATTATGGCAACTCAACATGCACTTGAAATCTAATAAATACTCGTAAGTATCGGTTTTGGTTGTGCACGCGTGATTGCACAATCTTTGTAGGCTTGACTGAGTGAGAAAAACCTGCATGGGGTGAAGGCAGAACACCCCGCTTTACGTTAGCGTTTAGCAAAGTGACATGTAAGCCTATTCATACTTTTTCTTTCATTTGTTGGTGCGTTACATCCACCACCCCAATGTATTTGAAACTGCAGGTGTAGAGTAGCAGAAAATTGTGAATGGTGAAAGAAAATTATAAATAGGAAAATGCAAATTTATATTTCTTGTTTATATGGATGCTTATTACAAAATGCATTTTCAACTGCACTGAAGTCTGGACTTTGAATAGGCCACAACATTTCAAGACGCTTTCATCTAACTTCGGTTATGTGTTTATGTTTGTTGTCCAGATGAAGGTAAAACTTCACCCTTGGCACAGTCCTGTGGAGCCTCTAAGAGGTTTAGTCCTGTATTCAGCTCCAACTATCTTTCTATCAATGCTGACAAGCCTCCCTGTTCCTATGAAGAAGCATCTCCACAACATGAAGGTGTCACCATGACATTTTATTATGCTATGCTCAAATGGAGGTGAAGTGTTACATTTTTGTAGCAAATAGTGTAATTAGATGACTTCTGAAGACAGTTTGTTGCACTGCAAGTTTTTCTGTGGAGCATCAGGATAAAATATCAAGATATTTAGATTTTCATTCTCCCGATATACTCATTTGTGTTAGTCTACATAAAATCTTCATAAAAGTCACTGTCTGCCTTTTAGTTCCTCCAACTCCACTTTTACAGATAAATCTAAATTTCCTGCACTCAATAAACACATCAGTGATTCCTAGAAAATGAATTAGTAATGAAGTGGATCAACAACTTTTCGTAAAAACGTTCGCATTTCCATTAAACCAGTTGAAGCATTTATGCAGTAGGACAGGATGTGGCATTTGATGGATTGGTTCTGATGTTAGTGGAAGGAATAAAGGATGGCTTGTGAGCTATGAGAAACAACCTAACGATGTGAGAGCAGTCATTTTCACCAGCATCTTAATGTCTTAACTCTCCATGGCCACCATAACAAACACATTAAGTTATTATGGGCTCTAAGTGAAGATTTTCTCTTGGGACTGAAAATAAAACCACACAGAAACTTCCGGTGGTTTGTAGTATTGTGTTTCACTTTTTCTAAAAAAAAAACAAAAAACAACTGTTGTGCATTCCTTCTGTTTTCAA